>JAWWTY010000106.1:43919911-43962585 GCA_035222235.1 Margarornis squamiger
GCCGTGCCGTGCCGTGCCGTGCCGTGCCGAGCCCCGCCGCCGCTGCCCGGGCTCGCCCGCCGCCGGCCGCTCGGGCTCTGAGCGCGGCTCCGCCGCCGGACGGGCAGGGGCGGGCCGGGCGCAGCGCCCACACCCACACGCGCACCCCCGCGGGCCCCGCCCCCCCCGCGCCGGCCCCGCCCCTCCCATTGGCTCCGCCGGCGCGGCCCCCCGAGCAGCCCGAACTCCCCATTGGTCCGTGGCGCTGTCGCTCAGCCCGCGCCCCGCCCCCGCCCTCCGTGGCCCCGCCTCCCTCCGCGCCCCCCTGCCCCCGGCCGGGGCAATGCCGGGGGATCCCGGGCACAGGCGGGCGCGGCGGGATGGGGAGGGACCAGCAGGTGGGGAGAGGGACGGGGCGAGGGACAATGCCGGGGGGCTGCTGAGCGCCCGGTCCTTCAGCCGGATCGGGCCCCCTGGCCGCTGCCGTGCCCAGCCGAGCCCGACGGAGCAGACCCTGCCCCTCACGGGCGCTCCTCTTCGCTCCAAAACCCCGGACCACGCCGCCCGACCCGCGCCCCCCGCCCCCGGGCTCCTGAGCCCGCCGCTCCTTCCCGAGGGAGCCCCTCGACCTGCGCCATCCTGCCAGGCTCTGCATTGCCTCGGGGAAAGCCCATCTGAGACCCTCCGGGCTTACCACGGGATGCTGTGTCCGCACCCTGGCAGTGACTGTGCTTACCCGCAGCTTTAAAGCGAAAATACCTATAGGGATGGGACCCCATAGGTTCCATCGGAACTGCCCTGCGTGCTCTGTCTCCTCTGTACCACTCCTGGGTTGCACATGATATCAGGAGCATGGTGCTTTCCCTCTGTGCTGTGCAGCCCTGAGCAGGTTTAGTTTGCCTGCCAAATAAGCCATGGGTAGGCATCCACATTTCCTCCACCTCCTCCACGCGTCCTGGTAAGCAAACCAAAGGCTGGTTTAAGAATTTGAATTTCCCTATTTTTACTCTGCAAGCTAGTTCTGCAAAGAACCATATCTGTAATCATAGGACCCACTTCTACAGAGAGGTTGCCAAATAGAAGATGTTATCAGGACTGATGCGGCTGCTCCTATCTGCTACCTCAAATTACGAGGCCTGCAATATCATTGGAATAAAGTATACTCCTACAGAACCCTACAGAAACAACCCAGGATTCTTTTATGTTTTTCCAGTCCTCTCTCACTTGCTTTCCCCTCCACTCGTACCTACCTGTCATGGGTATGTAACTTTCTGGTTGTACCAGTTTGCTCAGCTCTGGTGAGCAGGCTGAATGTTGACATTTACGAGTATTCCACTGCCTAGTAAACTCCTCCTCACTGTCTACCTTTAGACTTTAGTGGAAAGGGACTGCCACGTATATGCCAAAGATCCAAAATACCCCGGGCATGCCAAAATTTGGGTTATTGCACTTAACTGTTCCTTTTTAATGCACATTTTACATAAAGAAATACAGTCCACAATCATAAATTGAAGCATAGTTTCATGCAGACTTATTTGAACAAACATAAAGGTGTCAACATTTACTAAAAGGTCTGGCAAACATTACATTCATTAGTTAGGGTTTGGATGCCTGATTGAGAGTTCATGTTTTGGTTAAAATGATATTTTAAAATGTTATAATTTCTACCCAAAATCACTAGTCCAGTTAGGCAGCAGCCTGTCTCTGTACCAAAGCATGACCACAGGAATAATATTATTGTTGTTCTGACAAAGAGCCTCAGGGAAAAAAACACCACAAATTAGAGGAACAGTATTTTTCACCTTGTCATATAGGCAGTGTCCTTCCTAGAGGGTTCATTCATTTAAAATGGAATGAAATGACGGAATGACAGAAAACGTCAATGGGAATGGGGGGAAAGCAGGAGAGGTGGAAGTGTGCACAGAATACGGTAGGCAGTGCTTGCCCCTGATTTCTGTGCTGGCCAAGTTCTCAGTGCTGGAGGGTTCTGGCTGCTTGTTCCACTGAGTCCCTCTCGCTCCGAGGACAGGCTGCCTTTCGCAAGTTCAGACTCTGCAACAATCCCTGAGTTTTCTCACTTTGCTGTCATTCCCCTCGCGCCGAAGGAAAGCTGGATGTTGCTCCCCGGATCCTGCGAGGACGCAGCGAGGCTCCGGGAGAGCCGCCGCCAGGTGTCCCCTGGCAGCTGCGCGGCGCCGCTGCCCCGGGGCCGGGCTCTCGCTCCGCTTTCCTAAACTTGCCTGTGTAGCGCCTGACCCACCTCTGATGCGGCTGATATTCTGCTGCTTGCACCGTCAGTGAAGCTAAGTGGTTCTTTTATAAGCTTAGCTACGTTAGGGAGCTGCTAGTGCACTATACTAACAGCTAACACAGCTGTAATATTTTGTATGCTAAGAACACTATTTGCATGTATTTACTCTGTTTTCTTATGAAAGCTCATTTTATAAAGCGCTTTGGATGCAAATCAGCTTCCTCCAGAAACATTACAGTGTTTCACCTACTATCCTAAAGAACACTATGCTTCAAAAAACCTGACAACTTATCTGTAAGTCATGGTATTTCCTTATCCTCTGAAAAAATGTTACTCGGTCTCTATCGACTGCAGTGCTGAGATTAACTCCTTCCTGCACATAGGGTGAATTCAGCAGTCTGCATACTGTCCTGCTTGAAAGGGCTTAATTTGGATATGCGAAGTTCTTAGGCGTTCTGCTGTGTGGTACCTCCAAGGCCGATGCCCACCTTTAAAGATCAGACTAACTATGGTATTGTCTGTGAATAAAAAAAAAATCCTCAGCTGACAGAATGTACTTTGTGATGGAACTGTGACACCTTACTTAACCAGTCTAAACATTTACAGCCAACACACTAAATGTTGTTTAGGTTGCATTCCCAAAAATAATTATTACCTGCATCTTGACAAGATCCAGCACACTGATATGTATTAGGGCTTTGCTGTTAGGACAGTCTGGAATCTTGCCCTGTTGGGTGGAGGTTTTTTGGTTTTTTTTTTACCTTCTTACTTTTTTTTTTCTTGCTTGCTTTTTTTCCTTCTCACTCTCTCACTCCTCCAGTATCATTCCTTTTGGCTTCCAGGCTACCATCTGTGTAGCCTCAGGGAGTCAACAAGAGAAGAACAAGGGCCAGAAACCAGCACACAGGTGAAAGGAGGTAAACAGGAGTTTCTAGCATTAATAAAGGAATGCTCAACCCTCAAGAGCACAAGAGCAAATGGGGTAAGAGGAATCCCTTGCCCAAACTGAAAACCAATGAATATATAATTGAAAAGCATGGGGAGAAAGGAAGAAACCGATTCTCCCTTCAACTTCTAAGTCTTCCAATCTGCACATATTTTATTGTAATTGTCTATTGAAGGATGCTCATTTGTAACAGATTTGGGATAAATCACAGCAGGACAGTTCAGCCCTTGACAATATGGAACCAGAAGGTATTACAACAGTTCAGCTACAGACCAAATAACATACAAGCAGAAGTCGTATAGAAGACATCCCACAGGCTACAGATTGGGCAGCTCTGATTAAGATGAGTGCCAGCTTTTTTCTGCAGTATTTTTTCTTCAATTCTCCTGTCCATATTTAATTTCAAAGTACCCAGCTAAGCCACGTTTGAAGCCAGTCTTCAGACAATGTTAATATGCAAGGAATTACTCCAACATTGACTACAAACTGTTTATTTCCTATGACATAAAGACAACTCTAACAACAAAAATGACTTTTCCATTATTAGGGAAGTAGTTCTGAGTGGGATCCTTGGAAGTGGTGCAGAAGGTGGAGAATACATCCGGTAGCCACATGATGAGGCTTGTTTTGCTGACATAAGGCACTCACGAATAGGCAAGCTGAAGAAAGTTTAAGTCTGTTTCCTCAGCCTTGGGCACAAGCCTAGAATCCAGATGAAGTAAGCGCATGCTGAGCACAAGATCTAACCAATGCATAAAGATGTCATCTCACTCACAAATCTTTTTGCTGACGGTGCTCAGTGTTTTCCGATGCAGTTAATGAGGTGAGGTGCTCTGCAAGGGAATTCTGGCTAGATCTTGGAGCAAGTTCCACTCCCTCTGGTCACACCAGAGAAAAGCTGTGGGTAGTAGCAGCAAGGCAGCCAATGGCTTCATACACTCACAGTGAATCACCATGCCATCCATAGGCTGATGCAAAGGTCAGTGCTGCAGGTAAATCAACAGACTTCATGCTTCTGTAGATCCAGCAGCCCTGGAGCCACACGCCTGGGGATACAAGAGCTCCTATTCCGGTAACCACTACGATTTGGCAGTTTCTTGTACCACTGAGTAGACTGAGGGTGGATTTTGTTCTTCTAACCCCAAACTGCCTTTTCATTAGGACTTTCTGTGGGTGAAACTATGTACCCACACTCTGTAAAGTGCCTGTTTCATATGTTGTTCTTAAAGCACAACCACAGTTTACCACAATGCTAATATTTCATCCCAGTGGCTTTCCTAAGATATGAGCAATTCACTGAAACAAAACATCCTCTGTATCCTCTGAAACTGATTTTGAAAGCCCAGATGGCAGAAAGTACTATTTGTTTAAATTAGCAATATCCTTCACATGAATCCCCTATTAACCAAAGGAGCATACTATATTTCATCTCACTTCCTCTAGTTGACTTACTACTGCCTCTCTTCTCTGTGGTTTACCAGTAGGAAACCACTGGAGGGGACATATCCAGATACGATTAAACAACCTAATATTATCATCTTTACTATAACCAGGCTGACAGTTTTTATACTAGATGCTGAAATGAGATTCACAGCCATTTTGGCTTCCATTCACTGTGGCAAGAAGCCATTATTTTGAGTACAAAATATTTCACTAATATTCCTGAAGTATTTCACTTGTGACAGGCTATTTTATTTTATTTTATTCACTGAAATGCACTTCAGACAATAAGTTAGGTTCACCTTAGTTGAATGTAACAGAAAACAGAAGCAGGATGTCCTGGTAATGGATGTATCTCCAAGGGTAAGACTATGGTGGAGCAAGGCAGCTCTAGGCTCCGCTCTGCTGAGGAGCTATTGGAAAGTCACCAAGTGGTTTCTTGCTAATGGCAGTGAGACAAGAGTGTGCCCAGCTCCATACATTTCTACCACAGTTTCTACCTGAGGGTCTTTCAGTGGAGACAGAACCTCAAGAGTACAGATGAGAAAGAAGAGAGGCAGACAGAAGCAGGGAAAAGAGGTGGGTTTTTCTTGCACAGCTGATCTTCCCACACCATGGATATTCCCAGTTTGAATTCTTCATGCCTTGTCATGCTGGGTAACACATAAACCAACTGCAGCAGTGTGGGTAGACAGAAATAAAGCCTGTGAAATTTGCAGCCCTCACATACATCATCTTTCACTGGGACTGGGGCAATATTAACCAATACCTAAGAGTGATGCTCAGTTTCTACTTTCAAAATACTTTCCATAGTTTTTTATGGGATCGATAGTTTTCTGCACTTCTGGCAGAGTGCTGCTGTGGTCTTTATCAGAAATCTTCAGTGTCTTGAAAAGATATCTCTAAGCCCTTAGCTGTTTCACAGATACTGAGAATGTATTCATTCCCAAGGAATTTCTCCTGCCAGGTAGCAGAAAGTTCACCCAGTAAGGGAATCTCTTCACTATAAATAGGTTGCAACATCAAACTGCTGAGAAGGGAGGGGAAAGAACTGGAGTAAATTGGTATGATGAGGCGTGTGAATGAAGTCAGCCAGGGAGAAAAGACAGTCTAGGCATCAAAAGACAGGCTGCTTCAGCACATCTCTGGGGCAAATTCTGCTGGCAGGTCTCTTAATGTCTGCATCTTAGGTCAGGCAAACTGATAATATGCACCAAAGCTCCATTATAATTATCACTGAGTTCAGTTTTTAACATGACCACTCCTCTTTTTTTTTAGTTGCTATTAATTTGACAGGCTTGTTTTCTGGGACTGACATTTTCCAGACTTGGTATTAGCACATGACAAGTTTTGAAAGATGAAAGAAAATCAGCAGAGCTATTAAAGCATGTAAGGATTATTTTCCACATGGCCTGACCAGAACTTTTGCACTTGACTAACTCAGAAAGAACTGAAATTAGAAAGTGTAAACAAAATTATTTTGTAAAAATACTAAGCTGTTGATAGAAAAATGGTCAGAGCTAATTTTTTAAGAAGTCTTAAAGTTTTGGCATTTCTTAGTTGGCAGGTTTACTATGTTTGTTAAATTTCCATTTTAAGATGCTGTAATGAGATATAATTGGGTGGGTTGTTTCTCAAATGGAATAAAAGATTGCATGTATTTATACTTGATAGTTCTTTCAGTAACTGAGGCAGGCTGAAAAAGGGAAGGCACTATGAAATCACTATTGATCTCACTACACCAACCTAATTTATTTGGGAAAGACTTAAGACAGTGCTGAAAAGTATGGAAAATCCATTGATAGATAGAGAAATCGATCTTTGTTAAGGACATTCTATTGGAAGAAAATTTGTTAATACCTTTTCAATGTTCCATAAATTCTTAGACTTTAAAGCTCTAAAGGCCCATTTTTGATAATCTAGTCTGACCTCCAGTATATGACATACCACTGAACTTCCATGAATTAATTTTTGTTTTAACTAGATGTCTTCTAGAAAAATTTCCAGTCATTCTATACATAATCGCACTAATGGAAAATTCACAAGTCCTTGGTACATTGTTTCAATTACTTTCACTGTTAAAAATGTGTGCCTTACTCCTAGTTTGAACTGTCTGTCTTTCAGTAATGTATCTTGTTACACTTTTGTCCACTATACTGAAAAGTTCATTCATGCTGTGTGCTCATTGCTGGTACATGCAGACAGTAACTCTGTTACTCCTCAATAAGTTCTTTTAAAAAGGAGATAGAGCAATGAGAGTTTTTCGCTATGATCTGTTTTTCATTTCCCATAATAGGTCTCATGGCTTTTCTCTGAATTGTTTTCCCCCTGAGCTCGTTCTAAATTCCTCCCTGAAATATAGGAGAATGTAGATGCCATACTGTCATGAACCCCAGGGAGATGCCTTCCTCAAGCAAGGATCTTTGTTAAGTTGCTATTGAACTGTTTTCATTACTTTTCAAATTGTGCCATTAGAATCTAAGCTCCCATTCTACCTTGCATCTCCCAGTTCTCATTTTAAATTGTTCTGTTTGAAACAGAAGAATGACAGGAAACCATCACAACTTATATTGTGGGCCTATTATATAGCATTGTTTGGCTGACCACCATTTGGAAATACAGAACATTTTATTTCATGGAAGATTCACAAATCTTACAGTTTTGGTTCACCAGACTATATCTAGTGTAATTAAAATGCAAATTCACTTATTTTTGATGGCTCATACATGGTCCAAAGCTGTATTTAACTTTTTGTCTTTGGGGTTATGTGGTAGATGATGAAGCTTTTCTTGGATCACATACACATGAAACACATGTAAATCTGGCTTACACAAGAGAAGGAAAGGTGAATATTCTTGAACCTGGGCCTCCCAATAACCTCTTGTTCTGTGTCATGACATCCCACTGACAGCACTGTTTTCTACATTTTCCTAGCAGAAAACACTTTCTCCCACCAGAATTCATAAAGTATGCAAACTAAGGATCACTGAAGGCTAAATGTTTGTCTTGTATTTGGTGCCAGACACTGCTTGAATCTGATGTATCTACTAGTGATCTTTAGAGAAGGTATCTACTTCTGCTCACTGAAAACTATTGGAAAGAATGATTACTTGGACTTTAATTTCTCAAATGTTTGAAGAACCTGGACTCTCTCTGTAACCACACAGCATGTCTCCTGGTATTTTTTAATTGCCATATCTTGTCTTTCATCTACTCTACGAGCTGTGGGTATTTTTCACAAATTACCTCTTCTTTGTCATCCACAGCTTCATTTTCTTGTTTTGCAGCCTGCTAAATTGGTAACAGTACAGCAGGAAACAAAGAGTTTCTGACTCACCTATCATGAGACATCTAACAGTCCAGTGAGGTTTGTTTTTCTGCTATGACTCTTCACCTGGCACTTGGAATAATACATTACCTTTATGTTCCTTCTGACACTGCATTAAAACTTGTGAATTCAGTGAGTAATTCGCTTCAGAAATGAGCAGGCCACAGAAGAAATATTGCAAATACCCTCCAGCTTCTTTGTGCTTAAGCTATAAGTGATTCACACCTGATTTTGTTGGGCAACAATGAGTTATTTGCACTACTCTGGTGGCAAGGCTTGTCACCCCAGGAGAGCCAGGGCAACAGCAGCTTTGCTCAATTGTATGCCTGTTCTGGGCAGAGCTTATGAGCCGGGGCAACAATGGGCTTGAGCAGTAAAAGTCTGGGGTAGTCAACCCAAGAGGGAACATTAGAGCAGAGGCTTTATGGCTCAGTCAGCAGGTGCCAGTCTGAGCAGCTCTGCTACCCACAGCTACTCAGGGGGCCAGAGTGTGCAAAGTGATCCAGTCACTAGGAGACACACTTGCTCTGCCAGGTCTAGAAAAGAGGTTCCCTGGACTGGCTGATCCCACTCGTGGGGTACCACAAGAGCGCTATGACAGACGCACAGGGTCTTAGCTGAGCCTTGATGCTTTCAGTTGTAGCTACTTCATCTTAACTACTTGTGCAATGAGGAAACAAGGACAAATCAAGGGGTTTTTGTTGTTTTTTTTTTTCTTTCTCCCTTCAGTTTTATCCTTTGTTGCTGTTGCTTGTTCTATTTTATGCTAGAAGCTTATTTTATGCGAATTATTGGATTTGACACCCTGCCACTGTGGACATTGGAGAATTGGAGCAGCCAGGCAACCACACAACATTGCTCTTCTGGCCTGATTGAAAGCTTATTGATCTTGTAAGAATCTTTTAGTTTTCCTCAATGTGTTTTCTATCAGAGTCTTACAGCAAGAGACTTCCTTTACAGAAGAGAAAAGACGGGTAAGGGACACAGCTTTGAAATGCCAGACATAACAGGTCTTTTCTCTCTATTCTCCTCCCTGCATGAAAAATGTCACACTGGTTCAGAGTTTGGGTACATTTACAAATCACCATGGAGTTGGCGTAAACTTGGGGAGGGTGCCTGAGAGCCAGCACAGGAGGAGTGCCAGCCAGGCAGTGCAGTGCAGTACCCAAAATAGCAAGCCCTGCTGAGGGGTAGGTCTGTGGAGTTTGGTAGAGTAACAGGGCTGTGCTGCTTTCAGGGTTCAGAGGTCCACGCAGGGCTATATTTAGTCAAAAGTGGGTCTTTGCACGGCACGTCACAGAACAATGCAAACATCTCCACACCCTTTTTTAATTTTTTCTGCTTTTACTCTATTTTACAAGTCAGAGGAAGGTGAAATTAAAAGGCCATTCATCCATTAAATAGATCAGTGGAATGGTAGCATTCGTCATGGGGTTTTGCCTGTTTTACTGGTTGGTTGATAATGTAATTACTTTTAGCATAAAAGCCAAAAATGAACAGGCATGTGGATCAAGTTTCCAGACAGTTTTTCACAGATTCAGTAAATGAGGCAGTGACATTCAAGTAATCTCCCAGCTATTGTTGCTTTTGAAAGGCTGGTATTTCTGTAGATACTATCTTCTAAGATTTGTTGAGCAAGAATGACTGTACTAAGAGAGAGCTGTTTCTTCCACTAGCCTACTTTCTTTTTCACACACACATATTACAAAGGGATATTCTGGCTACTCAGAAATATCTCCCTCATTACTGCCTCTCACCTGTCAAAACAATGTCACTCCATGGTGAGTTATAGAAAAGCTGTAAATTGGCTTTTGTTTTTGCACTGTGCCTTTCACTTTTCCCTAAACAGGAACTCCCACCTCATTTTGCATTTGCTCTTATTGTGGATGGAGCCAAGCCCAGATACCAGAGAAATGATCACCTGCTCTTTACTTCAGGTTACTCCAAACTTGAAAAGGATTGGGAAAAGAGTTCTGAAAGGACCACTGTGCCACTCAGTAAAGGAACAAAGACAATTCAAAAAGAGGAAAAAAAAAGGAAAAAAAGGGAAAGGAAAATGCATTTAGTCTGGTTATTTGTTTTGGCAGCTGAAAGGTAATTTTAATTATGCCTAATGCCTCATGAAGTGCTGTCTTACAGCTAGTTGAAACAGGCCACTGTTGAAATAATGAAGACATAGTAACAGGAGATAAGGCTGCTGTGCATACTCCTAAAACTGTCCTGAGCAGATCCATCTTTCCTCATGCAAACTGAGGCTCACTCTGGTTAACCCAGGATTAGCTCTGCCACTCCTGTCTAGCTCCCTGAGCACAGTCCCTTTCACTGGATGCAGTGTCGCAACACAGATGCTGACCTGCTCTGCAGAGTAGTGAAAAAAGGTGGGAGCGAGCACCCTTTTCTGCACAGGCTGCACCAGAGGAAGTCAAACACAGTGGCAAGCCTTACTCAAAAGTGTGGCCCAAGGCATTCCACTTGTGCCAGTGCAGTGCAAGGACCTCTTAAACAAACAGCATCTCCCCAAAATGGACTTTGTTCCATGTATGCTGGGAAGCTTCTTGGAAACAATATAACACTGGGTTCAAGAGCAAGGAGGCAAGTGGCATGTTTAAGACATGGTGCATTTTCTCCTTTTCCTCAGCAAGCTGCTCAGCTCTACTACCACCACCTCTTAGCCCTGTAGTGCAAGGATGCTGCAGCAGCAGCAACAGCATTGCAGCAGGGCTGTGAGGCACCACATGCTGCAAGTGGCATTGCTGCAAGCAGGATGGATGCCAAAGAAAAGTGGTGATCTTGGTGGGATAAATCAAGGACTCCAGCATGAACAGGGGCCCTGAGGCAGGGTCCCAGGGAACTAGCGGTGATCCTTTGGGGATGAGTGTAGAGGAAGACAAAAGCACCCTTGGGGGAGTGAAGCCTCCTTGCAAAATGGGTTAGTGAACTCCAATATAGGAGATATTAATTTCTGCAACCTGCCCCTGGCTGTGTGGACTAGTCAGTGTCTTGTGTCTTCAGACAGAAAAGTACAAAACATGCTTGTCTTCCCCAGCCCTCTGCAAGTTATTACGTGACTGGCAATGATTCTCTTTAAATACCACAGGTAGCCTACCCCAGAGCAGCTCCTTGTGAAATTGTGAGGTAGGAGCAAAGCTCCTATCACCTCCAAACAGAGCAGGGCAGAGATAACATTTTGAATCTTCAATGGCATCAAAATGCAACTTTTTATTTACATATCATGGTCTTCCTTTAAATGGCTACACAAAATTTTGCCTGAGGATGAACCCCAAGAGATCCATGACCAACAGACATAACCCATGAGCTGCCTGTGCACTATTGTTGGGTTCCAATGTATTGGCAGAGGAGGAAAGTCCTCTTTATGAAACTATTTAATTAGAAAACCAGAAGCACCTCTAGAAAAGTAAAAAATACTATAAAAAGAAATTGGAATAAGCTTTGCTCTCTGAAGAAATAGAAACTTCTCTACCACCCCATTCATAAATTGTATTACTGGCATTACTACTTATAATAGTATTTGAATGTTTTCTTGGATTTACTTTCATGATTATTCTGTGAGGAGTTGAAACATATTCTCCCTGTTTTAGAGATGGAAATAGCAACAGAAGGTAAGTAAAGGACATATTCAAGGTGAAAAAGAAATCCCTGATACAGCTGAGAACTGAATGCAGGTGTTCATGCCTCACCTTGCTTCTTTCCTCTCTCAGGCTGCAGTGTTGGGATCCAGCAGGGGCTATGCAGAGAGCAGGGCTGGGCACAGAAAGCTGCAGAAAGCTGCTGAGCCACAGTGCTCTATCCAGTGCAGTTTCCTGTGGGTCTAGGCAGCAGACTGGCTCTGTGCTGCCTTTTATTTTTTCCTACGTTACGTTGTTTTCAACATAAAATAGAACCTAAAATAGTTTCTTGGCTGTTTTTATTTGTCATAGTGCATCTGCATAAGCAACCTCCTGCAGTTCTCTGCCAGCCTCACATCTGTAGGCTCTGGATAGTGGAAGATTAGCCAGCACTGAGGAACCTCAAGGTGATGTAAAACTAACATGTGTTGCTTCTCTAACAGTACCTAAATGTTACACCTGACTGACAAGAGGATTCACGACTATAAGACCCCATTTGGAGTGATTTGAAAAGGCAAAGAGCTGTAACACAAAGCCCTTTCTAGAGGACAGGATCTGCTATTGAAACAACTGACAAGAATATCAGAAAATCAAAGGGGAATAGAGAAAAGAGAATGTGGAGAGAACAGAACAAAACGTACTGAGTGAGCCTGAAACAAGTTTACATAAGGCTTGATGGTGATACTCTTATTCATACTTAATGGTATGTTCGTATATGTAGGGAAAATTATTACTGACTTGAGGGCATCAAAATAGATCCATCGGGCTCTAGAGGTAAGAAAGCTTCTGTCTGGAAATTAAAGTTAACAAGTCAGTTAAGCTGCTTTAGCATAGGGAGACAGGTCAATCTGCTTTGAATTTGATAAGCAGCTAATGCTTTGAAATGGCCATGGCTGATGCTTTTAAGAGTGATTCAGAGATATGCTTTAGAAGCTATGCTTGAATTGAGAAAGAAAAGGGACTGCATGCTAAATGTATTCCAAGAGAGAGAGCACACCCAAATTTAGCTTCAGCTTTTCTTTTTCAGTCTTCTGGCAGCAATGGGAAGCTACGGTGGGTACAATCATCTCATATAGCTTAAGCTGCCCAAAAAAGGAAAAGAAAAGTTAAGAAAAAGCTAGGCACTCTATTTTGGCTCTAAAATATTCTGAGGCAAAGCAACAGACGACACTAATATCTGAACATCTGCTATGTTGCATCTGATGGTTCCTCCAGGTAAAAAAAAATTTGTTCAATGAACTCTCAAAAAGTTGACTAAAAACCCCTTAGGAACTCCGATTATGCACTTCTGAATTTTCTGAGATGAACACTGACTTTTTTGACAGGAGGCTGAAAGGAGTGGAGAATAATGTGTATATGCTGTGTTTTGTGCCTGTCAGAACAGGCGAGTGAGCACCAGGCCTCCCTGTCCGCACTGCGGTTAAGGCATCGTCTATCTGTTCTCATGGACTACACATGGGGGAGGATGCCAACCCACCTCACAGCACTGGCAGCCCTCTGCTCCTTAAGCAAAGCCGCAAAAGTGATGCTGAGACCAATGGTTGGTATCAGGGTGAAAACAAACCACCCCAGTCTGCCAGACAAGATAACAAGACATGGGGAAGATGTGGAAAGCATTGCTAAAATGGTTGGGAATGCTCAAAGTTAAGAAACTGGATAATTATCAACGTAGGACTGGATTGTCCTGTCATGCTGGTTTTGTGATAGCATAACTCTGCTGACTATGAAAGAGTTGCTTCTGATTCAGACTGAACTAAGCACTTAGTGAGAATCATGATGAGCATTATGAGAAGGTCTGAGCTTGCTGTTGATCTTGGTACACCTCTGTGCATCTGACTCATGAACTGGCATGAGAATCAGGACTTGAGGATCCTTGACTCTTCCTCACCCACTCTTCTGACTAGACAAACTAAACCTGCCTTCAAACTGCTCACTGCAGCAGGACCAGTGTTCTCTTTCTGAGAACATTTGTGATAGAAGCACACTTTCTTTATTCTCTGTAACACAGAACCAAGGCCAAGACCAGTCAGTTTCTTCATCTGTCTCCTTGCCTCCCTTGTACCAACACCAGTGCTGGGCAAGCACCTACAAGTGACCCAGCAGATCGTACTTTCAGGTGAGAGGCACTTTTCAATTCCATCTCTTCTACCCGCTGAGTCTTCATGATTCACATCAATGTTCATGTCACCACAAAAGAGTCAACAGCAGGCACAAGCGGTTAGTAAGGGTTACAAGGTGGGACATGACCCCATGGCAGCACAAATGGCAGCACAAGTTTATGTCAGATTAAAGGAACTATTTAAAGCAACTTCTTTCTTTTCTAAATTATCTTTTAAGAGAACTTCTGTGGCTATAGTTCTACTAGTGTCATAGAGAGACTGAGAAATTCTGCTCTGTTTGCAAGTTCCACAGCAAGGGCATTTCTTCTGCTCCCCTCCAGAACAGCTCCTTGTATTGAACAGTAACAATATATACTCTTACGTATGATTATGCCATTTTAGTGGGGAAAATGCCAGTGAATCTCATGACAGTCTTTCAACTTCTCCCCCTCAGTTTTGGCTGACAGACCACAAATTCATAGAGCTAGTCAGCCAGAAAGTGCCATTGCCAAATTCTATACCTACCGCAACAATCCGAACTGATTCTTGTATTTTAAATAGGAATTTCCTGAAGGAATTTAATATGAACTATTCTAATCCTCTGTGTGTCTCCACCAACGCCACACATTAAACAACACCTATAACAAATGCAGTTTCAACTGAAAATTGGTGTGCACTGAATGTGTCACATATAAAGACAACTAAGATTTTCATTTCAACTTTAAAAAGCCAGGAATCCTATGGTTTGTTTATCTTTGCATTGCAGGCACATTCTGAGGCAAATAACTCAACCGAAGGATTTCCAAGAGCCAGCTCTTATCTAGAGGACATGAAATGGAAGTGTTAATAGCACGAATATACAGGTGTCAGTGTCACTGCAATAATTGCACTACAAGTCAGAGACTGACACTTTCATAAAAGAAAGTGTCAAAACAGTAGAAATCAAGGCTGTGAAATTTTCTTCACTTACGAAAACATGTCTCAAACAGGTATTCAAATGTTCAGCTGGAATTTGCAACTATATTTAGGATGACAATTAAAACTGACCTCTTTTCACTAAAAAAACCCAGTGCATGGAATTGTCATGCCAGCGTCATCAGGACAGAAATAAAGGGAGTAAGTGCAGTAGGCGTATCTGTTCAAGGTGAGAAGTGCTCATGGCCTGTGAGCCACCTGTTTTCATGGAGGTAAAGCTCTTTCTCACTATGGGACAGAGATATTTCCAATGTTTCAGGTGGAGTTACTTGGAGACCAAAACTTTTTGGAAAAAAATAAAATAAATGTATCAGTGCAAACGAGAAGCATTCATATATCTAAGTAAAATCCAGTCTTATCAAAATGGGATTTGTAACTCTAAATAGAGGCTCTTTGATTGTTTTCTCTATTTTTTGTTTTCTTTTTTTAACTGTGTTGCCCTCATTTCCTCTGATCAGGTTTGACCAGAAGGCTTGGGACTTCAGTTTGCCTTCAGTAAGTCTTCCACTAAGAATTTATAGTTTATTTTTTATGACAGCAAAGAAATTAATTACTCTCAGCCTAGAATAAGCCAATAGAAACTAGGTTCTTAGACCAATTTGAAGTCAAAGTAGGTATGTGTGATTATTTCATCTTCTAAAGGCAAAATAGACATAATGGACTGAGAGAGATTATTTGTCTGATAATTTCCCTTGACTTTTCAGGAAAACATTGATTTCTCTGTGGAAGTCCTTTGGATTCAGCTCTTTGGTCTCTGAAAACTGGAGTTCATAAACAATGGTAATTTCCTTCAATCCAGGGAAATAAAGCATGGGGCAGATGGGATTATCACACATGATCAAGAGGCAAAAGCAGAAAAAAAGTGGACATGTTCTAACTCTGCAAACACAGCTGCTGAGAGTAGAGGAAGGAGCACCCTCACATTCCCTGTTTAATTCTGCTCACTGGGGTGGCAAGCTGCAATGGCACTACAACAAGAGTTCACGGGCACGGAGTACAAACCCCAGGAGCACTTTGTAAAGGCCAAATTTTGTGAACTTTTTGTCCGTGATCTGGTAACTGTTGTTCATACAGAGTTGCTAGGGATGTCATGCTGAGGCAAGCAGATTTTTAGCAGATGAAGGTACACACATAGAGAGGAAGCAACTTGTGAGAATAAGTAAAAAGAGGACGGGAAGAAGAGGGAAATAAGGGGGGAAAGTGGGAGAAAAAGGTCGAACTGATTTGTGCTTCAGCACAGCAGAGCACAATGAAATCAGGGGGTCCTTGCCATCACTTCAGCATCTACATAGGCCCCAGGCCTGCCTTCTTTGCTTCCTCCCTGCAGGATGGTGAATGAATAAGGGCCTCTTCCTTCATTGCCTTTTATTCCCTCCTTGGTTCCTTGAGTTATGGAGGCTGAAGACATACAACAGCTACAAGCCCAAGTCCTTACTTAGTGTAAGAGCAGTGACTTGTGGTATGCCAGCATGAAGCTATTCTTGCCTTAAGAGCACTTTTGAAAAGTTCTTCACAGCCCAGCATTCACCTGCAGAATCTGTTTACACTACAAAAACTTCAGCACATCTGCTGAGCCCCTGAGTTAAGTCACTGATACAAGTCATTAGCATGCCACTCTGTGTACATCACCTCCCAGAAACACCATCAAAACTATAAACTTTGTATGTGGGGGGGTTGCTTCCCTCATGAGTCAGGAAGATGACTTTTTTCATATATGTCTCTGCCTGGACATTCAGGAAAATGCAGACAACCCTCACCACATCACTGTGCTTTCTAACTGAAGAGCAAGGAAAAGTGACTCATTCATTTAAGAGTCTAAAGAACATTTAGTGCTTTCCAAAATCAAAGGAATCCTGTCGTAGGCTAAATCAGTCAGGTTGGAACTAATGAGACATCCATTTGAATTCAAAGTTCACCTGTGCAATTAAAGAAATCAGTGCCAAGAACTCTGATTAGTGCAGGAATGGGGGATCAGCAAAAGCATGGTGTGTTTTGCAGGTAGCAAAGGCCATTCCAGCCTCTGCAGTGTGGAAAAGATTGATGTTTTGTGTGAAGGTGACACCTTCAAAATCAGCAAATAGAGAACTGCAAGTGGAACTCCTCAGTCCCCAGGCCTGGCTCTGTTACTGAAATAGGATTTATTTCTGGATGTATTCCTAAAATGAGAAGCTGCTCTTACATTTGAATATATATTAGAAAAGAAAGCTGTGAATGGGCAAAACTCCCTAATGTGCCCCCACACTGCAAATGGCTATTAGATTAGCTTCCAGGGATGCAATTAAGTTTCACCTCAGTCTAAGTTATAGCCAAAATTCAATCCCAAAGTTTATTTAAATTTAACCTTTCTTTTTCTTTTGAGCTCTGAGTATTACACTGTGTAGCTATTCAGATAAAAAAAAAAAAAAAGCCCCATGAAACTGGCAGGGATTTTCATAGAAGTGTAAGCAGATATTCTGTTATTCAGTGTATTTATATTTGTGATTTTCTATGGATTTTACATATCTCAGCACCTCATAAGGATTAATCAATTTATTTTTACAAAACCAAGTGATGCAGCCTGGTTGTCTTGGGCCTGTGTGTCCACCTTATCCCTTATAGCAGTTTCTGCCTTCCCTCTCGTTTGTTGCCTCTGCACCTCAACCAATACACAATTTCAGCACAATCTATTTGCTGGAAACAAGTTACCCTCTGTCAACACTCTTGTGTGTCAGGGCAAGGTCCTTACTACACTCACAGAGACACTGACAACTTCATCAAGATCGGAAGGAACATCTGTGGCTGAGGCAAGAGTTGCTTTGTCTCTCTTGGACCTCAATCCAATGTTTTATCCAGGGAACTATATTACCCCAGTAATTAATCAGTGCAGCAGCAAAGCATGGAGAGAGAACAATGCAAGTCAGCCTCCCAGGTGCTGACTATACCAGCACCTTTCAGTCAAAGGAGAATGGTATGGATCACTGTATGGGCTTACAGGTTCTTATATCCAGTGTCACAGCTGCAGGACAATAAACACAATGTACTTTTACTGCTGCATGCCTATAGGAATGTCTGCCCTAAATAAACTGATAGTGTCAATCCAATACAAAGAGGGTATGCAGTCAAGACACAGAAACTGCTGTCAAAACTGGTGCTCCCTGGCGTTATCAAGTGATCACTTAAGAGGACAGGGGTGCACGGATAATGGAAAGTGATGACGAAAAGCAAAATGCCAGGATGTAGCACAGAAGTCTGCACCTATGTGGCCAGTGTCACAGCTTTCTGTGCATAAACAAAACATCAGTATCATGGACCAGGAAGAACCAGCATGAAATTCACCCCAGAAGAAAAAGGAAAGCTGAAGAATTTAAATAAACAAACCAAAGAAGGAAAATCAAAGCCAGTGAGTGACAAAGATGAGTGAGCTTCCAAAAAGAACTGCATGCAGTGATAGTTAGACACTGACAATGTGAAGAAAGCATTAATTTCTTAAAAATAATTTGGAAGCGAGCAAATATTCTTTGACTCATAGAATGCTGCTGTCAAGATCTCTGTATACAAAATATCCAATGATTTGCACAAAGGTAAACAGTCGTCATTTTGTCTTCCTCTATTTAGACTGTCCCTCTATTTAGACTGTTCCCTGAGCACAAATCTCGAGTCTTTCAGCTTCAACATCTTTTCCCTCTGAGATGCATGTTTTGATTTCTCATGCCCATGTTATTTTATCATCTTTGCCCTTCCTTCCTTCTAAGCTTTGATCTTTCACAAATCATATAGAAGAGGCATCACCTATGGTAGAAACATGATTAGCTGTCTCATTAATTCCAAGCCATCACTATCCAAATGGATAGTAATAGTTAAATCAGTATGAGAATCACTGACCTCAAAAAAGTTATAACTTATACCAGTTGAAACACACTGCTATGTTTTGAGACTATCAAATACAGTTTCCAAATCAATGTGTCGTTTAACATTTCCTACCTCAGTTCAAATATGTGACCTACTCTTTTGTGGCCTGAAGGACTGCAACAAGAAAAAGAAATGGGTCAGGAAAAGCTTACAATCAAATGAGTAGGCAACACCATCAGGCTTGTTCGAACGAGTGAACTGGGAAGTATACCAAGAGTTTTCTGGCTAAGTTTGAAACACCATTCCAGTTGTTAAAATGGAAGGGAGTAGGAAAATCTGCCAGGTCTTTTAAGCAATCATATGCACTTACCTCAAAAGCAGAACTTCTCACTCCAACTCAACCTACTGAGTAGAAAACTCACGTGTAAAAAGATAAATTAGGATCTCCCCTCTCTCCAGGACCATCCATTAAGTTTCTTATGAAAAATGCCATAGCAAAATAGTATTAGCTCCAAATAGGTGTGAAACATGAGGACCTTTTAAAAGACAAGTATTTTGATGGGGAAGAGACAGAGAAGTTAAGGAATTTTGCCTAATATATGTGAGTTTCCCCTGGCACAGTCAAAGTACCCACTGATACGCAGACCAATACAACAGCAACAAGATCACACTGACCTTCTTTTAAAAGATGTAGTTCAGAACGTGCAGACAGTATCAAGAAAATTTTCCACAAAAAGGTAACTCTTTCTCAGGTACTTTCTCCTGAATTCTAGTAGCATCAAATACATCTGTAGACTATCCTCACAAGGCAATAAAGAAAGCAGGTGGTTTTACTAACATTTAATTTTGCATGTCTGTGTAGCATGATTTATAGACAGGGAAAACAACACCATTAAGGATGAAAATAATTGGACACAATGGCAACAAGGAGGAATGATGTAAACTCACCTGATAGAGTGATTTTTCTCTTCTTACAAACCTTACTACTTACATGATATTTATGAACTTGAGAAAATAATAAATTTAAGGGTGCAAAGAGATAGGTTACTGGAAAGAAGAGGAAGAAGACTTTGATCTTTGGTTGCAAAGGGTATAGAATCAATGATTTTATGTGCTATTTTTCATTTTCAAAGGAATTTGCATTATTGCCTTAGTCATACTCATTACCACCTTCAGAGAAAATAATAGTGGAATGTGGTTACAACAGAGGCTTTGGACAATTGGTTCCAACAGTTTCTCCAATATAGTAGATAAAACTACCATCTACTTACTGCTTGCAACAATTGGAAATCATTCTGCCTATGATGCAGTATTTTATATATATGAGTGTTTGATAGGTTTGAGGTCTAAGTGTTTTGTTCCACAGTCTGCTTAAAGGTGGATAAGTCATACCTAAATCAATGACAAAACAGTTCATGCCTGGCTTTAAGTTATGTACCTGATTCAAACTGGGCCTCTTGAAAGCATTTTTCCATGTCACCTGCAGGCTAGAGAAAATTCAGCAGAAGGACTGCGAAAATTGTAGGAAAGTACTTCATAGCAGATGAACATTGCTACCTTGCTCAATTGCAGGGATAGGGAAGAGTCCTAGGACAAGAGGTGGAGGGGTAACATTCACATCCTTTACTTTGGAGTATTTCAATGTAGACGTACACCTCAACTATCCTTCAAGATCTCTCTGTAGTCAATGGAAAAACAGGCTTTTGTAAGTGCAGCTGGGATCAATCTCATCCTAAGATGGATGGTAGGACAGGGAAAATCAATTATGACCCTTAGACCCCTCTTTCTCTCTGCTTATGAAGGAGTTTATCCCAAAGACAGGTACCTACACTGGCAGTTGTCTAACATTAGGTGAGATTAGATCCTCTTTTTCTCTCCAGGAGGAAAGTCTTACACAAAGGCCTGGAATCGCATCTGTGTTTTCCTTGAAATAGTTTCCTATCCTAGTTTTTTCTCTAGCCATCCGTCCTACTTAGGATCCTTTCTCCTGATTCCATGCCGTTAAAGATCCCAAAATGTGAGCCTGGCGCTGGCAATGTGTACTTGCCCATTCTTCCTTTCTTCTGTGACAGTGACACTACTAACTGCAGCAGCTGAGACCACATATGTCCTCAGTGTTCATCCAGAAATTCTGCAGCTGCAAGAAAACTTGGTAAAACATTTAGAAATAAAATAACTGTAAAATCCAATGAAATGCAGCATTACTAGGATGGATCTACACACTTCAGTACCAAAAATACAATCCTGTCAATAAATAAATGGCCAGTTGATTCACATGTGTGACTTATCCCTACTTAAATTCAAAGCATTTATAGAAGTGTCTGTTGTATTTTGAGTACATTTTATCTTGGACATTCAATTTGCTCAATTCAGTCAAGCAGCATCCTTTCCTTCTGAGATATGATTCATTTTCCAGGTGAGGTAACACTCGATCTAGAGCTGAATGGTAACTAGAACCCAAGCCTTGTGGGGTTCAGTGTTGCTTTTAAAACATGTGTTTATCAACCTGGAAGTTAAAACTCTGGCTGGCCAAAGACTTTTACAGGTTCAGAACTGTATGCTGGGCATCTGTCTCCAGAGATGTCAATAGGCTTGTGCACAGTGCCTGATGTTAATTGTGGGTATGAATCTTGTCAGATTGGGTCTTAGATACTCAATACCACAAGATTCTGGGCATTCCAGCCCTAGTTTATCAACCAAGAGAACTATTCATGCAATCTACTGTTTTCACTGAAGCATAAAGAACCAACAAGTCCCAAAAAATCTATTATTTGAGGTATAGTGTGATTTGCAGTGTGGTCAAGCAGTAGCTTCATATTGAACTGTATGAAACTCAGGTGAATAAATGAGATGAGTTGCTAGCAAGATGAACCATGTAAAGCAATGTTTATTTCCTAGAAGAAAGTAGTAAGCAAGGGAATTGCATCAAGAGCATGCATTTCAAAAAACACTCTCTGGTACTCTTTCTGTATTCACTGAAATTACCATTTTATTCAGCACTCTGATGAGTGTTTTATGCCACAGCTGAACGAAGTTTGCTGAAGTGAAGGCATGTATTTTACAGACAACTTATTTTTAATCCTGCCTTGGGGATATTAACTTGCATCCTCCCAATTTTAACATAACTCATCAGCTTCATCATGTGCAAAGTACATGATAATACACAGGTGCACAACTATACAGATGCTGATTGTGTTTAAAAAAAAAAAAAAGAAGGTCAAATGTGGTCATGGGAATTTCCTTTAAAACTATATAAGGTATCAGCCATATGCAGTCTTCTGTGGTAATTTTATGCTATATCAGAATTTTTCCCATGTCTAAAAAAGCCTACGGAGAACAGGAAACATCGTGTTCTTTTAGTGCTGAGTGTGATGTTACTAGCAATTTGCTGAATTAAGGCTGATTTTTCAGTTGTATCTAATTTCAACAGCTATTCCCTTGTTCTAAATCTGTTGTTGGCACTTCCTACAAACTGTAAGTATCCTCAGCTCCCCTTTGCATCCTTAGAGCTAGCAAGAGTGGGTTTCACCAGACCTTAAGGCATCTGTCAACATACATTTACAACTGAGCTAAGCTAAGCTAGGTTCTCTTCCTAAGCTTTGGAGAGAAATCAATAGTTTTAGGGAATGAGTCATCTAATCAGTTTTGGATACATGAAAGGAAAACCATTCTTTGACTTTAAAGAGAAGTTAAGGTTACTAACTCAGAGATGCCTATTCAGAGTAGCTCCTTCCTAACATAATTTATGGACTACCTCTATTGATTTCTCATAGCCCAGCACAAGCTGAGATTGATTTCCTAGAAGGTGGAATTTACTTTCCCACAGACACATGTAAAGTGACGTAGATTCAAAGATGACGAGCATCCAATCTATATGATCAATGGCAAACAAGACTATATCCGGTCAAGGGAACTAAAAACAACCTGAAAAAGAAGGTCAGAAAAGGCTACCATTTTATTGCCTACTATTTCTCTCTCTCCTACTTTCAAGATCCCTCAACATGACTTTCAGACCCTTCTTTGCCTTCTGCAAAAGCTGAAGTTTCCATAAGGTTCAAATGTACTTTTGCCAAATAATCCTCACTCTCAGCAAGAAATGGCAGTGAGGAAATGGCAGTGAGAAAATGGCAGTGCTTGCAGGAACTCAAAATGTTCAGGTGATACCAGAGATCAAAGGGAGCACAGGAAAGAGATAGTGTTTCTGCCTCCATTACTAAGAGCAAGGCAAAATTATCTTCCTGTGTGCATAGCTAACCTGCACTGAACTGTCTTCCTAAATAAAAGTGAGCTTTCATATTGAATGTTCTTCTGGCTTTTGTCAGTAGTTATTTCACTTTTTCATTCTCCTTTTTGAAAAGGAGAGTCTTAGACATTGTGTGCATAAAAACATTCTGTAAGAAACACCCAAAGGCAACACTAGTTTTACTCCAGAATCCCAACACTGGTTGTGGAACTAATGAAACAAACATCAGTTCTTTATATAAATATCCAATGATGCAACTATCCTGCTAGATCAAGTACCATTCAGAATCAATGACAAAGGCAATCAGGCCAAATACACTGTAAATATATTTCAGAGAAAGAAAAAGAAAAAGAAGAGGTAAATCTTGAAAATAGTCTACAAAACAAAGTGCTGTGTGATGGAGAATGACCTCAGAAGGTACTTTCTTCTGAAGCCAAGGGGAGATCAGCTAATAAGAAAAACAAAGATAGGCAATAAAACACCTAGGCAATAAAAGTGTTACTGCATGTTTGATATTTCATTTAAATTATCTATCAGCAATGACCTCTTTCCCTTTTCAATGGAAAAATCCATGGATACATCAGTAGAAGACTGGCCACAAAGAACCTGCTGCTGTGCAAAAAATACTCAGTTTCTTCTACCCAAAGGTATGGATGCATTTCCCACTTGCATTTCAGTTAATTTTCCTGTGTATTCAGAGATGAAACACTAGGCATAGCAACTATTTTTGCAGATATTGTTTCCTAAGGTCATTTTCTAAAAGCTATCTTTCTTTTCCTCCATGTTTATCATCATTTGCCTGCAGGGAATCTGAGACCAAGGAGTGTACAACTGTATGTAGTCTAAGAGTGGCTAGCTCTTTTGCTGTAGCGAGTGAGCAATAAGAAAAAGAAATGAAAGAAATAAAAATAACCTGAAAAAACATCCAACTTATCAAACAAGCAAGGACTTTCAGAATGGGACAAACACACTTCTTGTTTGCCCAAACCTATACCTGAAGTAGCACTGCCACTGTGTTGTGGCTTTATTCCAGACTTACATCACCATGAAACGAGAGTGAATTCTGGTGCCCAAAAGAAGTTGAACAACAGTGAAGCAAGCCTGAGGCTCATGTAATGTGCTGAATTGATAGAGTACTGCACTTTAGAGGCATTGTACCAAAGTGTACCAATAATAATCAGCCATCAGCAGGGAATATCCATCAACTTAAAGCTTTTAAGGCCTTGAACTGGATGGTTCAGTGGTGCACACTGCCACAGCTCCATTTAGTTCAGTGAAATTGCACTGACTTGTGCCACCTTGCAGGTCTAACCTCTTCTCTTTTATTGCCAATTCTTAAATCAAGGCACTGAAATGAGCCAAATTCCTAGGGGCAAGCAGGTTTCATATTTATCACTGGTTTCTGGACATGGTTTTCAAGAGCTTTTTCAAACCTTACAGCAGTTTGGCTTGCAAGAAGCAGTATGCCATACTCCTCAGAACAGGCTTGTTCTATACATTGTGGTAATTTCCATCACATGCTTGTACAAGGCTCTGGATATAGAGATGTGGCCCTTTATCACAGCCCAGAGGAGAAAAACATGTACAGGTACCAGAACTGTCTTCAAACCACTGTCTGCTGAGGCCTTTGGGCACGGATCAATTACTGCCACCTACGGCTCAGACACCACAGCACATTGAACTGCACTGAATCCTGCCATTACAGGACAAAGGGCACCCTGTCATACACCACGGTGACTAAAGAGAATACAATGAAAAAGGTAGGCACCCCTCCAACAAGCATCTTTGCTCTCCCAGTTTAGCTCAATCCACAGTCTTCCCAAGTACAAAAGGTACCTGAGAATTAACAACAAAGTCCTAGTCATTGAAAGTCAGGAGAGAGTAAAGATCTAAATATATTCCTCAATATGCATTAAAGCAGATATTACTTCTACAGGATTACTTAAGGAACACATCCCCACTGCACTCTGAATTCTTCCAAAAGAGCTGCTTGCAAGCTACTAGGAGCTAATGAAGCTTCTCAATGAGGCTGAAATAGGTTATGAGTTGTGCCTATTCTTGAGAGAATTGGACAACTGATATGGGTCTGAAAAAAACTCCTTAGGGGTCTTATCAGGACTCAGTAGAGGCTCCATGGGCCAGCAAGGGATACTCGGGAGTGAGAACACCAAGCTGCTGCCAGGGACATCCCATTACCAGGTCTGGAACCTTCAGGACAGACACTTGTTTATGTAACCAGATGTAAAAGTATGACTTTCAAGATTAATTTTTATAGCATGACCCTCAGGTTGCCATTTCACCCATGGGGTGACTCTGTACCAAAACAGCTTTGGAAGCCCCTAGCCTAGAATTATTTTCACTAGGATAATAGGGTAAAATAGTCAGAGTCTGCTGGAGACACACAGCTCCTGCTTTGACATCATTGTAAGTGAAAATCTCAGGCAAGTTAAGGCAGTGTAGTGACAGTCATACCAATGTGGACTCAAAAGCAACCTTGGCATTCCAGTTTCTGAGTCAGTGGTGACTGGATGCATTGCACTGGTAATGTGCTTCTTTATCTGAGGACGAGCTGCCTTCCTCTTGCAGCAGTTCAGTGACTCATACTGAGAGTATCTGCACTACTATTTGTCTAGCAGGGAATACTGATAGTTTGTGGGGGGAAAATGGCCCTGTTCCAAAGGAGTGAAGAAATGGCACGATAGTAATAATAATTTACTTTTGCAAAGTGCCTCTTATTGTGAAGAATCACTCAACAAATTATACATGTGTATATGTAGGGATCAATCAGTCCCCTCTGCAGGGGACATGGCAACCATTCTGCATCAACAATGTTGCACAAAAGCATTTTAGAGGAGAAGTGAAGAACAGCTTCTCCAAACGACCACACAGAAAGAGGATGTTGCACAGAAAAAACACCAATACACATTTATCAATACCTGTATCTTCGAATAGGAAGCACTCTTATCTTCTTTCCTAATTCCAGAGTAGTGCTAGAGCAAGGCTTTGTGTGAGCTTTAAAAAACACCCATGACATGAGAAAAACCTGAGGCACAAAGGAAAGCATTAAATACATGCACATTAGAGAGAAGAGAGCCCAGTAGCCTACCCACACAGTTACATTCAGTGTCACCCCCATGGAACTGCACCCACTGTGCCAACCACAAAGCCTTGCCTTGACAAAACATGAAGGCATTGCAGTTTACCCCCTGCTCAGGGGACCCACTTAGATCAGATCAGCAAACAAAGGGCGAACGCCTGTGCCTTCCACCCATACAAGAGTGGCCACCATGCCCCCTCTGGCACACTTTCCCCTGCTGCTCAGCAGTGCTGGGTTTCACACAGCCATAAAGCTGAATATCTTCAGCTCACTGAGATGGGGTCACTCCTCTGAACTTAGTGATTTTGTCCCAAGTTAGGCCAGCTGAGGTTACCCTGTCTCAGGATCACCCACCACCAAAGGAGGAGCCCAGGTAGCCAGTGCTCAACCTGTGCCCTGCCCAGCAGTCCTCTTAAGCTGGGGCCACTCCACTGGGGACCAGAGTCCTTCTGCACCTTACCATTAGGTGCCCAGACTCCTACACACTTGGCAAACCTTCCTGCAGCTTTAGGACTGCTGTGAAAGAAAGTGAACCCACCTTCCTTCCCACGTCACCAAACACCCCACTCCCTCCTCTGCTCTACCATTAGTGATCATCTGGCTGCAGGGCAACCAAGGGAACAGGCAGATCCAGCTCAGAATTAAAAAGTAATAAAAAATAAAAATAAAAAAAATAATAAAATTGTTGTCAACTCTTTCAATTTCCCAACCCAACTCACATTGAAGGGGTACTTATGCTGACACAGCAGAGCCTTTAGGACCTGCCCTAGTCCACACCCCCTGCTTTGCAGCAGATGAGCAAATCCATAACCCTTGTGCCAATTCTTATTCACACCTGAGGAACCTGTGGGGATAACATAAGAGGGTGCAAGTCACCACTACATAGCATTAAGAGTGTCTCAAAGAAGGGTTATTTCATATCTTCATGGCAAACTGCTATTATCTTTCTTCTTTTCACAATAATCATGCAGGGAAGTGCAGTAAGATTTAAATAACTGTGCTTATTAATTCTGTGCTAGGTGTTTCTTGAACACTTTGCTGTGATAGCAGTCTTTTGAACCACAGTGGGGCCAGCAAACAAGTCCCAGACAATTTAAAATTTAGCCTATTCCAGACAGTTACAAGTAGGCTTTAGTGTAAGAATCAGTGCAGTTAATGTACATAAGCAACCCAGAACAAAGGAAAAAAGCCAGCTGGTCTCTCAGGACAATGCCAGCAAAGCAGACAATAGACGTACCCAGTGTGAGAATTCAAAGACAACCAACAGTGACCTAATTGTTCTCCTATCAGAGTCTGTGGGGGTTTTGCTATTGATTTCCAATATAGCTACCGTTTGCATAGGCTGGAATTTAACAGCAGTGAAAAGACCTTTCCTCCACTTTCAGTTTTACAGACTTTCTCTTCCTGTTCATAACAGTAAAGTGCTTTTTTCATGTCAGCTCCTGAACTTTTCTACACAGAAAAGTCATAAATATTCAACCATATTGAATTTTCTCTTGGTTCAGTTTGGAAGCTGGAAGCGAGGCAGGAAAACTTTTATCATAGACTCAAAAAAAAGTCAGCAAACTTTGGGAAGTCCCTCTGCAGAAACCACATCTACTGTCTGACACACGTTCTTTTCAGTGTTGCAAGAAATTTTAATCTGGGAAGATATGAGGTGGATCCAAGAAATGTCTGACTTTGGGGATAGAAAGAATAGGTGGGAGCCTCAACTGTGATGTTATTGCAGTCCAGGAACCATTGAGGCCAAAATCCTTTCTGATTACCAGTGTAATTTCATTAACATACACACACTCACTTTTATGTATGCGGGGCATCACAGTCCCAAACCTCTCATGAAAGCATATTAGATATTCATATCGCAGCAATGGCTAAAAACTGTTGGCAGTGGTATTTCTTAATTTGTTCCCCGCCAATACTAATGCTGTGCTACGTGGTACTTGAGACCCTCACCCCACTACAAGTAAGGGCAAGGACAAGACACCTCAGAAGGACAAGATGAGCAAATGAACAGCATATAAGTATTGTACTGTATTTTGTCACCCCTCTGTTTGCACAGTACAGCTCACCATCCACCCAGCAGATATTTTTTATGTTATTTAGAATATGTCAACAAATGCATGTGTAAGTAAAAATGTTAACCATGCCAACATGAAGGAAACCAAAATGATTTTAACGATTCTCTCTGTACTTGCTTTGTTTTTATTTTTGTGTGTTTCATTGAGTTTCCTCACTGTGGGTTGCAGGGTGGCTGAGGCTTAAAAGCACACATGATGGATCTCTCAGACTGAACTACCCAGCAGCCTTTGTAGCAAAGGTCACATCTTAAACCATCCCCTTGCTTGTAATCATGTCAGAGTCAATAAACATTCATATCTGAATACCAAACGTAGCACTGCTGGTGGTTTAGATTTAGGAGGAAGGAACACAGGTCAGGCAGAGACCACTCTGCTGGTTTTCTCTATCACGGTATCTTTGATCAATACAACTAGCATCTCTCACCACCTGTCCCACCACCATAGGAATATCCTTCCTATCTCCACAAAATAGCCTGCCTAAAGTCTGTCATAAAAAAATATGATTACTCTTGGTGTTTTTACAGAACCTGATCTGTTCAGGTCTTTCTTCAAGGTGAGACCTGATCTTTTCAGCCATGAATTTGCAAAGCTAACAAAACAACTCAGACATGTTCATGAGGCTGTTTCCAATGTCACCAGGACAGATCATAAATTTTGCCTCCTCTGCCAAAACCAGGAGATAAGCTCTAGGCTAAATTGCAAACTCAGCGTAGTCAGCTCAAAGCTGAGCCCGAATGCTTCTGACACCCCCACACATATGCTGTATACTTGTAGTTAGCCTCTGGCTTTCAAAATTGGCATTTAAGTAGCTAGAGTTTGTGCTCCTCTGGGTCTCAAATAAATTTTACTGAGTGGAAAACAGAATATGTAAACAATTAGTCCCAAGATTTGGATAATTAGAGGTTTAGCTAATTTATATCAGCAATTGCAATAACAAACACAATGCTGCAGTATGACTTCTGCATCTTGCTGGACCAATTGGTACTTAAAAACAGCAAAATTCAAGGTTCACTGCTGACAAGCCAGCCCTCCTAACTAACAGCTGGAACGTGTGAACTATCTTCTATAATTTTTTTGCCAGTGCTGTATGCAGGTTGCTTGAAATCTCACCTTTGTGGGAAATTGGGGAAAATTAGGGACTCATGACTGACTGAGTATTTTCAGACTAAATTTTGTCTGAAGGAACATCTGCTTTTAAATTGTTCGATCACCTGCTCAGAGTAGTCACTGGAGGGATGAGTTCACTGTGGCAGAACAATAACATTTTAAGAAGCATTTTCAGTACATTTAGGTAAATTCGGAGTATCCTTCTGTGTGCCTTTCCTTTAAAAAACTGACGATCTAGATAATTTTAGAAGCCAAAAGCAGAGAAAAATTAATAAGCTGAGTTTAAACGTCTGACACGGTGCAGTGTCTGCATGCAAGCTGGATGCACCAGGCCTAAAGTAAACATTGTGGTGTAGCCAAATTCTTCCGTGTCCTGGACCTTACAGAGATATTCCTCCCAAGGAAAAATTATAAAAATTAGTCTTCCACTTTGTAACATCATGCAAGATCCGTTCTGTGCTGGTAGAAACACCAACATAAAATACAGAGCAGTAGTAATGCAAACCAGTTGCAGTGATGGCAATTCACTTGAACTCCAAACAGAGCTCACCTTGACCACACACTTTTCTGCTATTAATTGCTATTTACTCACAAGAGAGTCCATTCACCTCAAATCTTGGGAAGCTGTGGGAAAATGGACCAGTGCTCACTCTTCCATGATGGCAAAGACACCAATAGCACCTGAAGTTACATCTACGTCTGCCTTGAAAAATTATACCTCGCAAGGATTTGCATCCACTCCCTCCCACCAGTGGTGTTTCATGATTTGTTATGCTCTTCAGAAAGTTTTACCCATCAGCATCATGCAGTTTCATTAAGCAATTCTACCCCATGAAGGAGATAATTTGAACACCATGGAAATTTGATATTTTCTGCCATGTTAGTAAGAGCATCGTTTAACAGAAAAAAGGAAGGGAAAGAGAGGAAAAGAGAGAAATTAGAACTCCTTAATTGAGTCACAAACCAAAAGGATCAAGAATGCTTTGGAGTATTTATTCACAGTTAACGATTTATCCAGCCCTAATTACAGTCGCTAGAACACTTTCTTAGCTGCAATATTAATTATACTTCTTTCATGGCTGCTATTTATATAAGCAGAAGATGAAATATGCAATTAGGTGATCAGATGCTGCAGTGGTATCATGGATGATTTTTTTTCACAATAGGTATCATTATCCACTTAAAATGATGCTAAAGGTTGTGTGTAATTGCTGCCTGTCATTTACCACGGAGTTCAGAGAGTTCCAGGAGAGCCCTTATGGAACCAGAGAGTGGGTACAAGGCATGCCCTGTCCCACAGGCAAACTCAGGTCTCCCAAAACAGACGAGTGTGCAGAAAGGTTCCTATATTGGCAGTGTCTTGAGTATCAATTACAAACACAAAAAGAAATAGAGAAGCTAAGGGACAAGGCTGCCAAGAAACACCAGATCAGTCAGGACAACACTAGGTGCACAGTCCTCAGAAAAACTAAAACAAAGAAACCTCTACACCTACATGCTGAGCCAAAAGGGGCTCAGCACTGCAGGCAAGGGCTCCAACCAGCTGAATTCCTGTGCCATCAGACAAACAAGACTCTGGCTTGACAAAGAAGAAATTAAAAGAAACTCTTGATTCCATCACCATTTTCTCCAGCTATGGAAACAATCTATCATGATACTTTATATTTAGCTGAACACTTACGTCAGAAAGGATAAAAACAGGAAGAGCACTAATATCTTGGTCTTTTATACTGCTCTATGTATACTGCTTTTCATAGGAGGTAACACACTATTTTCATTTTGTAGGCAGTAAAGTTGAAGTGCAAAAGAAAATAAAAATATGCAAAGCATTACTATATGATGCAACAGAAGACATAATATTTCCATTACAGAAACTCCTATAAAATCTATTAAAGCAATAAGTTCTTGAAATTACCTCTTATGCCATGTTAAAAAAGGGGGGGGGCGGGGAAGGAAAAAGGCAGATATGGCATATATTTAATTCCATAAAACCTTGGAGTAAATTATCTACGTGAAAAAATACATAATACCATTCAACAGAACATATACTGGCATTATATCTGCTTACTTTACATCTCATATGCTTTTTTCCCTTAAAGTTCTTCTTCCCCAGGGAAGAACAGAGATGTATCCCAGGGCTTCAGCTCTCTTACTTGCAAGTTTGAGGAGCGGGCTGCAAAGTGTTTTTTTACCTCATTCTTTCATCAAGTCTATTTTGGCCAGTTCTGTGAACCCGGCTTCAAAGGTTAGTTGACTGCACTTTCTGTGTGGAAAATGAGAACACTACCACAGATTCAAGGATTTCCTTTTAAAATGAGAAGTATAAATATGAGAGGATTATCACATTTGCTACTTAAAGTCCACAATTTTTTCTATGAGTGCTGTTAATTGTCACGCTTGTAGGAAACAGTAAAATTTAACTAACAGAAAGAAAGCTGTTTTGCTTGTGTTTTGTTCTAACAGAGAGAATCAAGCCAAGACAGACTTTAAGTTATTGCAAGCATGCACAGTTTTGAAGGCCTGAAAAGACATCTATTTGCAGAAAGTAAAACAATTTCGGTCCAGGATTTACTGCTCTGGAGGGGCAGCTGTGAGGCTGAATCTCAAACTGGTGAAAGGGCACCTAACGCCCATTTGCAAGAAAATACTGCTTCACAGAGGAATCATGAGCAGCCAGATTGCTGGTAAGAACACCTTAAGCCTATCATGCTCTGGTAAGACACAATTATTACCCTGGTGTTGGTCATAAAATATTTGGTGGCCAAATGTTCTTTTAAAGTTTCTCCAGAAGTGAAACTCTGAAAGGGAATGCACTGACTTGGAACAAGTTACATATAGGTGAAAGCTTAAAAAAATAATGTCCACAGCTTTGCAATTAGATCACTGTTCCACCCTGGTAATGTGAAATTGTGTTTGTGATGCAAAAGTGTTTTCATTTAACCTGGTTATTTTGCCTTTGTACTTAAAATGGTAAAGCATTATGTTTAACAACTGATGTTAAAATATTGCAATGTGACCAGAATGAAATTATTAAATATTTTCAAATTATTTTAAAGCAAGAATTTCCTTTTAAATATTTTTAAAACTTTGATTACTATTTAGTATGTCAATTTTCAAATACTTGAATTTCTATTTTCTAACAAATTTTTGCCAGTCAAAGTGCCTATGGCACTACCTAATTTTCACCATCCCTTTGTCCACTTAATAAATAATATCTCTTCCTACAGCTCATTCAGAGTTTATTGGTGGAAGTATATTACCATAGGGAGTTCTTTTTTTATGGCCATGACACACTTCCTTCCAAAATTTAACTTATTGAATTCCTTTGGTTTTCTTAGCTGACCTGGGCTTGCCAGGAAGAAATATGTAGCTTAATATATCTGAGGCAATAAGAGCCCTCATGCAGCTGATGAAGCAGCAGCACTGGCTAAGGTTAATGGGGAGAAACAATCCCCTTAGAACACGCTCGGTGTGGTACCATGGAAATCAGAATGATTTCACTGAGTGAAGAAGATGTTTTTCTTTGAACATTGCCTCTCCTCAGAACTGTACACTACTTTCTACGGCTGAGACACATGATGGATGGCCCACATTGTTTGAAGACAAAGCTGTTTATAAATATCTCAGCCTACAACAAAGGGCCTGATCTCACTTATAACAATTTTAGCCCAGCTTTACATTAACTTATGTGAAAGGAGATCTGTAACATACAAACTCTGGAGAGTAAAGTTTCTTCCAGAAACGTGATCTGCTTCCTGTATTTAAAAGATATTTATGCTTCCTCTGTAGCAGGCTGGAGTCTGCAGGGACTTTTTTTTCCAGAAGAAAGATTGATTTATGATGCTCTGTTCATGTTGTTATGTAGTCAGTCTGCTCTGAATTTAGGTTTTTACCTTTTTACCTTCACCAGCAGGACTTATCAGCAAATGCATAAAGAAAAAAAGGATAACCAGGATGAGGCTGTCACCTGGTGACATCTGGGCAGACACGATGTCATACAAATTTCTGTATCTCATAACACAGACTGTGAATAATACCAGGTATGTTGATAAAATACACCCTGCCTTCATTTTAATAAACACAAGTAATTAAGATATCTTTTCAGTTCCTCCTTTTACACCCTTGCATCTCACTGGCTGCTTGTCTTCCTTTGCAGGCTTGATGAGAAACATCCATAGTTTCTCAAACATTTACGGGTCAAACTGATGGACTCATATGTCTGAAAACAAGCAGTGAAGGCAGGCTGGAAGATGAGAGAAATGCTGTAGTAAGTCATCCAGAAGAATCAGCTCTGGAGGGGAAAGCAGCGTCCATTGATAACAGACTTGTTTCTTTCCACTTCAGAGCTCTCAAGGTGCAAAGCTTCAGATGTGCAAGACTTGACAGGCCTGTAGCACTTACAATTTGGGTGCACAGATGGGCATTTGGCACCAGTGAGATGGTTCATGAGGAAAATGTACCATTTTGGTTATCTGAAGAAGGGAGCGCTAGACACTTGTCACAGGCAGAAACTGAAGGAATATGGCAGTCGAACAAGGGCCAGGACACTTGTAGCCAGGTCACTGAGAAGCCTAGGGTTTAGGCAGTGGGAGAGGAGTGCCTTGGTGATCAAAGACCCAGAGAAGCAGCACATCTTAAGGAATGTCACGGGGGAGCAGCAGTGCAGTTGGAAGAGTGGTCAGTATCACTGAGCCAGAATACAAGAATTCTTAGGACCCAGAAATGGACAGTGAAGTCAAAGTTGAAAAGCAGCAAGCTCCACCATGGCCAGATTTACCAAAGTAGGGAAATCTGGTGAATTTCCAGCCAAAGCAAGGGCTCAGCTCCTCCACGGGTGAGTGTCTGAGTGGCTGCCTGTGGAATGTGAACAGCCCATGCAGAGCTTGGCTTCTGCACCTACTCACCGGGAAGCAGCACTGGGGCTCTGAGAGAGGCAAGCAAGCAGGGGCAATGCCTGATTAGCATGGGACTGATGGGGCTGCTTTCTCTAGTCTGAAACTCACTCTTAGTAAGTTAGTGTTTGACATTTGCTGATTCAAACAAACAAACAAAAAAAGGCAGAAAGTTCACACCTCAGACATAAGCAATACAAGATTACTCACCTTCCCATCTGAAATATATTGTAGAACACAAAATGCTTAGGAGAAACTCACCAATAAAATCTCCTTAATTAAAAAGAAATGAGACCACTCATTTGAAACAACGAGCTCTTTGAAACTGAAATTGCTTTCTTCTTGCAAATTATTTTCCCCTTCAGCTCATGGGAGTTTTTATTTTGCTTCAGTGTGACAAAAACTTGAATTTTGACTATGGGTTTTTGTTTGGTTTGTTGGTCTTTTTTTACCTTTATAATCTCTGCAGGGCTAGATTATTATATCACCATCCATTCTAAAGTCCCATTGGTTTTGTTGGTCCACAAGTAGTAAGGTTTACTTTACAAAGAATATCTAGCTCAGTCCTGTTCTTTCATTATTGACAAAAGATGGCTTCATCTAAGTCAGCTGTCTAAAACTAGTGAAACAGAGCAAAGGAAAATAAAATGTCTGTATTTCTATCATTGTTTTTCTATAAAACCTGGAGACACTGAACAGCTATTCTCTCCTCATTTATACTTTAGCAAAACGTTCCTAGCCATCCACTTAAAGCTTGCCATTATGTTTGCTTTTTAATAAACTACACTATATCAAGGATTGAAAACCTATCTCTTGAGCCTGTTTGGAGCACAGGCTCAACTTATATCTGCTTGAGACTGCTTACTTTAAGACATCTTGAACATGCTGGTAAAAACGCATCCTTTTTCAGGGAAAACAGACTGCAAAAGTCTAGCTGTTGATTTTATCCATGCAATCAGTCAACATAATATGCATGGTAACTGTATATACAAAAGGATTTCCCACAGAAATGTGGATTTATTTCACTACAGGAGGAAAATAAGTGAGCATATTAGAGCAGTCAGTGTGAGAAACATAGATTAACAATGTGCTTGGCACTGAAATCACAGTGGTGTACAGCTGATTCACTTCTGATTTACATTAGGGCAAATTCAAACTGGTTGTGACTTTCTGGTTAATGTGATGGTAAAACTCCCTCTCCAGTCACTGATCCGGAATGTTTCCCTTGAGGCAACTGTGACAAAGTGATGATTTCAAGAAGCCTGTTATCATTATGGCTCTGTCACTGTCCATAGAACAAAATGAGCTTCAGAAACATGAACTATTCATTAAACTAGTGCAACATGGAACTGCAAAAAAACATTGTGTGAAGAAAATAACACAGAATAAAAGGCCTTGCATCTTTATACAACTCTTTTCTGCAAATAATACAGAATAGAAATAAGACAGTATAAAATGAGACCTCTCCATTATTCCATTTAGTTTAGACAGTTTTCTTAACTGTCCTTATATTTCTTATACTTGCATACTGGTGAATCACTTCCTGAGTTCTTGCTACATACTCTTCAGTAATGATGATGTAAACTACTGCTGCAAGTGACAGAAAAAAAAAATATTTCCTTTCTTTACACAAAAAAGTTGAAGTACTCATGGAAAACGAAAAAGTCTGATTATTCAGCACCTGCAGCTATGGCAACCTGCCAGAATGATCACATACTACAGTACAGAACAGTCATAAACCTCTATTGCAGTCTGCCCAAATCAAATGGATTTTCATCATAGAACAGCATGTACCTCAAACTGTGTAAAGTGATGTGAGATCACCCAAATTTCTGATTTCTTTCAAATGCTTCCTATGTAGCTGACATTAAGTGCACCCTGGATGAGTCCAATTGCAAACCTAGCTAGGAGTGACCCTCACCTTCCACTGCTTCACCCTCCCCATCCAGCAAGCAGCAGGCAGCCTGGCCTTCAAACACCACCCGAGTGCACTGCAGGGTGCACCACGGTGCAGAATTGCAAGTCTATCCCAGCAAATTATGCCTCAATACATCAGCAAAAGCTTTTAGAAACATCCTACTTATCATCTGCACTCCTCACAACCAATTTTTATAGGAAGCCAAAAATGGTGTGACAGAATAAAAGTATTTAAAGGTTTGTTTTACTTCAGAGTCTGCCCTCTCCTCTGCCATAGAAAATGTAATGTTTCCCCATATATTTGTCATTTTCAAGCACAAAATGATCATTTGGTGCACCCAGAATATTTGATTTAGAATTCATATGTATAAAAATCCACTGACATCTCTTTTACTGGTTTTCTTTTAAAACAAGAAAAAATATACTGATATTATGCATTACAGCAAATGGTTAAAGAAAGCATTCTACAGATGCTACAATGCTAATTCCTCAGCTCAAGCAGAGCCAAAGCTTTGGATTTTTTTGGTTGGGGCAAGATGTAACGTATTTTGGGCATCTCTAGCACCATTTGAGACATCCTAGGACATCCAAGCCACATCTGATGCAGGACTTCAGGGAGACCATTGCCTACCGGAGAAGGAGGTAGGACATTAAGTAGGATACTGTCAGAGCATCTCAGATGATGCTAGATGAATGAAAATTGCTGAATTGTTTCACAAATCTTGTTTCATCCAGTGAAGAACAGCAGGTAGTTTCCCTGCTTAAAAAAATAAAATCTCTGTCAACTATCCCAGGAGACTCCATATCCAACCCCTCTCTCCCTCTGCTTCATTTTAAAGCCAATTTTATGCTAGGGCCAGAAGCATTTCCTTGGCTGTTAAGGTCACTTGTGTGTTAAAAAGCCTGGAAACCCCTCAGTCCATATAATTTAGTTCTGAGCTGCCACTGAGGCCTTCACCTTCAGAAGAAAATTAAAAATCATAACAACCCCAGATAGATAACTGACTACAAATGTACCTTCTCAGATTTACAGATGCATGTGCGAGTGCTCTGACGGGTCTTGGATGCCTCTGCGTAAAACAGGTCAGGCCATTTAGAAACTAGACATTTGCTGAAACTATTATGGGTACCCCAGTATATTGAGAGGTAGCCTCATATATCCAGCTGGTCTTACTATAAAAAAAGTTCTGTTGAAGCTCAAAGCAAATGTTTTACTTTCATAAGCTGATGGTTCCTGGATCTGAGTCTCACTTATTCACAGTTATTAACATTTCTCAGGCTTAGAGTATGTCATTAAGAGCATAACAATGTCAGTGTAACCAGGCATAACAACTAACAAACCCATTTCAGTGAAGCATTTATAATGATGGATTGTTACCAGTTTTAAAATACTTGTCATACTTCCTTATGTCTGGAGTTAGGAGATATCTTCACAGGCTCCTTGACTGATTTAACAAAACACAGACCTTTATCCTTGTGATAGCTCCCCTGAGTCTCTGCACGGGCAGCAGAGCAAAAGAACACGTGCAGGGCATGGTATTCCTGTTCTGATATGAGTGCCTGGACAGGGCAAAAACCAGAGCCAAAAAAGGGCCAATTTCTTTCCCTTAACAACAACGGGTGTGCAGGGTGATCAGCTCAGCTTAGAGAGACTGGAGATTTTCACGTTCAGCAAGAAGAGTTCCACTGAGGGCACCTGCTGCCTTCATTTTGGTAATGGCCCCAGGCGCTGTGACAGATTGAAGGGGAAGATGAGCAAGCAGGAGGCCAAGGGCTTGGCCTAGATTGTCTGAGACAAGTTAAAGAAGCACATTCTACTCATCACATACATTTTCTTCTTTTTGAAAAGCAATAAGTGAGTGTTATTATTTTTTTTAATGTGAGTTCTTTCCCATTAACCTCAACCAAGCTGAGAAGGACAGCTGAGGGTGAACAGTTACACTAAAATGTAGGAGGACATCCAGCAAGCAAGGCTGGAATGTTTGTAAACAGGAAAACAACTTTGATTTATGCTGTTCAAGAAAAATGTCTTTGTCTTTAAAACTAAAAATACAGCTCTTTGTAAAGTCAAAATGTCTGTGGGTAAAAGCAATTTTTCACTTTTTCATTAGACACAGAAATGAAATGCCTTTGAATCGTGCCAGCCTTGATAGAAACGACTCAGATGAATTTGTGGGGTGCCAGTTCAACACTTAGCTGTGTCCAATTGAACTGCTGCAGTGCTACACACAGGACTGCAGCACAACATAAGCATTCCCCTAAGGACACTTCCTCATGCTGCCCCTTCGGCTGAAACGTTACATGTAGGTGGGCAGCGCACGGCTGTGGTGTGGCCAAGCAGGTTCAGCCCAATCCAGACACTCAGCCCGGGGAGAAAAACTGAAAGCGGAGGAGCTGGAAGAAGATGTCCCACAAGACTCAAATTCTCAGTCTTCTGGACACATTGAAGGTAAAAACAAACAAGCAAACATAGAAATGACTAAGAGAAGCATTTTATTTCAGTTAAACAAGTGCTATGACTAAATGTGAGACTGGAAAATTTGGGACTCCCCCGGACTATCTCAACTTTTCATTCCAAGTCATGAGGAAGAAAAATTAGAAGTATCAGAATTTTTTGTAGGATGGAAATCCTGGTCTTATGTACACCTACAAGAATGACCTCATATTTTCTGCCTTTAAGATGGATGTAGAAAGAAAGTGAAAAAAGGAAATTTTTTCTTTCTCAATATTAATATTTCAACTTGCCAACAACTCAGGAAGAAGAGAGTCTGTTGATATGCATTCAGAGGAAGCTTTTTCAAAATAAGAAAAGCCTTTTTTTGTTTGGTTTTTTTTCGTTTTGGTTTTGTGGTTTTTTTTTTTTAGATTAAAAATTATATGTAGCAGAAAATAAAATACAGAAACCCTGCAGTATTTCTAGGAGCTATAATTAGAGTTCACCTCTTTTCAAAATAAATTAAATCCATGATTAACAATACTTCTTCTAAGAACCAAAATGGTATTTAGATGATCCTATGCCCAAAACTTCTTTCTTATCTTGTAACGTTTCTAAGAGACTCTTTCACATGTGAAGGACTCCTTGGAGGACAAGTGTTTATAATGGAAGTGACAATGAGAAGTTGATGATTTTCATGTTAATTTAATGAGTAATGTGAAATCATTTGACAGTAATTCTCTTTAATTATAAAATAAGAACATATTTTTCCTTTGATTTTGAAACAGCACAAATAGAGCTGTTGCTTTAAATTTGTGCTTCAGGCAATCTCACACATTCCCTGATCACCTTAACATTTTATATACGGGTGCTATGCACATTTACTTGCACTACATGCCCAAGGGTGAAAGTGTGGTTCAGGCTGCACAATTAGAGTTATCAAATATTTATGCAGATGTATAACTCTGCTGGATATGTTTTAAGTGCTCCAATGAAAGAAACAAAATATGTGTGGAGGAAAACAATCTGCACAACACAAGGGCTATCCACATGCAGTAGCTGCTGGGAATTTTGTTCAAATAATACTACCCACATTCTGCTTTTTTTTTTATCCCAGACTGTCAAAAATATGGTGTTACTGAAAAAAATGAAAGTAGCAGATCCTAGATTTCTGCTTCACTTAATTCACTCCTTTCTAAACATCTGTATTCTTAAGTGGCAATACTTTTCTTCTACTTCCTACTGTTGTAACTTGATACAGCAATTGCACACACAGAGATAAGGTATTTAAAAATGTGCTGCCTTGATCATAAGTAACTTCATATATCTTGCAGAAGGGCAATAGGTTTCCTCCCACCGGGATGCAGAGTCAGACATAGCTATTTCCAGATAACTTACCAAACAATTTTAAAGTCTCAGGATCCCAAATTAAGGTGTAATGAGGTAGAGGAGATCTATGTACTATCACAGCATTTTGTGATGAATAACCTTCAAATGAGTGTTAAATAAAATGGTCACATGCGTTCTTTACGTGCGTCGTCTCTGGGACCTATCCCCAACATCCCATGTATGGAAGAAAGCAATGGGCTTGTAAACCTTATTCAATGGCAGGAATTAGTACCTGCCTAAGGGACTTTCAAGGGCCACCTCATCATGCAGCGGCTTTCAGCCTGGGATCTGCAGATCTGGGGCATGCAAAGTGTCTTCCTAAGGTGACCAGCAGGAAAGGTTAAGGAATACAAGGCTATTAATGACAGAGGTTCACATACCTCAATACCTTTACTGGGGGATGTGTTTGGCCCATCAAATCAGAGTAAAAAGCCCTCAGTCTACTTTAGCTCACTACATAAAATAGCTCTATCTTATACATTAAAGTAGAAGGATTGCCTCCAAAAGAGAGAAAAAACCCTAAAACTTAACGACAGTAGTTTCTAACATGTTCTCTGGAATAACATCTTTCAGATTGCATACAATTCACTGTACTGCAATCTTGCTGCTGTTTTTATTTCAGAATTAACTATGCAAATTTACTCTTTGTCACAAGAAATGATGGATGTTTAATTTTAGTGTCTCGCTGTGAAGGTCAACATTTTTAAGTGAGAACCCCAGATCCTTTCGACTTTGCACAGCTTAGTTTGTAATCAGTAGCTAGACTTCTTTGTGACTGCTATGTCTGCCATAATCTTCAATGTTATTACACCCATGTTATTTCGTAAAATGCACAGTGACTAATCACTGGACTGTGTTTGAAAACCCCACAGACCTTTATCAACTGAATACATTTTCTGGGCTCTCTGCATATGTGACTGAGGTCTGTATCCCACTCATACTCCCTTGAATTTTCACTTACTTGTTTTCAGGGTCATTGCCCACCTGGCTGTCTGCAGGCAAAGACAAAAGTCTAAGGACAGAGTCACTCTGGTAATTACCACTTCTGAGGAGCTGTGTTTGAGGGGGCCTTTGTAGACCCAAAAAGGGGGTAGTTGGTGTGATCGGGTCTGAGGAACAAAGCTCTGCTTGGAACTTCTGACAGCCACAGCTTGATGGAGCAGGGGACTGGTAAGGGACAGAACCCCATTGTAAATCGTTTCTGCCTGGGTTTGCACCAAAACTGGCTCTCACATACCTCTGTGAGACCAGCCCTTGAGAAGCAGAACTGAAAGCACTGCACATATCTTTTGGAAGAATCAACACTTTACAGAGTATCCAGAAATGTGTTTCTTTGCCAGAAATTATACAGCACCAGCTTGGACCAAAAATTCCTTGTTGCTATGGTTGCCACTTGCTCTAAATCTTTTTACTACTCCTTGTTGAACAGCAGCAAAGGAGAATAAAAACATATACAACACTTGTAATTGCCTGGTGCATATTTTAACATTTCTCTTTAGTGGCTGCTTTAAATTATGCAGTAATATTGCTGGCATGTTTTTCCAGTCCCTCTTCCCTAAGAGGATACATTTTACAGTGCTGAAATTGGACACTGGGTGTAAGAATCACACATTTGAATATTTTTTTCAGAAGCAGACGTGTCACATGCAATGTATTACAACTCAAGCTGTAAAAATTAAGTGGCATTTGCATTCATTAAGCATACATGATATTTAATTCCATTAGGTCCATCAGCATTAAGGTCTGTCTGTTGCTGCTGATGTTACAGCTTAAGGACATTATATCTTCTGGCTAGATTCTGTTTCATAACCTAATAAAGACAGGAATTACATCCTGGCTTGATGCCTTTGTAAATCCAGCTCAGCAAACATACAACATGAAAGCTGTGGATGTAAATTATTTATATTCATCATTGTCCAAAATATTAATTTACCAAAAAAGGTTTAACATATTAAGAAAACTACAGGCACTGTGCCCAGAGCAGAACTAATTTAAAAGACAACAATATGATTTGCTGAAGCCAAACCTCACTTCTAATCTTCCCACTTTGTTACAGATACAATACAGAAGAACGGTTAACATTTCATCGAGGCTATTTGAAGAATCAAAAGCTTACATTACATTTCAGTCAACTTCCTAGAAATGTTGATCTCCACAATTCCCCTGGAAAATCAGGGATACTTTATGTTTTAGAATTTGACACTTTTAGCTGACAAAGAATTTAGGTAAAGAAAAGGAAGGCAAAATATGAAAGAATTTGAATTGCAGCTCTTGTAATTCGTTTTGCTGAAAGGACAGTTTGGATTCAGTACAAGCTTAAACTCAGCAAATAAATTTATGTGGACAAATTACTTTTGTTTGGGTGTAGTTTCACAGAAAACATCATGACTGAGAACACAAGACTGCCTTCTTAACTACTCCAAAATGAAATCTATCAACTAAAAGGCATGAACTGAATTTTTATTAGCTATTTATGTGAGAGGAATCCAGGTGCCAGTATATGTTTTCATGAACAGTCCTTAATTTCCAACTATCAAATTAACAAGGATTCACGAACTAAAAGTTCTTACCTTCAAAATACTTTGATTTCTTCTCTGGTTTTTAATGGCCTTGTCAGGCTAGTCCTCCTGTTGGAAGTACCAAAAAAATAAGCTGAGCAACAAAACTATTTCCATGGAGATGTGAGGAACAAAAAATGTTTATTTAATTATGTACAAATGGTGCCTTTTTTTCCTGTAAGTAGGTTTCCAGTGGTCTGAGATGTTATTTTTGCAGAAATAAAAGTTCTTGGCTGTGTCTACAACATCATTTCAATTACATAAAAGTTCACCACAGGCAACATATTATAATTTTTGCCTTTTCAAAGATTTTTTTGTGGGCAATCTTATCTTTGTTTCCCTTGAAAGCATGTGAAGTGTGTATATCTTATTTGTATATAGTATATATATATATATATATATATACATACAGTTCCACAAATACACACACATATATATGTACATATATACATACATACATAAATACACACAGACATGTATTTATGAA
>JAWWTY010000106.1:43962685-43992008 GCA_035222235.1 Margarornis squamiger
ATATTATTTTTATATATTATATATATATATATATATATATATATATATATATATATAAAATTTAACTAAGCTCCTGGGAGCTATACTTCCATTTCCAAACTATTCTGTCGTCTCTTAAAATAGTGTCTCAAGCCACCAAGATAGCCTTTGAAATTCTTCAGGTCGAGGCTGTCACTAAGCTTTCTCCATAGCCAATGGAGAGAGATAAGGAAACAAATTTCACCCTAAAATAGGTGGCTTAGATAAGGAAGCTAAGCCATTTTGGAGGTTTCCCTCTAGAAAAGTATGCATTGAACAGCTTAGATCACTAACTCTTAGAAAGCTCAGCTTAACTGTGATCTCACTTGTTGTCTACTTTAACTGGAATCCACTTTGAGAGCACAGTCTCAGCAATATGTTTTCTATTAATTTATTGTAAGTTTAGATGAAGAAGCTAAGAAGCTGTACATCTCTTTATTTATGAGTCAACATAGACTATTTTATCCAAAAGAAAAAACACACAGGGGATGACTTAGCAACAAATTGTCCAGACTGCTTGTATCCAACTTAGAGAAAAAGCCATAATGTAAAGTCTCAGTCATATTTAGGAAGAAATTAAACAAATACATTTTTAGGAAGTTGGAAAAAAAAGTGGTATTTAATTTCCTGTTTTCTAGTTGTCATGTTTTCACATTGGTGTCTGTCTAGAACTTGACAGATCAGAAAATATGAACCTATTTCTCTGACACTTAAGGCTGAAGAAATGCAGAAAGCTGTGATCAGAGGCCTCAGCCCCTTTGCACTGCAGAAGTGATACAAACTATGCAGAAATAGTCCTTTAGGGAAAGCTGATTTTACTCCTGTCTACAGCTTGTCTGCAGTGTTGATATGCATCAGCTGATCCCAACCTTTCCACCACAGTACTCTGTGTCACACCTGTGTGAAATATCCACCTAGATGCAGTAGGACTCTGAGCTGGAAGATATTTTGTGCCAAGATGGCAGCGGTGGGGAGGGTGATTTTTCATGGGTACTCATGACTCCACATAGGAAACTGCCCTTCATTTACAGAGTACACTTACCTTTCTTTTCCTGCTCTCTCTGGCCCAGCACAGAGCTTCTGTCTGTAACAAGAGAAGAATGTTTTATGTAAATCACTTCCCAGTGGAGTCACTCATTATTAATGTAGACAGCTCTAAAGAGAGAAACCCATGTCATTTAGCAGCAAGAACTGCTAATGAAAATGTCATTAAAAAAGTCAATCTGCAAGCCACAAAATGGCCTCTCTACCTTTTTCTTTTTTTCCTGTCTTCCACACCTCTGCATCTCTGGGTACATTTCACTCAAGTCAATCTGTTTTAGCAACAAGTTACAGCTTTCCCTGGAGAAGGGCATGACTTTCTGGCAAACTGATCATATTTGAGAGAAGACGCTATTCATACGTTGCAGAAATATGTCAGAAACACACTGCATAGGTATGGGACTAAACAGCAAAGCTGAGGAAGAGGAGACTCCAATGACTGGCTGTAGATGAGGCCATTTCCAGCAGCACTGACCTGAAAAGTACAATGTAGCTCCTGCTTCGTTATGCATTTTGTAGAGTTCATGACTGAGCCTCTCACTGGCTTAGATCTTGCAAGTTCTTCATGCTTGTAATTCATGTTGTTCACTAGAGTATCTTTCTGGTCACATAGGGACTTTAGCTGATCTAAAAAGCCTAATACAACAATTCTGCTAAAAATTTCCCTACTCTTTTAGACCATTTATATGTCAGCATATTAACTAGAAGCAACAGTCTGATAAACTGACGCAAACTGGCAGTGAACATTCCTTTTCTCTTTGTTTCCTGAAGGCTTTCCACTTCCACAACTGAATGTTGAGGGTTTTCCTTTGGAAAAGCAGCTATTAGTATCAGGGAGAGATCCCTCTGGTCCAGATGCACATGGCTCACATTCCTAAGTTATGAAGGGATTCACCTTTCTCTATAAATCTGCATTGTAGGTTTGTGCTTATATTAAGCCAAAAATTTTGTGTGGGTAAAGTCAGTATGTTTTATTAGAACACATACCATATTTATAAAAATGTCCAGTATTTTAGATGCACAGAAGGCCATGAAAGTATGCGTCCAAAATTCTGACCATTTTTTCCCTAACATTATTGGTCTATTAAAAAATAAAACTCCTCACTCACAAACCTTTTCTCCCTTCTGACCTGACAGTATCATGGCTATAACAACTCGAAGGCTGTAATCACAGGATCATAGAGCAGGTGAAGTTGGAAGGGACCTTTGGAGGTTACTTAGTCCAACCCTCCTGCTCCAGTAGGGCCACCTACAGCTGATTGCCCAGGACCATATCCAGGTGGCTTTTGAATATCTTCAAGGATGCAGTCTGCACTACCTCCCTGGGCAAACTGTGCCAGTGTTCAGTCATTCTCACAGTAAAAAAGCGTTCTCTGATAGAAACACGGACAGAATTTTCTGTTGAAATATATTGTTTAAACTATATATTGATCCTCATTTGTGCTCAGTACACAGCATCCTGCGTGGACGGTACATTCCTCTTCCCATCAACTTGGAAACAGATTCAGACTTTTACTCTTCAGTCTTACAACCTAGCAGTGGCAAAAGGGAAAATGACAGTCTGTTTTTTCACAACGTAGAGCAGCAATTCAACATGATGTGGCAGAAAAGGGCAAAAGAAAGAAACATCACTTCCCCATTCTGCAAAGAAGAGGCTGCATGGAGAGACTGCTACCAGCCTAAGCCTGTTCCCCCTCCCCTGTGACTGTACTTGGCAAGAAGAAAGAAAGAGTACTGAAAATATTCACACCAGGCAACAACAGACAGCCAGTGACGGGTGGGGAAAAACAAAGCAAAGCTTTTTCTTTGCTGAAGTGTTAAGAAATAAATGAAAGTCCAACAGACAGACAAAATATAACCAGCATTTCAGGACACTGCTCTTTTTGCCTTTGAAACTTGCACCCCATTTTGGAAACTGGCACTGGGGGAGGCCACTAGCATGTCCTGACTGCTGTGGGATGCCCATGGGACAGATGGCAGTGCTGTGTGATAGCCACAGTGACTTGCTGTGGATCGTCCCTGTATCCAATTGCTATTTATTGTGCAGGACACATATAACATTATGGATGTACTTCACTGTCATGCCTGATCAAAAGTGTTGCCTTGGAGCGATCTCAGCTTGAGAGAACCCCAAGCAGTTTTATAAGTAAGAAGTCACCCCAAGGTGACACTTGAGAGGAATAACATTAAAATGTACTCATCTCTCTTGTGTCCCTGGCTACTTCAGAAGCTCACAAACAAAGCTGAGCTCTGCTAGCTGGTACTCAGAAAGCAAAAGGACCCTTATGCCCTTTTCCACGTTTTATCAGTGCTTCCTAAGTAGAAAACTAACTAAAAATGCTGACTCTAGTCATGAACACTGGAGTTTTGAGCAAAGATAGTTAAGTAAAGGATTTATTTTAAGGATATTTAAGTAGAGATAAAAACATGTTAAGCTAGTGAGCTCACTCTTTCTCAAATTCAGGAAGAAACCAACAGCACAGAAATAACAGTTCAGGCATGATCTCAAGGCACAAAACGGATTAGTTACACACAGAACAGTCATATACCCATGTCCACATGCAGGCAATTCCCCTGAGCAACGCAAGCTGCAGTCCCTCAAGGATTTTCCTTCAACCCCAAGGAAATGCTTCCATTGTGCAGGGAGGTGTGCGGCAGAGATGCCTGAGCTAGTCCCACAGTCAGCAAAAGCACAGGGAGCACAGGGCACATAGCATCTGTGCTAATGGGCCTGGCTGACACAAGTCAAGTGCACGCTTCCCAGATGCAGGGCTGAGGCACCACATGCCATCTCTGCATCACCTTGCTACTGTTCAGCACAAAGACAGTGTGGGGGGAAGGAAATGCTCCCCCCTTGAATCCACTGTATGCAGGCAGTCCTTTTGACATATCCTTCTGGTCAGCACTTACAACACTACTGCCGAGATCACACTTTGTTGCTCCTTCATTCAGACTGCCTACAGCGTCCTCACTGTTCCAGCTAAACTGATTTTCTCCCCATTAGTACAGTATTCACAAGCAGACAGGCAGGTTAAATTCTCTTTATGCTTTTCTCTTGCTGGGCTTATTCATAAAAGTAAGGCTCAAGCACTGTCTTACAGCCCTCAGTCAGCTCTGTCGATCTGCTGAAATCAGGAACACAAATCCCCAATGACGGGCTGCAGTCAGCAGCCAAATATGGGTTAAGTGAGTCTCTTGGGCAAAATGAAAAATGCCACTTCTCAGTAGCTGAGATAGGACTTGTCTTGGGCAAAAGCACTTGGAATGGGGCTGCCAGTATTATTTATGTTCTTGGTCTGACAAAGAGTTGAAGTGAAGAATTTTTTTAAAGATTTATCAACCTTTCTCATTTGTTTAAGAGCTGAGAAATCCCAGACAAGAGCCCTCTGAGCAGACCTCTTAGGAAGGCAGAGGAGAGCCCTTGGGTGAAAAAACAAGTGGGGCAGTCTGCTTAGGAGCAAGAAGAGCTACACTTTTCAGATGGTATCCATTTTCTCCTCTACTGACCAGATCAGCACAAGGACCCTTGGTCTGTGCTATGCCAGAGGTCCCCACAGGCATTAGAATGGCCTCTCTGCTTTTCCAGTTGATGCAATTTTTTATCTGCCCACGTGAATCCCAGTAAAGCCACTAAAATTATTTTCAGCCCACCCAAATGCTTCTGTGGCATCGAATACTCTATAGATTTCTCTTAATTTGCTCTACTAAAAATGGGAGAAAATAGCTATTTCCTGTCATTTTTTTATTCACAGAGAAGTGTAAATTTTCCATACTTCAGAAATTCTCTCTTTTTTTACTACTCAGTTCAACAGGGTCTTGTGTCTCAAAGTCCTCTGAAAACCTAAGATATCAAAAATGCATATCAAATACTATCAAACCATACAAAATGGACCACCCTGAAAAAAGGGTGTTTGGAAATCCTGCAAAAGACTTTGTAATCCAAAATACAGTAAAATTAATTTAATTTTTCTGAGTTTCTTGAAAGATCCAATGCTCTCAGACACTTCAAGATAGTTCATAAAGTTTTTCAATGAAATGTCTTTTAATCAGAAAGTAGAAAGTGATTAAAACAAGTGCACATTTTGCAGGTAAATACAGCAGCGCTGCCAGAACTTTTGCCAGCAAAGATTTTTCATCTCTAGGGTGTGATTTATGATCAAAACCCAAGAGAGGATTAGAATTGACAATAGCCTAAAGTCCTGGGTTCTCACAGACTTGAACTTAGGACCCCCATATACTAGGCAGGTACTATAAATCAGCAAGCTATTAACTACCTACCTAAGTCAGCCTCTTACTTTCACAGGTTGGCACTGTTCCATTTTGCATTAAAAAAACAATTGAAGATTGTGAAGGAGGTCCTTAATATTTCTGTGGTCAAAGACCTTTTCTGGAATGTGGGAGGCCAGCAATGTTGAATCTTTTTCACCTGATGTGAGTTGATTAATGAACTGTTGGCTATGCAAAGTGAGGATCTTTCTGCATTTTTTTCCAACAAAACCAGAAAGAACTTGGGTTTAGCCCTATACGAAACAAAAAAGGGCTTGGAGTTTTTTTGAACCTCAAAGTTGTGTACAACTAGAAAATCATGTCTCACACAGCTGTCAGAGATGACTCATGCTCTAAGATGGCTGTAATTTTCTTTTGGGACACTCAATAGCTTCCAAGTGAGCACATAGCTCCTAGTGCAGCACATAATGGGCATGTCCTGAACTGTAGGGGCTTCTAAAACAAGCCTGGAGTAAATGAGGCTCCTTGGAGCTTGGGAACAGAGATACAGGTTTAATATGGACTTAGAAGGAGAAAGCTGCAGGAGCTGAGAAGTTGCTGTACCTTTCCTGTCTTTTTACCAGAGCTTCATGCTCAGTGAGAATCAGGATTCAGGAATAGGAGGGATTTTTAAAGCCGCCTGCTTGGGATATGGGCAATGAAATGAAACATTTGTTGCAGAGGGACCATACAATCTTGCAGTTTGGGTGGATCTACGTTCCATTTTAGCCTTAAATCAACCTTGGGATATAACAGTTCAATCTATTCTAGTGCCCCTGCTTTCACCTTATCACAGGTTAACCGGGGGCCATCATACAACCAGTTATTGTTTCATGTAACCCGCAATAAAACCACCTGTCTGGATCACTGCACTCTTATATATCAACAACAGGTCATGATTTAGGAGTCCTTGGTTTCAGATGTGAAACCGTAATGAAGCATAGCCACCATGTCAAAAACTGCTCTTAGGGAAGCTTAGCTGTGCAAAGTGGAGTGTACCCAGAAGATTTCAGCTCTGCATATCCAAACCAGCTGTTTATGAGTTGTGCCATTAAAAATACACTCTGCATATATGCATATATGTGTCCACATCCAGCTAAGTGATATGGGAATAACTCTCTGCAGACTAAAATTTTTATCTGTGAGCAAATGAAGATGGCTCAAAAGATGGTCAAAAAAAGCAGGCTACCTACTGCAGCTCATGGGCAACAAGGTATCTGTGAAGTCCAATTTGCAGTGGTTTTCCACCTGAGCAGAGAGGGAGGACTGTGCAACATTAAACTTCTCACAGCTCTTCCCAGAGTGTTTGAAATGTCCTCCTTCTCCTCAAGCCCAGGCAAACATCCCTCCCCAGGCCCTGAGCAAGGTGACTCTGAAATGATGAGGTCTCAGGTCCCACCAGGTCCAGGAAGGAAATGTCATTTCTCTTGCAGCCACTCATCAGGCATAAGAGCATATCACACTTGGATTTATACAGTTACTCTTGTTCCTTCACCCTTTCACCCCCATTTCCTCAAGCAGTCAAAGAAAAAAAAAAAAAAGAAAGAAAAAAACCCACAAGTAACTTTATTAAAACTATCTGCTTCACCTGTGGCAGGACTATATTCTACTGAGCATGTATTCCCCTTGCAGATTAAAAGTCAGATGCACAATTCTTTAGGATAGAATAAAACCAAGTCCCTTCAAGCAAAAATGTACCTGAGTGTCTAGTGGCCTTCTGAAAGTCTTCAGCTCATCAAAGCGCTGAAACAGACAGAGAGCTGAAAGAACACACAATGAGAGTAGATGCTGATCTACCTTTCCCCATCAGTGCCCAACTACACCAGCCCCAAGGAAGAGCATGTAGCTGCCCTAGCATTCCTCCAGCAATTACTTATCTTTTTCTTGAAGACTTCAGATGGCTGAAGGCACACCATCCCTTTGAACAGCTAGTGACCGTTGTCCTTCCCCTTTCATTCCTCCAAAATAACAGTTTTAGATTGGCTCCTACAAACATGAAATACCATTTTTCTTCTGAAAACGTTCTGTGAACACTCAAAAACTCTTAAGACCTGGGAGTTGGGCAGAAATCCCCTGGGATGTACACAGTGCTGCCTTCATTTCAGGTGTGCTGGCTGACAGCTGACAGCAACATGACAGCAAACATGAAATAATAAAACCACATTTATCTGCACATACTGTTTAGCTTGCAGCCTCATCACAGCAGATAAAGCTCTCGTGTCCCATTTGGAGACATAGGTAAACAATTTAGCTTAAAATATGAATATCAAGCACCTATATTATCTCCTGTGTGACAGATTGTATGTGGTTGTGCATATGTGTATGACAGTGTTGGAATATTTTAAACACTAAATTGCTGCATCCAGAGATTGGTAAATTAAATAATCGTTCATTAGTTACCATAGCGATGCAGATGCAATCATGGTGAACAAAGAAGGAATGGGGCAGGATAAACAGACAAACACAGAACAAATGCTGACAGAGGCAAGGCCCTGCACAGATTTTTGTTAATATGGTTTTATTTATAAAGTCCCCTACCTGCAAGATCTTGTTCCATATTCATTGCTGCTTCACTGCCTGCAAAGGGAAGTGGCACGTACTCTGATACAGCCTGAAAGATTCAAATCCTGAGCTGGAGCAAACTGATATAGCTCTATTGACTTTGGCAGAGAGCAGCCAGTTTATGGCAGCTGGGGAATCTGGCAAAGAAAAGAACATCTAATTCTTTTTAGCTTCTGCAGCAACTGAATACTACTGCATCCTCTGCTACTTTACAACTTCTTACGGCAGTGCTCTCCTGTAAACAGACAGGGACAAGCTGGCTTTCCCAAAGCCAGCTGGCAGGTTTAGGCTTGCAACTGTCAATAATTTCAATGGCAGTTCTATAACTCAGTCTTCTAGTCAGACTTGAGAATCTCATCAATAATCCCTTTGCCACTGATAAGAGAAACAGCATGGGATTAAGAATATCATAGAATCATAGAATGGTTTGGGTTGGAAGGGACCTTAAAAGATCATCTAGTTCCAGCACCTCTGCCATGGGGAGGGACACCTTCCACTAGACCAGGTCACTCAGTGCTCCATCCAGCCTGTCCTTAAACACGTCCAGGGATGGAACATCCACAACTTCCATGGGCAACCTGTTCCAGTGCCTGCTCAGCAGACAGGGTTTAAGCAGAGGAGTATCTGACACCTCACCCAGGTCTCTCAGTCCCCCTGCTTGCAGGTCACGCTGCAGTCAGCTGCATCACCCAGACTCCTGCATCAGCCATGCATGAAAGCTGAAGCATTGATCTGCAGCTGCTAAACAAGAGACAGAGAAAAATTACTCTGTCCTCCTTTGGATTTTGCCCATGGTCATGGCCCATGGTCTATGATAATACTAAGTAAGTGGCCTTCTGAAAGGCCAATTCAAACTTCTTAATTTATGTTTGCATATGTATTTGTGTAGAAGACAGTGAGCCAAAAGATAGAAACTGTGCTGAGACTAATGTCAAGGCCTGGGCTAAACGACAGAGTCTTCTCCAAGTCAGGGCAAGCTGTTCTAGCCCTCCCCTCTGCCATACACCCCCTGAGCCCAGCCAGTGGCAACAGGCAGATGAGGACCCGGCCTGTGTTACCCTGCACAGTAAGCCAGCAGTGAAGAGCAGTTTGCACTGAAACACCTACACAAACACCTGACGTGCCTACAGATCTCTTGGTTTACTTCATCATCACTTTTTGGCAGTGATAGAGAAATGGGGCTGATGACTGGGACAGGAACAGCCCAGATTAGGCAAACACAAGGCCACCAGAGTGCATGTGTCAGACATGGAGTGGTTTTAGAACAAAACCCCACCACACCCTGAGTTTGTTGCTAAAAGTTTGTTGCTATCTTGTCCAAAATAAGTGTAAATCTCCCAAAAGCAGTGACTAGACTCAGCTGTCAGCTAGTGATTCTCAAACAAAGTCCATGTAGAATGGGTGACCTATTGAAACCCTTCATATGAGGTCAAATATATCTCCCATATACCAGAAATATTATGTAGATACTTCAAGAAAAATTATTAACATCTTAGAGTCAGAGGAGAAAGTAGGAAACTGGGCAGCATTGTGCCTAGAGGTCTGTCCATCTTCACAGTACTTGAACATTTCTGTCCAAAATGACCATCAGTGACTACTACATCAGTTATCAATAACCATTAGGGCCAATATAGCATATCACAGGAATGAAGCTGGGCATCTTCCTCAGCTGATTGTCCAGATCCCCCTGTGAAATCAGGCATTCTTCAAAGTGCAGGGAGAAGGAAGACAGGTGGAAACTCATTCTCCCAGCTCTAATTCGGTGTTGTAAGAAAGAAAAGCTACAGAGCCATAACGGAAGACCCAAAATATCCAGTGACTATCCCTACTACAAATGGTGTAAGAAGCAGCTGCAAGTACCTCCATCACCCCTCAGCAGGCAATTACTCACAGACAAGCCCCAAGCCAAAGGTGCAACGTGAGACTGTGCAGTTCAACAGAGGCTGCCAGAGTATGGCTGAGGAAAGGACACTATTTTCTGCAGCATGAGCTAGACACTAGGAGCAAAGCAGTCTTGCTGCATTTTGGGTAGCAATTCAATCCCTTTCCTTACTTTAGTAGCCAAAGACATCTGCTCAGTAATGTCTTAAATCCCTCAGCATCACAGAGCTTTTTTTAAAAGAGCCAGTGTCCTCTAGCCCTTTAGGTAAGTAGATACTATATCTACTTAGACATCTTGAATACAGTAAATAATGGCCATCTTTACACAGAACCCTTTTTGATGGAGTTTTATCTGGAGGTAAGAGAATCAGCCTTAAGTCTTTTCCTACTTCCGTGAAAAAAAATAACCACTTCCTTGCAATATTGTGAGCTGTGAGAAAAGCTTATGTTTACAAATCATATTTTTTGTTATATTTTGGCTGTTTGCAAAGACTCTCTATATACAGTCCAAGTACTGTAATCAGATCTCTGCAAAGAATAGTCTGAAGTTGCTGCTCTGCATTTTTTTTATTTCTACTATATGTGTATGTAGTTAACTGCTTCAAAACAACTTCTTTGCATTCACAGCATTCTGAAAAGCACAAAACCTTGTAAATATGGTTCATCTCCTCTCTTACCTCCACAGGTACTAACTGGGAGTGCAAGAGGAAAGAAATATTTCCCACATACTGCTGTGGCTGCTCTGCCCACACTATCCTGTGGGCACTGTCGCTCCCTGGGGATATGGCCTTTTACCTAGACTCACACCTCTGGCAGAAAATCCTCCTTTGCCCTGCAGCAATCAAGCAGCAGCAGGCTAAATGGCTTCCCATTTCCCTTTGCAGCAAAGCAAGTGCCTCTCTGCATCCACAGAACTTGCTGTTCCCCTCAGGCACCAGCAAAGCTGGGGCCGTGAACACTCCTTGCTCTCTGAGACACATCCTGTGCTCTAACCCTGTGAGGTTGGAACTGCATATGGGAAGCACACTGATATTGTTAATGATATAAGAACAGAAAGCACATCTACAGGTAAAAGGACTATAATAATTGCTCAAGAGAACAATAAGAGCAACATATTGCAATTGGGCCTTTGGTGTCCTTTAGCAGTGTTGCTGTCAACATCCTATTCTCACAACAGGTAGAACGCTATCTCTGATCCTCTGAGATGTGAAACTTTCCACAGAGACTCTCGGTAAGTAAGTGTTGAGCACATGTAATACCAACATGCACTAACAGCACTCTATAACTTCCCGTACACCCTAAGGCACTGCTGGGTGTCCCTCCTGCAGCTTTGCTGCGTTCAGAGAAGAGGGGGAGGATGTGGTTTCAGCTTCACATATGTCTTGCCCGTAACTTCCCAGCCAAATGGTCAGCTACTGATTGCAGGTGTTTGGCAGCAAGAGGCCTTCGGCAGGAACCAGTGAGGCATGAACTGCTTTAGCACTGAGGGAGCACAGAAAATAAAAAGTGACCAAAACAAGAGATTCCCCTTCCCATGCGAAACCCAAGGTGGGGACACTTCTTCATTTCTTTACTTGGCAGTCCTGTTTCTGGATCTTTTTGGTAGCGGTCATGACTTTTTAATGGTTTTGTGTGATGAAAGCCTTTGACAAGAGCATGTGTCACCGAAAGTGCAGTGGTGAGCCATGGTTTTCATATATATGTTAACCAGCCTTTATAGCATTACGGAGCCCGGGTGACAGAAGAGTAATTCAGTTAAGCTGCAGCAAAGTACATAGATTCTGTACTATACATCAGAAGGCAGAGGAGCATGGGACCAAAAGGCGAACAGCCAGAGAGCATCCAGCTCCATGGTGTCCCACAGGACATGGTTAATGTGGAAATGCCGCTGTGTGAAACACATGGGACACACTCTCCTGGGGACAGTGCTGCTGGCACCACTGCACTGGGAAAGCATGCTGTGAAGAAAAGCCTTTCCCAACAGACAAGTGTTTATGCACAACCTATTGCTGAAGTGAGAATTTGGGACAGCTTGGAGCACTGGAGAATATCACGTTTCTGCTGCAAATAGTCAGATTTGCCCACAAGCAAAATTCACTCAGAGACAAAGACAAAGTGAATTTGCTTTTCCTTCTGATAGCATCCCTCCCCCCTGCCCTCTCCTGCTCCATATAAGAGCAATCTCTGGCTGGTGCAAATCTGCCTTTGAATTAAACTCATGCCTCCAAACTCTGTATGAGCTATTTTGAAAATGTGGCTTAAAAAGTCCTGGTTTTCACCAAGGTAACAGTTGTCTTATTTAGAAAATGACAATAGACTCAGTAATTGCCCACATTTGCAGTTTCTAAGTAGGGCTACTGAATAAATGCAAGTATTCTGTTTTGTTATTTTTTTTAGTTTAGCATTTTCTACAGAGGCTTAAAAAGTATCATTTACTCCAACATGAAATCTTCAGATGGACAGAATATGAAATCAAACATTTCTGAATTGAGCCATTTATTTGATTTCTATTTCTAGGCTTCAATTAGAGTAACATAATTTGTAAAAAGGTGAACAGGTAATCAAATTGCAATCAGCAAATCTTCTTTAAAAAAAAAAAAAAGAAAAAGAGACAGAGAGAGAAAAGATTTAAACAACAGGCATTACAGACAGGAAAAGAAAAGTCACATCTACAGCCCCATGGGAAAATCTAGATGCAATCAATTCAGGGTAAAATTTAATTAAAAGACTGAGCAATGGGATGGGGGACAAAATTCAGGTATATAGGAAATCTTTGAGAAATACTCCGGTGAGAACACAGTAAGATCATTACTATTCTGCTCATACAGTTGAATCATACTGGTAAGCAATCTGTATACATGCATCATCCCACTTACAGGGAAAAAATATTTTCTAGCCCTACCCAAATAACTCGCAGCTTAGAAGGGTTAAAAGACCATAACAACCTCTTGATGGTATTCCAAATATTTCTGTGCCTATCCCCAAAATAGTAGCTGGTTTATCAGTTCTGCTTTATCTAAATCTTAACTCCTCGCTGTCCTGCCACGTAATTTTGGCTGAAAACAACCTAGCAATTATAATAATAATTACAAAAGAGAAGGAGAAAGACAATGGACACCCAAGGTTTTCTTTAACTAAAACCCACTATTGAGCTCCCTGGAAATAAAACCAATTCAGTAAGGCACATAATTCATTATTAAAGACAATTTTGCAACTCATAAGGAACATTACGTACAGAACAAACAGCATGTAAAACTGCATTAAATGTTATATACCTATTATAATCAAAAGATTTTACAGCTCCCTTAGAGAACACATGGGAAATGCTACCCTCAGAATATGGTGTGAGGAAAAGACATGAAACAAACAAAATGTAAAAGAGTCTGATGTTGTTCAGAAACTGTTATATTTGATTTGAAAAGCATACAGAAAAACAAGCATAAAATGCCAAGAAATAAATTACTAAAATCTTTCGTTACAAAGTGCAGCTTATATACTGCATTTCATTTATTTTTATTCTTCTGCCAGGACTCTGCAGCACATGATCCAGATACTCAGCCTGTGAGAGTTGCTACAAACCTGTGACTCAGCTCAGGTACTGGCACTGCACATGGGAATGCTCAGAGTGGACTAAACAACATATAAACAGCTCTACACCAAGAGCATGTGAAACGTGGACAAAAGGCACCTGGCAGGTTGGTCTGATACCTCCAGCAACCTGGAAAGAGCACACAGCACCTTTGTGGCCATGCTACAAGTCCAGATGATGGCCAAGAAACAAATTTGGTGTTTCAAATTTTCACCTGAGCAGAGAACATTTTGTCAGTAGAGTAAATATGCATTTTGTCACTCGAAGTAGTGAAAGTGAGAATATGCAGGAAGATTTTCACAAGCCTGGGTGGTTCTGTCAACTGTGTGAGGTCACTCACAGTGTGCTACTCCCTGGGTTTCTTCCAATGCACAAACAAATACAGCCAGTGGTTCCAGGCCTCCATACAGTGGACTTCTGTGGTCACTGCCCAAAATATAAATAGCTCCTATCCATCGCTACCACTCTCTGCGGGCTATTAAATCCTCAGTGAGTTTCATGCTGTCCTTGTAATACTAAAAAGTAAAACATTTCAGGCAGAAATTTAGATTTATAAGATGAGAGCATTCCTTCAAAACTCTGTGTTATGAGCATAACGAAGAGTCTCCTGTTGGTGTTCTCTTGGCAGAGGTTTCCAACTTTCAGAGGGGAGATGAAAGAATTTGTACAAGAGAGATGAAAAAGTCTCTCAATGATAGATGCAAGGAAGACATTGTTCTGTTTTGTTAAAATGGCCTTTATAAAATGCTCATTGCCTATCAACTGATGTATTAATTATTGATAGGGGAAAACCAGCAGGCAGCACTGCACTCAGTTTGACTGAGGGTAGGCAAACATCCTGTCTTGTCACACCAAATTCAGAAAGTGCCTTATTCACAGGATGCTGTCTCAAATGCAAAATCATTTTTAAGGGGAAATATCTACATAAAAGGATGACACTTGTAAGAATAAATCCTGTTCCTCTCTCAGTCCCACTTTCTCTGAGTAAATGCATATACTAAATGGTTTTCACTTCAGCTGAAATGGTGTATTGCACTAGCATGCTTTATAAACTTCTATTCTAACTGCTAGGAAAACAAAAGTGAAAAGTTAAAAGCACTTTAAAAAAATTAACAGCAAAACCCCTGAGAGTCAACAAGGGTTCTAATAGAAAGCAGAAGAAATATAAATATAAGGTAGATATATACTATATTTGCTGGAAGCTAGAAGGAATTATGGATGTGGTGGAAAAGCCACAGTCAGATTTTGCTTAAAATCAGATTACAGATCAGTGTGTTGCAGATTAAATTGTGTGTTATAGAAACCTCGTAGGATTTTGGGCCTAAACAGAAAAAAATCATGACACCAGCTATATACAAGAAATTCTGACAGCTTGGCAAGTTCAGCTGAATAAAAAATGGATGTGTATGCTGTGTGTCAGCTGGATAACCAGTGTGTATTGCCCAAACTGAGATGAGTTTTGAAGTTCACTCCCAGTGACAACACTGGGAATGGTGTTTTTTCCAACCTAAGAATTCCTTCTATTGATTTTTTTTCTTCCCTTTAAAGAAATCACATGCCTACCACATTTCAAAGGAAACCGTCCATCCTGCAAAAGCTCTTGTTTTTCTGCTGTTGCTTTTCCCTGAGTCTCAGTAGGGGTGCAGCTACACACTTGAAATGTGTATACAGCAGGCCAGCACATTGCTCACCCGCTGTATAGTCAAAATCCCGGCAGGGAAGCAGGCAGGCTGGCCTTACAGCTAACAGCAATTACAGAATAACAGATTCTGAAGTGCTAATGAAAGCCCTGCTGAAGAAACTGAAGAACTTTTCAGACACTATTAGAAAGCAATCTGTAATCAGATGTATAATTACACATCAGGGTTCACTTAGGAATTCCCACCTAAACTTTTGGCCTTCCTGTCCTTGTCTTCACGCTAAATTCTTTCTTTTTCACTTTTTCTTTTCTCCTTCTACATAAACTGTGCTCTTGGCCCTTTGAGTGGATTTACAGGATCTACTCCTGACCTACTTTTCCATTGTTACTCCTGCAGCTCCTATCAAGGAACTTGGCAGAACCGAAAGGATAAGTAGCAAGGCAGCGAAGTCCTTTAATGAGCTACATCAGTGAGCAAACCTTCTCTAGCCTCACCCTGCCCTTATTTCAGTTTCTTTGTTATTCAGGTCAGGAGCAAGTTCTCAAAGAAAGAAGCCTGATCTCCCTCATGGAGCAAAGACTCCGGAACTAAGCTCTTGAATTTAACCAGAATAGCAGTCCACGGAGGATCCCAGGAGCAAGCAAGGACATTTTCAACTTTTAGGAAAGAAACCAAACTCATTTGTCTCATTTGGAGATTTACAGCTTTGAGCAGAAATGTCTGATTTGCGGTACCACTCTTAGAAGCTGAGAACATGACAAAACCTAACAATAAATGCAAATATACAAATACAGTCAAGGACAAGAAGAAAACCACAATGTGGTTAACTTGGATATCATGCTTGTCCAAAGAAACAAAGGAAGCGACAAAGCAAATGCGTAGTTTGAGGTTTTCTTCTACTCATTCACTTTTTGCATCTGGCAGAACTTTGTTGCTTTTCACTCTTTCAACTCTCAGCCATTCTCCACCCCTGCAAGATAACCCGTACATCAGGTGCCCACGTGTGCATACAGCTCCCCTGGGGATCTGACAGGCCTGTACGTCAGCACAGAGAGGGACCTCATCAGCCAGCAGGCAGGATTTGCAGCATGATTAATATGTTTCACCCTTGATGAAAAGATCCTTTACAAAGCTCCACTGACCTCTACCATTCCTAACTAATAAAGGAGGAAAGAAAACCTAAGAAACTGAAAGGAATTTTAACAAGAACAGTCGGTGCATGCTCTTTCTTTGCAGGGTGTTATACTAGACATGGAAATCTTTTGCAACTTAAAAAGCAGCTAAACATGGAGCATAACCAACACCAATGCTTCTCACACTGGGGGAGCTTCAGTTCCAGATCTGGAGTTTTACTCTGTCTCTAGCCTTCACACATCCCATTACAGAATCAGGGCTCCAGAAGGTACAACCAGCGGCACAATATAAAGGAAAGTTTTGGTTGTCTGGGCAAAGTTGATGTTTTCAGCCTCCCTAGTATTCTTGCGAGGTTACAGCTATAAGTCCTGTTCAGGAACAGTACAGCACAGTTTACTTTCTTCAATATGAAAGTGGGTGGGATTATTGCTGTAAAACTTAAAGTATATTTTCATCCACAGTATGAGTAGAGTCACTGATACCATGAGCTGCACTTGGTACTTAGGTTATACTAATATATATCTCGACCCTGACACAAAGGGAGTACCTCTCAGTGATGCACAGAATTTTTGGCCAGAAGGGTGTATTGTGATAATTTAGTTTGGTCTCCTGAACAGCACTGGCAATGTCCATTCATTCTTTCATGAATACCAGCAGAGGAACCAATTAATTTTCTTTGTGGCAGTAGTGGTTGTTTGCAGAATGCCACCTCTTGACTAGTAACAACTTCAGAGAGGCAGCCCCCTTTCTCTGGGGCCAAGCCCTTCAAGCCCTTCTTCCTCTGGTGCCAAAAACAGCCTTTGGATACCAGTGATGGAGCTACAGAGCCACACATGAACCTGTGAACAGCTAAAAATCTCTGTAGGTTGTTACTGGTTCCTTGTATGAGCAAACATATTAGTGACGAAAAATCATAATCAGCATGTTTTCTCTTAGCTGGCTTTAAGTACCTGCAAATTCTGATTTCCTTTTCTAGAAAGAACACATATTAATGGAGCTATTAAGCTGATAGCCTCACTTAAGCTAATACTGTCTCCTTTTTGCTTGTGTGATTTCAGAGAAGTTTCCAACACACTTCACCCTATCCATGCAAGTACCCTGCCACAAATTATATTGTTGATACATTCCTCAGCTCTCAGATCAGATAAGATCACAGCATATTGCTTAAAGATCTGCCTTTTTATATTATACAGCAACTGTACCAATGAGCAGTACAATACAAAGCCAAACCTTTGTTTATTAAAGGAAAAAATGACTGAAGATCTTGCGTACATGGGAAACTATAGGAGTAAAATTAGAGCATTACAGTTTAATAATTAAGGTTATATTCCCAGGACTGGCATTTTTCTTGAACCATATGTTTTTCCTGACTCTCTTTATCTTTTTTTTCACAGGGATTTAACATGTTGGATCAGTTAAGGGTGTAAACATGGTCACTGCGAGATGCAAGATTCATTATGCTGCTCCTTGAGGTATCAGCTGCCTGTGCTTGTTCACATGCTCAGGGCTGAGCTAATCACCAGATTTGGAACAGGGAAGAAACCCCTTTTCAGATTAGCTCCACAGAGATTGCTGGATTTTGTTTGTTTTTCTCTGCAGCACTGTGCAGGGTCCAGAAGCATCTGCAAATGTCACCCAGCAAATCCCCTGCTAGCTGGGAGGACTTAGAACTGCCCTTGATCTCTCCTGTTCTCCTCCTGTGACACAATTATTGTGACATTTGGTCTTCTAGCACAGACTTGGCATCTGTTGTGAGAAGCTTGAAAATGCACAGCATCCCAGGGTGAGATAAGCTACAGAGTGTGCATCTGCAGCAAGCCTTTCTGCATTTTGAGAGACACTGACTGGACGACACAGGTGGTGCCACTCAGTCCTGTCTCTTTAGTTCACACGTGTCCCTGATCTTTTGCTCTGAAATGACTGCCATGGAGGGAGCTCTGCAAGTATTGTGGATGCAATTTACCTACATATGTCTAGATCCACATGAGTACACCTAAGCTATTTGCTCTAGGTTCATTTAGAGTGTGATGAGCGAAACAGAATCTTCCAGGCTTCATCTCTTTTCATCTCTATGTTCAGCCTGCATTTGGTCAGACGAGCTCCATCTGCAATAACAATACCACTTCAGGCTCCATCTCAATCTCCCAGTGTCGATGTGCAGGGTTTTGCTTTGCACTGTGGTTGTGAAAAAGATTTTTTAAAATTTGGTGTAAGAAAAATAAAGCAACTGACTGCTCACTTTGTCTGTCAGCCTTACCAGAGCTTCAAGCGTAGGGATCAAGACCACGCCACTCAATTGCAGACATTTAACCAAGCCAGCTAAACAAGTCTTGGTTCCTGTAAAACCAACAGACAGAAAGAGGCTCCACAGAGAGAGCGAGTGTGTTAATCTGAAGATCTGACACCCCTGGAAGAGCTTCTCTTTCCCTGCAGCAGAGGGCTAATGCAGCTAGGTTGTCTCCACTAAGCAGGATGAATGCAGGCCCTAGAGCGGAGAGTAACAAACAAGAAAGACATAAAAATGAGAGGTGTAGAGAGTTAAATGAAAGCTGCTGCAAAGTTGACGTCTGTTTTGTGCAGGGAGTTTCTCACACACAAATTTGAGGTACAGGGGCTGTCATTTGCTCAGCCCTTGCTAAGACTAGCACACAGACATCCCCTCTCTTGTGGGCTGTCCCACCACAGCCAGGCACTCCCACACTGTTCCAGGTCACGGCACCACCCGCTCGGTGCACTCAGCAGAATGAACTTTTTTCCTGTTTAAGATCAGCCTACAAAAGCACAGCTGAGTTTTCAGAAAGTATTCTACCCCCCGTGTGCTTGCAATGATACAGATAGCTTTCAGCAGAAGTGAGAAAATATTGGGGGGAAGGAATCTTCCTCTGAGAATTTCCAGTGTTAAAACCTTCATGAAAGATGTCATTATAGAGAAATGAATGAATGCATTTGTCAGCCTCTGGGAGGTTTCAGAGTGCCTTCTATTTTTATCTCTTTTTATCCCTTGAAGGAGCTGAGAACTAATATTTGTGATGCCTGACTGAGGATATTAATGTTTTCAAAAAGCTCCTATTCCTTCCAGGGCAGCAAACAGAGTAACCTGTTTGGGCTTTTTCACCTGTTTGTCTCTTGAAATGAAACTTTGGTGACTGTTTCTAGTAAAATGTGCCTGCACAACCATCCAAACATATTACTATTTATCTGGTGCCAAACCTTAACAAATCTAAATGATGTCCGATCAGCTAATATATGTCCAAAATACACTTACTTTTCTTTTCTTGAAGTATTTTTGCTGTGGTATGCACTACTGTTTAGTTTGAACTTACAGACAGCCCAGATACCACAGGTTCATGTAAAATCATATGTGTTTACTGAAGATAAAATGCTGAGTGGAGAAAAAGAAACAAGAATGAAGAGGATGTTTTCAGAACAGAAAAATCTCATGGGTAACTGTTATATTGGTACCAAATCCTCTGAGTGTAATGATGTGCTTGCCTGGAACAGAAATATTTTTATTTATAGTCAGCAGAGTGGGAAATCATTAGTCCAGTTACCGGTACATTCATGGTACAAGTGTCCACAAATATAAGAAGGCTTTTTGAAAAACCTTCACCCGCTACTGCAAGACTAGATGAGACTTGTCTAAAAGTCTACTGATGTTGCATTTGATGAAGTAGATAGGCCACTGCTGAGCACACACTATTACCTTGCCAGAGGCTGAGTGTATTGCCAGAGCAACCCTTCTGGCCTCCGCTGGCCTGAGTGGCAAACGATCACCACAGAAATTGAGGCTGGAGACCCCCATCAAAAGAAGAAGGCAAGCAGCTCACTTCATAAGGTTATATTAAGGACCCTTCCTTTATGGAGCAAAGATTTCATATATATTTTCATTCATTGTATTTCAAATTTCACTCTTCATGGCATGAAACCATTACCGACCTAGTCACATGTTCACTGTCTCAGGACTTAGCATGGAGAAGAGGACAAGTCACTGCATCTCTGAGTGACACAGCACAGAAACAGGGCAGGCTTGCATTTTGCAGAACCTTTTTTCTTGATTATTTCCCCTGCAAAATTAAAATAAGCAATTTAAAGGCAAATTTGATTTAGCATAGTGAGGACGGTTTATTATTTATGAGATGGAAATCAGGATCTTGGATGACTGAACTCATTAAAGACCCTTTGGAATAGTTCCCATCTATTTCTTCCACGGTACCCACACAACAAATAATTCACACAGTAATTAATGCCATGTCTATCCAAACAATACATGCTTCCGACAGGAACTGTTCAAATAGGAAGCTCAAGAAACTGCACTAAAATAGCAATAAGCTTAAAATACATACCTGCAAAACCAGGAAGCTTTGTGTTAGGGCAATCACAGATAATCTAGCTGAACTTACTGGGCCAAAAACATCCCTGAATTAGCTCACAAAAGGTCAGTGGAGTTAGCAAGAAGGTAGTTTGGCCAGCCAGGCCTCTGCACTGACACAGTTCTCACTTGACCTTGTGTCAGGAGTTGACAACAGATAGCATTCTGTCTTCCTGCCCACACAGATTACATGGTGTAAGCACAAGAGAAACAAGCCTATTTTCCTCCTTAACTGTAGCCCACAGGGCTCTTTGCATTGCAGTGAATTAAATACTTTTCCAGCATTGTGTTTACCTGGGAAAAGTTCCTCCAGGCATAGCTACACACTGCAATGGAGCACAGTGCTGGGAAGCCCCAGACAGGGCCAGCCGAGGAACCCGCAACAGAACAGTTGTGTCAGCACAGTGCCGTGCCTGGATTAGCCCTCCCCAGAGCTGGGGAGATAATTAGCTCAGGCAGGCTGCCACATTTTCAGTGCCTAACAGCCCTGCATGGCAACACAGTGAACCTTGCAGATGCACCTGCCTCTCAGTGCCTCCTCTTGTGCTGCCCTGCCCACCTCTGAAATGCGGGAAAGAGCTAGCTGGGCCTTGCCATAAGGAGCTGCTCAGTTTCAGCTGCTCTTCGCTGCATGTGAAGAGCTGGCGGCCTCACCTCTGGGCTGTGGTACTGCATTTCAAGGGCAAGCAAAAGAATCCAGATGATAGGCACTTGCCATCGCTTCCCAGGGATGGGGACTGCAGGGGTAGCAGGACTGCTGTGTTCTCAGCAAATCAGATATGGGTTCCCTTCCAGGAGGTACTTATCTGCTCAGCATCTCTGTGAAACACCAATCATGTCTTCTGAGAGGAACTCAGAGGCAGAGAAACAAGATCTTCCCAAGGAGATCTATGTCAAAAGAGAGAGTTGAAGCTAGATCTCCAGATTCCCACATTTATCATCCTAAAATAAAGTTTATTCTTTCCTTCTAATCAATAAAGCCATGTAACAGACCATGATTTTGCCCTGTTCCCGTACATTTAAATTTCATATCACAGCCACCACCATGGTGAGTAAGTCTGCAAGTTACAGACATTAGCAGGACACTAGTGGGAAGTACTCCAAAACTATCCCCTGGCAGAGCAAGAGTAAGGGCAGAAGCTTGAAGGATAAAGCATGAGAGAGGGGCATCACTGTTCAGATCCCTGGACAAAGCTCTTAACCAAAAAAAGGATCTCAACTTTCAAATAGGAATCCCACTGCCAGGCAAGCCAGGGACAAACACTCATTAGAGAGCTATCTTACAGTCCCCCTTACCAAAGGATGGGATTTCCACCACACCTTCTTGGAAAACAAGAAGGGACATTAAAAATACATTAATTACTAGTTCCTCTTTTTGCAATCTCAACAAGCAGGGTCATACCTCCAGTTCACTAAGTGGGGTGGAATTTTTCTGCCCCCTTCTTATCAGGCAACAGTACTTGCGTATCACTCAGCCTCATGCACACCCAGTGAGGAGGATCTGGTCCTGGTCTGGATAGCAACATCCCTGGCTCTTTTTGTTTTTCTCTCTCTAAAGGAGAGCTCTCAAAACAGTCAAATTGGTTTTAATTTGGTTTTAAAGGGAAGAAGAGAAACAGCACAGAGGTTGAAAAAATGCAGCAAACAAAACAGCTCTAGTGTAAAAAAAAACCTCTGAAAAAAACACACTTTACAATAGCAATTATGACAGATTAAACAAGGAGTGTCATCAGTGTGATGGTACAATGGACACCATACTAGCTGTTTCCTGCTCAAATATTTGCAGACATCTCCAATTTTTTTATTTTAATGAAATCTCATCTAACTACTGAATTGACTTCAAGAACCATCCTGAGGCTCACAAGAGCTTTTGTTGTCAGAAGCTCTGTCAGATATTTGAACTGCAATTTGCCCCCAATGGTTCCCAGCTTGAGCTAGAGGAATGCTGTAAACATAGCCTTTTAGGAGATGATGAGTCTGAAAAATCAGTGCCTACAGAGGGGCTGAGGACCTCTCCTGTTCTACAGTTACAACAGAAATTGTAAGGATCCCCACAGCTTGATGAAAACTTTTCTCTGCTTCTCAAACATATGCAGGCAACTGTGCTGTTGTGTGATTAAGCTATCCTCTTTGGATGGCTACACACCTGGAATCCTTTCCTCATTCAGTATATATGTGCATGACAAGTATGGCTGCAACCACGAAGCCAAAGAAAATAAACCGATTCCTTTTGAGAATTTTTGAGAGGTTCGCAGCTATTGGATGGCCAGTAACACAATTTAAACAATGATACCTTAATTACTGGTAAATGACAGCATGTGAACACATGGGATTTCCATTAACACCAAATGAGTTCATGATCGTTTATATAAAATAAAAAACTGATAGAAAAGCTTCTATGTGCTAATAACACCAGTTATTTAAGGAAACTGGCTTTGCATGTTGCAAAGAATATTCAATGAGCTGAATCCTGAGATTGACCCTTCACTATTGTTTTGTTTTAAGCAAAAATATCTATTGCCTTTACTAAGAACCTTTTTTAAATAACGGAAATCACCTCAGATGTGACCCTTATGGACATGTCTCATTGTCATGTTCAATACAGTTGTCTGAGCTCCTGTATTTGTGACATCCTGCTTCCTGTTGGCTCTCACAGTATCATTCTCACTCAAGTATTTGCCAGATTTTCCCATGTTTCCTTTAGGTGTCTCCTTGGACAGAGCTTCACTGGATCTAAGAAAGATGATGATGACTGCTCAGTACAGAAGGAGAAGCTGTGTTTTATTGCAGTCCCATTAATCCTTGAAGAAATTTGGAATCAGAAGACAAGCTGGCATGGGTTATATTTCTAAGCTGCTGTGAAAGCCACAGATTCACATGCATCTCAAAGGCCAACAATTTCCCCCACTCCTCCACAAGGTAACGAGAAAACCATCCTGTGTGCCACCCCTGCTGACTTTGTAGATGTAGCTCAGCCATGAACCTTAACTCTCACCACTCTGAAAAAGTAAAATACTAAGGACAGCAATGCAATGTTGTTTGCCAAATGGAGAAGGGACACATGACTAGGCAAAGAATGTTTATTTTAACACTCCCCAAGTCTGCTAAAGATAGTAGAGAATGTGAAAATAAATGTGCGAGCTATCACACTGAAGTAAGAGGAGTTAACAAGCATCTTTAAGGTAACAACACAAAGAAGGAATTTTGGAGCTGTATGTCTGAGTAGGTTCTGTACCAGCTGCTCTGAGCACCCAACTGAGGGGGCACTTTGTGGACAGGAGGATGCACCCTGAGAAGTGGGGAGAAACCACAGCATCCTTCATTTTGATGGATATCAAAACGGCTATGCCAATAATACCATTGCAACTGTTTCTAGACTGCTCCATACATCACTAGATCTGGGTCAGCATGAAATTAAGGATCATGAAGTAGTATCTGGACACAGGAAACAGCAAAGTTCTCTGCAAAACTCTGCAAAATATACAGAAACATATACAAATAGTAATTTCTGAACAGATTTAGCTTTCTTATTTGACTTTATTACTTTTCAAAACCTTTTCTAGATTCTTCAAGAAACCTAAATATGTTGCAAAAACCTCAGATGCTTTTATATATTTTATAAATTTTCACTTCTTTCTGAAGAAGAGAGTTATCAAAGGTTGCCATGCTAATTCCTGAATTTCTTCCTCTTTATTGCCTTTTCACAAGTGGCTGACTCAACAGACAACTGAGAAAAGACTAAATAAGTTTTCTCCGTGTGGCATTTTAAGCTGGAGTATTTTAAGAACTGCTATTATGTTGCAGCTGAATATTTCAGCAGACTGTCTGACTCCTTTCTGAATCAGAGTGCCACCAGGCTAAATATTTGCACAAATTCCAAGCATTGCCTTGCACATTCTGCACAGAGAAGAGTAATTTTATATCTAGGTGAAAAATGGCTCTTTACTCCAGCATTTGAGCTGTAAAAATGCAATCTTTAGAACAACACCGGAATAAGAAGATTTAATTGTGAATCTAACAAAACCCATGTTTTCTCAAGATCTTTTTATGTGTCACACTTCTCCATCCATAAACAGACATACAACTGTATAGACAGATCTCTTCGTGTAGAGAGATCAATAAATCTGAAATTGCAGAGGAATTAAGGGGGGGAAAAAAAAGGCATTTGAGTGCCTTCAAAAGATAGATGTGAACCAAAGTTGCTGAGGTGCTGCTAATGATACCAATTGTCTGGGTTGGAAATTTTTTGAGACAAAATGTTAGTACTTCAAGGTACAAGCAAGGTCAGAGAAGGACTTCACTGAATAAGCAAAATTCCTCAGTCTTCCAGCCTTTTTCTGAAAAAAACCAGACGATTTGAAGTCTATTTCTAAGAAAGGAGGACTGAGAAGAATCAGAGCTATTTGAAAAAGATTGCTAAATGTAACTAACATAGGTCCAAATCTGTACCTGGGGTATTTGGGGTGATGGCAGGTAATGAAACTTGGCTCCATAACCCTGGCTCTGAGGCATGCCTATTTTCTAAATCACTCTTCTGTGATATGCAATCTAAAGAAGCCTTATTACAATTCTCCTTTAAATGGTGGTTAGTAGAAACTGGGACTATTGGAAAGAAAAACACCTTTTTTTTTTTTTTCTCCTAACTTGCAACACGAAACCCCAATGTTGTTTTCTTTTTATTTTGAAGAGAAATACGCTCTTGTTACCAGGGCAAAGTCTTAAGCTGCACTGGAGGAGGTTTAGATTGGACACTAGGAAGAATTTCTTCACAGAAAGGGTGACAGGACATTGGAATGGGGGGTGGTGGAGTCACCATCCCTGGAGGAGTTTAAGGAAAGACCGGACATGGCACTGAGTGCCATAGTGTAATTGACCTGGGGGTGCTCAGTCATGGGCTGGACTCGATGACCTCAAAGCTCTTTTCCAACCCAACTGATTTTGTGAAAGTGAAAATAAGGTCCCTCCCTGCCTGCACCAGCACCACTCCTGCTGCCTGGTGGAGGCCCAGGCCCCACCCCACTCCTGCTCCAGTGTCTCCTCTTGAGAGCCAACAGCGGACCGCGCAGTTCAGCACCGCGGGCAGGGGCAGCTGCCACGGGCCGGCAGGGCGGGCACCCGGCAGCCGCTGCAGCCCACGGCAGGCAGACAGGAGGGCAGGCGGCAGCGGCGCAGCCATCGATGGAGCGGGGGCCGCGCCGGGGCCCAGTGCCCCTCACACGGCCGGCCCCGGGCGCCGCTGCAGCGCGCCGCTCTCGCGAGAGCACGGCCGCCTCTCCTGCGCGCTCCGCGCCGCGCGGGCGGAGCTCTCGCGAGAGCGGCGGCGGCGGGCGGCCATGGAGGGGCTGTTCGCGCTGGAGGTGCTGGTGGAGGCGGTGCGGGTGGCGGAGCCCCCGGAGCCCCCGGGCACTGCGGGCCCCCCGGAGCACCCCGCCGTGGCGCTGCGCCTCCTGGACTTCCCCACGCTCGTGCTGCGCCCCGCCGCGGGCGCGCCGCCCCTGCGGCCGGGGCAGCCCTTCCCGTTCGGCCGCGGCAAGCGCTGCCTGTTCCGCTGGCGGCGGGGCTCGCTCGGCGCCGCGCTCCGCCGCCGCCCGCTGCGCGCCCTGCTGCTGGCGCTGCCCGCCGCGGGGCCGCCCCGCCTGCTCGGCAGCTGCGCCGTGCCCCTGGCCCCGCTCCCCGCCCAGCGCCGGAGCCGCCCCGGGGCGCCCGCTGCCTGCGGCCGCTTCGCGGTGCGGGACGCGGCGGGCCGGCCCGTGGCGGAGCTGGCCCTGCGGTACCGCCTCAGCCGCCTGCGGGACGGCGAGGAGGAGCAGCCCCCGGGCAGCCCCGCCGGCCCCCGCGCTGCCACGGCCCCTGGCACCTCCCCGGAGCCGCGGGGCCTGGAGGAGCAGCAGCAGCAGGAGGAGGAGGAGGAGGAGGAGGAAGGGGATGAGGAGGAGGAGGAAGGGGGTGAGGAGCTAGAGGGCAACGTGTTCTGCCCTCCGCTGCTGTATTACAGCCGTGAGCCGGCCGAGTCCCAGCGGCCGCCGCCAGCAGCAGCAGCAGCAGCGGGGCAGGGGCAGCGCGTCGAGGCCCGGAGACCGCGGGAGGAGGAGAAGGGCCAGAGCCCCCCACTCCCCGGTGCCGGGCCCTCGCTGCTGCCCCCCGGCAGCCCTCGGCAGCCCCACACCGCCCTGTGGCAGCTGCCGCTGCTCAGCGCCCTGCTGGCCGAGCTGTCGCTGCTCACCCACGGCGCTCTCCCTGCTGCTGCTGCTGCCCACCCCCAGCTCGCCTGGCTCTACCAGCCCCCGGGCACTGGTGGCAGCGCCTCGGGGCCCCCCAGCCACTCCGCTGCCATCCAGCCTGCAGAGGCACCTGTGCGGCCTGGTGGGAGCAGTGAAACTGCGAGCCCTCGACTCAAACAAGAGGCCACATCACCAGTGTCTCCTGGCACTAAGAGAAGACCTAAGAAAGCCGTACCCCGGGGAGAGCCAGCATGCGAAAGGAACTGCAAAGCTAAAGAGAACAGACCTCCCAGAAAGAAATTGTTGTATGGGCTGACAAATACACTGAGGCTACGGCTGCAGCAGACCAATCCCGATAAGCTGATAATTCTTGAAAGGAGGGAGAAACACAGAAAAAAGCAAATGGAGACGCTGAATGAGAGAAGTCCCTTACCCAACAGAAAGCTGCTCAGAAATGCTGGAGAACAGCATGTGGTTTCTTGCCAGTCTTGTAGCAAGGGAGCCACTTCAAAGCGCAATAATCAGCTGGACAAAACTGTCCAGACTTCATTAGAAAACAGTGCTCTCTCAGAGTCCATTTCTGTGACAGCAGATGCGTCCCCTGACCTGCAGAAACACTCTATTACAAGTCTATGGAGGAACGATGCAATTGCAAGCAAGGAGCATCCATACAAAGTAACTACAGCCCCCTTACTGGAGGACTCTCTGTTAAAATCTGCTCACGAGGAAAAGTGTGTAAAAGCTCAATTCCCAGCAGCATTCCCATCAGATGCTAATGCAAAGGGAAATAACGAGGAAGCAGTACACTTAATCCATTGTGAAACCACGGAGCATGATGACGCATCTGTTATAAGTGGTCATAATCCAAGCCTCAGCAGGAGTGTTGAAAACAATTCTGAATTCATATACTCGGATGATTTTGTTGCTAGTCCTGAGAACACAATTTATTCAGAAGATTTCACTAGTGCTGAGTATACAGAGAAAGACTCAGAAGCTCTTGACAGCAGTCCTGAACCTCTATGTCTTGAAAGCCCAAAGAGAGGTAGGTCAGATACAGAGCCAGAATCCTGCAGGTCCAGAATTTCAAAGACAAGTCAAAGAGCTGAAAGTACTTCAGATCTAGTGCCAGTTCCTTCGGCTTCATCTCCAGTCCAGTCTTTGAGGAGAAACCGTGACTTTAAAACCAGCAAGAGAGCTAGTGCTGAATCTGCTGACTCACTTAACCTTGCACAGATGGAGGCATCATTGTTAGATGAAGAACAGAAAGCCCAGCAGATCAGTAAGGAAGCAAACAGGGGTGATCAGCATAGTAAACACATATCTACACTGAGAAGCAAACAAGTTAGACCTGGTACTGATCTGAACATAGGAAGAGGGCAGCCCTCAGCAGGAGAAAAGCAGTCAGTAACTAAAGTTAGCTCTTACTTGCCATCTAACATGTCTGATCTTGAACTTAGTGTCCTGGAAAACAGTATGTCAGAAAAAGAGGATGATCTTCTGGAAAAACTACATGCTCCTCATCAGTACAAAGACATCAGTGAACTTGTAATAAACAAGCTCCCAGGATACACAGTGTAATTACAAGTTTTCACTGTCTTGATTAAGATACAGTATTTAAACTTTATAAGGCCTGGTACATTTAGCTACAATAAATACAAGTTAATTTAACACTTCATCATGCACATTTAATACATCAGTGAATTTAGTTAAGAGGTTTTAAAAATAAACTACTATTTAAATCTCTAACAAATGGCTCAAGTGGTACCTACAGCATGACTCTAGTGTCTTAACACAAGAGTAATCCAAACAGCACATGAAACATTGTCAAAGCAGAAATGAAGACAGAAGCAGCAAAAGCAGTCAGTGCCCACAAAATTTGTCCAGGGTAGAAGTAATGCATTGCTACAGAAACAGCCAAGTACAAAAACCAATCCTAACCAAATGAAAGCTTTTATTACTCATAAAAATAGTTCTATGCTTCATTTTCTTCACAAAAAAGTTACTTATAAGAGTCACAGCCAGTAACAGCACAGATTTTTATGAGCTAATCTGTATGATGTATTTGCTTCCCTGTTCTATCACGAAAAATAGCAACCAGAACCAAATAAGCCCTTTTAGAGTTTCTTAGGTTGAAGTTTCTCATTTAAGTTAGATTTTCACAATTTATTTTAAAAGAGTGTAAGAATTATTGGTGACAGTAAATCTATATAAGGAAGTTACTTGACCATGAAGACAAAAGGTGTGCAGAGTATGGAAGAGCACAGTAAATTTTCAATGCTTCACAACCACCTGATTGCATTCTCTGGCACTGGGGAAAGAGGGTGTCGGCACCCACAGCCCAGAGACTGGGAACAAATGAGCATATTATGTCATGATTTAAAGATTTGAGAATATGAGGAATTTGCCATGTCCCCTTTTCTGTTAAGATGGTTGAACTACCATCTGATATTTGCTTTTGATTTCTGGTTTGGTTTTTATGGCTACCACTTTGATCGTTGAACTTTGTCCTAGTTCAGCAGGTGGGACCAGTTATCACTGTGTGGGGGTGATCAAAGCTATGTATTCTACCCTGCTCTATTCATTTCCCAAGAACAATGGACCA
>JAWWTY010000106.1:43992108-44188605 GCA_035222235.1 Margarornis squamiger
TTTATTGTAATATCTTTCATTAAATTGTAACTCTGACCTATAATCTCTCCTGGTGGGTCCATTTCTCCTGCTGGTCTACTTTTAAACCAGCACAAACTTCATGTTTTCTGTTTAACTACTGAGGTTTTTTTAGAGTTTGTATCCCTATCGCAAATTTTAGAGGTGTTCCTTAACTAGAATCTGAAGAGGACTAAAAATTCCTGCCTTTTTAGTCTCTTTACCCCCCTTTTGCTCTCTTTGAGTAGTTCATCTCCTATGTCAACTTTACATTCCTAGCTACCTCATCAATTAGGACATTTATCCTTGGGGTTACATGACAGACTTACCCACTCCCCTTTTCCTTATAAATTTACAGTGACTTTTTTCCACAACTTTTTAATTTCCTGCTGTAGTTCTCCATGTACTTCACTGCAAGTGCCTGTGTTTACACTTTAACATCTTGGAGGGATTTTTTTCCTTTCCATTCTACTATGTGCTTATTTTGTAGGAATGACACTACCTCTCCTTTTTAAAGTATGAACATCTGTGAGGATTATTTAAGTATCTAAGTGTGGACTTCTGGGAACACCACTACTAATATTTTTAATGTAAAGGTGAGCAGTTGAAATTATCTATATATCAAAGGGATCTCTGGCCAGAGCAATTCTTAAATGTTATTTAGGGTGTCTCTTTCATCAGTTACAATTCCAGACCAAAATATTATTTTTACTTTTAATACCATGGACTTCTTTGATACATGTGGATTCTGACTGTCATTTGTAGATGGCCATGATTCTGATTTTATTGGTGGAATTATGTCTTGCATTTGTCATGGGCAAAACTGTCACTAAAATAAAATGCTGAGCAACCAGTTTTACAGTGGCTGTTTAAATGAGTTGCTAACACTACAAGGCCATGATTTGAAGAACAACATATAAGAAAAGTTTATTTTCAAAATAAAAGTTTATTTTCAACCCCAAATGCGTTGAAACTGAAGGGCAAATTTCTAGTCCTTTTTTCTATCCCCTATCCTGTCTTCACTTTTCAATTTCCAGAAGCAAATATTGTAGAAACAATATTTCTTTTGTTTAAATAATGAAACTATTCTCTTTTCAGCTCATTTTATTTGGGATAACATTTTTAATGTTTACTGTGTAATAGCATTTATGATTTTGTGAGGAGAATTATGAAAATGACAGAAAATGCATACTAGGGAGACAATAGGAGACTTTACACTGGAACAGAATTGCAGCATCATGCTTGCATGTTTCAGTTTGTTTTTTTCTTTTCATATGTGGACCTCAGGTAGTTATTGCATGGAGAGGTTAGCAGATAGTTTCTACCCTCAGGGATAATAATATTTTCAGATGTTATCTATATTTTTGTGAGAGTAAATGGATTTTTACTTAACATTCATACAGCAACTCTCAGTCAACAAAAGTGGGAAAGAACTTTGTGTCACTGATTTATTACTGAAAACTCATAAACCAATATTCTGGCAAGACATACCTGCTAATGACAGATTTCTGTATGTCAACGCAACATAACAAAATAGACATGTTTACTACCAATGTAAAATAAGAAAAAAAATGGTAGCAAATTCCCTTTTGTACAAATCCTGTAGTAATATACACTCAACTACTTTATACCAGCTAGCCAATTTTGTCATTGTAACTTGCATCCTGTACCCCCATTATCAGGTTGTTAACATCAGAGGTTCAATAAGAGATTTCTCTAATGGGACTATTATGCCTGTCTTTCATAAAGATGTAATTTCTAAGTGGTAAGGGCTAAATTGCATGGATCATGTTTGTTCAGGGGACATTGCTATATTCTGGGAGAAACAAATAATAGTAGCGTATACTCTACAGTTCTTTCACAACTGTCCCATGAGTAGCATAAATATTTAAGAATACATGGTCTCGTTGACTCACTACCTCTAAAAATTTCCTTGCCCTACACTATTAAACAGCAAACTGTGATTACTGCAAGTTCTACATTGTTGTAAACTTTAAAAATTTAAACTTTCCTACACTAAAATTAAAATGTGAGAAGTAATTACTAAGCTTATTATAGATCCTCACTAAACAAAGCCATCTAACTTCTTACTTTAGCCTTGTTACTTCAGCAACATTTCTTTAAATCTGTGCGATATTCTAGAAATAAAGTAGACTGTGCTCAAAACCATAGTTTTGCTGCTTAAGTTCAGGGTGGTGAAATCATATAAAATTGAACTTCGTGTTTTACAGCAAGACCCAAAATGAGAAATAAGCTCTTAGAAACACACATTAATTCAGAATTTATGACCCTAAAACAAGTTTGCCATGACTGTTTTTTAAATAGTTATTTCAGCATACTATTTATTAAAATAAATTTACATAGCCAGTACTATATGGCTATAAGAGATCAGGTTTCTCTACCTCTATCAAGCTTTGCCTTTAATCCTTTTCTAAAGTTTTGATTTCCAAATTAACCTTTCTTTTAAGATGACTGAGGCCATATCTGTGAGAACAGATGCTGGCTTTAATTTAACATGCATTTAGAGCTAATGGCAATCACATCTGCTATAGCTAATGTTTGTTACCAGCTAGCTGCTTGCATTTTCCATCCTCACTTTCAGTCAGTATACTGTTCAGTTTTAATTTCAGTTTTGTTCATATTCATATTCTTCCCCCATTTTAAATTCTTTGTTCTGTTATGTTGCAGACAAACTGCAACTTCACTGCCTTTTTCTTGTTTGGCATTGACATTCACCTGTATTAAACTGGTTTTGATTTTGGTTTGGCTTTTATGATTTCACTTGTCTGAGTTTTATATGACAACTGTAATGTAAACCTCCCCTGACTTTACAGAATTGCTTGCATTTTCCCAGAAGGGTAGTCAGTATTCTCTATTGTTTTCTAGAGGATGAATTTGAATGTCTCATGCTGGAGAAAATAGTATTCATCTTCAATTCTGCAGAGACCTCTGCAAGTGATTCATTTACCACTTGTTTAAAATAACATGGCTTGGTAGAGGAAATGTTTAAATAACATCTGAGATACATATTACTCCTAACTAAATGAACATTTAAAGGTTGATTCAGGTACAGTTAATAAAAAACCCCAAAACCCACCCTCCCTAAACAACAACACTCCCCCCCACCCCCCCCACCCCCATAAAACTAAAATACTAACTAAAAAAAAATTCAGGTATCTATTATATAAATTTATTCTAATCATATACATTTTACGAATATTCTGGATGATAGCCTGTAAATTTTCTTTCATTCCTTCATGTTCTTTATATATCTATTAACAGAATGTAGCAGGTTTTTAAAAGGAAATAAAGGTATTTAAATTATCAAATACCCTGAAATTCCATGAGAATTAGTCACCTCAAAAAAGGTTGCAGAATGGACAGCCATGCAGACGACTCTAACTGTATTATCTCTTGGAATGCAAAAATGTTTTTGAAAGTAGATAAGTCATGCTTCAATAAATATTTTCAGAGGCATTTGGAAAGCTTAATGGTATCATGATTGAAAGAAACTCCCTTGGTGTCAAGGAAATTCCAGCTCCTTTTCTCTTGTCTATAACTGTTGGCAGATTCAGTATTTTTTCCTGTCTCTTATGCTTCTGTACTAAGAGTATATAACCTTTGACTCTTCCCTAAATTTCAATGCCAACAGAATATCCAGAACTATATTTCAGAAACATCTCCCACCGCCTGCCCTGTTGTGCCTTTCATCTTGAAGCCTTGACTGTTCCAGCTTCTTCTCATCATGTATTTCATGCCATCTTTAGAATTCATCTTGTCCTCCTTATCATTCAATAAAACTCCAAACACTTCTCAGACACTTTCCCTGATTGCTCTCATCTTTGATATCGAACTAAAGCTCCACCCATTTTCTTCTGGGCTCTGCATGGCTTATCCCCTTCCTGCTTTTGTGAACCTTAGTTTTCTACTCTGTACCCATTGCTGTGTAATTCTAACCTCAGCAATTCTCAAAAAAAAAATTAAAAAATTAAATAGTCTGGAAATTGCTGTACATCCGTATTTTCTTCCTTCATGTTACTCCTGCTCTTTCTTCCTGTGGATAACTACTGCCTAGAGTTCTTGTCTACAGGAACATGCCAGACATAAAATTTAAGACTGAAACCATCAGATCATGGTTTTACCTTCTCTAAATTTTCCTCCCGACTGCTGACGTCAACACTGGGATAAGGATAATCTAATGATAATGCTGATGAAAATCTAATGGCATACATAGTGAAGGAAACTCTTCAGGATACGTGGTCAAACCTTGCTAATGTTGAACACAATAAGAGGGAAACTCTGATATACCATGGGATGGAGTTTTAATTTTCTTGTCCATAACCCTAACAAGATTCAGCAATAGAATTATTGTAGGTAAGAAAATCTGTTTGTTATCAGCTTTTTGATTGTTGCAGGTCTCTCATCTCCTCCTGCTTCTGTAATGTTACTCTACAACCCTCCAAATATTGTGCAGTTTTATTTGTAAAGTGGAATAGATGCATAGGGTTTCTTCAAAACAAGGATCCAACCAGTTGTTCAGGGTCCTTCAACAGAAAGGTAAGAACCCAAAGTCAAAGTACTTCGATACATTTCCTACATACTCAGTTTTAATAACAAAATATTGGAGCAGATTCACCATTATTGAAACCTTTTATCAAGAGGAAATTCAGTTTATTTTCAATGAGAGCAGCAGATTCACAACTCATTGCTTCCTTGGTATATTCATGACTGTTACAACACCACTTTTTAACTGCATCCTTTTTCAAATTTTTTGCTTTATTAAATCCTGTCCAATCACACACATGCCATGTGAATTTAGTATGTGTTGATACAGTCAAGGGCTGCATCAAGGAAAGCACGAATTGCAATAGTATCCTAACTGAAATTTGCTTGCTGTTTTTCTGAAACCTTGTAGCAGTACAATAGTTAGCTAAAGAAACATGCCTTGTCAGCTCCTGGCATCGCATTTATATGTCCAAAACAATGAGTCATGGCCAAATTTAGAGGAGTTTGGTGTCAAGTGGGGGGCTAAGTTCCAGATGTTCCTCTGAAACTTTATTTGCTTCTTTTGAAGTCTTAAAATGGAGCTGAAATTTTGTTTCCCCAACCTCTGAGTTTTCTGAAAAGCAAAGGGGAAGACAAAAACTAATTTTTGGGAAAGCATCCCTGTCTTCCTAAAAACACAACAAACCTAAGCACAGGAAAGTTATTCAAGGAATGTTTACAGAAACCATTTGAGAAATATTTCTAAGCACTTTCCCATTCTGCTTAGCATCCCAAATAATTTGGAAAAGCTTCCTTCACTGTATTTATTACTTCTAATCTCAATAGGAAGAACTGTGAAGATATGCATTTTGTTTTGGTTTGAGTTTAGCAATAGCATAGATCCCAGGAGTTCTGCTTTTACTGGAGCTGTCTCACACAGGTTTGCCAACAGTTCCGAAACCAGAGTAAATACCAAAGTTATGGATCAGATGTACAGCATAAAGCAGAGTAAAACTGTACTGATGCAATAGTGACAAGACTTTGATCCCTGCACTGCAGGTCAAAGAAAGTATGCCTTTCTGGAATAGCCCCATAGGCCCTGCATTTTCACCTGCAGGACATTAAAATGAAGACAGACAATAACAGGAAAAAGGGAGTAAGTTTTAGGGATGAGTCCCTTTTGGACAGAACCTAGTTTAATTTGCTTCTCCCCTGGCTAACTTAAGCATCTCAACTTGTATTTCAATTACTTTCCTGATCGTACAAGAAAGAATTTGCCTTTTAAGACAATCTGGATAAACATTACTTATATATCAGAAATTACATTTTGACCATCCCTGCACAAAACACTACAACTTGCTGATCTTTTTCTTTTCAGTTTGAAAGTTGTTCTGGACAAAGAGTTGAAAAAAACCCCCAGTACACGTGAAAACACACACACTGCCAAATACCCTTTGATACCCCAATTAAAGACAACAGAGCAAAGCAAAAGTAACAAAAGAAGCAAAAACGAAAGCCCTGCCACTCTTACATTTCAAAACCGATATAAAATGATCAGTGGTGACAGGGATTACTTGTTCTCTCTTTTTTCATCACTTCCTGACAGGCATTGGGGAACATCAACAAGACTTGCAAGCACATCTGGAGGTTAAGTGCAAAAATGTTTCATGGAGCAAATGAGTTTCTCAAATGCATCAGCTAGGAAACCTTCTGTCCACACTCCAGCAAGTAGCCAGGCAATCCATCAGACGCCATATCATCTATTACTACACTCTAGTTTCCCAAAGCTGTCTTTGTGATTGTCCTCATGTCTAAGTAGGCAGCTGATTCTGTCTTCTAGTACCATGCTTGTCACTCCTGAAGAGACCTAAATAGTTTTGTCCATTTCTGCACAAAAGCTCCCTCTCACCATTTACTCAGAGCAGACCAGATACCTGCTCTCACAAAAATCTTCTGCAACTGCTTTACCTCCTACTCCTTCATTATTTCACATGCATACACAGAACCAGCTGCAAGAAAAAGGCCAAGCTACCACTTCTTCACATACATGACCAAAAGGGAAAAGACATCCAAGGACACAGAGAGAGAGAAGCAGGGTCCAGCAATGCCTGCAGTGTTAATGGGCTTCAGTGATCATTGTCCCTTTCTGTCATGGATAGGCCTGGAGCTCATGACACACACTTCTTCTAAGCCTAGCCCAGTAAGTGTCTTTCTGGGCCCAAAAGGTCCTGAGCAAGTTTCAGAAGTACAAAGTGTGTTGATGCACATCCTCTCAGTGTGTGTCCTTTCTTGCCTTTCATAAGCCTGTGATAGTCATCAGATTTTCTTCATTTGTTTGTCCTGTTAACATCTTCTACTCTAACTTCCCAATTTGGATATTCTATCCCACATCCTGGAAGGCATTTGCCTCAGGGTAAGTGTTACTTACAATGCACATACTGATATGATGAGACTGTGACTTAAATTACCTCCCTAACTGGATTACAGCTTTTGCCATCTCAGAAATTCTGATTCTTTAAAAAGGACCAACTAGTTTATTGTGGTTTTAAATCTGCTAGGGTCTTGTGGGAGTTTATTACTTTACACAGATTAATAAATACCAAAGCAATTATTTTTACATTATTTAAGCACTAAGATTCGTATATTAAACATTTGTATATTAAACATACATGTAGCAATTGTCCAGTAACATTAACACAGACATCATCTTCAATCCAGTACAGAGTATGTGGACATAACAATTAGGAACCATCTGGTGACCTGGCACTTGCTGGTACAGGAATGAAATTTTAATTAAGTTTTATTATCAGAAAGTGTAAATGACAGTTTCCACTTGAAACCCCAAAGCCAGTAAACTTTCCAAATAAAGAGAAGGATATCACTCAGCAAATGTCTGGATCACCCTCCTCGATTACATACTTTGTAAATAATATCCTCCCTTCCCATGTTCTTGGGCACAAATTTCTTATGTAGTTGGGTTTTTAAGAACTGGGCATATGGCAGGTAAATTGAGAATCACACTGCAATTTACTGAGAACAGGACAATACAATAGAGAAGTCACTCATTTCCCAGGTTTGGCAAGCCAGGATTGCATCCTGTGCAAGATAAAAAGAAAAGCCCAAATGAAAAACTATTCTAACCAAGGCAATGCCAGCTAGCACTGCAACTGCATTTGAGTTTACTTGGAGCTGTGAATTGAAGCTCAGAAATGTGAGAAAACTTTTTCTCTCCTGCCCCAACACTCACCTTACTATCAGCGATTCAGGTGGTGGTCTTCAGGGTCCCAGAATACCGGCATGAGATAAATAAGCCATAGATTTCCCATCCTCTCTCAGCCTTTGGTAATTATTATTGCTATGATTGTTTTCTTTAACATTTAGTATATAACAGTAAGGGTATGTCAAAAAAAAAACCCAAAAAAAACAAACAAAAAAAAAAAAACAGTTACTTCATCCAAAAATTCCTCATCTTTTCTACATTACAGTTGAGTCATAGTTCTAGTTCCATTAAAGACATCAACTCTGCAGGTACTGACCCATGAAAGTTATTACAGATCTCAATTTTGTAGTCAATAAACCAATTTGTCATTCAGTCACAATCACCTGGAGAAGGTCTGTCTGCTTCACCAATCTCCAGTTATCTAAACCAAAATCAGAATTTACAATTAAGAAAATGAAATTCAGATTGTGACCCTTTGCACTTTGAGTTAATCCAAGAACAATTCCACAGATCCAGCGTGCTGAAGAGAGTTACAGTCTCAGTCTTTGGAGAATTTCTCCAGTGCACATTCACAATATGCCAATACACTTGACTTTGCAACATTAACCTTAAAGTATCCATCAGCTTAAGATGGAAAGGAGAGAATTTCTCTACATTAATTTTTAAAACTTCAGCAATTCTTCTTCTTCAAGCAGAAGTGACTGTGCAGACAGAAATCACTGCCATCCTCCACACAAACAAACAATCACAGCCTTTAAATTAAGCTTCACTGCTCAAATATAGTATCGGTTATTCTTTATACTTTTGGGGCTCTTCATGTTAAGTAATATATTTTTCACTCATAAAATTAATTCTCACAGGCCCTATGTTTAGTAGGGCAGTAAGCTTTGTAGAAACTGAAAGTATTTTCAGTGTTGAAAAACCTAACATAAATTGACTCTACTCCTAAATTCAAGCAAACTTCAGTAGCATAATCCTTTTCTCAGAGTAAGCTCTGCTTGGAAAGTAAATGGCCAAAGTGCTCCCAAGGGCAGCAATTAATATTTTAGCCAGTGGATTACTTGGGGAGACTCTTGTAAATTTAATGAATTCCCCAGTAGTCAATCCATCATAGTCACTAATATGCTGGCAATCTTGCTACTGATAATGTTGCCAATACATTATAAGCCCTCATTTATTGCCTTAAATTTTAATTCAATGAATTCTGCATGTGAGCTCTTCTCGGATGGTGATATTTTGTGCTAATGGAATCATAGATGGGTCATTTGGGAGCATAACAAGACTGAACTTGGTACACTTGGCAGGACGTCAGTGGGAAAGCAAGACATTTCTCACCCAATGTTCTTTATCTCTTACCTCCCTAATACTTGTGCTTCTAAACTAAAATGTAATTAAATCTATCCTTATGGGCATCATTTTATGGATTAGAGGAAAGCACAGGGGAGATGTCTGAGTGAAAACTCAGGCTATCTATGTATTCAGCCAGGTTTTAGACATGAATATGGAAGTGCTGAAATCAGCAGTGACATACTGAACTACAGGCAGTAGTGCTTGAAGGACTAAAAAATTCATCTAACCCAACCTCTTGCCCTAAGGCAAAAATCAACTTGTAACTATATCAGTCATGACAGATTTTTGTCTAACTCATTTTTTTTTAAAAAAAACAAACAGTAAGAGAGATTATGCATCTTCCCCAGGCAACGTGTTCCAGTGCTTAATTATCCTGAATGTTAGAAGTTTTTCCCAGTGTCAAACCTTGGTGTCCCCTGATACAATTTAGATGCATTATTTTCCATCTTACAGGCTACAGACAAAAAGAACAATGTTTTTCCATTTCTCTTTATGGGAGCTTTCTGTGTATTTGCCATTCTTCTTGTTTTTTCTCTGGACAAAGCAACCACAGCTCTTTCAGCCTTCCCTCACAGGCCACTGGTCATTGTTGTTGCTTTCTAATTAGAGCTGTACATTTGTTCCCTGAGATATAGTACCCTGAGCTATACACCGTCACTCCTGTGGAAGTTTCCCTAGGACCTAGTAGATAGGAAGCACTACCTCACACACCTCTCAGTCACTCCCTGTTTACAATTATCTGTAAGTGTAATACACATGCTTCCTCATCTATCAATTAGCTGTTAGTGAAAAGATTGAGTGTGCCCAGAGTCAACAGACCCTTACAGCGCCTGAGGACTGCTTACCACCATTTGGTCAGTGACACATGGAGAACTGTGCACTGAGAACACAAAACCAGCCACATGAGAAATTTCACATCCAGGGCATGTTTCTCCGTCTTATCTGCAGGAATGTCAGAGCATCCTAATGTCAGGGCTCATGACATCTATTGATTCTCTCCTATCAAAACTGCCTGTTATATGGTCTTAGCAAAAAAATAGATTAGTCTGATATAATATGTTCTTGACAAGTTCATGCTGGCTATTACTCACTTCCTTGTTAACTTCCAAGCGCTTACATGATGTTGATGTGATTATTTGCTACAACATTTTTTTTCTCTTGAATTCAAAAGGAAAACAGTCAGGCAACATGCAGCTAATCAGCAATAAGGACATTCTGTCCAGAAAAACAAATGGTGAGTAAGGGAACAAAACATACCTCAGTGGCTTATGTCTATAAGCAACCAAAACTCTAATAGATCAAAGTGCAGTTGAATGGGGGAAAAAAGTACCACAAAAAACCAACTAAAATAAAGGCTTTAAAGTGAGACTAAAGAAATTCTTTATGTTCCTTACTCATCTTTAGTCATTGTTAAGGTAGACCCATCAGAACACACAGAAGCTTCATAATGATAGCATTAAGCCATAGTAGTACGGTCAGATTCCTTCAAATCCCTGAACAACTTTACCTTAACAGGGCAGCTTAACTGTTATAAAGCTACACTAACAAGACATGCAGTTCAAGAGGCTCTAAAGAGAAGTAACTATTTACATGAGTCAGAATAGAAGCTGCATTTCCACTAATTAGAAAATGCGTTTCTTTGTAGGCTGGAAATGACTTATGTTATAGATTTCTTACCATCAGTGCTTAGGAAGAAATTTCCTTCTGGGGTAATCAGGAAGAGCATCAGATGCTAGCTCTTGCTGGCAACAGGAAAACTCAAATCAGAAAGGAATTCAAATGCTTATGGGGACATGGTACTTAGGCTATGTCAAAAATAATAAACTAAGCAGGGCCAGAGCACAGACCTGTGCCTGGTAAATGAACAGCCATGAACCCAGCACCTGGGCTTTAATTTCACCCAGCAGCACTGTCCCACATGTGTAGGCTTGGGCTGGGGGCCAATATGGGCTGGGGCCAGCTCCCAGGAAACAGAGCACGTAAGACTGTCCCTGTCTAGAAGAAAAAGAATGTGAAGATATTGAAATGATCATGGGCTGGAAGACAGAGTAAATACAGCCTGTTGTGTTTACTATTAGACATGTAGCCTTGGAGACGAGCCTGGAAACAGAAAAGGTTTCCCAGTGTGGTATAAAGCACCTTACTGAGAATTTGGGACAAGCTCAGAGCCTGTCTACCCAGTCCATCAGTGCCATCTCCATGCTGTACGTTTGGTTTAGCCTGGAAGTAGCTTGCTCTCTGCTCATCACATCGAAAGGCCAGGCTAGTCATCCAGTGGTTCATATGGAAAGGGCTGGGAAAAGGACCCAAATCCCTACCAGTCTTGCCCATGGATCCTAGTGCACTCCCTTGTTTCCCATTTAAGAACTGCATATCCCTCTTCAGCTTACGGCAGATCCCAGTCTACAGTGCCAGAGAACATGGTATAAACCCATTTTCCCTACGGAAGGGCATACCTCAAAGTGATCTTTTTTTGGAAAAGGACAGGGGCCTTCCAAATCCCAGCTTTCATGGTAGAAAGTCTTAAATGTAGCTGGAAGAGCAGACATTGCAGGTCTTGACGTGAACTTCAGAAATAAAGAAGGTGAAATTAAAATGTTCATGCTTCTAGATGCCACTGTCTCCAGTCTTTACCTCTTTTTGGATCTGAGACCTCCATAACCCCTCTTCATTCAGCCCAGTAGAACCAATTTACTTAATCATTGATTTGAACCTATCTCCACTATTTCCTTTCACTTGTATATCCCTTGATTACATTTTACCTTCTTACCAACATTTAAGCATTCTCTTTTCAAAACTGTACAAGCTCTTTTTGAATTTTCACAGCTGGACTCAGAGTATATTTCCCCCAAATAAAAAGCTGCATCATCCTTTCCTCCTTTAATTTTTAAAACTATTTGGATTCAAGGCTGCGCTGAGTCACACACTTCATGCAAAAGACAGAAGCTTTGCAAAACTTTTGAGTTTTCCATTCATCCATTTTGACCATTCAGTCAGCACTTTCATGCCTAGAAAATAATTTTTAAAGAAAACTGTTTCAGTTTATTGTTATCTGAAAAACTACTGTGTATTGAGCACCAGTATGAATAAAGCTGAGTGACAGATAAGTTGATCACAGCCAAAAATTAAGTTTTATGTCTCAGCAAATAGTGGTGGAATCTATAAAATCTAAAAGAAGATTCTTTACAGTGTAAGGAGAGAATATTTCAAAAAATATTTTGTTTTTTTTTTTTTGTTTCTTTTTTAATAATCCAACATTTAAACAATAATATTGTTTTAAAAAGCATATGGCATACAACAGATGGACTAACATTTGCATTTCAATAAAGGAAGAGAGGTTTAAAAATTATGAACATTGAAACCAGCAGCAGAATTTGCAAAGCCAGAACAGAGCTGCAACTTGTCTTCCTTCATTGCTTATGCATGACTCCAGCTTTAGTGGGCTTAATAAATCATTCTGAGCCTTGTATTCATATTGAATTTTTTAAAAGATCTGTCAAATAGATAGTTCTTTAATTCTGTATTTAGAATTAATTGTGCTTTAACCAACCAGAATGTATCCTTTGAATACACACTTAAACATGTAACTATCAGAGTAGGAACTGCAATTTTTAATTTTAAATTTGCCTCACAGTGATATCAGTTCAGTCCTATTTCACAATAAAAAAGACAGTACCACCCATAAACGTACTTTGCATTTTCTGATTCAGTTTGATTTCACTGTTCATGGGTAATCATTAGATGTGATGCAAGAGCTTCATATGTTTTTTCTTAATACCTTCCCTGTAGAAAGCTATTCCACAGCCACTGGGTTATCACAGAATACATTTGTAATACATTCGTGTGATATGCTCTTTTTTTCACGGTCCAGGATAAGAAATTAACTTTTGACTAAACTTATTTTCTGTTCTCAAAAGAATGAAGAACAATGAGCCAAATCTGAAGTGGATTTGCTCAGGTGGTTTGGGATTTCAGTAAGTGTTGCTTTAAGCATGGATATAGAGCTTATAATACAGTTCCTGATGCATTATTGAGGCTTGAATCTACTATAGAAAAGTGAATTTGTAACTTGTGAACAAAAGATTAAAAAATTCTTTGCTAAGACAGATTTCCCAACCACTTGGACTGGAGGCTTCTTGGCAACAACAAGAGCTCTGCTTTCTGTGTTACTCTCCCCTAGGCAAAAAGAGATGAGTTGCATGCTTTTACAGCGTGGAGATACATTCATTTGATGTCGATTTTTAGCTGGAACCCATCAAATTTAACAACAGAAGCAACTCTGAATTCCAGGAGTAAGTCCTTACTTAGTGCAAGCAAGGAGGGAGGGAATTCCAGATCTCAATGTTACAGATTGGCAACAACATGGAGAATCTGTCATCTTACTAATACATTTAATAAGCATATTTTTCTAGTCAGCTATTCTTACATTAATTTCCCTGGGATGCACTACATTTAAAGGTGTTAGCCCTCAGAACATACAAATTCAAGAGTAAGAAGTTGTAAATTATGGAACAGATCTCCCATCCGCAGAGGACAAACTAGAGAATTTATCACAGAGCCAGAGCACAATAAAGCCTGTCTTTCAAAGATAAGCTGAAAAGACCTTTCCATTGGGAACTAACCACTTAGTTAAATAATGGTATGCCAAGTTTTAAAAGCTGTTTTATCTAGGACTTTACAAAGTGGCTGTACTGTGTGTAACTAAAGGTCCAGTAAAAACTCTAAGGAAAGGTCACACGTACAGTTGCCCTTCCTCAGTGTACTCCCAGCCTTTGCTGGATGTGTTGGCCCAACAACACATCCTTGACAACACGCTGATGATCCCTGCAGTGCTAAAGTAATCATTTCAGCCAGCTGCACCCCAGACACCCTTGCTACATCCTTTTATCCTGTGGGAAAGCACACATGGGATTCTCTCAGATCCTGCTGACTTCCTTTATTTTTCAAGGGCCTGTGGTGGAAATACAGCCCTTTTTCCAAAAGAAAGATTGCAAAAGCAAAGGGTGATTTAAAATACACACATTCGTTTTCGGAAAAGAGATCAGGCTAACTAGATTATAGCACTGGAGATACTTGCAGGCTGACCTGATGGTTGAGATACCCCAGATGAACTAAGAAGGATTATAAGCTTAAATATGGTTCTTTCAAATAGTAGTTATTGTTCTCAGGAATCTACACATACCATTAGTCAGTCTTTATTTCCAGTGCCCCTAAGGTGAACTTTGGAGCTTGAGACCACCATATGGATGAATGCTGGATGAACACAAAGATAGGTTGGAAGCCTGCGAGTAGCATCCTTTTCTGCTGTCTTGGCTGATCAAGAATGGCACCGCATCCATCTCTCGGGTGCCAAAGGCATTGGGCACACAGATAATGTTACTTTTCTAACTCACCGATTCTTTTCTTAAGCCCCTTCACTGACGTTGGCAATGATGCGCAAGCCAAAAGGACAGTTGTCTCTCCACAAGCTCAAATGAACTTGCTCTCTTGAAAGCAAGAGGAGCTCATTTATATGGATGAGCCAAGCAAATGAAGAGCTGGAGTTACTGACAGCATGCTGGAAGAGCTCTGGTTTTAGAATAGCTGCTGGCAACATGAAGGCTCAGTGATCAGGCACCTCTATCCCTGTGTTCTCACAGTGCCCCAACCTACTGTGAAGTTGTGAAAGGCTGTGAAACATTGCAAGACTAACTGGAGGGGGAAACAGATCACTAGGCCTTTAAAATGCCTTCATTTTTCTCTGTCGTTGGGCACTGGTTCTACAAATAGGCAGAATATGAAGGTTTTCCAGTCTCTTTTAGCCCCCTGAGAGTCCCTTCCTATAAAAAGACATTTATTTTTCCCTTAGATACCTCAGAGTTCACAAACAATACAAGTTATTCATCATTGTCAAGTTTTGAGCTTCTTCCACTTTACAATAGATTTTCAAATAATAAATATTCATTTATTGACCTAGAAAATCTGACTTTTTAGGCTTTCTCACTCGGCAACAAAATCAAATCCTTCATTTTCATATGCGTATTCTCCACCCTTAAATACCCATCCTTTAAAAATGCTACAGGTAACAATAGTAATAATACAAAAGTAGTCTCAAAAATAATCCAAACCCATGTATAACCTGCAACAACTCAAGGCAGAAGGGTTACTGTGGGAAAGGCATTAGTTCATGAGCGACCAAAACGAGGGTGATGGGATAAACCTCCCTTGGGCAAATTGCCCCACATGGTAACTGACTCACAAGGGTTTCATTCTTAATTCATAAATTATAGCTGGAAAAACCAAAAAGCTTAATAGACAATGTAGTCATCAGGTAAACAGAGAAGCAGAAACCAGACACTAATAACTTCTTTTCAAACCCAGCCCAACCAAGTGGCAGTGAGAGATTGGCTCCAGCTTAATTCCCTTAAATCTCCTCCAGTTCTCTCAGTACATGGAAACAAATAGTCAAGACCTACAGAAACATCCACTAACCCTCCACTCCAGTGGCCTGTTGTTCTGTTTTCACTCAAAGCAGTGACTTCTTCCCTGGGCTTTGTCACCACAGGGACAAGCCTACCCCAACAGGGTCAGGGAGAGCTGGAGACCAGCAATGCTACAACATGATTAGAGCAGGAACTGATGGCCCCAAGGGCTGAAAAAGGGCTCTGTGTCATGGGTAGGGTGGTCCCAGGAAAGGTTTATCAGGGCCTTTAGGGTTTGTGGGTGCCTTCAGGGCTATGACACTCTTCCAAACACCCTTATCCAATACAACATAAACCTTACCTCTGCAAGGACATCTGGTGTCAAATTCAGAGCCATGCTTTGGTGTAGTCTTCCTACTGCCTTTCAAGATAATATTGCCTAAGGGGTATCAGGTCTTTAGCCCCATCCACACAGCCCTCTCCACCATGAGATGCCCTCATCCATGTGATGGGGAGCAACTGTAAGTCCTTCTTTGCCATCCAAACCTACCTGTGGCTGCATTTACTCCTGGTCTTTCCTTGTCTACTCTGGAGAATGGAGCCAGCACACAAATTCCCCTTCATTCTTTCACTGTCACCCAGGATAGGGTATGATGTGGCACATCAGCCACAGGCACTTGTAAACGTACAACAGTGCTGACCCTTGTAATAACTTGTCTGCAGATTGACCCTCTCTGCTTCATTACCACAACATTTGGCATACTCTGTCAAGCACTTCTTTTTTTCCATAGCTTCCCACAAACGCAAGCAGGGGAACAGCAGTGACATTACCATTTGCCATCTCATGCCACAGAGGGGTTTCCTGCAAATACAGTTTACCTAAATGCCATCTGCTCTCCCACACAGTCAGGAATGTTTTTCTTGGGTAAGGAGCCATCCTGGGTCTAGTTTATGTAACCCTCTGAGGCACGTTAAGCCCAATGCCTAATTGTTTTTGAGATGAAGATATATTGTTTAGACAATCAGGGTCTAAAATCATGTGTTCTGAAATTTAGTTGTCGTTAATTATAAAAAAAAAATAAAAAGGAGTAAGGAAAAAAAAATAATTCTCTTATTTTCTTCTACCTTCGCCTCTGACTGAACTCCCCCAGTTTGTTTGTGCTAACTCTCTTGTTTATAGGCAATGTGGATCTCACAATGGGTTGTCCCAAGATACATGAATGACTTCAAAGCACTCTGTTCCTCTGTGTATTCCTCACCCTGGCTAGAAGAGTGTTATTAATCACTTAACAGTCCCATATTTCTCCAAGCTGAAGAGCCCATCACTCCCTCCAGAAGCATCTTCCTAAAGCCTCACGGTTGAGCCTGCCTGTCCTCCCTGTGCTTTCCTCCACTGACCCCAGAGTATGTACACATTGTGCTGACTTTCTGAAAGAAAAGACTGCAGGTGCCTAACTCTTTGTTTATTCTGGCAAGGCTGAAAATAGCAACTGCTAACAAATATTTTGCCCTTCACAAGGCTTCTCACAGAGATGCAGCTGTTATCTCATCCAGTAAAAGTGCCAACCCTAAGGGTAAAACAGACATTTAATTAGGTTAGGATAAGCTTCCAAAAGGTGACTGTCTAAAATTAGTACCCATAATCCTGTGTGGGCTCAGATCCTTACCCCACATCCACACTTGTGTGGCAGGGAACAATTATTTGAAGCTTTTTGTTTCCCATACTTTGTCTCATGGATTGATGGCTCTATTTAATCATCAAAAGCAGCATGTAAGAGGAAAAAGTATGGCTTTGTTGAGGTGGACAGACCCCTGGGACATAACATTAAGGTTCTGGGAAAATACCACCCTCTGGATTCACGAATTTACAAACCTGCCAAGGCAGGGTGCATCCACAGAGAGTCTGCTGCAGATTTTACATTGACACTAATGTACTATGCGGAACTTTGGGATTTTTGTCTGCATCCTGTGAAAATCCACACAAAAAATGGTGGATCCTGAGACACCTTTTTCCCAGCTTTAGCACCCTGACAGAAGGGACTTCCTGTAATTAGAGACACAGTAGTTAGTGCCAAATTTGCAAGGAACAAATTCAGGTCAGATTCAATTATTAATACACATCCCAAAATATACTGGTATTTGGACACATAGCCTTCAAAGTGAAATAAGCAATTTTTTATTCTGAGCCTCTACTATTCATACTAAAAGGGAAAGTCATTCAAGCAGAGTGCCATTTTTTATGGAATAACAAAATAATAATAATCTACAACACAATTTGTTTTGGAAATTGAGCCACATATGAGAGCCTCGCCAAGGAATTTCTGTCTTACAGTTCTGTTGCAACAGTGTCTACAGGAAAAGCTCCAACAGAGACTAAGCAAAAGGACATATCGGAATGTTTATTATGGTGTCACAAAGCTCCAGGTACAATGCATTAATCTGTTTTTGCAACACCACATCATCCTTTTTTATATATATTCAAGAAGGGAGACATAAATCATGGGCCTCCTGAATTCTGTTTTCATAACACGCCTGCTCTGAAGGCTTGAAACCTTGCCTCAAAAGTTGAGGAGGACAACTAGGGCAGTCTGTCAAGATTATGTTGCCCTGCTCACATACATGAAAGTATTTTTAAAATTATGGGGAACTACAGTCTGGTTAAGAGGCAAAAGGGATTAAGCCTGATTTAAAACACTTGAGGCTAAACAATGTTTGATATTTAAACAGAAATTGCCTTTCTGGGATTTCTTATGGGGCACGTCAGTTATATCTGTAGTTTCACATAAGTACACAGACATACACGCAAAAAACTTACTGCAATTAAAAATAAATATGCTGAGTCCTTGCATCAATCCTTGGAAAAACGGATGTAAAGGAGGCTACAAACAAGAAGCTCTGAGTTGCTAAGATATTCTTTTTAACAGTTTTGACTATTATTGCAGAAGTAGAGAGAAGATTAGAAAGCCAAGAACCTACATCAAATAAGAAAAGACACCTCAATTTTCATCTCCAACTTTTGATTGTCATCCTGCTTTTCTTCAAACTTGCAGAATTCTGTGCCCCACTGTTGTTCAGAAAAATGCTTATTGTAATAAGGGTGGAAATATTCCCCTGCAACTGCACCATGCAGTGTAAGGAAATAAAAGAAATCGCTTTCCTTTCTCTGGATAGATTCCAACCTCTGTACATTTTTATAGTTAAAACAACAATAAACATACAGGTCCCTCAATAAAATGAATTGTTAAAATCCCACAGTTTCTCCTCTCTCACCAGGGGAAGAAAGTCAGTCTGAAAACAGGCATTGTTAAGGAAGATCCCAGGGTAATTACAGTAGCTTCTCATCCAGAAAATTTTTTGTAAATGTCCAGAGCCACAGCTTTCCTTTTTCCACAAAAAGCATGCAATAGGAAATGTGTAGACAAGCAGTAAGGATCTAGGGCTGTATATTACAGAAGTGTAACGTGCATCACAATCATCCCTTTTGTAACACTACAGCTCAGTCATTGGCAAGGAGGGCTGGAAGAAGCTGTGGCTGAGAGCTCCTTCAGGCCAAAAGTAGCACCTATGGGTTGCTCTGTGGGTTTAGCCTATTCTGGATGATAGCTCATGGATAGGAGGTGCCTAGCCCAGTTTCTATTGCTGTTGCGGATAGCAACCCATAAGCATTCCAGTTGCTCCAGTTAACTCTCTTTACTTTGTTTCACAATGCTATGATTCATGACTGGATGTTATCCAGAGTTCCCACTTGTAAGGCAGTATGAAATAATGAGCAAGGGCTGCTTCAGGGGTTCCTGACTGGACTGGCCACCAGGCACATTCAGCCCACCCTAACAGTTCTGTTCCAGGGCTCCAAGCATGGTCCATGCTGAACACACAAGGGGAAATAACTCTCCTGCTTCATGAAACTCACACAGCTGCAAAGGCTTCTGTGCCCAAGGACAGGCAGGTCCTGATGTTATAACACCTCAGAGAGCTAGGCAGGACACATCTGTTTCAGTGTTCAAGGACATACCTTGAAGAAATCACCATGTCACAGAATTTGAGAATTTCAATAGCAAAGGATAATTCAAAAGCACTTATATTTACTTCTGCCAAGGTGTGGAGGGCTGGAAAATAAAAGGAGAGCCTTAAAATGTTATGCAAAAAAAGTAACCACTGCTAAATCTTGTCTGTAAAATTTGCATTGCTGAGGTCAACTGACAACTTCAGTCACAAACCTTACTGAGTCTTTTCCCAAATCCATATCAAATTTCAGACTTCACAGTGAGCACAGCTGAACTTTGCCTGATATCTAGTTTTTGGCACAACTGTTGAAGAATTTTAGCTATCAGATGCAAGTAATTATTGTTTCAAGACAAATGGTAACACATATATATAATCATTCATGTTGCAAAAGTACAGAAGTGGCTGGAGTTACACTGGGGAACAGTTTGACCCACCATCTTCCAGCCTTAAATTAATTACGTGAGGAAATTTACCATTTTTGTATTTTGCTTTTACAGGTCATTAAATAACAATGTAATTGCTGCTCTGTTTCCTTTCTAGAACATGAATTCTAATTAATAGCATTGCAGTAAGTTAATTTAATATGGTAATAGCTTCAGAATAGCGTAATTGTTGTCATTATAAAACACCTGCAGATGTTCAGCCAATCAGCTCATTCATTATCTGACCAGTCTCATGTATCCATATGTAGAGAAAACTTTGCCTGCAGAAAGGGTAATGAAATGTTTCCAGCACTACTACTGGAAAAAGCTTTGCCTTTTCTAAGACCGAAAGGTCTAAGGGGAAAGGAGGTAGCTGTAGCTGTATTGAAGAATTTTTTGACATCACTGACATTTTAGGAAATTGAACTATCTCTCAATGTCTGTAACCAGAATGTCCTGCCCTATACTGCATTCCACCTGCATGGCTATTAAAATTGTTTAAGTTCAGCCTCATGATGCAAATACCCACAAGCTCTTTACAAATCAAGACTGGGCCAATTCTACATAATTTCAAGCGAATGCTCCTATGGACATGATTGGGAATACCCAGATAGCACTGTTCTTGCTCCACTTTATGGTGCTTACCTAGATGAAAAGAGAATTATTTCTGGAGACCTAGAACGGGGGTAATTAATATTTCAATTCACTTTATAATTTCAATCACTCTCATCAAGAAACCATTTTATTTCAGGATACTTGAACTGCCTTTTTTTTTTCAGTATTTGCCCTCCTAAAGATTAGTATTTTCTTTATGATTTGTATACCTTCAAGCTCACCCTAGAACTAAAAAGGTCAATAAAAATGAAGGATACAAGTTTTGTGGAAGTAAAATACTATTTCCAATATGAAGGTAAGGAAGCAGAGGGAAACAGAGTAAAGTGATTTTCCATAGTCGCTTTAGTTAGTAACAACCTGGAATCAAAGAAAAACTGAGGTGGGTATGGAGCTCAACATTCCACTCTCTGCAGGGACACCTTCAAAGTGATAGCAGGTTGCTCAGAGCCTTGTTCAGTCAATCTTTATGTATCTTCAAGGATGGAGACCCTTCACCTTCCCCGGATAATGTGTCCCCCTGCTGCATCCCCCTGGCTGTGACATTTTTAACACTGTACTGAGCTGGTGTTTCTCATTGTGACTGATGCTACTACATGCTTGTCATTGTGCACCTCTGGGAAGAGCCTGGCTCTGCCTCCTCAGCCTTTCTAGCTGCAGGCAGCAATCAGATCTCCCTGAGTTTCCTCCACATTGAACAAAGTCCCTCCATCTCAACAGGCAATGAAATTGCTTCCATTCAGAAGTGAGTGTGCTTTTATTCTTGGCTAGAGCTTTACAGATTTCCCTGTCCTTGTTTCCACATCAGGGTTGGTAGCTTTTCAGGACTGGCATGCAAGACTGTACTTTGCTTTCCTAAATTAGAGACTCTGTGTGCTGGTAGGAAGCCAGCAGGAGATGCTTCCTCTTAGGCGGGTGACAGTGCCAATCAACCCACCAGTAGTACTGGGTGTCTGTGTGAACGTGTGGTGTGGCTCCTGGCAAGTGTAGGTCCTGGGGCTCCTCTTGTTCCCAAATACTGTCTTTCCCAAAATGCTGCAGGCCCCAACTCTTTTCTCTGCTTGGAAATCTGCCTGCAGTTAGTGCTGCCTGAGCTGTCTCGGTCATAATGACTGAAATAGATGTAACCTTGTTCCAAAGCACGCTGCAGTTATGTAAAGCATGAAAGGACTGTTCATCTCTTTGTGAAAGGCAATGGGAGTTCTTTACAATTTATTCAGGTTCTCACTCTGCAAGTTAAAACTTATAACGTTCACAGAGGCTCTAGCCTGACAGCCTTTAAAAAAGAAGGAGGACAGATGACCTTTGTGGCATGTGCTGCAAGTTTCTGTAGTGCAAGAAACATTATAGCACCATTTTTGGGAGAGAAGAGATGAATTTCTGGCAAAGGAGCAAGACGGAGTGAAACAAGCTGCATATGCCATGCAACCTTCTCTCCTCAGTAGCAGAGATCTGATGTTGCTCTTAGATTTGTTCAAATACAGTAAAATAACAGGAGAATTCAGCAAAGGATAGACCCTTAATTCACAGTAAGATAAATGCAGCCTTTATTCTGCTTCAGTATAGATCATCCTGATCTATATATTTGACATCCAGGTTCACTAAGTCCAGAGACAATTGTGCAGAAGAACTATAAAAGAGCATTCATTCTGATTTAGTTCTGTAATTAATCTGAGGTCCTTGGATCTAATTCAAGGCCATCTCAGTCTCTAAGTTTTTAGAAGAGTCGTTCCTATTTTAGACCTGCATGTGTTAAAGAAAACATTGGCCTCTTTTCCTGGAGCTGGACTTGTGCAATGCTTACATGTAAAAATAATCCCACTGAGACCCCCTTACATGCTTTGATTGCAAAAAGCCAAATGTTCCTATCTACTACGCAGCAAGAAAAGGAGCAAAGGGCTCTGCAAACTAGAAGAAAAGATAAGACAAAAGCACACATGAGATGGGAGAGAGCTTTGCCCCATATTCCTGGTGAGTTTGCAGAATTTCTTCCACATTTGCACTGCAGTTTGATATCTGTTCAGAGGAGCCAGCCAGCAGTCCCTGGAAAAAGCATAACCCTTAACAACCAGCACATTTTTCAGTCAAAGTTAATGCTTATTACAGCAACGTTAGCAGCACCTCCCTGCAGCTGCAATTGCCCATTGCAGCACAGAGCAGCAGCAAAGCAGCTCTGGCAGGAAGGATTTTTAAGGGCAGGGTTACCACTTCTTGGGGTAGTGAGCCACAGCAAACCAGTGCCCCTGCCAGGATGGACTGCCACAGCCCTACTGGCTGGAACAGGGCCCTTGAGCCAAGGAGAGCCTGTGCCGGGCCACATGGCTGTGGGGAGGTGAAGCTGAAGTCTCCCAAGCAGCCACAGTGTGTGGTACACAGCACACTGTGTACCCCAGCTTTTCTTTTGCTGCTGCAGGGAAGTCTCAGATTTGCAGCATGCTCTGGCTCCATCTCTCTCATGCTATCACAAACTTCTTCCTTCTCCAGGAAGGTGCTTTGGGTTTATGTCAGTTTGCAGAGCATTTCAGATAGCTTCTCCTTTCTACAAAGGTAGAAATGTAGGAGGCATTTCACCAAGATGAGCAGGCACTAGCACAGAAGCTCACAGTTTCACAGGTGCTAAAGTGACTGACTAGCTTTTGGCTGACAACTAGGGAAAAAATGAGAAAGATGTGCTTTCGTTGCCTCATTTTGTTCTCAGGAAAGATCCTGAAAGATCTAACTTCAGTAAGACTGGAAAACTGACGGAAAGAGACAAGGGAGGTAGAATAAAGATGACCCCAAACTGACTGTTCACTCTCTCCTCTGTGATTCATTTCAACTCACCCACCTGACCTGCAGACAACCCCTTCCAGCAAGGAGGGAAAAAAATCTCTTTAAGGGACATTTTTCTCTGACTAGAGAAATGCTCAGTCATCTACAGTTTCCTCCCTCACTGTGTGAGAGATTGCAGTCCAGAATGGAAACAGGAGGCCTGTCACGGCAGGCGCGGTGAACAGGGGAAGTTATCTGCTACTGAAAAAAATCGTGTTTAAAACAAAAAAAAAAAAAAAGGGGGGGAATCTTCCAGATGAGACATGAACACCAGAATCATTACTTCTCTGAGAAAAACTCCCTGTTCTTCTGTCTGCTATCAGCAATATCTGAAGGAAAGAAGGGAGTATTAGCATACAAACAAGAAAAGGAGTAAGAACAAAATGGCAAAGCTTTGTGTGACAGAAATAAGAAACTCAGACTTTTGTGCCAACACAGTAGCGACGGTCCTTTGCAATTGCCCTGTTTGACATCAGCCCCTAGGTGTGGTCTGCCCTGTGTGTGGACACCACTAGCTAGCTGGCCATGAAAAGTGTCGAGCTGACAGGCAGACAGATGTATCTCCACTGTAGTGGCCTTTGTAGATGTGGCTGGAGCTGGAAGAAAATGCACAGAAGTGGAACTGCTTCTCCTTTTTCATAGAAAAAAGAAAAAACAACAAATAAAACAGGAGGTGTTTGCCTTCCTCTCTCTTTTCTGGATCTGGGAAGAGGCAAAGGTAATATAAAACCTGGATCAGAAAGATAACATTTTCAGCTCCAGTGAATTATCACTGTCATGAATGTCATTATTTTAAGTTAATGATGCATCTGAAAGAAACTTCTAAGTGTGCACATTAATTTCTGTTAGTGCACACAAGTGCATGTTAGAAAGTAGGGAATAATCTAACCAGTCTTCCTTAAATTTAGAAGTCTTGTTTTTGGAAAACCTTTCAGCTTCTACATGCAAACTATAATGTTTATTGTACGGTACTATATTTTGCTCCATCTTAACACAGTTCTGCAGCAGTCAGCAAAGAGTCTATTCAGAGATCTTCCCAGTTCCAAGTTTTCCAAAGGAAACTCATTTTCCAGGGTCATTTTAAAAATATATTATATTCCAAGCTGTTAGAGGATATTTTTCTTTGAACTGATTTCAATCTTTGTTCTCCAGCAGCCAACCCACTTGCAAAGAGTACTTCCAAGACTTGTTATTCACATGCAAGATGCCAGCAGCACTGCAGAACCCACTGAAGATGTGTGATATGGAATCACTTCCCCAGCAGACTGACCCTGCCTCCATAAATGTGCCATTAAAATTAACTGCTTACATCCTCCATGTAGTAATCTGCTCACAGAGGGAACACTAATCTTGAAGGCTCTCCATTTTATTCTCTGGGAATATTTGAGCAATTCCAATTTGCAGCAACACCTCTGTGACTATGGAAAGATGCGTACATAACTTAAGTAATTGCTCAAGAGCAAAGGCTATTTTTTCTCATTCTCCAGTCCATTCTCAGACCCCTATAAGTGATGAAAGTGGCTTGGGATTTAGAATTATACCACATGTTGCAGATTCAGCTAAAAATGCTTTAGCTGCTGGACCACGATGTCATATAAAGCACATGCTAATTCCCTGAACCACTGATCAACCCTTAGAGAGGACATTTCTTTTTCTAACCATGACAACTGTCTATGGGTAGTGAGTGATTCATGAAGAGAGCAGCAAGCACTGTGTCAGGGCTGCAAGAAAAGCTAAACCTGTTCATCCCATGGATGAGTTTGTCCCTTTCTGCTATCAGCCAAGGGTGACAGATGAAACATTGTGTTAACCTGATGTAATTAAAAGATAGACCTAGGGGGAGACAGTACAAGCGACAGCTGTCACAACATAGTTCAGGAACAATATTTAAGCGTCCCTTATCAGTGTTTATTCATTCATAGGTTGTACTAATAGAGAAGAGCTTGTGTGCAGCTGCAAATGCATGTCTCTACTTGGGAAGACAAATAGTGCTTGCAGGTTTCTCATAGAGCTGTGCAACATTTTGGTGCTGGTTGTTAATGCACCAGCTCAGTATTTGTACCCAAGACTAGCTCTAGACAGTGTTTGATATTTGCAGTGTTATGCGACACAGAAGTGGATCCCAAAGATTCCTCGTTCAGCAGTCCTTTTTCTCCATCCCAGTGATAACCAGTGGGCTTCACTCAGCAGAAATTTTCCTTTTGGGTATCTTCAGCTTAGATATTTTCTGGCTTGACACTGTTGCCTTTGTAGTTAAATACAAGTACTACAAATGAGGAGTGTTTCGATAGATTTTACTCTTTGTAGCAGGGATGGTCAGGAAAAACACTGCCCTGTCTTACAATGGTAGCTTGGATGATTACTTGGCAGCCTTCAACTGGCAGGATTCATCCCAGTTTCTTCAAGCTTAATTTCTTAAGGAGAACTACAGTATTCAATCCAAATTGAAAACAAGACTTCCACACTTCAGTCTGAGGAACAGATTCTGGTGTCTGAACCATTTCTCTGGCTCCAGTCACAGGGAATGCTTCCAGGTACCCTATACAGCCCAGTACAGGGAAGCTGTATGTGATCCTCTTGCAAACTGCACGTAACTCAGCAACCACAGGTTTGCCATTCCTGTGGCTGTTCTACTCTGTCACAAAAAAGCCAAAGGTTATCCTTAGATGGATGAAGCTAAATGTCATACTGAACTATATAAATAGATTAAAAGGAATTTCTAAAACTTCTGCTCCATGAAATGCTGGTAAGGCAAAGTCTGAATTATTACATCCAATTTTGGTAGCCCACTTCAAGGAAGAGATCTAGAGAAAGTGTGCAGCAGGTTATGATCAAAGGGAGGGGAGAGATTTAATCTGGAAAAGAGAAAGCAGAGGGGAAACTGTAAGCTTCATGTACATAAAATGATACTGCAAAGCAGGAAACTGACTCTTCCCAATACCTGTTGCAATAGAACAGAATTAATGGCTTTGATTGCACAAGGGAGATGCAAATTTGACATAATGAAAGCTTTCTAGTGGGAAGGTTAGTTTAGCACTCAAAGACTGCCTGTGGAGAATGTGGAGTCTCCATCAGTGGTTTTTAAGAAGAGATTAGAAAATCATCTGGTCAGAACAGTTAAGGGGAGTGGATTCAAGGAGCTCTCATAGTCTCTTCTGAACCAATATTTACAGTCTGAGAAAAGATTTTTTTGGTTTGGTTTAGCAGTAACTGTCTGGTTCAGACTCCTGCTGGCAGGGATGACAATAAAGAAAAGTGATGGGTAAAACACCTCAAAAGGGATGTTTCTATATTTGCTTGCATACTACTATGATGACTGAAACTCTCCAAACTTTAGTGTGTTAGTCCACCAAAACAGTGCTTTTTTGCTTCAAAACCTGTAAGTGGAAGAAGGCATGGATGTTAGGCGTAATGAAACCTCAACCCTAGAAGCTCCTGAGTAATTTTCCTTTGATTTTGTTATCACAATAAGGTTTAGACACACACACATACCTACAAGTATGATACAGGAGGAATTAATTATATGCTTTTATAGCACAAATATTTCATGTGAGCACACAGCATTCGCGGTTTTCCTCGCAATGATCTCAGTTCCATAATCCTCGCTCATGCAGGTAATCCCCTTAAACCTGATGGTACAGAACCCATGAAGGAAACAGCACACCTCATCAAAACAGGAGTCAGGACTGTGAGATTTGCAAGGCCAAGGCACCAGTTCATAGCAGTAAGCTCCTACTCTTGCATGACATCCTTGTAACTACTGGCAGCTGGGAAAAGGAAGATGCTATCTGGAATGAAAATCAGAGATGAGGCAAAATTTATTTTCCTGCTGCCAATGAAAACACCAACACAGGAGGCCAGATTTTAAAAAAGAACATGTGTCAATATGCGGATATGCATGTGTTATCTTTTAACACTGGGTGTTTCCCGCTGCTGTATGTAATTTAAAGATCTGTTGCCATCAATAACTTATCTCCCCAGTCTTGCGCTCCATTACATCTTACTGTTCTTGTTTTCAAGGACAGTTTCACATTTTATACATATTTTAGTAAGGGAAGTCCCTGTTGTACTTTTCCTCTAATGCTTTATTTTCTTCTGAACTTTTGACCTAACTATAAAAGGATTTTAGGTTACAATATTTAATTTAAACTTCCTCATCATTCCTTTCCCACATCTGTTTCCCTAGGCTCCACATTAGATTCCAGGATTTAAATTTTTATACATGACAGTACATGGAAACTCTTCCTGCAGCGGAATAGGAGTTTTAGAGGTAGTGTGATGTGTCTTCACAAAGCACGGACCAGGGGAATCTCTGGTTCATGACTCCTGTTTGCCCATGCAGCACACATTTCAGCACGCATTACATGCTGAGCATGGGATCTTCTGGTCTCAAAGTATAATTCCCACTGTGGGCATTAAATGAAATTAGCAGGTGGCAAGAAGTTCAAAGCAAAGGAGAGATTCTTGATGATACAATATGTGGTTAAGCTGCAAAAAATCTTAGCACAGGAATACATGGAAAAGTATATGTTCAAAATCTATTAAGAACTCCTGACTACAAAGTTCCCACCATTGGCTTAGGGGGTACCTGAGCCAAAAATCCCTGGATCTTGGGGGAGTATTCTGGGGCAGCATATTACATTCCTCTCCAGTCTCCCCCATTTGGCTGTCTCCAGCAAAGGGATTACGTGAACCTTCCTCCTGACTTGGGTGGCTCTTTGCATTTTCATGCATAAATTGCCTGTAGGTGATGCGGGTTTGGGTTGGAATGGACCTTAAACATCATTTTGTTGCTACCCCCCTGCCACCACTGGGGAGCTGGAACTATGCAATACCCTGCATTGGGGTTTCCTGGAGCAGCACTGCAGAACAGGAGGTATCTTGGCAAGGGACATTGCTCAGGAAAGGCACACAGCAGTCAAAGACACACTCCCAGCTGCAGCCTAACGCATGTCCCCAACTTATCATATAATCCAGTGTGACCATTCTGACACCCTCTAGGTCCAGAGTCTGTGCCTTGTTTTCTCTTGAAAGTAATGTACACACAAATATGTAGAGATATCACCTCTTGGGCTTGATGTACTTTCAAAGACACTCAGAAAAACAAACAAAAAACCCTTCTTGCAGCAACTACCCTATTGCTAATCCAAAGCTGAGGCTTTTGAAATCCATGGTCCTGAGTATTTTGCCCAGGTCGTAGAGAGGCTGTGACTCCAACTGATACCAACCACATCCCTTAATTCAAAGTCATGCACAGACCATGCATTTTGGATAGAAAGAACCAAGAAAAGTAGGTCTCTGCTAAGGAAACAACCAAACCATTCCTTCAGCAAGCCTCACACAGTGTAACTAGACAGACAGAGAGGTCTCTCCAGACCTGTTTAAAACAAAATGCAGAGGTTAAACAGCTGCCTACCCTGCTGGTGCTTGCTTTTCGCTATCCTGCCTTCTCCTCTCTCTTATACAATGAACACTGTGGAACAAAAAGTGCAGCCAAAGCAAACATCAACTTAGACCAAGAGTTTGAAATAGAAGACTGAAAGCAAGGGTTCCTAATTCACAAGAAAACACCTACCAGATCTTCAAAAGCATTATTGGGATGACTTTTGCCTCAGCCTATAAACAAGGAACAACCACACACCATCAAAGTCACAAGTCCAGCCTTGACATGAGGAACACGGTCCCCATCACTGCATCTATGATGCGTCACTTCCTTGGGAGATCAGCAGTGGAGAGTAAGCACCCACCCCATGAGCATCAGATGGCTCTTACCAGACAATGTATATGAGCCCCAAATTATTAACTTGAGTGATGAAAGTCAGTGAGAACAGTTAATGCAACCCTGTGTGACACAAGTTGCCTTTATTACATTAGGGGAATTCATTAGTTATATTATTCTGGTGATACTGTGTCAGATTGTGTTCAGCTTCAGAGCCCTGAGCCCCTGTCAAAATATGCTGTTTGGAAAAGCCAATTTCAAACCATTTCCTAAAAAACTAACTCTTATTTGTGCATATTTGCCCAAACCGACTTAAAATGAATTCCCAAGTCTTTGCAGACTTCACACAATTCATCAATTTCTCATGATCAGTCTGGGGAGGTGCAAAAGAGGCTCATGATATTTTCACGTTTTCTCATTAAAAAACACCCATTGGTACATTAATAAGACAAGAGCATCTCAGCAGGACATATAGCTATGTGACATTTCAAGGCTTTTGAAGAAAATGCACAGAAAGGAAATGAACCCCAGCAGCTAGAGCCAGCACAAAAACAAGTAAATGAGCCTCTTGTGTGGAGAACAAAGAGGTAGGGTGCCAGGAATGGATAAAGTGAAGATACGACAGAAAAGGGGAGATCATTCTGCCTGAGAACCTCATTAGTAACAACAGACTTGAAAGAATGAAAGACTTCAGAGGTCAAAGTATTTTAATGTGTCCACCTTACTTAGGCAAGGACAAAACATGCCAAAAAAGCACTATCCTCTTCTTTTCAGTGGATCACACCCTGTAGTGAGCCTCATTCTGAAAGGGTTAAACAAACTATTTACATTTACCTAGTGCATGTATTACACCCTGTTTATTTCTGAAATTTTAACTTCAGAATAATCCTGCAGAGTAGGACAATGACGGAGGAAACCCTATCTTATTATAGGACAATAGAAAGCAGTATTCCTAGATTTTGGGTTGTTGTTTTTGTTTGGTTGGTTGGTTGGTTGGTTTGGTTTTTTTGTTTGGTTTTTTTGCAGACATGTCTCTCTGTTTGGCCCTATCCATGTACATGTGATTATCCTTCCCTTCTTTCAAACAAGCTCCATCTGAGACCACACAAACAATGCCTACACAGCTATCAGCAGTAAATCCCCTCCTTTGATGCTACTGCCATGTTGACCAGCACTTCTCCACTGGGAGCAGCTGTTAAGCCCCACCAGACTGTGGGAGTGAAAGGCATCTGAAAATACTGGCTGCAAGTCTAAACACTGACTCCCCTGCTCTAGAGCATGAGCAGCTGCTGGCAGCAAAAGCAAATGAATCCATGCTTTCCAGAGATATTTACTAGTAGTGAAAAATTGTTTTTAAAACATAGATTCAGCTGTTCAAGATTGCCTTCCCATGAACTCCACAGTTTGAGAAATATAAGTTTAGTGTGTACCTGGACTAACGCATTCCCCATCACATTGAACCTGTTTCACCTTTACTAGAAGGGCGTCTCCCTCTAGCAAAAGGAAAGCAGAAGCCTTTCATGTATCACTTCAATAGTTTTCACTTATTCCTGTGCGCTTGACAGCCATCCTTCCAAGTGGACTCCATACTTTGTTAACACACTGGATTTATTAATGCCATTTTACAGTTTGCCAAACTCTCCCTCTAGCCCTTCACTTTGACCAAACAATTCAACTTTTACAGTCATCTTAACATCTTATATTTTCCATCATATGCCCCCAAGCCTTTTACATATATTTGCAATTTTTTGGTGTATAACTTTTTAGGGGAGTTCCCATAGAACACATCATCTTCTTGCATTTTTTTTTTCAATGTAGGAATAAAATGCTCTCACAGTATGCCTCATAGCATAACTAAACCTTTCAATTTATTGTACTGTTTTGGAAATTTTCACTGAGCAAATTGGATAGTATCTATTTTACCTGCCTTAGAAATACTAAAGTACAACAATACAACATACATTTCCAAAACATTTTCATACTGACCTAAAAACATCCACATTTAGTTTCCGACAAAGTACAGGGTATTTTTCTTAAATGACTCAGTCAAATTGCCTTCAGATCTTTAAAAAAATGTTTTGAAGTGCTTCAGTTAATGTTAAAAAAGCTTCAGTACTATAATCTTATAAAACATGTCCCAATAAACAAATTTCAATTTATTGTTTTCAAATAAAGGAAATCAGAAACTGAAGTTACTGGAAATCACCATAAAAACAAAAACAACAAAAAAATAAACTGCATCGGTAAAAGTTAAAAATACAAAACTTTTAATTAAAAGATCTGTTTTTTACCTCAAAGAAAATCCCTACACAATTTTGGGGCTTGTGACCTTTTAGGGTTGTTTGATTTTCATAAAAATCAAGCATTTACATTTATCAAAATCTTTTCATGAGGAAAATAAGCAATTCCCTGACCAGTTCTTTGAAGCATCTTGGATTATCTATCCATATTTGTCACGTACCAGAAAAGAACAAAAATATCCCACAGGTGGCTTCTTCCACACTGACTGTAATATTAGCAGGCAGATGCAAATAATTCATTTATGAGCTGATATTTATTGTCTTTTCAAGGTGATTAGGAATATGTGTGTGAAGTGATGGAACTTACCAGCCTTAAGGAACCATTTGACACAACCAGCCCAAAGCACAGCACTTACATCCAGAACACCCAAAGACAACTAAAAAGAAAAGGTACCATGAATGGCAGGCATTTGGACACAGTATTCCTATATCAAAGTTGAGTTGGAAGAAAATAAATAGTGGCTTTTATTTTGGTATGATATTAAGAAACAAAGGGGATTTTTAATACAAAATGCTTCAAGTTGAACCTTTGGTATTAAACTGCAAATAAACTTTCAGTAAGAACTCCCACAAATCCAGGATTATATTTGCAATAGCACTGACAGTCATCAGAACAGCAGTTTACAGTACATTAGGCTGGTAGACCAGAACTACAGATAATAAAGTATCCATATTTCCAGAAACTATAACCTGTAAAAAAATTGTTTAGGTAATATCTAAGCCTGTTTTTCTGAGATGCACAATCAGAAAATACTATTTCCTGTGCCAATTCTTAGAGAAAAAGTATTCGTATTTTCTTTTTCGTACAAAATTCTGGATTGCTGGATTGTCACCAGAAATTCTCTACAGATACCAAACATGCCATTGGTTTTGATAAGCAATCAAACTAAAAAGGTCACTGAATTATTTTCTTTCCATTAAAAAAGAAGTGACTTTTTTGATAGTTTAAGGAAGATGACAGTCCCTTTCTACTCAACAGGTACGATATAAGCAGCCTCCACACCTGTGGTTAATGGCAATAACCCTGAGAAGTGCTTCAGTTCCTAAGCAGAGAGACTGAATGAAGAAATTGTCTATAAGGGTGCCAGGCTGTGGAGAAACTGCTGGTTGGTTGGACATTTGAATTAACACTTTCAAATTGTTTCCCACCTAGGACTAAATGGCACTATTTGGATAATAAATTGGAATCCAAACCACATCTATTGTCCTTTCAGTGGTTTGAGCTTTACATAATGTCCCCCTTAAGATACTGAAAGCAGACATCACTTCCTGCAAGAAGCCACACCCCTTACATACCATTCAAATACCCTTGAATTACTCTTATGGCGATTTGAAACTGCTGCAGAAAAGGTCCAGAGCAGGGATATAATAAAGGTGGTTAAAAACAAGGAAGACAAACACTGCACAATATTACACAACCTGCTCTAGGGAGCAGCACCTCTTGGAGGAGCTCCACCATTCTGAGGCTACAAGCTGAAATAGTAGTATGGTGCTGTCCCAGAGAGATAGCACATGAAACAGCAAGAAGGAAAACAGGACACAAAATCATATTGGTCTCAACTGCTGTGTGCTGAGAGTACTGCCTCTCTCTAAACCCACTTTTCTGTAGAAATGTTTTATGTCTATTTCCCTCTCTTTGTTCTTTAACTGTTGACACATGGGAAATTTGAATGATCCACTGCCAGTTTAAAGAGCCATCTAGTTTACATTTTGAGTCAGGCTTTATATGTGTATCATCCTATGTATGTCCTTAACATATCTTTTCAATACCTTGGACAGTTTAAACAAAATTTGACATAGATGCTGACAAACAAAACAAAACAAGCCACTGGGTAAGGCAAGAAGACCACCAAGAGTGTGATGACTGAGGGAAGGAGGTCAAGCAATCTCACTTATTAATGGCCACCCAGGAAGGCACATGGGAAAGTAGAGAAGTTCTTAGTGCTCCAGCCAGGGGAAAGTCTTAACTTCAACTGCAGCTCTATCACAAGAAACAAATCCATGGCACTCCTCTTGAAACCAGACCTCAGTTTATGGTTGCTTGATTGTTAGGTGCCACTGAGCACACAAAGCAAGGGCTTCCACATAAACACTCTTGATGGGTCTCCTGACTTCTGCTTGAAGCCTGGGGGCAACCCTGGAGACAATCTGCTAGTAGGACCAGCAGTAAGGGAGGACACTAGGTTATGCTATTATCTCCCTTTTGTTCTCTTCCCTTTGCTTCTTCGTGTGCCATTCCTGGGGAATCTCTGGGAGGGCCCATGCCATCCAAGTACAAAGTACCATAAAAAGTTCCTTCTTTCCCAGGTGTGTCATTCCACAGTTGCACTACTGCTTTATGTAAATGCGTGTACAAGAATTTGAAGTAAATATTCATATTAATAATATATACTAAATATTAAATATCAAATATCTGGTCAGTCAGACTCCTTGCAGGCATATATTTTAGCACATAGTATTGGGTGGTACTTCACAGTTCCCTGCTGTCCTCTTGAGCTCACCAGTCTGTAATGGTGACAAATCCTTGTTAACAAGGGGATCCAGCATAGAAAATCAGAGTAGAGGAACAAAGGAGCAACCCACATCATCTAAATATGTGAGATGGAAAATCAAAACATCAGATGTGTCTTGTCAAAGAAATTACCACAATTGTCTCCATGTAAACAAGAAGTTTTATGGGCAGCAAAGTTAATCAAACTTATTTTATTATGTGCTAGTTTTTGTGGTCAGATTTGCTGATATTTAATAGGATGGAAGAGCTGCTTATATACTCTTTTGCCATCAGGGCATTATACTGTTTTTCTCCTAAGTGTACTCTCTTGTGTCTGAAATGGCATAAATTTGTAACACAGTTGTTATTTTTCTTGTGAGGGCACTAATAAGGGCTCTCTCTCCCCTCCACCTTGGCTGTCTCCTGAAGCTTGTAGGATTGTAACACTTCTGAGACTGCCCTCCTGGCAATCTGTCTGAATCTATTGGTCCATCTCAAAAGTTGCTCATGGAGCAGTGGTTATGATCCCAAAAACCTGCCTGACTTAGAAAAAATGTTGTAAGAAGACTAGACAGCTGTGTCTATTTTTGCATCTTCATTAAGACACTCTTGTACTCCTTCACACTGCACTGAGAGAGATGTAAAAAAAAAAATCCAACACCAGAAACATTTTCAAAATACATTCTGAGAAAACATCATGACACAAAACTTGTGTTCTCAGATGAGGATACTCTCTGTAGATTTTCCTACAGCTACGCCATTAATGGGATTTGTGGTTGTGTTTTGTGGCTGCTGTGAGATACCAAGGAGTCCGAACTGGCAAACCACCTCACAGAGTCAAAAAACAAAACACCCACATCCACCTCCATCCCCAAACCACCAGACTATTACAGCAGGATTGAATTGTTATTTCTCAATTAACTGGAGGACTTGCAGTTTCTGTAATTTATCTGACCTTTTCCTTGCTATCTACAGGCACTCATCTTTGATTTTACTTAAAGAATTCCTTCCCTGGCCAAAGGGGTAGGAAATATTTCTACATCATCCTGTTCTTCAAAAGCTTGCCAGTGCAATAAAAATTGAACCCTAAATGGTCAGTATTAAATGAATTGGCAGAAGGTCTCTATCGTACAATACAGTAAATCAATATGTACTCTGTGACACTGACCCCATACTTGTGGAAAACTCAGAATGCATTATAGGAACTTTCTGACAGCTGTGTGTATAGGCAAGGACTTTTTGTCTACAGATCTAGAAAGGCAAGATAAAAATGACTTTCACAGACAGTGAGAACCAGTTAATGTAAATCCTCTGTACCAGAATAGGGAAGATAACAAGTCTTTTTTGTTTCACATCCTCACCTCATAAGAAAAAGCATGGAATACTTTGACTCTCTTGATAACACCTATTGGTCTGAGGACAATCAGTCTCTATTAATGCGAGCTCACAGCCAAGCAGAACCAGCAGTGTATAGTGCTCTGTGGTGTTGCCCTTTGAAGAACACTAGTGAAAGCCTGGGGACTGTTTAGCTATGGATGGTTAAAAGAACAGGGAAGGGGGAGTTCTGAAGAGCTAATATTTTTGTTTATGAGTCCTGACAGGTCATGAGCAATACTGTTGCTTTAGCTTGTGTTTTTTATAGCAAAATTAGACCTCTCAAGGTAGTCAAGGCACATGTCCACAAAACACACTGGAAGCAGTGGGCAGAGATGTTGAAGAAAGAGCAGAGGCCTCACATGCTCTGTATCCAGGTGCAGTGCAAGATACCTCCCTGCAACTTAAACCCTTTTGCAATACAGACTGTGCTGTTTCTCCCTTCCAGAACTATAATCTGCACAGGGACAAAGAAGATAATACCAAATCAAGTCCATGCCATACTCTGTTGCAACTGTAGAAATGCATTCTCTGAGACCTGCTCAATTCTCAGACAGGCTCAGCCTGGGAATGCACAGTGGAGAGAGAAGAGCAAGACTGTCCAGCAAGGGAGACCTCGTTCTTTGACTGCAGGTGGGAGCACTGGGAAGTCAGAGATGCAAGTAACTTACAAACTACAACATATGTCAGTACACCCATGAAGCTGAATGGATGATTTCCTCCTCTCCTGCATCAGAGAATGACAGAATATGCTGAGCTGGGAGGGACCCACAGGGTCCATTGAGTCCAACTCTTAAGCAAACGGTCCACACAGAGATCAAACCTGAACCCTTGGCATTATTAGACAATGCTCTAACCAACTGAGTTAATCTCAGGGTCTTCATGATCACTTCAGTCTTTAAAGAAGATTCAGATTTTAAAGTGAACACAACAATGAACAGGGCTGTATTAAAAAAAGGGCAGAAGTCTCTTTGAGACCCTAGCTGAACCCATTCATTCCAAATGTTCAAAGGAGGAAAAGTGACCTTTTTTCCTGCACAACTGCCTTGTGTAATTCTGGGCAGCCTGGGGAAGCCATCTCACACTCCTTTGAAAATTAATGCATTTCCCTGTGTTGGGGACCTTACAAGAAACAATTTCGTCCAAACTAAACTGACTGAAAAAGCACTGGTTTTACAACCCAAACAAACAAAAACTTTGCTGTGATGAACTACCAGCAAGTTAGCCCAGAAACCACAATATTACAATATTTATGCTACTATAGTCATTCATAAAAGTAGGAGAGATTACTCTGACAGGGAATAAAGTGGTTAGCTAAAATTACAGCTAATAAAATCATTTCACTTACAGGTATTTTTTCTGAGTGGAACAGATGCAGCTAATGCTGCTACAATAATGGATACTTTGGCATCTTTAGGTGACCAGTTCATCCAAGGTTGGGTTCAAGCTGACCCTACCAGAACCTTTTCTGTGCCCGGTGAATTGATGTGGGGTTTTCTTATGGATGGCATCTCTCCAGCACAGCAGGCATAAGTGAAGCAGATGTGGAGAGAGTACAAGTCAAAACAAAGCAGGGGGTGGGAGGGGAGGGGAGAAGGGAGGAGGGGGATAAAAACAGTAGCCACTATGAAACACATTCCCTCTTGCATAACTGAGCAGGATTTTTATTTTCCTGGAGCTCCCTCTTGCACCACTGAGATGTGAGACAGGCCACTCTTATCAAATACAAACCTGTCTATGGGAAGAACACCAGAGGATATATTGTCCCCTTGCACCAGTACAATCCTGTGCAAGTAACAAAGGTATCATAGAGCAGAATTTGTCCCATAGACATCCATCTCTTTTGGGATGAAAGGGGTTACTTTCCCTCACCACTGCAAGTTATGTGTGCTGAAGAAACTCCAACACTTGCTTTCAGTTTGTTATAGCCTGCTTTGAAAGTAATTGGCTTCTACACTGAACAGGAATGGATTGAAAGCTACAGCTACAGAAGATTTGAAGAACGAGAAGAGTCAGAACAACCTTTGAGTAGTACAGAAGAGCTGAACAACCTCTGCTGAATTAGCAGCATCAATTTTTTCCACAGGTTCCACAGCTGCTCAGTTTAAGAGGTTTGGATTCGATCTCTCAGTCTGTTACATTACAAGTAGCATAGCAGCATTCAGTGGAACTTACAGAATTCTCCACAAGGGCTAAGTAACAGTCCAGGGTATCACTCTCATGTGGCCAAGTGTTGCTGAAAAATAGTAGCAAGAACCTGGTGATCTGCCGGACATCACAGGAGATCCAATGAGGATAGAGTTGATCAGCATGAGAAGAGACAAATCTAAAAGAAATAGTGCTGCCTGAGAGACAAACCACAATGAGGGAGAAATGTTTCTGTTCCTGCCAACACACTGATCTGCAGTTTTAAAAGTTTTAAAGGACTTCTGTACTTTCAGTAAAAGTGAACCTTGGAACTTTCTGCAGACTAGAACTGTACCTCAACTACAAGTAAGTTTAAAACAGAAAACACTCATCTAGCCAGAGCAGACACTCTCACACAACAATTCCCAAGTCACTTTAATAACCTGCAGTCAAAACTAATTGTATGGAGAGGTGCACAATCGGATTTAAAGTCTAGCAAGTGATGCAAAATCCATCATGACTGCTACGACCCAGGAGCTAATTACCATCCCATTAGAAAATCTGGCACTCTATTTCTAATATGAGTTGGTCCAATTCCCCTATTACAGCTCATTAAAACTGCCATACTACAAATCTTCCTCTGTGTATTAAGATTGATATGTCACCTCAAGTCACCTCAGTGGGTGATTTTGAGAGCTTACCTTTTATTCTGGGAGACTTAATGAGTTTTCTACACCACTGTTCTCGTCTCTTCCTTCCTAAGTGTATTAACACCAGCACAGAACAACGAAGCTCAGTAACAGGTGTACTAATGCTGTAGAATGGCAGAATGGCCTTCTTCTTCCCCACTTTGGATTCCTTCTGCTACACTGCCAAGGACTACTCAGCCTCAGCATAAAAGTAGGAGTATGTGTTCAACCAATTACCCCTCAACCCCTGGCCCTTCCCTGTTATTTTTGAAGCTTTCTTTCTCAAGATGCAGCCCTCACTAGGTGAGATCTACATCTTTGTGCTTCTGAAACGTGAAGCCTTCCATTTGTCATGCATAAATGCACCCAGTTCATAATGCAATACCTTTACCTTGTTCATGTAATTCACTCCAGCAGTTTTTATCATCTGCAAACTTCCTTGCAATGGCCTTATATTTTCTTCACGCTACGGATGAAAAGTAATTCTCTAGATGAGGCACTACTACTTTCTTAATCTCAAAAAAATGCAAGTAAGACTGGTACCTTTCCTGTACAAGAGATGGCCAGCAGCATCAGTGTTTCTATTGACACAGACATGCCACAGTTCCACTAAGATATCAAACACAGTGCAAAAGGCTTTTCCTCCATTCACCCTCATAGCTCATTTCAATTTATATAGTTTTAAACCTAAGCTTCACAGTTATTCATTTGACTGAGCACTGCCAAAAGTGGTATTTGGTGGCTACAACCTGCAATAAGCATATGACATTCCTAGCCAATTTTAATTATAGAGTTTTGGAGTTATGTTTTCTCTGGTATTTATTAGGACCACAAGATATCTAGGAAAGAGGTAAGGGGAGAAAAATTACTATCATCTTTATTATGGATTATGCTCTGAAATAGCTCTTCTATAGGTGCAGCCTTTTCAAAATCACATGAGCTTATAAAAAAGAGGAATGTTACTATTTCTGTTGTGCTTTTATTGTGGTTGGGTTTTGTTCATTTGTTTTAACATGTGTTTAGCAAATCCTTTTGGCAGAAAGTTCCACAGGAAAGTCCAAGTTGATCTGTATTTTTATGATAGGAAAATACAAACAGCTGTATAGAATTTATTGTCCATCTGCCATTATTTTAAGTGTATCTCTTTCAAACTATGTCCCATGACACATGAAGAAGACTGGAGGAGTAGAATGAAATAGACTGATTATCCTGAAGAAAAAGTTTCATTGATTTGCAATCCCCTCAATTTGAATATTTCAAGCAGTTTAATTTTCTAAAGTCTGTTTTCTCCAGATAATTATTTCCCGTACATGCCTCTTAAATCATTCTTCTCCAGCCTCAAGGACAACACTCTATTTTCCAGACAGTTCTAGACATTTTGTTAGCAACTCAGTCTGTTGTCAGATTCCTCCAGAATCAGACCAATATTATAGTTCCTGGTGACTCTTTGCTTTCCAGTTTTCCTTGGCACTTTAGTATATGTTCATGTTCAACATAATCATACACTGGTGCAGCTTCAGCACAGAGCGGGAGGCAGCACAATAGTCCAGATTTATCCTATACTGTATGACCCTAAGTGCCCATTGTGTCAGATGCAAGGAGAGAACAGAAGTTGGGATACAATCTTGTAGGTCCTCAGTCTGCCTAAATCTGTTCCTTCATTTCACAGGCCAAAATATACAGAAGAAAATTTCTTCCAAGTCTACATGAATAAAAAGCAGGAAATAGAAGAGGATGTTCTGCCATCCTGTCAGAACACAGGGAGCCAAACTTTCTGTTCAGTTTCACTACAGAGGCCACATTCTGCCTCTTATTTTTGGCTTTAGGAATGTTGTAAAATGCACAGGCTATTACCAGGTGTAAGAGAAGAAATTCTAAAGCTGATTCTGTGTGAAAAGAAGAACAAAGAGAAACCAAGGAAACCAACTTTTCACACACCATAATTATTCTGGGATTCCACATACATCCAGTTCACCATCATCTGTAATTGTGTAATAAATTATAATTCATGGCTTGGTTAATTTCTAAGCTCCACTTGTACCCTCCTCTCTCTCTTGCCTTACTCCTGCTGTTGGCTGGGAGATGTAGTGGGAGAAGCAGTTGGAATGCAAGAAGCATCAAAGGAATAAGAAGTCATAGTTCAGTGGCTTCTACAAGATAATCGGTGCATCATACTTGCTAGAAAATGAGAGGATTAAAAAAAAACAAAACCAAAACCCAAATCCATAGTTTTCAAGTGGCAAGTAGTTCAGAAAAAGTTACTTTGTGAAGACAAAAAATCATTTGGAAAAACTTTCTTCCCATGGGTTTTATTGCATTTTGTGGGGTTCAGCATCTTACTGAAAATCCTACAATGATAAGAAGTCAATACCTACAATGCACAGGAAGATCCATCTAAACCTTCGGGTACAAAATTAAGGATTGCACTTTTCAGTAAGGAAAACACAGCAATCCAGCAAGTTTTATCAATGCATGGGGGTAAAAGACTGCTTACATTGAGTGGCACTAAGCTTGTGCGCCATTCATAACCTCTAATTATTTAAGTATGTGCAATATTTAGGGATTATTCTGGCAAAACAGCAAAAGCCTCAGTAACACCTACAGATTCCTTTTTAATTATTCTTGATGCCCATAAAACTAAATTGAATAATGAGCATTGTTCACCACTCTGTGATCTGTTCTGGATTCAGCCCAATTTATATGTCATTGTGAATTACTGACACGCTGTAGCAGTAATTTTCTGTGTATGATAAAGATAAAACACAACATGCAATTTGCTGACTCATTCTCAAAAATCAATCTTCTTAAATGCTGTTTTCTTTGGAGAAAAAAGGGACCAGGAAAGAGAATAACGTCATGATGAGGTTACTCAAGTATTAGTGACACCATTATGAAAAAAAATGGTCAAATAATATTGTCTAATGTCCACATCTGCATGAAAGTGCACCTAGAGTACGAGACTTAACTGGCTAGAGACATTGTTAAAAGGTTAAAATATTCTATATATTCAAGGCAATCATTTAGGACCTGCACTGCTGGCTCAGTCCTGACCTGCAAACCTCAGACTGTACACTGAATGTCTCAGCTGAAAAAATAAAACTCTTCACTAGAAAATTTACTTTCCTAATACTGACCTGGATAACCAAGAAAAGTTTAAAGCAACTTGTTATTCCAAGAGAAATAAGGAACTGAATTTAATGAGTCTTCAGTGAGGAAAGACAAATGGAAGAGTGGCCTATGGACCTTGTGTGCAGTTTGTTCATTGTTTTAAGGACTGATGCCTACACTGTTAACACTGGGAAGTGGGATAGATCTAAAAAGATCCAAGATTATGTATGGAGAGCACTGATGTTGTTTCCATTTTATTTCACTTGATTGTAGGATATAAGTATCTGCGTTCTTTCCTTTAAATATTTCTTTTCCACTTCAAGCAAAACCCTGCAGCATTCTAAACTGTAATACTCCTATGCAGATAATTATATTCAGCATATTAGGAAAATTTTCTCCTACTAACAAGATAATCCTCATGAAATCAAATTGTTCTTATGGATTCCACAAACCACCTAGGATGTCACAATAAAGTCAGACTTCTTAAGGGGAACAGAAACCTTTCAATCTACCAACATTTCCATCATGCCAAAGCAGCTTGAGCCACACACTGCAAACAAGAGTTAAATTAATTTAGGAGTTTACTTAGACTAGTAAGAATATTGTTTAAACTGTAAACAGACATCTGTTTTGATACTGACAACCATTCATTAAGCCCTGGTGTTTGCCAATATAGTGCAGCAGATGTTATTTTCTTCTTGTATATTTTCATAAGATGCGGTCATTGTTTAAGCTACGTTCTAACAAGGACTCAGAATTAAATGGAACTAGTTAAATTAAAAATGGAATGTTATTCTCCAATGTGAATTAATTACAATGACACATTGAAGTGAGAAGAAATAATTCATGTTCTGCAAATAGATGCAAAATGGTTGCAGTGTTAACATTTGGTTGATCTTTATGCACAAGTGGAAATAAGAGTATACTGGAAATGGTTGTCATTTTGACTCCCAGCACTCTTTTATAACATAGATGTGTGTACAAATAATGTATACTTGACAGAAGCACATATATATGTGCACATATAAACACAGTCAGGTATTTAAGTTTTGGATTTTTGTCCAAGCCAACATATTAAGTGGGAAAGGAAAAAAATAATTTGAAGAGGACATTTCTGTCTTTTCTGTCTAAACTGAAATTCAGCCCAGTGTGTTAAAGAAATGCTCCATGTTCAAATGGTTTACTTCTAATTTCTGTTCTGATACAACAAATGGTGAAATGTAATGAAGAAATTTATCCTCATGCTATTTCATTGTAACAGCGCAGGATAGTAAAGTTATGTAGCATCTCCCTAAATTTGACTTGTTCATATGATAAAAATCTAAAGTGTTGGATGCTCATTTGGACTGAATTTTATACTTCTGGAGGTCCATCTATCACCAGCTTAAAGACTGCAGGAACAAAAACACTATTTACTTTATATTCTGTTTTTCTTATCTTTCTTTCCCTCCCCCAAATTTGCTGCTTGTGAAAGGTCCAAAATTACTGTAACTGGAGACTAGAGTGGATAAAAAGACATTCTCATTATCACCAGAAAAACTGGCCTACCTTGTCCTCTCCCCAAAACCTAAGTCTGAAACATAAAACCAGCTGCCATATTCTGACTACTAACATGCTTTCATCATTATGCATTTAATAGAAACTTTATGGCCCAGTTTGAAACTCCCTGTTCAGCATTCAATGAACACAAAATACATAAAGAATTCTACAGCTAAGGACAAGACAAAGATTGTGGGTCAATGTAACTTATTTTATTAGACCAACAGGTACAGCTTTTTGAAAAACTTGAATAAGCTTTTGGACGTGCAATCCCTTCTTGGGGTATAAAATACATAATAGAAGAAGCCTACTTAAGAACTACATAATAACAGAGAAACCTGAGAACTGTGACAATTACAACAAAACATCAGAAGACCATCGAAGACACTAAATTGAGCTATTTGAAATTGAGACTACACAAGATAAAGGCAGTAACCAAGTTAAACATGGCATCTCTTTCCTAAGAGACCATAGAGACACTGCTATTAGTCCTACAGTAAAAAGCATGTGACTCAAAGCTAGTTCATGTCCCAGGCTGTGCAACTATGCTATTCTGTTACTATCTGTAAAACTGTAGTAGACACTTTCTACCTGCTCCACCAGAGTAGGGTCACCCCAGCTACATTAATATGTGTAAATCAGACCTAGAACTTCAAAGGAAAGCACTGTAAAGTACAAAGGATTGTATAATGAATAGCACTTGAAAGAAAAGCACTAAGAACATACAGTGTTAAGCTCTAAATATGCACAATTATCTGACCACCAGGTTTTGCCTCCAGCTAGAGTTCTGCACAAAACTTTGGAAGAAAACAGTGGAAGCAGATTTCATGGATGACATAGCAGGAATGGACCTGAAGATCATTTCCTTTGTCGAGATCAGTGGGTCCTGCTAAAACTACAAGATCTGAGTCAGTACAGGTGAGAAGGGGAGAGAGCACACTTCTGGTCTGAAGAGCCCTTCCCCTTCCAAAGCCAGCAACCATATCAGCCTGTTTGGAGCACGTAGGGGCTCAGACTTGCAAGCACAGGGACAGCAAGCCTGCTGCCTCTCACGCTGATGGGATGTAACTGCAATCACCCTCAGCTTCCAGTCCTTGAGGCAAGCAGCTTGAGTCTAAAGTAAAGCCTTTGGTTTGATTCCAGTTGCCAGGAAGGAGTGAGCTTCCTGCAGTTTTATGTACAAGGCAGGAAGGAACAAAACAAACAAAAAATCCCAAGAATAAAAATTTAAAAACCGCAGAAGAGGGCAATAGGAGCCAAAAAACAACATAGCAAGTTAGTAGGAGGACAGCATGCAGGATATATACGTATGTGTGTGTCAGTGCCTGTGCAGTACTAGCCCTTCCCATGAGGCTTAGATACATGCCAAAACTTGGCTTACTGTTGATCATGGTAATTTGAGACATCAGTGACTGGTATTCTCAGGAGGTGTTTAGTATCACTTTTAACTAGGCATGATGCCTAAATGTCATTCCATCCCTTGAGGAATTATATGCCAAACTTAAAAAGTAAATTACTTTAAATAGTGGTATATTCTTCCTATGCAGCTTTGATTGATACAGGCATTATAACTGCTAATATAACCTACTGGAAAAGGCACTGAGACCAGTTTGTGCCGAAAAATGGTTAGTTGTGGGAGGCAGGATTCTGTTTATTCTCTTTAAATAACCCCCCAAAAACATTAGGATTAAAGAATAGCAGGGAAAGCCCTGAAGAACTAGCAGTATCAGCAAGGAAAGGGTGTCAGAAGTATATTTAAGACCCTCCAAGCTGCATTCAGGTTTTTATAACAGTCACGATAATGATCTTACACTTATGGAGCATCTTTCATCCAGAAGGATTCATTTATAGGCTGTGTGCATAACATGGGAATAACTGTCCTCCCTTCTGCCAACTTATGCAATGAAATGCTGTTTACACCTCTGCAGAAAAATGTTGTGCTATGCGAATTGCTACATCACAACCAAAATGGATTAGGATAGGGAATGCCAAGTGCTACAACAATCAAATACAAAACATAGTGGGAAATTTGAAAAATCAGAACATAAATAATCAAAATCATGTTCTGGTGAGGATGCTGAGATTAACTTCCAAAATGTATCATGGTATCAATCATCAAACTTTTGCTTTTAAATCCCCACTGGACCTTTTGGTTCTCACTTAGTTTCTCTCAATGTAAATTTATACAGGCTGCTCTCTGAAACATTACCAACCAATCAGCCAGGCCTGACAGGGCCGTTTCAAAAATGTTACACAAATTGGTGTTTTAATTGTATAAAACAAAAAGTATTTCAAATCAAATACCATGAACAAAAAGCATTTCTAGAATAACATATTTTAAATGCATTAAGCTAGTTCTCACTGGGTTCAATTACTCTTTAAGGCAACGTGTTTCTGACTTGGCCCCATAAAGGTGGAAAATAACAGGACTGCCCATAGAGATAACAGAAGCAAACTCAGAACTCTGCAACAGAGGAAAGATAATACTAAAATATTGACTGCAACATTGTAATTAAGCTGGAGTAAATTTTCACTCGGCAAGGTGCAGTGAGACTTCGTGGGAATGGATATGGGCTGAGGCCAGGGCCCTCTTAGTGCATAAAGCAGAGACTGAACTCCTCACTTTGCCACATGGCAACTAACTTCAGGGGAGAATAAGGAAAAGGCAAAAAGCCCAAACCCAGTCTGAGCTCCTTTTGCTCAGTTTCCAACAGAGCGAAGTGTTCTATTTTCATACAAGAGGGAGGCAAAGTCACAACAAAGCTTTTCTGGACTTGGGTCCAAGCAATCTAGGGCTATATCCTTCCAACCAACCAACCTATTTATAAAGGCCCTGCTCTCAGGTCAGGAACTCAGGACGAGAGCACAGAAAGAATGATTCTTGCTATTCTTTCAGCACACTAGTCTATAGCACAATCCAAATAAATAATATAACCATTGATGTTTTCATTTAAGAGTGTTAGTCAAGAGACTTATGACTGAGGGAAAAGAAAGCATCTTAATGAGCCTTAACTGTTTCCCCCACCTCTGTTTATTTCCTTTCATGGTCTCCTCAGTTAAGAAAGTACTTTTGTCACATAACCTCCCATTAACTTAAAAAGTCAGAGCAGTCAGCTCTCCTTTTGACACCAGATTGCTCAGGTGATCTTTAGATGTTACTTCTCAAAATGTACTCTCCAACAATTAAACTTAACTCCAGATTAACACAGATTTTCCCCTCCAGGGAATAGGAATAATATTAATGAGGAAAAGTTTCATAGCGTAAAAGTATTTTCAAATTAAATTGGAAGGAAGGAGCCTTCCACCACCCCTAGGAACAGGCCATGACATTGCTGGTCCACGGACAACTAACAGTGGCAAGGCTAAATACAAACCAAAGTGCTTTCAGAATAATGGCCAACCTCTGACACAAGGTCATGAGGCAAAGATCCATTCTTTTTTACATTTTAAAATGTTAAATGTATTACCTTGCTAAATCTACCCACTTGGAGTTGATCCACTTGCTTCACTCATGAAGGATTTTCATTTGAAAACTCGTAAACTACAAATGGACTCCAAGTATTAGTCACGCAAACAAAGCACATATTGTGAACAAGTAAATAACAAGCTTTTCTTCTGGGAAGAAAACAAATCCTCAATTCCTGGCAAGGAGGCAAGCCACTGTTTCCAGCAACCAAGACTTTAGAACAACAATCTAAGCTGATGAATCAGAATTCATAATGACAGAAACAGAATTATACACAGCTCTCTACAAGGGTTTATAGGGGAAATTAAACCTAACTACATTACCAGTAACATGACAAATGCAGCTAGGCTAGAAAAAACATGATAAAAAATGGTAACTAAAGCAAATGGTAACCATGAAGATGGTTTTATCATTTAAAAAATTAATTTCATCCATCTGATTGCTCAAATTACATTTTTCTCCCAGTGATATTGAGCTGAATTGGCTATTCAGCAATGTCAATACCATTAACTGCCAGTGCTGAAATAGGGGTTTGTTTTCCACATCAGGCAATAAATGATTGACAGCCATACCAGAGTTTGTATAAATTTAGGCACAGGAAAGACTGTTTGTTTACTCTCCGTGACTTTCCTCATTGTGGCAGGGCAAAACCACAGGTGGCACTAAGAGGAATTTATTTACCAGGCAGAATTTCTTTCCTTTGTTTCTTCGGTTGGTAGAAAAAGAAGGAATAGAAAAGTAACTACCACGGACTGAAATTCTTGAGAAAATGTGTTTGTTCTTATAACAAGAGCAGGGGTATGGGATGTCCCTGAAACTAACAGCTAGAGGGAGGAGGAAGATGTAACAAGAGAAAGATACAGGCATTTCTTCGATACTGACACAAATGTGAGTACACATAGTATCAGATTAGTAGAACAGCATTCCCGTTCTAAAACGGACAAAGACGTAACAAGATTCACTGGTTGAAAATGAAAACTAGAAAAATCTGACCAGAAAGAGAAATGCAAATTTTAAATTACGATAATAAACTACTAGAATATTTTATTGAAATGCATTGGCAGATTCCTCAGCATCCCACTGGGATAGCTTTCTGTAAAAGAAACCCTCAAATGACAACAATGCATTAGACTTCAAGCCGAATAAGTGGTTACTATATCCTGGCATTCGATATAATACAGATGTAAGTAGATGTACATAATGTTCTCTGCTGACCCTGAATGATCAAAAGCTTTAACCCAAACTGAATATACAAAAGAACAAGAAAATTATTTATGGGGGTATTTTATGCAGCTCTCCAACAGCTTAATTTATGCTGATTAATATCTTACTGGATAATAAAATCTAACTGAAATAATTTCAAGGCATCACTAGTGTGAGTAAGGCTTGAAAAAGAGAGAACTTCCTGTTTTATGAAAATTAGATTTTGTAGTTATGCTGTCTCTCCATTTCTTCAGACTTAATAACTTTTGAAAGTAATAACTAATTTAAAAAACAAATGGGACACTAAGTGTCTGAGAAATTAAATTCTTGAAGCTGATGGACGAGGTGTATAATTTGCTTTTCCTCATTGCCTGCAAGAATCAACCTATTGACATAACCATGTGTGGAGACTTAATACAAGAAGGTGGTGTCTGGTCCTGACAAGAAGCCAGTCATATTTCACAGATCTAGATTTCGTTAGAGCATGTGGAAATAGATTATGCAAATGACAAAGTTCATTTGGGTTCTCAACAGGCCTTTGAAAGGTCACTCACCTGAGGTCTTTGAAGAGCCAAACTGCCATGAAATAAGTTCATCAGCAGATGACCATCTGCATCTACACTAGGGGCTATTTTATTCAACTTCATCACAAATTATATAAAGAAGAGGGGGCAGTAAAATGACAAGACATGCTGCTGATGCTAAATTATTCAATATAGAAGAAAAGCTGAATGGCAAAAATTACAGAACCATAGAATCACAGCATAATTAATGTTGAAAAGACCTTTTTGATCATCTAGTCCAACTGGCAACCTGGTGCTACCACCATGTTCACCATTAAGCCATGTCTTCAAGTCATGATTTTTGGACATTTCCAGGGATGATGACTCCACCTGGCAGCCTGTTTCAATTCTTGACAACCCTTTCCATGAAGAAATTCTTCCTGATGTTCAACCTGAACTACTGCCTAATGCGCTTGTTGTAGTATAGCAGCTTGTGCCAAACACTCTGCCAACTGTCACTCAAAGTAGTACAGAAATTCACTCATGTTCCTGCCTATTTAAACCAACAATCACAAGAATGACATATGCTTGACAAAACTGTTACACCTTAAAAAACAGCAATTCGAAAATTTAGCAACATGATCAAATGTATTGTCTGTTGCAATTAAGTTCTTTCTCAATTACAGATTATTCCATTTACATCTGACATACAGCAGAATTCAGCTCAAATTTTAAATGTTCAGGTCAGGATCTCTGTCACAATAACATTAACAGTAAATTTGTTTTTATCATCCCCTTTTTTCAAAGTGAATGCATCTTGCTATTTCTACTAAAAATACAAGAATACTATAGAAAATGTCATGCTGTTTCAGGGACACTATTTTCTTTTTCAAGACATATGAGGTGGACAACTGAAAGAGCAAACAAGCAACTATTTCATTGAGAATGGAAACAATGACACCTGGTTTCCTACAGATTTGTACGGTGGGTTAAGCTCTACGTGACTTCTCTCCTGCCTAGTAAGAATTCTGTTTATGGTGCATAATTCCTCGCAGATCATTAAAAGGGTCTTCCTCTTACATCCAGACATGTACATTTAAAAGAATGTATAGCAACTTACATAATTAAAGTCATGTTTTTCCTCTCTGGCTGCAATTGCCCAGAAGGTTCAACATGCTGCACTGGTAGAAACAGAGGACTACATTCGTTGAAGGTTGGTTGCTCTCCATTTACAAGAGTAAATTCAGTTTTACAAATATACCTCATATAGAGGGTATTTATAACATTTGATATAATTTATTTCTTATGGCTGTTTTTAGGAAATACTTTCAGGAATTTCTTCTGTTTCAGGGAACACAGGCATTGGTGGAACACAAAGGATTTCTACTGCATGACCCACACAAAAAATGTTTTATAGGTAAATCTGTCATAGAGAGAGTACCAAAGTTTTTATCTAGAGGAAGCCCTGCATGTACCTAATGGCTTATCTCTCCGGGAAGTTTAAGATTAAAGACTGGCAGGCTGTGGATGGTCAATGTTTTCTCAAACACCTGCTGATGCCATGATTACTCCACAGGCAAAACAAAAGGCAACTCAGAAACACCATCACTAATATCATCAGATGGCCGGTGGCATACAGCTAGACCCACTATCTATAAGCCTGAACATTCTCTGCAGGTAAGAACAAGGACAAAATAAGGAACTCTCTAAAATGAAATCTTATTTTTAAAAAAGTGTACTTTCCTATCCTGACATAAGCAAAATGCTGCACAAACTTGAGGTACTGTGAATCAAAAAGACAAGTTATATTGAAGAGAAAGAAAAGGGTTTCAAATTAACCATTCTCTCTTTCATCAGGGGAAAAATCTTCAAAACCTAATACCAAATAAACACAGGACTAAAACTATAACAAGGTACTGTGTCTTCCTTGAGGCAGAGTGCTGAAATGTAAACTCCTGCCTACTGAGGCAGGTCAGAGATGGTAGATTACACTCTCACTCCTTTCAGCTTCTACTCTAGGGAATATCATAAATATCATAAATGACCTCTTTTCTTAGTCACTGGTCTGGAAACTTGCAGTTAATTAATTTTACCCCATTCAACACAAAATGTCTAGGACTCTATCCAAGGGGTTTTTTTAGTGAACATCCAGCAATAAATGCAAACTCCATCAGCCTTAGCTGACAGTTTGTAACAATGATTGGCAGCTCCTCCCGAAGTCTCCACAGTCACCCAGAATCACAGCCTGCCCCTGGGGGGGTCTTTTTGTAAATACTTCTTTCATGGTCTTGTCCAATCATACAATTCAATTCAACATGAGTGGAATTTTACTTGCCCTCACCTAGCAAAACCAGAGTCTGGATAGTTGGTCAGGAAAATATTTTGAGCTGGGAACCTGTCAAGAATAAATAACTACTAATTAACCTACCCATACTGGCAGAGGAAAAGACAGGTTTTTCTCTTCTCATCCTGGAAGGAGTAAAACCTACTTACCTATTTTCTTTTAGAGTTATCTACACTGCTAGGGTATGTGCTACTTCTACGTATTTCAGCTAACTGTCTCCAGCTGAGAATGCAAAAATCCCAAGATCAGGAAAGCACACAGGCTGACTGCAAAGACTACTGGTCACAGCATAAAGCTACAGAGAAGACAACTTGCACCCTGCAGCTCATGCCTCTTGAACAATGTGCATCTTCTACTAAGTTGCTGGATATGCTGGTTTAAAGATAAAGCAGCAGGAGAAATGAACCTGACTCAAGAGAGATTACAAGTCAGAGCTACATTTTCCTTAAGTAGATTACAATAAATACAATGATATAGAGAAAAAATTGGTTTTAACCCACAAAAACAGACGTATAACCCAGCACCCTGGGGCATGAACAGAATGGTGTCCATTAGCCCCTGTGCTGAGCACCACATGGTCCCCTGAGTATAAAGTAAAAGGAAAGGAAAACCTGCTGGGGAGGATGATGGTTGCAGTTGTGTTGAGGGTGGTAGTCAAAGTCCTGTTGAGGTTCTGGTCCTCCTCTGGATCCGACGAGTGGTACCAGAAGGTACCAAAACCCAAAGGTTATATATGGTCAGGTCCAGATGGGAATGCCCAGTATCTACCACAGGGCGAGGAGTTTCACAATGGGTGATTTAACTCTGTGCGTCATGGGATATTTTTGCAATCTCTGATGGCCCATTAGCAGACATGACCCCTCAGGCTGGGTGTGAAGGTGCCAATACCTCCCTGGAGGGAGTTATCACAGCAGAGTCACTGGTGTGAAGACAGAAACACTGCCCTATCTCACAGGGTTCCTTAACACCCAGCTTGTAGCCTGAGTGGCTAAGTGTGCCCTGTGCTGCTGCTGCAAATGATCCATTATTAACAGTTCATCAGAAATGACACAGAGGGTGTAGAATACACAGTTTTGGTTATACCCACATAGTGATAAACTGATCCCGGCTGCTGTAACTGGGACACTGGATTATAGAATAAATATGTCAAAGAAAAAAAAAAGTAAATCTTTGACAGACTATACATAAAAATTCCAATTCATTTAGCAAACACAAGATCCTTTTAACAGCAAAACTTTACAAAAGTACAACTGGCATAACTACTTCCTGGTTTTGGTGCTTTTAAATTGCTTCGACCTAGACAGAGCATCCAGAAGGAGAAAACCTTTCATGGTAGAAATTACTACTGAAATCAAAGTGAAATGCTAACTAATTTAAGCCCTGGTGCTGCAACTACTTCACTCACACATTTGTTTGCAAGATGAAGGTCTCAGCCACACAGTGAAATAACTCTGAGAGTCCGCATCTGAAGACAGGATGAAGTAGTTCCTAGAATAAGGTACGAGAAACAACGGTTCTGTCAAACAGTAGTGATAGCCTTAAAATTCTCCATACACACTTCTGAAAACAAAAGGTTGATTTGTAAAACCTCATAAAATTCCATGTCGAACAAAACAACATTGTCTGGGTTTCTTTATGTGGCCTGCCTGGGCAACCAGCCAATACACTGAAATAGTTTAATATTATACAGAAAACCTACCTGTGAAATCAATCAGAGTAGGCTCTGCACAAGAAGTTCAGGGCAAGGGTGAAGTAGCCAGTTATAAAGCGTTGTCCTTGTGTTAATAGTCTATTAAATATGCAGTTCTTCTCTGTGGTTCTTTCTTTAGATTAAAGATGCCTGACAAACACTGCAGGAAGCCGTAAGTTAACATCACAATTTCATTGATTCTAAAAAAACCCCACAAAACAAAATACTGGAATGTAAACTATGAAAATACAGTTTTCATTTTGGATGACAAGGGAAGCTGTCTTTATTATCTCTTGACCTTACAACGCCACAAGAGGCATGCCAGAGTTGTCCTGTTTTTTTAATTAAATATTTAAGCGCAAAACATGTCCAACACTACAAAAGTCATTATGTTTAGGACAAAGATAAATTAACTAAATTGGATCATTGCTGAAAGCAGAGAAGAGGCAAACAAGAATTTAGAGTTACAATCTCCCCACTGAAATGACCTCTGGCCACATCCAGCAAAGCAGTTAGACCAAAGAAAGGTATAGATGTTCTAAACTATGGTAAGAAAAATCCCTGGTCTGCTCAGAAGAGACACTTGAGTTTTGCTTCTGATGACTCCCCAAATTTTATGTAAAACAGAAATATACTGATTATATCTAACATATCCAGTGAACTGATTATATGTAGTATATCCAGTGACTGTGCAATGCTAATGAGGGCAGAAACTAGGTTTTCCTTCCTCTACATTAACATCTTAACTGTGCTTTATTTGGCCCAATCAGCTTGAATATGTGGTTGTAGTGTGTCTCAGCCTTAACAGGAAAACCCTATGAATCTGGTTATAAGGATACTCTCTTGGTAAATGGACAACATGGATTTCAACTCTCTTGAGGCCACAGTTGAAAAGGATGTGTGTTTCCCAATACCTGGCTAAATGGTAGTCTACTACATAAAGCAGAAATACTTCACCTACAATTACAGAGCAGCTGTAAAAGGTTCTGATTTATAAATCCCTGCTAAAGAGAAATATTCCTCTACCACTCTGAAACATTGCATGAGATTTAGGAGTAAGCATCCAAAGTAACAAAGTTTCTTACCAGGAAGTTTCCTTTCCCTCCACACTGTCTTGGGATCCTAGGCATCAGCTTTGGTTCTGCATGCCACCCAAGGGACCAAATGTGTAATTAATTAACATCTCTTTGTTGCAATTTCTCCTTCTGAAGGTGGTGATGATAATTTCTACCTCACAAGAGCACTGACCCTCTACCAGAATGTAACTGGAGCATAAAAAAGACTTTTGCTTTCCTTAGAAGCCAAAAATATAGTGGTACAAAGTACTTTCATTATAGCTGATTGCATCTTTCACATTTTAGATCTGCACAGATCCTAGCTGACCTGAAATACTGTAAATTTAAAGATGCAGAATCAGTAAATAGAGTTGCTCTTCATTCTTCTAAGAATATAAAACAATACAAGGAAGAGTGGCCACATGTGATGTAGACATGAAAAATATTTTGTTCAATTTATGGAAATAGCCGTCTGTTACGTGCAGTCTACCTGCTGATCTACACGTGTCATTTGACTGTCAAGGATACTCATTATCTTTGTGAAAATGATGAATAACCTTTAACTCCTCAGTAAATTACTGAAAATGAAAGCCAGACAGAGATGTGCTGAACCTGAAGAGACCCATTCTACCTGAAGCAAGCAGAAAATGAGACGCATCTTTTCATAGGCCAGTATTTTTGGGTAACCATTTTGGTGCTTATGGCCAGGCAGGGATCAGTACATCTTGGTGGCAGGTCATCTCTTCACCCAGACAGAAGCCTGTGTACCACAGTCCTCTACACAAAAATCTTTTTTCCTGCTCTCTTACCACTCCCCATGCCCAAGTCTAACCAAATATGGAGGCCACATGCATACAGCATTTTGGGATGTAGATGTCTATCGGTGTCTTAGTTACACCTACCAAAACTTTTCATTTATGACCCGGTTTTTGCTGAGCTTTGCAACAACGCCCAGTTGTATAGTAACCCTCCACTGTTACATTTGCTGTGAGCACTGAGGTCTCAGACAAACCATTCCTCCTTTAAGTGACGGGTTTGCTGCACCCTGGAGCATGTTGCTTACCTGTAACAGGTAAAAAGCTCTAGGGAGAGTTCATTATTTTAACTCTGCTCCTGCAAGACTCCGCCTGGAGCACTGCGTACAGTTCTGGTGCTCCCAGCATAAGAAGGGTATGGAATTGTTGGAGTGTGTCCAGAGGAGGGTCACGAAGTTGGTGAGAGGACTGAAGCACCTCGACTGCAACAAGAGGCTGAGAAAGCTGGGGCTGTTCAGCCTGGAGAGGAGCAGGTTGTGTGGAGGCTCCATAACAACCTTCCCGTATCTGAAGGGGCCTACAGGGAAGAGAGAGACGGATTTGCTGTGGAGCGGCAGTGACAGGACCAGGGGGAATGGGTACAAACTGAAAGAGGGGAAATCTAGGTTAGATCTTAGAGAAACATTCTTTACTGTGAGGGTGGTGGGACACCGGCACAGGTTGCCCAGGGAGGCTGTGGATGCCCCACTCCTGGCAGCGTTCAAGGACAGGTTGGACATGCCCTGGAGGGGTCCCAGTGTGGGGAAGTGCTGGGACGAGACCACCTTTAAGGCCCATTAACACTCTGTGATTCTATTAACACCCTCAGAAATGTAACAGGTGAGGCTGACTAGAGAAAGGAAACTAATCAGGTCTCCAGCCTAACCCCAAGAAGGGTGCCTATTGCGGCCCCACCGCGCCGCAGCAGCGCGGCCGCCTCAGGCCGGGCGCGGCCCAGCGCCCCCCGCCACCCTCGGGGGGCACTGCCTGCCCGGGGTGTGGGGTCTGGGGTGCGGGGTTGGCGTTTGGGGTCTGGGGTGTGGCGTTTTTGGTGTCCCCGCCCGTGCGGCGGGGCCGGGGCCGGGGCTGTGGGCGGGCCGGGGGCGGTGCAGCCGGGCGGAGCGCGGGGGGAGGCGGAGCGCGGCCCTCGCCATGTCCAAACATGTGTTTCTGACGGGACCCCCAGGTAAGGGGGGCGGGAGGAGCCGGGGCAGCGGGGCTGGGGACGCGGTGTTGCCCCAGGGACTGCCTTGGGGCCCGGCCCGGCCCGGCCCGGGTGCCGTGGGGCGGTCGGGGCCGGAGGAAGGCCCTCCCCGCTCGGCCGCGGCCCTGAGGTACCCCCGGTGCTGGCCTGGTCAGTTTGTGTCTAACGAAGGGTCGTTCTGTGTCTCCATCCAGCCCGCGGTGCCTTGTACTCCTGCAGACGGCACTGGTTTGTCCCTGCCTCCAGCCCTTCCCCTTCCCAGTGCTGGGGGAAAAAAACCAGCCGTGTCCTGGATAACTAATCCTGCTCCAGTATAAGCTCCATCCATTAATAATTTGTGAGACCTCATTTCTTCTGTGACTTAATTGTAGTGATTTAGCCCTCCCAGCCTAAGTGATGTGCAGGTAGAGGTAGTAATTGGTGTCCCAGATGAGCAGGCCTCGATTGAAGCAGTGGAGTAGTTTATCATGGTAGGGGAATCAGATTATTGTGGAGGCAGAGTGGGATATAGTATGAGGACCAAACTACATAGTCGATAAAGAAGTTAACCAGTTATTATGACTGCAAAACTTTTGTGGTGTGGGAGTAAAGCAGTGGGCGTAGTTCTTTTTGTGAATCTCTTGCAGGTGCCTGTCCTGTCTGGAGTTAATCTAAAATGATGCTGCTAGGCTGAGATAGGAGTATATTCTATCCCCTTCATTCTCTCTTTCCATCCACTTGAATAAAAGCAGCCCTGCAGGAGACTCAGAGGTTAGGCCTGCCTTAAGCCTTGTCTCTCTTCATTTATCTGTAATTGAATGTACTGTTTGATTAGCTAAATATATAACTTCAAGCTTTCTTAAACTTAGTTTGAATCATTCTAGCTTTCTTTGTCAATTTACTGAATGATGGTAACCAAATTAGAGATAGCAGATCCACTTAGCCAAATTAGTATAAATTCGCTTATAGAGACAAGGCCTTGGAAAGATGTTAGATACTGAGGGTGCCACATTTGTCATTTTATTGTTGTTCCACTGCCAGAAAGCCCTTTTCTTCAGTTTTGACTAGATGCCCTTGAAGTCACAGTATATTTTGTCATTGGTATTGACTGTTAGGAAAATAGTTCCTAAAGCTGCTTAAAATCTAAAGGAGAAGTTTGGTGTCTGCACGTTGAAATTATTTCTGTTGGCATCTTTAGTCATCTCAGATTTGGTCTATGTTCCTTATCTCCAGGAATTTGAAGGTTTATTCTACAGGATTATTTTCCATCTTCTGATTTTTTTAAAAATTAAGTGGTAACACTGAATTTTGTGAGAGGTGATAAAGATGAATGTAAAAGGAGATTGTCAAGGGATGTACTTGTACAATGGCAAATGAGAAGAAATAGCTCCCTTGTGGGACCTGAAATGATGTCTGAAACATGATCAATGTTCATACTGTCAAAAGTACATTAGACTGTGGAAGGAGACATCAGGTAGCGAGGGTTTTAAGGGCAAGTCTTAGGGTAAGAAATTGGATTATAGGGTCACAGGATAATTCATGTAAAAAGGAACTTCAGGAGGTGTAAAAGAGGGTCAGCTGTGAGGCCAGACCAGCTTGCTCAAGGTTTTATCCAGGCACACCTTGAAATCCTTGAAGAACATAAAGACTACATAGCCTCTCTGGGTAGCCTGTTTCAGGGCTTCATTGGCCTCACAGTAAAAATCTTCTCCCTGTATATAGTCAAAATGTCTCTCAATTCAGTTACCAGAAGAAGCATTTTTCTGTTGTTGGGAATGCTTTTTGCCATGCAGGACCTGGTATCTCAGGGTTGTCGAGTGCTTCTGGTTTATAGTACATCAGTGAAAGTGTGTTCTTTTTGCCAGTTAGGCTTCTGGTAGCAGAAGTCAGCTTTGACCTTTTGATCTAAAAGGAGAGTAAACTTATCTCTGTTCTTAAAAAGTAGTGAGTATCAGTGGTAGAAAGGGAGATTTGTCACTCAGTCTTCAGCAAGCTTGGATATCAGTCGTGTAACAGCATGGCTCTTGTGTATTTCCCTGCCTTGGGGTAAGTTTTGTGGCCTGCCTGTGCACTATCTAAGCTAGTAAGTTCAGTGGTCACGTGGGATATTTTTACCATTCTGTTGTGACTTCTCAAATGCTAATAAAACTTTACAGTTTCAGTACAGAATGAACTTTAAAAGGTGCTTCTGGTCTTTCCTACCATTTGAAAAAAGTAATTTGCAAACTTCAACAGTAATCAGTATTCCTGCAGAACAGAATCATTACTGTGGTGTTTAAAAACTGGCTTTTAGTGCAGAAGAAGATTAACCCTGTGTGCTTTTTTTAATTCTTTGTTTTTAGGGGTTGGAAAGACTACTTTGATCCAGAAAGTCACTCAGGCTCTGAAATCCTCAGGCATTCCCATTGATGGATTTTACACGGAGGAAGTTAGAGAAGGTGGCAGGAGAACAGGATTTGATGTTGTCACTTTGTCTGGAAACCGAGGACCTTTATCTAGAGTCAGGTACTGAGTTTTTAATAACTGTAAGTGGCTTATTGTTTTTATGTGCCTGCTCCAGTCCATTGGCATGTTCAGTGCTCTTCCAGAAGGTGATTTTCAGCACACACAGCTTTCATGGTCAGGGTCATTGTTTAGTTCTTGTGTCCTGGCTGATACCTATATTCTCTATCTAGGCAGTGTCTCTGTTGCATACTGAAATACTGAAAATGTGCTAGGGAGGGATGTTCTCTCTTACTGCCTATTTCACAACAGATAAAGCACTGATGAGCCTTTTATTATGAGGTTAAGTCTCTTTGGAATACAGTAAGTAGCTTGTTGTGGGCAGGGAGGAAAATTTTTGTGTTTCTACCAGCTAATTTGTGGAGCCAGAAGTGGAAAATTAAAAGAGAAATCATATATAACATTGTTTTAAAGAGCCACTGACTGGTCCTCAAAACTCATATGTGAATTTTAAGAAAAAGAGGGTTTCAGAGCACCACTAAGAGAGGGGCCTCTGAAGTGCAGAGTAGCTTACAGTCTCTCCTGATTGACTAGACTAGATTTTTCCCACTTTGTACAAAACTTAATCAAGGCCCAGGTGTGTCCTTAGCACCTCATTCAGATAGAGTTGATCTGACTAAATAATTTGCATTCTGCTAATAATGGAGGTTCCCCCAGGATATTGTGGTGCAGCACATGCAAGCTGAGCGTTTTTCCAAGATTGTTTAAGGGTTTTGCAGCCTACACTGAGATTTGGGCTACTGCTGTGATGCTGTCTGTAGTGTCACATTACCAAATTCAAAGGTCTGAACTGCAGACATAAATTTTTATTTCAGTGTAAATATACCTGCTGACTTTTAGATGCCATTGTCCTTCCATACGCTCTTTAAACTTGAGCTTGCATAGTTGTGAAGGTAGCTTATGGTATAAATATTATCTGAAAGCAAACTAACTGCAATATGACTTAGTGCATGGTCTGCAGAGTGTATTTCCCTTCCTTTCTTAGAAGAATTAAAGGGATTATTTGATTTATTTGGATAACTTCTCATAAATCCACTCTAAATGACTGTGGCAAATTCTCACTAAACTCAGTACTGAGAAGGAATTGTGTGTCTCTTTTTCAACTTCAGTTCTGATTCTTCTACTTCAAGACGTGAATATCGGGTTGGACAATATGTTGTAGACCTTGTTTCCTTTGAGCAGTTGGTTCTTCCTATGCTAAGAAATGTGAGTATTCTGTGAAAGCTGCTGAAAAATGTGTGTTTTACGATAATTGGTGTTACTGGAAGGCCCTTTTTCAGCACTAGTTTTTGCTATTAATGAGCCGCCTGTTTCTTCGGCTTTACTGATTCTGATTGACTTCAGGATGAGGAAGCTGGAGGTGCAAATCTGGCTTGTTCTCTTATCGTTATTGTGGTTTTGGAGAGATTGGAATCTCCTCATTTTCTTGATCTGATATCATCCTGTGAGCAGGACCTCCTTGGCCTGAAGAGGCAGCTGGTAGGAAGTTTCTTCCTATGCTGCTGTCTCACATATTGGAAAGCAAACAAAATGTATGAGTGGCTTAATGTGGAGAATTGGGTGGAATCGGTGGGTCCAAGAAAAGGGCTTTTTGCTGCTGCTCTTCTTTAGGGCCCTTTCCCCCCTCTTCCTCTGATTCCCATCTTCTTCCAGGAGAAGCATTTGTTTCTTGAATCCAGTGGGTGCTTTTGGTTCCTACTGTGTAAGTACCTGCATACTGATAATAGCAGCCTGCCTATTTGGTATTTAGCCAGCTGCCCAAGGAGTGCTCTGACTGTGACAAGACTTTCCATGCAGTCTTTTTCCTTTCTCCTGCCAATATTCTGTTACTGCCTTTTTCCTTCTCCTTCCTCTCCCTCCAACCTTTCCCCTCTCCCAAATTAAACAAGAACAGATCTGATTTTGGCAATAACATCACAGTGTGCAGCAGCTGCTGAACTGTGCTACTAAAAAAAAGCCTATTGTGATTTTTTTACATCACCAAAGCTCAAGGGGACAAGAAAGAAGGGACTTTTTTGATGAACTTAGAACAAGAAACCAAAGAGGTGCAAGGAGCAAAAATAAGGTTGAGGATCTAATTCTTGATTTTTATCAAGGTACATTAAAGTCTGACAGTAGGAAAACAGATGTTGGGATAAGGGAGAAAGGAAATATAAATAAAATGGAATGATTTGTATCTGTTTCATTTCACTGCAACTATATTTATGATGTTAGTAAATGAAAGGATGGTTTATAAAAATACTTCATTAAGCCAGTGCTGTACTTGGAATCCTTTTACTATTGAATTAATATGAAGTCCACGAGAGGTCTTACTGGGAAAGTGTTACCAGCATTGAATTTTTCAGTTTCTTCTATAGCTTTCTGCAAGTACAAGAAGGTGAAGAGAACTGGGGCCAGCAGAATTACACATTGTGTGATCCTGTGCTCATAGAAAGCACTGATTATCAGTTTTTTGGGAATTGTGGGAATACATGTAAGTGGCCCAAAATGGAAGAGGAGAGTGAGGAAGATCACAGAACTGAAACAAGAAGAGACAAATGAAGAATGAGGTCAGGAGAGTCATAGGTATGGTGTGGTTTGATCAGAGAGCAGCATGAAATGGGCACATGCCCATTTAGTCTTGACAACAGCTCTTAAGGCTTTATTTACGCCACTTAGAATGGGGTAGATCCTCCAATGGCAGATCTCTCTGGTTCTGCAAACTTTACCAGGCAGGACTGATAAAGTTTTTTCAGTTTTTTTCAAAGCTAAGTGCTCTGTTTCTCAGTGTGTGACCTAGTGACTAGTATTGGCTTTTTGGCTTCACTGATCTATGAAAGGATTTTAGATAAAACAGCTACTCAGTAGGGACTCAGCTTGAAAAGGTTTTAGGATGCATGTTACACAGTTCTTTTACTTTCCCAGAAGCAAATACTTTACCTTCACAAGGGATAGTGTTTTGATTTTTTTTTTTCAATGTTCTCTATAATATGGCTTGTTTTGGTACATATTTGTGGATCTGTAGTGATGTTTTGAATTGAGTTGATTTCCACCTCACTTCTGTAAATAACGGAGTGTGCTTTTCAGTTACTTTTACCAAAAGAAGGTAGGCATTGCACTTCCTTTTTCTGTTGAAGAGATCCTCCACTTCATGGGCTGCCTTTTCCTCAGTAGCAGTCACCCGTGTTTTTTCATAGACTTTACAGCTGCTCACACAGGTCTGCAGCACCGTACTCTTTGTCACAGTATTCGCTTCATGAGAAAAGCAAACAAATGACAAATGTGATTAATTGTTAGTATGATGTCTCTCCTACGATCCAGGAAGGTGGCTAGGACTAAAGAATAAGGTAAATCTCAACAAACAAGTGGAAGATGACTCTTCTGATGTGAGAGAGGCTTGAAATGACTTGGTTGTTAACGAGACAGCTTTGAAGAAAACCAGTTGTTCTGAGAGAAGTGCTAGTTTTGACCCTCCTTCAACCCAGCTGAAAAAGGAGAAACTGCCAAATCTAGACTTAAGGGAAGTCTTTTTATTTAAATCCTTTTTTTTTTTTTTTGTGTGTGTGACTGTTGGTTTATTCTAAATCCATAATTTGATGGGAAGAGTTTTTAAAAATCAGTGGCACTCAGAATGATTGAGAGCTGCTAGTAGGCCAAGTACAGTTCTTAATTTTCAAATAGCTCATATGGGACTGTTGTGAGAATTCTACTTTGAAGGAAATCTGATATTATGGATATTTCCTATTGTAGTTCATATTTATACTGCACATATATTTTCATCCTTCCAAAAAATCTCTCATGAAATAGAAATGGTAGTTTCTAAGTCTGTCATTTGCCAGCAGTAGCTTTGACTCTTCCACTTTCCCCAGTATTACAACTGAATTTTTTTTGGAAGTATTTCTTTTATCAGCATAGAAATTATTTCGTGTTCTAAGTTCTGTGTTGTTTACAGTTTCTTCATGTGCTTTTCCACAGGTAAACCATGGCAGTGATACAGAGAAAAGAATTTGTGTCATAGATGAGATTGGTAAAATGGAACTCTTCAGCCAGGCTTTTATTCAAGCTGTTCGTCAGACTCTCACTGGCTCAGGGACTGTGGTGCTTGGAACTATTCCAATACCTAAGGGAAAGCCACTGGATCTTGTTGAAGAAATAAGAAGTAGAAAAGATGTTAAAGTGTTCAATGTGAGTAGTATTTAATATCCTTAAAGAGCCTTCTGTTCTAGGTTACTGGTTTGTATTTGGCTCTGTTTAAACAACTGATAGCTGTGGGTAGTTTGTATGAAATAAGTTTTTTAGTTTCCATTTTATTCTTAATGGGCAGGTGCTCACATTATTAAAAAAACCCAACATTTGGCACTTGATATAGCAGGCTCACACAGCTGGCTTTGCTTGTGAGGAGCTGCAGAAGTAATGATATAGTTGTTTTAAAAGGTTTTCTTGCTGTAGTATTATTGCTGCATAAGTATTCATTATTCCTGAGAGTTAAATCTTTTAAAGTACAGTCAGATTTTTAAGCTCTTTTTTTCCCAGACTGGCTTGCAGAAATATTACCAGTAATCATATTCAAGAAACTAAAAAAAAAAAAAAAAAGGAAAAAAAAGGCAGCAGTGGAGTTTGCAGAAATGATTTATAGAAGAAAGATGCTTGTAAATGGAGTATGCTTTCTCTGGAGTCAGAGAACCAATTTTGGAATTCATTACGTTATTTTTACAGACAAAATTTTCAGAATATTAGGGCCTCGAAGTGCATTTCTGATCAGTTACGGGGGGGGGTCTCAAAAACTTCCCGCAATAAAACATAGCCTGTTCATAGGAATACAGGATGAGTTTTCCTTAACATCTGTAAGTGTCCTGGGTGCTTCACAAACCCGAGCTAAATGCATTCCCTACTCTGATTTATGTTTCCTCTTCAGAGTTAGGTTGAAAAAACTGCAGTGCTCAGAAATGTTCCTCAGCTTTCTTCTAGTTGAGGATCCCACCATCATCTGCAGTTTCTGTTTTCAGATTAAATGCTGATTTAATTAAGTGCTAAGGTAATTGTTGGAGCAAAGATGAGAGACTATTCCTCTCCTTATATAAGCATTCAGCTCCTACCATTCCTTTCAGGGGTAAAGCCCCAGGTTTTCCACTACCAAGCTAATGTGTGTTTGTTGTCGGGCTTTTGAACAGAGATGCGCATGAAGATTAGCTCAGCTGGTTAGAGCACAGTACTAATAATGCCAAGGCTGTGGATTTGATCCCCATAGGGGCCATTCACTTATGAGTTGGACTGGGGAAGAGGGAATGAGGAAGCCTTACTGAAAGTAACACTCAATGCTTAGGCTGCAGTCACAACAGCAGAGTGAGTAGTGTGTGCATTTGGTCCTCTCAGGGGAGGAAACAGGGTGCTAGAAAACAGCATTTGGCTTTTCAAGGAAGCTTTTGAGGCTCCTGTTGTCTCTTTTTATCAGGTGATGTGAGGGCATCTGCTACTCAACCCCACGTTTTTAGCTGTGTCAGTCTGCCAACACATCCTTCTCTCAAGTACTGACAGCAGCCAACTAAAGCCTTTCTGTGAATTTAAACCAAGCATTGTTTCCTTTAGCGAAAAAATCTTTACTAAAAAAATGGCCTATCCTGTTCATGTTGCTGAGATTAGGACATGCAGGTTTCTTCAATTAAACAGCGTTCTCTGCGAATCCGTTAGCCAAAAGCACGCATGTGAAATGTGTGGTAGACTGCAGTCATTCCCTGGTGACACACACCTACTTTGCTGAAGTCTTGTGCAGGAGAGCATCTGCCTCTTTTGCTCCAGTGACACACTATACACTCTTTCCCAGCTGGTTAAAACATGTGCATGACCAGGAACAGAACCGGCCCGTGAGGAGTCAGAGGTGTTAGTAGCTGAAGGGAATACTGGATCACCAGCTTATACGTTCTTCGAGGATTGTGGCATGGGGAGAACCTGGAGTGTCCAGATACCTCATGGTCAGCTTCCTAACTTTTATGGTGCCTGGAAGTATGCAGAAGTAGTTGACTACCTCCCAAAGATGTGCTGGCTGTTTTATCACTTCCTACAGAGATAGGCTGAATTCAAGTAGCTCAGCAAAGTTTTTTCATCCTTCTCTTAGTGTCACAAGGACAGTTGTGATGTTTGACGCCAAGAGCACAGAGACAGCTGTTTGGGGTTTTACAGTCCCTTCTGTCTGAAAGCATATTTTGTTGGTATAAATGGGCCCAGATGCCCTAAAAGCAGTTGAGCATTTGGTCCCAAATGTTTAATTTATTATGTTTAGGGCTCTTAACGATAGGAGCTCTGATATCTAACACATTTCTCTCCACTGCTGCCCAATTCCATTTTGCTGAGAACTAAACTTTACGGTGAAACTACAGAGACTCTTTTTGCACTGTCTGTGCAGTTTTGCAGACATGGTGTCATGAATAGGATCAGGTTATCCTTAGCAGCTGGCAGATACTAATTTTTTCCCATTCTCCGATCTATTAATTTTGCTTCCCTGAAACCCATTAGTGAAGTTTGGTTGCATATGCCTATTAAGAAAAAAATAGCTAAATGGATCAGAAGAAAAGGTTCCGTTTGAACAGATTGTAGACGAGCACTTACCTTGACAGTACTTTTAACAGGGGAAGAAAGCTTTTGTCCTCTGCGGTTGCCTGCTTGTAGTCTAGGTGGTAATTTCCTCCAAATTACCTAAATGCTTAGTATAAGCAGCATCTACAGTTATTTTTAACTCTCTAAAAACTTACCCATCTGTTTGTACATTCAGTACAGATACTAGGAGATTTGTTCTTTCTGGGAAAGCTGCCTGCACAGAATGTCTCCAGATCTAAAGAGGAGACTTACATCTATCAAGCAGCCTTTGTAAAACAGTTGTGAAAATTTCCCAGTGCTTGGCACTTTTTCTCTGCTGCCCTCACTGGATTTCTGGCATGTAGGTATGGAAAAGGATAGATAAAATGTAGTATTGTTTCTGTTGGCTGTGAGAGAGTGGGAAGAGCTATTAAATGTGCAAAAGGTCCTTTGAAAGTCAGGATATCAGTACACTTTCTGTGAGATTTAGAGTTTGGCTCCTATGTGCTTGTATTGTTTACCTTGGGGTCTCTCAATAGCTGTACTGAAGAGCGTTCTTTGTTGTCTTGCTCCCTTTGTTATTGTTGAGGGTTTTGTTTATCTTAGAACAGGCTTGGAATGATTCTCAATAAAACCAATGACATTTTCAGGCAGATCTTCCCTTACCTTATTCCCCGCCCCCGCTTTTTGTTCTTTTTTTTTTTTTTTTTATGTTACTTTTTCATTAATCCCATGTTGATCTGCTGTCTTGAATTCAAGTGGGGTAGGTGAGACCACTGTCTGTAGGTTTTGCAGTGTTGTTTTCCAGCATTTGGATAGGATGCCTGTGACTGTAAATAGTGGTAGGCTCCTAGGGCCAAATTCTTCAGGTAGGTTTGTCAACTATTGAATAATAATAACAATAATAACAATACTTTGTTCATTATTGGTTGTAATACTGGAAGGGATACAAACTCTTGTGCTCAGATCTTAAATGCAGGTACAGGAAGTGCAGTGAAACCTTTCTGGTAGAGGGTTTTATGATGTGTAGTGTTGTGTCTCTCCTTCCTCATCAAACAGCTTTTCTCCAACTTTATATGAACTCCTCCTTTTTTTGGCTCATCTGTCTTTGTCTGATTTCTTCCTGCCCTCTCTGCAGGGGTCTGAACAGTGGGGAAAATTTCTTAGAGGTTTTTAAATGAGGCTTTTGCTGATGCTTCGCAATTGCTTCTTAACCCTTTACCACCCAGGTCATCTCCCCAGGCTTTGTTTGAGTTAGTACTGTGTGGCACTGGGGGTCACTGGGCTCTGGATCAAGACCTGGTCTGTCAGGAAGGGGTAATTTACACACAGAGAGTTCCCCCCAGCTCTGTGCCCCCGGGAGCTGAGCTGACTAGCAAATGCTAGCATTTGCTTGGCGGTTTACACTAATCTGTATGGGCTGGGATGCAGATGGACCCAGCAAAAGACAGGGCACTGGACTACGTGGATTTTCACATATGCTGGTCTTAAAGCCCAGCATTTCATGGAGTGGTTGACCGAATCTGTCCCTCAGTGTGCTACAGAAGACTCCAGCTTTTTCAAGTACTCTATTTTTTTTTCCAAGGCATTTCTATCCTGCAGTGCTAAGGTTTCTCAGAGAACAGAGGTATGCTGCTAAGCCTGTTTTAATTTCTTTTCTTTGCAGATATTTTTTGCTAGGTCTGTCATCTTAATAAATACAACCCTTTCAAGTGATGAAAGCTTAAGAACACTTTATAGTAGGAAAGTTAAATTTGGTGGTTGAAAAGGATTTCTAGTAATGACAAAAGTACATGCTGGTTCTTTGAGTGATTCTCGTTAGTTATTCAAACCCTGAATAATACTGCAAAATGGGTAATTAAATCAAAAAGATCACTGATTATTCAATTATGTATGTTTGTGGGTTTAGCATATTGTGTTCTCAGTAGCAGAAGAAAGCAGGTGTTTGACACTCAACATTCCTGCACTGAGAAAGAAATGCATTTGAATTTCTGCTTTGATTGTTTTTGAAGTAAACCCTGGTATAGAGGCTGTTCATCAAATTACATAAGTTTTAATTTCTCTTTCTCTAGGTTAGTAAGGAAAACAGAAACAGCATTTTGCAAGACATCTTGGCAGCTGTGGAATCCTGCAGAAAATGAAGACCTTCTCTTTCCTGTAAACACTGAAGTTTTTATTTCAACAAAACATTACAACATTTTGTGGATGTTTTAGAGTCTGTCCTTCCTGCTTTAGCCCCAGAAGGCTTTACTGGAGCCTTCAGGGTAAGCAAGGTAAAGCTGGTAATACTCTAAAATGTGAAAATGAGATAGCAGGATTCTTATTTATTCAGTTCACTGAATTAAAAAAATTGAATAGCTAACATCCAGTTCTAATCTGGCTGTTTGGAAGTTAGGTGGTCTAACTGATCCAAGTTACCCCATGTAAAAACAATTAACTGTAAAATCTGTTTGAGATTTTAGTCTTTGAGTGTGTTTGGACCGTTCTGCCTAGAGAGCAATTTAGTATCTGGAAGTTAGCCCTGGTGTAACAGAACAGAACCCTGTCCAAAATATATAAGTGTTTTGCCTGGTTTATGTGGAAATGCCTTTGCTGTTGGTGACTCAGCTTAGGTGTGTCCAGGGGTGTTTCAGCATGGATGCTGAGAAATCATGAAGCAGAAGGAATAAGGAGATGCTCGCTCTCTCCCTGTACCCCCAGACACCCCTCTCTGCAGTTGCAGTATAAGAAGGGTTAACTAGAGTTTCAAGAAAATTTCCTGTAGTCCCAAGTGACATTTACAGAATTCCAGTTTGTGTGGGAAAATAACCAGCTCTATCCTCCCATACGTGGCCTAGGTAGTAGTTGATAAGAGGGCTGCATTTTGAGTTTATTTTCAATTTTCTGATGGCAATCCTGTCCCACATCCCCTTAAAAATTGCATATATAAATCTTCAAGTCCATGGAGTTCAGTCAAATGTTGACTTGTGTTTTTCATGCAGAGTTTAAGTCAGGATGTACTTAATACTGCAGTTGTCTATATTTGTTTTGCAATCTGTTATGTTTATTGATGCCTTTTGTTTGTTTGGGTTTTTTCCCTTACCCAGTTTTGTACATGCGTAATGGTGAAATAAGAAGTGTTGGAGAGTATTAGACAATGTTTCCCTATGAGGTGTACAAATGTGTTCAGGAAAAGTGCCACCACTTAATCAGTTTTGCATGTTGTGAAAACAGAATTCCCTCCCAGGTGCACACTGTTCATTGTACAATTTATAGTCATCTCTGGTTGTAGAAAGTTGTTAAGAATTCAGTAATTTCTTAACATTTTTCTGTTCAGTTCAATGACTGTTAAAACCAGCAAACTATATTAAAGGCATTTTCAAATATAATTTTAATTATTTATTTCTGTAAAACTGACTCTCACAGTTGTATAGGGTTGGATGGGGACAGGCATTTTTAGAGGTATCCTGCAAACAGCTGGGGGCAATGTCCTTTCTGTTTCCTGTATTCAGAATGAGAGGGTCTGGTACAAACATTGCCCCTCCACACATGGTAGGAGGTCCATGCTACATTACAGGATGCCATGGCCATCATTCCCTGACTGCCCTGTTAGAACTACCCTTTTGCCCAAATCCCTCTGGATGATACTGTCGTCTTCATCATATTTGGGAAAAAGAAAATTCCTCTTAGTGTCGCACTCCTTTGAGAATGTACAGCTCCTGGCTGCTTTTTGCAAAATAAGGTTGTGCCCTGGAGATACCATTAATCCCTTAATTACTTCAGGCATCTTACTCAGACAAAAGACCTTTTTTAGAGGTGAAGGACTTGGGACCACTGTAACCTTTTTCAGGGCTTTATGCCATAGATTTTTTGAACAGAAACATCTCTGCACTTAAGTATTGGATGTCCTCCTCTTTCAAAGTCAAGTCTCTTAAATAAAATATGCTGTGAAAGAATAGTTCTTTCAATGACTAAATGATGACCCAAAGTGTAGCAAGGTTTTAGTGGGACTGCTGTGGAGTCTTAAATGAGGACTGACCTTTAAAGCTAAATGAAGGGGAGAGATTTCACACTCCTCTGTTAGAGGCTGGGGAGCGGAATTCCTTTAGGAGTGATGGCAGAGTTGAGTTTTCCAAATTCCAGTTCAGCCAGTAATGTTGGGAGATCACTTAACGTGGTATTTGATCCCCATGAAAGCAGATATACTGCCCTGCATATAGTGCCATGGTGCCTACTGTAGTCTCATCATATAATAGAGTGGGGGAAAAAAACCCAAACAGTTGGAACAACAGGTTTGGGAAGCTTTTGACCAGTGTGCTTATAGTACTGTTAAGCCATTGCCTTATGGTGCAAGGAAGACCTTTTGTATTGAGGCTCGATGGTCACTGGAAAATGCAGGTGGATTTTTCTTTCGCTGGAACTGTGAGTGAAGTGTCAACCCTTTTAAACCAAAGCATATTTTTGCTACTGACATAAATGTCTCTTGTTTTCTGCTACCTATCTCAAGACTGGTGAGAGTCTTTATTTTTTGTTGGTTTTTTTTTGGATTTTTAAGGCAATTTTCTCTCTGAGCTAGACTGCTTTTCCAGAGAAATAAAGAGAAATTTTGTAGCCTGTGTTCAGCAGGAGATTGTAGATGACCTTAACAGTCATATCTGGCCTTTAAATCTTTGGCAGTCTCAAAGATATGATTTGCCAGTTTCAAATATACTTAGAGTAAGTAAGTAGTATTTCCAACTGAATGTAAGTTTTTATGACAACCTGTGTTTACTTTAAAGATAAAAATTTATTGTCTGGTTTTGCACTAGTAAAATATTTGGAAGGCCTTGAGAGCTCTGTAACAGCAAACAGCATTCACAATTCCCCTGATGGGCTGATTTTACTAATAGCACACATTTGGTGAAAAGAACCTCTGATGTACCAGCTACATTCCAAATGACAACGTTAGTGCACCTGCAGGTTTTAATTGGTGTAAAAAAGGGGAGAATGTGAGGTACCAATTACTCTCTTGAAGCCCGAGAATCAAGGGTGTTTTTGGCAAGGAGGCTTGTAATTCCAACATAAAATTGCACACAGCATGGAATAAACAGGGCCTGCATTATTTATCATGCATTAGGCAATTTTTGACTTGTAAAACTCTGAGAAGCTGAGAGAGGTGAATCTTTGACACTGGACCTACTGCAAAGTTAATTATAAGTAATATGTCTGTGTTGCAGATTTAAGGATGTACAAGCACTAGTGAAACATGGTAATTAAATACCAGCTCCCAATCCAGGGAGTAATCTAAATATGGCAGTAATTGGGTAGTTGAAAGGAATGCATTGATGAGAAGATGATTATTACGTGCTGGAGAATCTCACTGGTAATTTTAATCTTTTAAAATGAGCTGCACAAAATTCAGCTAGTCTTTAACTTATATTCTCCAGCAAGAGAAGAGTCTGGTGGGCTGGAGACAAATGCAAATGACATTTCTTGCCTTATTCTAATAGTTTTTGTAAAAAGCTGTGAATGACATCACGGAGTCGTAAGAACTTCATAGTGTCAGAATGTCTGTCATAGATATTGAGAGTATCTGGTCATCATGTCAAGGGAAAAGGACTCACACTGATAAGTCCTTTTCATTAAGATTTGTCTTAAATGCAGTAAATGCATTTAAGATTTTCTGCTTATGGGAATGAGGTGAGACTTTGCAATGAGAACTTCAGTTCCTTGCAGAGAAGTTCACGTGATGCTGCAAAATGGAGGGAACAGCCAGGATCTCTGGCTTTTATTTTAGGATGAGCAGGAATGAACTTTGTAGACCATGCTCATCACTGGTTCCTACTTGCTTCCTGTGGTGGGAAACAGCCAGGCTGGGGTCTTGCCAGTGTACCTGGTGGATGTGAGCAGTTCAGCAGCCTGTGGTTGGCTTTGATAAAAAGTTACTTAAAGTCTTTTTACCAGACCTTCAGGCCATGTTTCATGCTTTGGAGTGTAGTACCTGGCTTTTACTGTAGGATGTAAACAAGAGCCTGTTAGCGAAAGGAAAGTTTAGGAAAACAAAATGGGAGGGAGGTAAGTATCTCATGTTTAGTGCAAGGGCTGAAATACTGTGTCTGTGCTTGTTTTACCTTATTATCCTCCATTTGGTAACCTGCTGTGTTGTCGGTGTTCCTCTCTGGCTGGGAGGGCCCTGCTGAGCCAGTCTGGATAAAATCACTCTCAGTGTTTCTTTTCAGCAATGGTGATGTTATGGAGTTTAAGCTGGGGGGAAGCAGATGAAGCCTCCATCTCTTCATTTCTATGAAAAAACTGCATGTATCAAATGCTCTTCTGGATTGAGTACTTGATTTCCTTGCTAATGAGATGGGAATGTCACCTTTATCATGTTATAGAAACAAGAATGTTCTGGGCTGCCTGAACAAGCTAAGTGGCCTCTGCAGCTCTGGAAAAATCAAGCATAACGCCTGATGCAAAAAACCCTTGTGGACTTCCTTAGAAAAGGTATTTATATTTTGGTGGTGGCCCTTCTTCCTGCATTGCAGCTGTAGTAGGAGATCAGCCATACAAGCGAACTGTGAAGCCTGAGCAACTTCAGGGCCAAAGTTTTAACTGTTCGGCATTGTGAAACACATCAGCAGTGTCACAGATGACATAAAAGCAGTGAAAGTTACCTTTGCTTTTCCTTCAGAGGCCAAAACTGCCCAACAAGTGGGGTCCTGAGGTCGCAGGTACCTCCATCTTGCAATTCTGAGACACCTTGAGTGTGAGATTAAGTATCAAGCTGCTTAGGTCTTTCAGGAATGTGACAGAAAGCCTTTATGTCTATGTAGGCACTGGTGCTGAGCACAGCATTCCTTGGTGCTCTGCAGAGCTGTTCAGAACAGCTCACTGTTGAAATTAGGTCTTGTGTAAAGATTAGGTTCCTATTTCTTAGCTTTGTGTGCACCAGAGCCTTAAATGCATCTTCTGCTATGAGGAGAGTAACTGGGTGTATCTCTACCTCATGCAAAAATGGGGGAGGTCAAATGTGTTTAATCAATACCACCTCATACCTAGCTGCAGGTTTTATTTCTAATCATGTCTGATTATTCTGTAGGGTTGGCTCTTATTTAAAACCACTGTATATAGCAGTAGTCTTATTAATATAACAGAAGACTATCAAAAAATATGGAGGAATGTAACATGGGAAAGTTTGCGCTCATTTTGATTTTATTTCCTGTCTTTGTTACGCTTGTTAGTGGTCACTCTTTTTTTTTTTTTCAACCCACTAAGCTACAATAACAACTTTAAGGCAAAATAAAAGCTGTGTAGGACGTGGCTACAAAAGGAACTATTTTTTGAATCTTACTTTGACTCCTGCTTTGCTCTGTTTGCACGGTGTCTCAGCAACAGAGTTAGAACCTGCCTTTCCTGTGCAGCAGGAGGCTGGACTTCATGGCACACTGCTGTCCCCAAGGAGTGGGGGCTCTGGGGGCTGGTGGCTTGAACTAGGTCGGGAACTGTGAGGCAGCTGCATTATTTTAGGATGCAGTACTGGAGACCAAGGAGATGGTAGAGTCTTGCAGAAGATGCGGTGCAGGGGGCAGGTGGTGTTGCTGGGCCTCAGTCCATGCCAAGCAGATGCAGTGGCTTGCTGCTGAAAGGATTTGTGCAGCTATTTCTGGTTTAGTGTGCTCGAGTTGGATACACAGAATAATTCAGGTTGATTTGGGCTACTGGCATTACTTATTTTTGATGGAAATTAATTCAAACTTAAAGATGTGAAAATTGGAGGCCTAAGTGAGGCCAGGTGAACATGGGAAAGTCCTTACTGCTTTCCACAGCCACCTGTTTGCCCTGCCTCCACGCAGGAAGACAAAGAGATGATGGTTTGTGCTGTGGACTGCCATGCAAAAGCATCCAAGGCAGAACCGGGGCTGGTGGCTGTTAGTAAGAGCCCTCCACCTACCTGTATAACCTCCATCCTTCATTTGTAATGAAGCACTTCATGAACAGGGTGGTGGGAAAGAGACAGGGTCTGCCAGAACTGTTCAGAAGGGAGCAGCTGAATTCAGTTGCCTGTCCCACATCACACTTGAATGCCAGAGGAGACAGTAGCAGGGCCTGAACTGTGCACAGTGTCCACGTGTCTCAGAAGGCTGTACATGAATACTCTGCTTTTGCACTTGTGAAAATGGTCAGAATTTTTCCTAGGTTGTGCTGAGCTTTATAAATAATCAACTCATCAAGATCTGAAGTGAAATAAAACCAATAGATTTCTTAATTTGGTAAGGCAGAAAGCAAGTGAAAACAATTCCAAAGAGAAAAGAAGACCCAAAAACTGCTGCCACACAAAATGTACTTGAATCATTTTATTTTCACTCAGTGTTATTTAGTTCTACTGCTCAGATCTTAAGTGTGGCACAGTAGGAAGATCAGAATGCAACTGAGTAATGCCTAACAGTAATGAGACTTAGCTACAGCATCTCTTGTTAAATCTTTCTTGTTAATTGGGACAAGACAGCCTGGCTGCACATCATCGTGTTGAGATTTAGAAACAATCTATGGTAGTTACAGTAAAGAGGAACAGCAAGACACTGATAGCTGCAATTTTTTTTAATTAAAAATGAGAACACACATGTGTGTGTTTAGACTCTGTAGTAGAGGAAGGATTTGTTACACCCTTTTGCCTTCCAAAGTAGTCATGCATTCCTGAAAATCAGTGTTTCTCAAACCTTGTGAAAGTGTGGCCTCTCTTTTTGCATCATCTGTCTTTATGCAACTATTAAATTGGCAGCGGCTCAGTTTCTCTGGGGGAGGGAAATCGGAAGGTTCTGTAATTACTGGCTGCGTTTATGGACACTGAGCTGTGTCCAGCAATTAAAGGTATTTAGCTGTTCTCTTCTTAACACAAATACTTCCAGACAATAACTACAGCCCACTTTGCACTTTTCTGTTCTCCTCAAGGATTCTCCTGGGCCTTATAGCAACTCCTAAGGGTACTGTTGCCTGGAATTTGAGAAACACTCCTGTAAATCAAACAGGAATATGGGATAATACCTAACTTATGCAAAGCTGCTTTGCAAATAAGGTGCACCATATGCTTTGAAGACTTTCCATGCACTGGATACTTTCTTTTCTCACACTTTTGTTAATCTGTGTAGCATGGCTTATTCACACAGTATTTCAGTATGGCTGCATGCAGTATATAAGTCTGTGATGCTATGTTGCTGTTGAGCATTAGCACCTGCATAACATGTTAAAGAAAAATAAGAGACTTGTTGGAAAAAAAAATCAGATTTAGCTCTAATGTTACAGCATGTGGTACTGTCCCTTTATGTATTCATTATTTCTGTTCATAGTTGCCTTTTGCTATATGTTATATATCAAATTTCAGTTAGTTTGCATGCAATCAGCTGTTTAGTTATGGCAGGAAAGAGATGTCTTGTGTGCTTTTCACTGAGTTGTATTAATATTTCCTACTGTATTCATTTGTGATTCTAACCGTTCCAGGCGAAGGAACGTTAAACAGGTTGTATTCATTGTTACAGGATTTACAAGAACCTGAGATGAAGTGGCACTGTGTGTTTTTTAGGATATCTTCCAACCCTACCCATGCGAAGGCCATTAGCTGAAGAACACCTGCCCTGTAGTATTCTTGTGTAGAAGTTAGAAAAATAAACATTTGAAGGTTGCTTATTACATTTGAAAGAACCTAAACCCATGTGCAGCTTCCTGACCTAACTCTGTCTTTATTTAATTCTCAGAAGCACGTGGCCCTTATGCTAGGAGTGCTCCTTACTGCTCCTCAGACAAGCTTTGCTGAGAAGCGGTGTCTTCCAGGGCCATGTCTTCTTGGCTGGCCCTTCTGCACTCCAGGTTCCGACTCATGAATATGGCATGGGCTGGGCCTGCCTCTCGCTGTGGTCTGGGCTCTGCAGCACTGCTTGCTTCACAGGTCTCAGCAAGTTGCTGGGAAGAAAGAAAGAAAAAGTCAACTAGTTTATGAAATTTCTAAGTAACACTTCAGCTATTTTTTGAAGTGACAGGTGAAAAAAAGTTAAAAATTGATGTAGGAATGTCATTCTGTGAAACTCCATGGGATTCTTAACATGCATTATTCACAAGGGACTTCTGAAGAGGTACTTGTCACACTTTGTGTAACGCATAAATTTGGAAGGAAAAGGAGACCAGGAGCTAGAGGTTTAGTACCACAGATGTACATGTATAGAGAGCTGTAAAATAATTTGGATTGAAAAGGACTTCTGGAGGTCATCCAGTCTAAACCGCTGCTCCAAGCAGGGCTGACTTCTGAATTGTTAAATTGGGTTGCTCTGGGGCTGGCTTTATACACCAAATTTTAAATCCAACTTACAAAGAAACCTTTTCATCAAAACCGGAATGCAATTATCAGTCCGAAAACGTTAAGCGCAGTGCCACCCCACCGTAAGGAGTCCATTGGTATAAAAGCATTCCAGAACTGTGCTGTGTTCACGTTTAAATAAAACACTTCCTCATTACTGCTCTGACTCAAACAGGCACCTGGACTCTGAGCAGTTACTTTGGCCAGGATTCACCTCATCTAAATTTAACCATGTAGTCTTAGTGTGTCATTTAGGCTGCCAGTGGTTGGTAGAGAGATACCAAGTCTCCCAGGGGAAAATTTTTTCCTAATAGCTTTGAGGATGAAGTGCCTCTCCACTGAATACAGGAGCCTCACTAACAATCTCCTGAGACTTCCTGCCCAAATTTTAGATGGCTTAAAGTTAGACAAGGTGAATCCTACCATTAGTACTGAGTATCGCAGGCTGGCTGAGTTCTTGCAAATTAGGCTGGAATTATGCCTTGTCATTTGATAACGTTCAAATGTATGTATGTGTAGAAATAGTATTAATACTCATTACAGTCACAAAGCAGGACTGGACTCTGATGAGTAACGTTCAGTCAACTCCTGTTGAAGTTCATAGCAAAACTCTAGGGAACCATACTATACACGGTATTTTTGGGTTGAGAACAAAGTACACGCAGCCTAAGGAGCTTTGTTCACTTGAGGTTTGGAGAGTTCTTTGGAAACTATGGAATTTATACACAGTTCAGAATGACAGTAACAGAAAAGTGGTTTGGACTTTCCATATCCACAGTCTTCCCTGTTTGCCAATTTGGTTTCCATTTTGATAGGCCAAATGTGAAAGTGTCTGATTATGGTGTCTAGTCACAGTCACCCTTCATTCTCTAACTCATCTTCTCATGCTTCTCTTCTCTAGTGCTGAGGTCAAATTTTCAAAGTTCAGGATATCAACTGATGCCAACCAAAGTTAAATGAATATACTTACATAGACAGTAAAAGGATAACACTACTATGTGCATTGAATTTTCCAGGGAAGATGGGAATGGAACTGGGAGCCTACTGGGAAGAAGTCTGGAAGTTCTTTGTGTGTTAGAAAATGCTGAATCACAGGGCATGTGGGTTTCCTTTGGTAAATATTTCCTATAAGATTCCTTTCAGCAACAAGGTTTCAGGTCCTGGATTGAATTTCTGGTCAGAGAGGGGGACAGAACAAATGCTCTATTCAGGGGAACCATTCCTCTTCCTACAAATAATTTTAATTCCTGCATAAGCAGGAAGGAGAGAGCTATTTAGCGTGCTTATGATGGTACTCATCACCTGGGCTGCAGAAAATAGAGACTTAAATCCCTGGTTTGAATGAAAGAAAGGGTGACTTTGCCCCAGTTTGCAATTTCAGCGGTGTGAGTAACAGCCAACCTGTCAGTTACTTATAAATGCTCTCACTCTCATATACAGACTAATATTAAACAGTCTCATTTTCATTGTGATGCAGCAAAATCCAAAGCAAATACCAAAATCCTGGCATTGTTTCAGAAAAAACCCTATTTTCTGAAGCAGTGAGAAGGAAGAAACCAAATGGTGGTGAGGACAGTTCAAGAACAGGGTGGGAGAGCAATACAGGAGTTCATGTTTAGTGCTGCTGTTTTGGCTTCAGCCTTACCCGAGCTGCCTGACTTGCTGCTCTAGCAGAAGGACCCATGGCAATATTCATACTGCTGGATGACTGGGTGTCACTGGTGTTACCTCCGTCCGCGGCCGAGAGCCCAGAAATTACCAAAGCACTTGAGAAACTTCTCTTGCCGAACAGCAGGCTGAGAGTTGAGCTGGTGGAAGAGGCCAGACTGGACCTGAGCATTGCTGCAGCTCGGTCCTGCACAGTCAGCTGGCCAGCAACAGGAACAGCAGGAGACTGGGAAAACACAGATGTTGCTGAGTTGTGGAATGACAGCTGACTACTAGAAAGCCTTTGGGCAATTTCGTGAGCAGATGTAGATGTTTGGATGAAAGGCTGGCGGCTTTCTACAATTGGTCCAGAGTGACTTGAAGCTGGGGGCCTTTGGTTTAGAGCAGTGTGTGCCTGGACAGACTGACTCCTGGGTTTTCTCCTGCCTGTAAAAGAAAGATTAATATATTTAAGTAAGTGGCATTCTGATGAACTCCATGCTATTGACAGTGTCCCATGTGTACATATTACTGTTGGTATATTACCACTGCTTTTACCAGCATAAGAATCCTGGGAATAACAAGAGTAACACACTGCCACATCTATGAATTTTTGTGTTTTCCACTACAGGGTTCTGAGTTTTGGTCAAAATAGCCCTAATGGTTATGTACCGAGTCAAAAGAGAGGGATGTGAGAAAAGATCCCAGGGAAAGTGCTCTAATGACCTATTCTGCCACATACATTTTAATCAGCCCAGTGAATAATTATGCAGAGTGTCACTGTAACTGTTTCCTTTTGACAACCACACTAATGTAGGGGATGTTGAATAGCTACCTTAAATGGCTTGGTGTAATTAAATGCAATAATAAAACAAAAAAACTTGTAAGTTAAAACAATGGCACATTAAGCAGAATTATTCTTGCATATGGAGAGAGAGACTTTTAAAATTCAACCAAGTGGAAGAATACAGCACTCAAGCCACAAGAGAGTTTTTAAGACTAGTAGTAAACTGTCTGAGTTCCAAGAGAGATATTTACAGTACATCACAGATTGAAAAGACGTGAATGCTTCCAGTTAGGGTAGACTACTGGAGGTCTGAATGAGACCCACGTAAGATTCTTGTCCCATTCTGTGAAGCATCTCAATGCAACCACTACTGGATACAGAGAGTAGATCCGCTATGCTATTCTGACATGCCTAGACAAATTCTTCCTGTACATATACATCTCCATAGTTAACATTTATATCAACACCTTATGTCATTCAAGCAAATAATTCTGTATTTCTTACGCTTGCATATTTAAATAGCCACAGAATGAAAAATCATAAAATACTGTCCAGTGAACCCACAACCAGATACCTGCCTGTACCCAAGCATTCTGCAAATGGCAGGCAGTGGGCTGGCATGTGCCACAGGCCCCAGAAGACTTTACTGTTTCTGCAGGCAGGCTCTAACCCAGGCTTACACAGCAAATACCCAGTCACGCGAGTGCCTGCTTGGCTTTTTTGCTTTCCAGGAAACTCCAAACATTTAACACAAGCTGGCATTTTGGTTTCCTAGCTATAGCTGTGGGGTAGAGAGTTGATGCCAGAAAATCTGTTGAGAGCCATCAACACAGAAACAAGTTTTCCTGGCAGGCATTTCCAGGCTGTTGGTAATACTTTTTTTTTGCTTTGGTTTTCCCCAATACCCGAACTCCTCCAAACACTGAATTTTTGCTGGCATAAAGGAATATAAATCTCACACTATCTTGTAGAAACATGCCTACTGAATTCATGGAGGTTCCAGCAATGCAGAATTTCATATCCAAACTATTTACATTATACAGCTGAAACCACAGACCTGATTTTCGGGGGCTGGTATCTTTACCCCCATTTTTCAGATGCTGAAGCAAAGAGAATTTAGGTAACTTGGCACAGAGTCAGACAAGCAGAGCTGGGCTACAGCATAACTGGGGCTCTTTAGCTGGACTAAAACTCAGTTGGTTTGGCAAGTATTGGACACTTTCACACATCATTTACAATGTATCTTTAGTCCCATTTTTATAGTCCAACCAATAAAAAAATAATTTTCCTAAGATGGCATTCTCTGTAATAAGAGCCCCGAGATCTCTGCTTGAGAGTGATAGGACAGATGCACATGGCTCTTGGAAGCACCTGGACAATGCTCTCAGGCACGTGATGTGATTCTTGGGGTGGTCTTGTGCACAGCCAGGTGTTGGACTTTGATGGTCCTTGTGGGTCCCTTCCAGCTCAGGATATTCTATGGTCCTGCAGCTCCTGTGTACCACTCTGCCAGTGTCCTCTGCCCTTCAGCTGTGATCAACAGGGAGGGCATGTGCTGTGATGGGGGTCAGGCCTGGCTGCCGTGCTGGCAGCTGTGCACACGTCTGGCTTCCGCAGGGATTCAGGTTTCTTCAAACCCTGGGATTTCGTTTAACTGCTTTGGTTTCTACATCTGATGGTTATTTTAATACGTTACCTTTTTTAAGTAAAAAGAATGGACTGGAATTAGGAACAGAGAGGCTGCGGTGTGTTAAGTTTGTGCAGGGACTAACGTGGCCAAACATCTGTTTGTGATTTAAACTGCCAAGCTGACCCCTGTCCAAAAGTATTCTATATTCATCCCAAATGCAGTGGTTACAGCACTGGACAGGAGACCACCCGCATCTATACATAAATAACTCTGTCCTTGCAAACACTTATATAAAACAAAGACTGTTCTGTAAACTGCATTATGAAATAAGGACACTTTTGGGGAGAACCCCACATGTTTCCAGTGTTCCTGATTTCGGTCGCACTTTTATAAAGGGCTTTCATTGCATTTTGCAGACTCAGTGGCACCAGGCTGCAAAACAAAATACAAAATAGGAAAAAATTAAATGCACTTGATTCATAACTTATAAGTCTAGAAGGAATTCTCCTATGATCATCTAGTCTACTGTCCTATATAGCGTGGACCAGAGAACTTCCTGGAATTAATTCCTGTGTGGTATTACTAATTACTACTGTGATTTTTAAAAATGCATCCAAGTATCTCCAGTCATGGAGAATCCACCTTAACTCTTAGTCACTTGTTTATTTACTCTCTTGATATTAAAAATGTGCTCTTAATTTCAAATCCAAATTTGTTTAGCTTTGTTATATCCAAATCTGCTCAGATCAATAGTCTTTGGTCACCTTTCATTGCCCAGGTAAGTACTTCAAGACTGTGATCAAGGCAGCCCTTAAAATACCAGTTGTTTGAAAGCAATGAATCTTTCACTACAGGACTTATTTCCCAGATCTTTGATCATTTTTCAGCTCTGCTTTGAATTTTCCAAACTAAAAATGTCCTTCTTAAATTAGGGCACTAGAAGTATGCGTGGTAGGCCAACACTGTCCTGAACCAAAGTCAGACTGATAGACAGGCACTATGCAGATCACCCTAGTCATTCTGGTTTCTAACACCAGGCATAGCATAAGTTCTTTCCCAGTGCTCTGGTATTGCCTTAGTGTTGTGATGCTTACTGAAGGTCAAACAGAACTTGCTTTTTAACCAGCTCTCTTAAAAACCTTCTTGAATTAGTCATTTGGATTTGCTCAATTAAGCTTTGATAGCCACTCTTTCATGTTGTTTGTAGTTGTTAGGATGGATGGAATGGTTTCATGATCAGATCATAGAAACAGATTATCTGCATTTTTCCCAATATAAACCAGACATTTCTCATTTCTGCACATGGCAACTCTACCTTTCTTGATCTAGTGGCAGATCAAGACCACTGTTGGGATTTCTTTTGCTTCTTAATACTGTTTAAAAATAAACAGTCACAAACCCACTTTCATCTTTTTGTCCCTAATGGTCCTAGCCAAAACCTTCTTGTTTCATTCTCTATCAACAGTATCTCAGGAGAGAATATGCATTTGCATTTGCTGTTTTCCACTTCCTTGTGTATGATATGCATTTCTTCATTTTACCAGAAGTCAAGTTGCTTCTCTTAACTTTCTCTCTTGATAGTGATTTTCTGGGCACCCAATATGTTCTTTTAAACAACTAACAATTAACTTACTTTATTGTATGGTATGCTCAGGATAATTATTTCACAATTAACTTTGCTGCTCTGATTATTGTAGTGTCAAGTTATGAGTATGCACATGGGGATTCCTCTAACACTAGACTCAGTTAAATGCAGCAGTTATTTTATTCTTCCAACATGATTTATATTCAGGGCCTGTTTTTTTCCAGTCTTGTCCATTATCTTTAATGGTAGGTCAAAATGATTAAGGGAGACAAACAAGTGTCATACCCCTCTAGTTCTCTGCTTTAATTTATATAGCAATAGCACAAACCTGTTGAAAGGTAGAGCTAATTGGCTTTACCTTACAAGTTCTGATCCCAGAGTGATAGATTTCACAGTGACTCACTGACAAACTTAGAATCATAGAATACCTTGGGTTGGAAGGGACCTTAAAAATCATCTAGTTCCAACTCTCCTGCCATGGGTGGAGACACTTTTCACTAGACCATGTTGCTTAAAGCCCCATCCAACCTGGCCTTGAACACTTCCCGGGATGGGGCATCCACACCTTCTTTTGGCAACCTGTTCCAGTGCCTTACCACCCTCACAGTAAAGAATTTTTCCTAATATCCAATCTAAAACTACTCTCAGTGTAAAGCCATTCCCCCTTGTCCTTTCACTACATGCCCTTGTAAAAAGTCTCCATCTTTCTCATGGACTTCCTTCAGATACTGGAAGGCCAGAACTAGGTCACTCCAAAGCCTTCTCTTCTCCAGGCTAAACAAACCCTATTCTCTTCACCTTTCCTCATAGGAGAGGTGCTCCCTCCCTTTGATAATCTTGGTGGCCCTCCTGTGGACCTGCTCCAAGGGGTCAATGTCCTTCCTATGCTGGGAACCCCAGAGCTGGATGCAGAACTCCAGGTGGGGTCTCACCAGAGCATAGAGGCAGAATCACCTCTCTAGGTGGCCACACTCCTTTTGATGCAGCCCAGAACACAATCGGCTTTCTGGGCTGCAGCTGCACATTACCAGCTCATGCCCAGCCTCTTGTCCACCAGCACTCCTAAGTCCTTCTTGACAGGGCTGCTCTGGATCTGTCCATCCCCCAGCCTATACTGATACTGGGGGTTCCCCTGACCCAGATGCAGCAGCTTGGGACCACTTCTCTTGTCCAGGCCCCTCTGGATGGTACCCTGTCCTTCAGGTGTTTCAAACACACCACACAGCTTGGTGTCATCTGCAAATCTGCTGAGGGTGCACTTGATCCCTTTGTCTGTGTCATTAATGAACACTCATCCCAATACGGACTCCTGAGGCACACCACTTGTCATTGATGACCATCGGGACTCCAAGCCATTGATACTCTGAATGTGACAGCCCAACCAGTTCCTTATCCTTACTTCTACAATGTGAAGGCCATTCTACCCTGTTCTACCCTGTGAATATGTCTGAAGTACTTTTGAATCCATAATTTGAGAAGGGCTCAGCTGTTAGCTGACAGAATGATTGGCAACATTTAATTTTCTCTTGGTAACTGCTGTATAGACAGAAGAAGCTTTTTTCCATTTGCTTGTTTTCCACATGCCCTGATGAACAGCCAAACCAATTCCTCAAATAAATTGTCCTGGTCCTTCCAAGATAATTAAGATTTTTTCATACTTTCATTCTGCTGTTCCCAGCCAACAATAAGCAGAGGTTCACTGTGATATGGGCTCCCTGCATCTCTCATGCACACTCTCTCCCATCTTCATTTCTCAGTCTGGCATTCTTAGTGGCACCTGCTAGTCCAAAAATTGCACATTATGGACTTATGACAGGGAAGCTTTGGTGAATCACATTTGTCTTATACCCTCCCAGTAAGTACCTGGAACAGCATCAGGAAGCCATCTCCTACATGTTCTTGGCCATTAGGAAAGACAAAATGCTCTCTTACTAAAATTAGTTTTCCACTGGATTTGAGCACACCCCAAAAGCACCTGCCTATGCAGCCCCTCAGGAGAAAGATACAGAGAAAGACAAGTATGTTTTGCACATACCTGCCCGCTGGTGCACCTCTTGAGATGAAGCTTGTAACTGAGGGGTTCCATCTCTGGTGGGCTGCGAGCTACTGCTCTGGCTTGAATTGCCTGTGGAATTGTTGCTGGCTGAAGACCCCCCTCCACTATCCACCTCCTCTGCGTTACCTCTCTCGTGGTGAGCTGCTGCATGGCAGTCCTTCCGCATTCTGTTTGCAGGAACACACGTATGGTCAGCCACTTGTTGCACATGAAAATTTGAGTCACCAGTGTTAGATGCCCTCAAAATGTGTAATTGTTCTCTCTCACACCACTGCAGGTCTTCTGACATTTTATGAGATGACAAAGATCATGATGAGGTAAGCTTACTTGGAACAAAACTGCATACAACACAAACCAAATCTTTCCTTGTCTGCATTAAGTGGCTTTGTAACCCTGCAAGACCTTAGGGTTCTTTATCCAATGTTACAGTGGTCTCTGAAGATCAACTTCTGCATGAGGTAACCAAGTAGCAGAGAAATGGGCTGGAGGGAGCTCGGAGGGATGACCAGCATGGTGGGAAACTAGCACGGTAATGAGATTTAATCCTAACGTTTTAAGGTAGGTCTTGGCATGCGAGCTCCCATAGCCTCTCCATGGTGCCCTGCCTCTCCTCAGCTCTGGTGGTAATAGGGCAGGTGGAGGAAATGAGACAAGGGAGGTTTTTTTGTATGAAAAGTGCATGTAGGAATGAAAGATGCAGTGTGTCAGATACTGATCAGGCATGCCTGGGAAGTCATGCACTTTTGTTGAATAGCAAATACGTTTTTAGATGTGTTTTGGTCAAGAACAATGACTTGGGGATGATTATACTGCCAAAGCTTTGGAGCATAACCCTCTGGCATATTTACTCATGTTCTGACATGTCAGAGTTACAGAAAAGATATTTAGAAGGCATAAGCAGTAAAATTCCATGGAATAAGGGAAATGTCTAGTGCTAAGTGATCTGAATGAATCATGTTGAACATGTAGAAAGTTTTGCCATGAATGAGTTAATGAATGTTTTTTCCTGCTCTATCTGCAGTGCTGTTTTGTTATACTCTGAGTTATTTGCAATTAATTTTTTTTATTCATAGATAACAATATAGAATTACTGTCTCTTAACAGAAAATACAGTGAAACCAAGACTTGCAGGGTCTCTATCGGCATAGCCAAAATTTAACACCTACCTTAACCATTTGGATTTGAACCACTTTTTAATGTTGTCCAAACTGACAGGTCCCCCCCAAATGTTCCTCAGTTGGCTGTGTGTCCCAAGGTACGAGGTGGTTAAAGGGGAAACATACATTGGATATCCCAGTGGCTGATCACATGAAGAATTAATTAAGTTCCGCAAGACCTGTTTATTGTTCTGGATGCTTCCTCTCTCCGGGTTACAATTGCGTAAGAAAATCAGTTCCTGCTGCTGCCCAGCCCAAAGCCCTCTGACACACTCCTTGTTGACCTACAGAAAAGTTAAAAACATGCGGATCATGCGAAAACATCTTCTACTTAAGATGCAGAACTACAGTATCCAGGTAGAACGGCAATGGTTGTGTGTACAAACACCTCATGTGTTTGCACCAACAGCTTTTGCAGCTACTCCCTGATAGAGCCTGGAATGTTATTTCAGATACACAAACATGTGGGTACAAAATGGAAGTGAACTGAAAAGAGCTCTTTTAGCCTCCAGTCTCTACTCCAATAACTGCAATTGACTTCTCCTTTTGACCAGGTGACTCAGAAATAATATTAGTTACCACAGCCCTATATTACTGCAATATTAGAAAGATTTTACATGTACCTTGATCACCTTGAAGCTCAGGTAGCTTTTGTGGAGCATGATAACTTTATATTCATCTGCTCCTTCATCTACCACGTGTCTCAGGGTGAGCAGCTCCTCTCGGTTGGAGAGCACAGCGCTGCGCCAGGCTGGGTCCCCTTCGTGACAAATCACCACCTTTTCTTCAAAGCATTGGATTGCTTCATACAAAACTGCTGGGTCCTCGTACTCATCTGGGCAGGTGAACTGGTCCTGGTAGTACAGGAAAGAGTATCGAAAAGGTCAGGTATATCTGTGAAAACACAAAAACTATTAACAATAAACAAAATCCTGTTTTTCAAACAGTTGCCAGCTGCCCCCCCCACTGACTTTTTTTTATTCACAAAAGACCACCAACAATAGCTGGGACTGGGAATCCATCAGCAGATACCACAATATTGTAACTTCAGCTATCCAGCAGCACCACGGCCAGCGATAACATCGTAAAATTATTGTGTCAAATACCAGATAGGAATTCACAGCAGTTCAGTAACAGTCAGAACAATTATAAATACAAGTCATTATAAAAGCATATGATACTAAATCATAACATGCCAGAGTAAGAACAAAGTCAACTCCATGCTATGCAGGGCCTGACCTGAAATCAGCAATGAAATCGGTATAATCAATATATTTCCTTTCAATCTACAAACAACCCTATTTATCCATGCAAGTAAAACATAAGACTGTCAGTTTTGTTTTGATGAAAAATGCAAGGTCAAGATCTGCAAAGTGCATGGTTTCAAATGGGTAGTCAGGGGATACAGAAAAGAAGATCAAGTGAATGCAAAATAAATGCCAAGCTTTTCCATCTTGGTGAGGAATGTTTCTCAGAAAATGCAACAAATACTCCATTTCCCACTTTTTCTTATTTTTTTTCCTCCTCCTTAGGACAGTTGCTAAGGTTTCCTGTGTCTTCCTAAGAATACAGATATGATAGTAAAAGTTATAAATAAGTAAATAAATAAAGACCCTACCTGGTGTAGCTTCAGTGACATTCGAATTGCTGGGGCAACAACCTTATGCAGTAGATCCATGTCTGCGAAGACCCACTCATCTTTTGCTGCTATCCGAAAGTCTCCTTTGAACAGTGCATGAAGCCCATAAAGAAAAGAGTCCAAGCTGTAAGAGAAAGGCAGCAGTCACTCCCAGAAGTCATTCTCGTCTCACCAAGCTGGATCTCTGTCAGCTCCTGGCCACGTGCTGACCTGTATGGTGGCCGGTGGTTCTTTGGCACAGGGTGAGTGCTCGTGGTGGGCATAAAACAGGGCTTGCATCACTTATTTCTAAGGAGAAAACATTCCTTAGGTAGGTGGTTTTACTTCTGCTTGTGCTGTAAATAACTGGCCATGAAATGAATGGGACACCTGGAATGAAGGATGGCCTCGGGATGGGTGACTGAGTCACAGGGTGCCTCAGGGCACTGTTTCTCTACAGCTGTGCCAAAGACACCAGGGGTCAAAGAGTGCCAGCTGCACTCCCTATGCAGGCAGCACGACCTGTTCCCTTATTTGAAAGTTTATTGATCAGTTCTGTTAGCAGTTCTCCTTGTAAGGTGAAAAATAATAATAAAAAAAAAAAAAAAAAAGCTGTGGAATATATTTTCAGCAAGACTAAGACCTTTGCAATGAAACTCAAACCTAAATGTGAACATTAAAGCAGATGTACTGAGAATACAGTTTCAGGAAATGTTCAGTAAACCAGATGAGAGCACAAATCAAACAGGCATTTCATACTGAAACGAGCCCTAAAGCAAATACGCACTAGCTTTCTCTTTTCCAACCTAAGAAATGAGATGTAACCAGTTCTGCCTGACCTTGGATGATGGTTTGCCTGGACCTGAGACTTAAGCACGAGGTAAAAGGTTAAAATCAAGTAGTTCCTAGAAAATGGTTGCATGAGGGCTTTGTGAAGGGAAACGACCAGCCTTCAGTTTCAAGCTGCACCCTGAATTATAAGCTTCCCACGCCACCACCACAGCCACTTGTGTAATGCCTGTAGCAGGACTGCTGTCCTAATGCTGCTCTGAAGAAGTGATCTCAAAATAGAAGAAAACAGATCCATCTGTTAAAAACAGGCATCTCTTGCAAACCCACAGGACATGGTTTCATCTACCTGCCAAGATTTTACTTAGTCTTACAACAGTTCTTTTTGGATTGTAAAGGCTCTGAGGAGAAGCTGCATTAAGATGTTAGTGGTTTTCATTACTGCCCAGCCTTTCTCTAGAGAACACATAATCTTTCTACATAACTGAGCTTTCTTATTTTAGAAAAAGAAAAAAATCTTTTAAATATTTTCTCTGAGAGAGGGAGAAGAGAGATTAGAAGACTGTTTGGCCTATCTTCAGCTCAAAGGCATTCTTATTTTGCTCTTGGTGGGTAGCATGTTTTAAAAATTAAAATGCAAATATATATGTTGTTCCCAGAAAAACAGCTGGATACCGATTTTCTCTGCAAAAAGCACTGTGTAATACAAATCAACTAATCAGTGAGACCAAGGCCAGTCAGGAAGGCAGGGCTGCTGTCACTGCTGGGAACATCAGTAGTACAGGGAAGCTCTTGTGAATTCTTAACTGATTTGCATTTATTAATACCAAGTTACATATTAAAACATGCCGATGTGAGACAGGCACTTACACTCAGATCTTCAAAATGTTCAAGCACTGATTTCAGTGGGAGTTATTATGTGTCTTCAAGGAGTGGGTCCTGATCCCCACTGACTTTCAATCAATCATCTCCACAGTTCAGAAGATGATGATATACTCAAACCCTGCTTAATAACTAGGAAAGCCCTAGAATAAACCAACTGGGGAGGGGTGGGGGACGGAGGGAGGAAGTGGTGGGTGTAGCCAGTCTGGTAAAATACGTGACTATCATCTCCTTTGAAAAGGCTAGACTTCAGGAAAGGTCCGTTCACTTGCCCACCCACTAGACAACATCAGCATACACAACTGAATTCTTGTCTGGAAAAAACACTTCTGTACCGAAATATTCTTCCCAGGATGAAACTGCAAAAAGTACCTTGAACTCTGCACCTAATGATGATCCTATAGTATAGTTATTCCCCACATTACACTCCCTGTATTGGCTCCAAAAAGTTGGCTGGGATGAAGGGAGAAGTAGGCAGGAGAGAGAACTGGTTTTTACATCATTAGAGGCTCTCAGTGCCAAATCTGAGCACCAGAGCAGACAAAGAGTTTGCATTCATATGAACGTGTCTTACAGGCATCAGCACATGCTAAACAGGCTGTTGTGAACAGCAGTATGTGCTGGAAGCACAGCCAGGACTAGGACAGCTGCGCAAACTGCAGCCGAGCATCAGCAGAGGGAAGCATGTACAGCTCTCACTGGGCTTAGTTAGGGGAGGCTGATCCATTTCTCATCCCTCTGCATAATAAGTTTTCTAGCCAGCATTTTTAAGAACAAACATGACTGCTACAAGGAGCAAATCAGTGGCAGTAGTTGCGAGAGGCTGAGAGTCAATTATTTAATGTTTCGTATTTTCCACCAGAGCAGTCTGGAGGAGATTGCTGTATTCACAAAACCATGGGCATCTTTTATTCTCCTGCCAATCGTAATGAGGCTTTTGGGTACATTCTGCCTATAATGTGACACTATCTCAAGCCATTACTTCTGTAACATGCAGCCCTTAATCCATACAAGATACAATTCTCATTATTCTTCCCATTGTTACGCTCTCTCCTGAAGACACTAATGAGATTACAACGAAGCTGTAAAGTCGACTGCTTTGATCTCAGGCCTAACTCAAGGTTGTTGCTGCTTTCTTGGCCCAGTTTTAACATACCCAAATTAGTAATCTGCTGCAGTTACAGGCTCATTCAAAATATTTTGAAAACTAGTTAAGGTAAAATCACATGTCAAGGAAACAACATTAATCTGTAAGAGACATAACTACTATTTCTGGCAACATTTTTAACCCTTTGAGCTCACAACCTGAAAAGCTGCTGTTGCAACTGTGAGCTATTTTAGAACAAGACTAGTAGGTGCATGGGAACCATCGGTCTCTTGAACATGCAGAAGAGAAGGGATTAGGTAGTGCCATAAATACCAGAGGGAGGAGAACAGTGCCAAAGCAAATACTCCCTCCTACTGCACCCCTTACACTGCTGAAACTGAAAGCATTTAATGCAAACCTGAAAACAGTATGAATGAAGACTAATGAGCTGGTGAATATCTCTGTGTGTATTCTGCACACCAAAACCCATCCTCTGTCTGCAGTTTGTAGAGCTTCTCCAATGTTAACTGTAAGTCTGTTTAAGGAATAAAGAAACACGCGTGTCTGAGCCGGTAATGACCTGAAATATTTTTAGTGGTAACCCTTCTAATTTCATATTTTAGATGATAGTGGTTGTGAGCTGAGAGTCAGACTTTCCTTCCCTGCTGCCCTGCTCACCTGTGGCAGACAGCAAGCTGCACTGTCTGCTTGAACTCCCGCTAGCAGTGCAGCATCACCAGCAACACTGTGGCACCATGTCCCATGCCCTCTACCTCCTTCTCACCCCTCAGATGCTGCACAGTGCAATGGGATGCCCAAAAGGGAAGGAGCAAGTGGGAGAAGCTGCTTCCATGGGCTTCAGCACAGTGGTTCCTCCAGGCAGAGGCATTCCTTGGAATGAGCCTCTGTCCACTCTGAGTGATAACACCCAGAAGGAGCTCAGGGAACCTGAGCAGCCAGGCTTGGTAGTGTTGGAGGTATTTGATGAGAGATTTTTATATTTCCAGAAATGTGTACTAAACATTTATTTACTGGTAGATTTAGTGGCTGAGTAAAATTATTCTGCAATTTTTTTACAAATACACACCTAAACATATCACTCACATTTGAATAAATGAATGGTAATGTCATGTCATTCTTCAAATTGCATTTTGTGCAGGGTGCCTCCTAATGACAGTTTCAAAGAGCAAATGATTTGCATAGCAATGTTCTGCCTTCTTAATGAATGCATTTATTGTGTAATCTAGTGTTAATGTTAGGTTTCTACTGACATTTACATGAACAGGTACACTGAACAATTATTTACATACATTATATAAGAGCATTTAAAATCTTGGTTTACACAGTGACATTTACTGATTAATAGATTAGACAAAATCATGTGTAAATGAGTGCAAATTGATAGTTTACATACACAATGTAAGCTTGACTCAATTCTGCAGTGCACGGCTCAGTGTAACATTACCCATGCTTTACTATTTCTGCACAGCAGTTGGATGACTGTCTCTCCTCCAAGACACCCTGTGACAAAATGAGCTAGCTCCTGACAGCCATAGAATCATAGAATGGCCTGGGTTGGAAAGGACCTTAAAGATCATCTAGTTCCACCCCCCATATTTGCAGTACATCCCCCTCACTCATGCACACAGCTGGCTGTGGGTCTGCCTGCTCTGACCACTCCTGAAGAAAACTAAAACCCTCTTCAGCACCAGCAAGCTCCAAAAAGGTCCCCAGAATGTCATGACACCTTTTTAAGGAAAGGGACTGTGAAGCATCACCTAAGGAATGGTTCCTCCAGCTTCTGAGGACCTTAACTACTTCTCCCCCATCTGACTGAATGCAGTCCTGCAAGCAGCTTGAGAGCTGGGGGCGAGGACCAGCAATAATGCTCCAAATTACAACTGGTGAGAGCTGCTGTATCTCTGTCAAACACAGAGAGAGGGGAGGGAGACCTAACTTCAGTTGCCTGAAGCTAGTTCTCAGGAGCATCTCCTTCTGGCCTCATCAGTGTTGCACATGTTGGACAAAGTGTCCTTCCCCCTGCATGCTGCATAATTGCATTCCTATGGGAGTCTCACTGACTTACTGCTTTGTTGTGTTTAAATTACTTGTGAAGATCTGTATGAAGCCATAAACACAGTAAGTAGGGTTAGAACTTCCCTCTGTGCTCAAGTGACTGTGTTTGGGGGATTTCTGTTGAGAAAGGTCTTGATGCTGGGGGTAGCATATCCACCTTGCTCCTTAGTTAATAATTTCTATTAAATTGGTTTTGTATAGATATATACATTCTGTAAGACAAGAATAAATGTATTTCACCAAGCAAAAGTCATGCTGCAGCAATTTATAACTTCAATCGTGCTACTCAGATTCCTTTTCTTTTTCTCCAAATCTTTCTTTCAGTGGAAATGTATTAAAGGTAATTTAACCAGGTGGGGAAGTGACACGATTTTTCCACAGTGAAACTTTTCTAGGGAAAGCTTTTGTGAAGTAGCACTGAAAAAGATACAGACAGAAGGTTTCACTTAATCCCTTTTATGTCACAAAATACATTTTAAAAATACAATGATTCAATACTGCCCCAGAGCACTTGTTTAATAAAAGGAAAACCAGGACTTAATTAAAGATAGAGGATTATATAGAATAGATTCAGAAAAACAGGGACAGAGCTGTGCACCTCCTATGACTACCCTATTTTTTGCCTTTCTACAGTCCTTTTTTCCTCAAGAAAAGTGTTTTTAAGTATGGAGTGTCAACTCACCAAAAGAGAGGAACTAATTTGCTTCATTGGTAATTTGCCAGATTTTCAAAAGACATGTTATAGCTGCCTCCTGCAATTATTATTAAAATCATTAGAGAACACTTTGCAAATAATTATCCTCAACATTTATACTTTCTATGTTAAGCTTTGGAAAATCTCTGATAATATTATCCCTCTGCATTATCTACTAACTATGTAAGCCAATATAAATAGGTGACATTGTTATTGTATCTGTACTAGTGCCAAAACATTGTACTGAAGATTAAGATCCAGTGGAAAGTACATGCAATGTGATGACAGTTTGAGGAAGCCTTTGTGATATTTTTAGATGCATTTCTAATATCCCTGTGACCTACCTATTGCAGAACCAGATCAAAAATTGCTTCAATCATTTCTCAAACAAAAATCTTAAATGCACATAAACTTTTCCATCAAGTCCCAGACTCTAAAATCTGAATCATCAAAAAAATAGGACAATGTCAGAAATACCAATGACTTACTAAACACCACACTAATTTGAGTGAATAAAAATGAAGGGAGAGGAAATGCAATCAAGAAGAAAACTACTAGAGGAAGGGAATGTGTAAGAACTAGTAGAAAAGAGGTGACAAAAACCACTTTAGAAAGCAGAAATCAGCAGTACACCAAGCAATGAGCCATGTGGGCCACAAACATTTTGTGTGACTCACTGAAAGAGGAAGACATAAAACAAAATGTTACAAAGGTCTCAACAGATAACAAAGCTAGCATGAATATTTAAAAGGACTGTTTTATAACAAAATGCATTCAAAATCACACATGCTGTCTTTGTTTGCTTGTTAGTAAGACAAATCCTCTCTAAGGAGTACATTGATAGAGGTCTAGGTACTTTTGCTCACAGTTCTGTGCCAACACAGCAAGGTCACTTAGAAACTGTATTTACTCAATTTCTCTACAGTTACTAAACTCCTGTGAACACAGGGAGTTCAAATAAATCTAATAAAAGTTTAAAACCAGGTGAGAAATTAAATGTTATTAAAATAAAGATTATTTCATTAATAAAATGCCTTATCTGTAGAACAGTGTAAAAAACCCAAACAACTCAGAACTTCTAGTGAAAATGGAAGAATCCCTAATGAAAATAAAAAGATGAAGAAGATATTCAGAAACTTAACCAAACATATATTAATTAACCAGACTTCCTAGGAAGAAGTGTTTTCAATTAATGAACAAATGAGTAAGGTAGACCATAAACAGACAAAACTGTAGTCTCAAGAGATGCGAGGTTCTGCCTTCCTTGGTTGCCAGAATGAAGTGGCAAATGAACAGGAATACTGCCCTAAGGAATACGGAATCCGTATGGATTTATTATTATTTAGCTAACTAACAGTTTTTTCCTCTTCTGGAAGTTTCTTCCTTTTACTGGAATGCTGGAGGAAGCCAGCATTCCAATAGCCAGGCATGAGTGAACACAAGCAATTACCATTGGTACCCATTCTTTCAATGAAAAATTATGTTTTCTTTGCCCTATGAAATAAAAATCTTTATTAGTTATTTGGCCAACTACAAAGTAAAAGATGGCCAAGAATGGCACAAACCAAATGCTTTATGGAGGAACGAGACTTTACCTTCATCTAATATAATAATCTCAAGAGATTCCACATCATATGAAAAAAGACAAACTTTGTTTTAACATAAGGAGAAAGGATTCCTAAAAATTACCTGATGGCCATATTGTGAGATGCAGTTCCCAAAGCTCTTCGACCCAATATACACAAGGCAAAGGAAAGTGTCACTAGAGGAGAATCTTCATCGCTGTCCAGATGCTATAAAGTTTTAAGATCAGCATGTTACTCTTAATGCAAATACCATCTTTAAGAGCACCACAATACTACAAATGGTAATATTCATAAAATTTGCATGTACCTGGACCTACTCACAAAAACATTATTTGCAATTAAACAGAACAAGAAGGAAGATTATCACCATCAGAGGCTTTCTGCAAAATGCAAGCTTATTTTGCCCACTGGCTAGAAACAGAACATTTCATTCTCAGGTGGTGAGATCCCAAGGGAGGAGAGCTTTAGAGGGGGAAGGGGTTATTCTCTTTTGGTGTTTTTTGTTTGGGTCCACTTCTCCCTGACAGCACATTCTAAACCACAGGAGGTTCCTTATTGTTGAGAGACACTGCAACTCGAGAGGGCCAAAACCTTATCCATGGGATGCAGTTTCTATGAAACCTCGTCCAGATTCCAGAAGAACAATCTCTTTGCTAAAGTTTGGAGGGACACACTTTTAGTGAGTAACAATATCTACCTAAATTGTATACCACTGACGACACTGACCTCACATTTTCACAAGCAGTCAAAACATTTCATTTACATTTACTAGCTCAGGAGAGTTTCTTTTACTGGAATTTTCACAAAGAAAATTTTGCAATCAAGCAGGAGGAAAAAATGGAAACAACACCTCATGCATGCTCATTTTCAGGAGGCTGCAGATTATTATTTCAGTCCATGCAATGAGTGATTTCTTATAGCTTTCTTTGATTCTAAAACTGAAGCCAATTATCATGGAGAATGTAGTTCCTTCTATAAAATACATTGATTTTCAGGGTTATGTGGTTATGTGTACAGCAAAGTTGGTTTTTTTTTTTTTTTTAATCTCATCTCCTATATGAACCTCTGTATAGTCAGTGAATTAAAAAACAGAGGTAAAAAAAAAAAAAGTGTGCGTGTGCACCAGTGCTGGCATTCATTTGCCTTTTTAATTCTAAGTTACATGGTTCAAGTCTATTGGCATCCTGTCTGTTATTGTATTTGAAAGTCTCAGCCACAGAACAAGTGAAAAGGCATCATTTAACAGCAGCTTTCCCTGCACTGTGCAATTCTTTGTGTGTCAGAACTTGGGACATGAGACAGAGGTGAGAAAAAAAAAGAGGTGGAATATTCCCAGTAGGAGGAGGTGGTGGGGAAGGGCTCAGAAGACAATCCAGTGAAAACAGTATCAATGTAATGATATGCAGAGAAACTGGTAGAATGGTATTCAGTGTTAGAGACATGAGAAGGAACCAAAGTGGAGAAGAAGCATTCAGTGATGTTACAAGAAAGATTCAGCAATGTTACACCAACTGAGGTCAGTGGCAGCAAACGGAATGTGCAATCCATGATCCTGAGTCAAAAATGCACCAACACAGTGTGTGGTGGCCAGGAAAGATGCACTTCTCCATTTCTGTCATTATCAGCAATAATCAGAAAATTAGGTGGAGGCAATATGCTTGTTTGAAACTGTATTCTCCCTCTGGACTATTTTGAGTATTCCATGGAAATAGAGTAGTGCATTTCTGACAAATGACTGCTGATCACCAGTAGCCTTAGTGGCTCAAAGCGTGCAAATGCACAGCTGTAAACCTGCCCTTGTCCTTTGAGTTCCACACAGTTTTGTGGTGTGGTCCACCTTTGAGCTGTGAGCTCTCAGAGGTGACCTATGCTAGCAGTGAGTTTGCTGTGCACTTCCCTAACATTCTGTGACTGTACCCAAATTTTGTAAAGGATACAGAGGCATCACAAATGTTTGGCAAATGTACTCTATCACTGGAAATACTGAAGAAACAGCAATGCTCTGATGACATTCCCTGAATGGAGCCAGCTCTAGCAGTACTTCTGCAAGCACTGGGTATAGCCATGCTTTCTAGAGCTGATGAAATAAACATTGTTGCAAGTGTGCAAAATAAGGAAATGGTTCTGTATCCAAAGACTACTGCTCCTTAAAACACTAGTTTTTGCCCAAGGGTAATCTCTAAAATATGGGGAGTTTTCCACTTCACAAAACATATATTTTCACTTTATTTTAAATCTAAAATCTTAAATGAAATAAATTTTATTCTATTAATCCTGAGCAAGCAAAAGAGTACCATGCATCATTTAACTCCTATTCCATTAATTAAAACTACTACTACTAAAAAGAAATAAAATTTAACACTTACCTCCACTCTTTTTCTAGCACAGAACTGAATCCAGTCCAGATAAACACTGCAGAAACTAGCTCTTGTTATTCCTTGGAGACATGGAACATAATCTTCATCTATGTTAACGTTAAACATTGCGAGGTCACGTTCAATATAATGCCACTTTGCATAAGGCTGCAGTATCTTTTGCATGGATTCATCTTTTATCCAGTCAAGGATTTTGGGAGAAGTTGCTGTAAAGTATATTATACTCTGTCGACAAAATGGGCAAACGTTAGTCACTCTTATGTCTGATTAAAGCGGATGTACTTTACACAGAAGAGAAGAAATCGGATGTGGTCCTAAATAAAATAGGACCACATTCACACTATAATGGTACATATTTTCCCTATTTTTTTCTGCTTTGCATGACTGCTTCAGAAGAGTGTTCAAGTTAGAATGATGATAATAATTGATATCTAAATAGCAGACAACAGAAAAAGAAGTCCGACTTTCAGTATCTTCCTACCTTACAGGAAAATTAATACAATGATAGGAATAGAGAGTTCCAGCATTCAAACATGTTAATTACAGAAGACTAGTGGAGTTCTAGAGTCTATTGCCAAGAAGGTGGTAACAATAACAGTTTAGACATATTTTGAAAGAACAGTAGTAGATGATCATATGCTCAAAGTAGGGCTCTTTTTTCCTCATTGGACTTACTGCTTTCCTAATTCTTCAACAAAAACAGCTCCACCCTGATTTAGCCATAAAAATGAGATGTCACAGATGTGTATGACACAAGTCTGAAATGTCCTGTTTTAATTGCTGTTTTCTCTTGGCATTTAGTAGCACTATTTTTGTTATTTGTCAATGCAGCTGGTAAAGGATAATGGATTTTTTCTTACATGTCAAGTGAAGAAGCTGGTAACTGATGTAACTGAGTTTACTTTTAAAGCACTGAAGGAGGAGCAGCATTCAACAGGAACTATTTCACCAAATGCATAAATATTAGAAAGCAGAAACACTTGTATCTCATATCTGTGACCGAGTTTCTAAGTTTAAGTTCTTCTAACCACTGTGTCTGGAGATATTAATATAATAATAAATAAAATAGTAATTAAAAAATATATCTATCCAAACAAAGGTTATAGCATGTTTTCAAAAGAATATGAAGCTTAAGAAGTTGTTCCAGTGCTGTCCATCAACTCGAAAGTCCCATTTTAATGTTTTATCGGTATAGTATTAATATATTAATTTAGAATTGAGTTCCAAAGCAAATGAGGAGCAAGTGTACACAAATGAAGATGATGTAGTTCTACTTTACCCAGTCAATAGAAATACTACTAATAAAATAAATGTATAAAAAGAAAAAATGATGGATTACAAACGGCAGCAGCACTACCAGCCTTTTTAAAACACCCAGATGCTCTCCATAGTTTAACTTTCAAATTATACAAAAACCACACAAGTAAGAGAATTAAGCTTCAGAAGAAAGACAAGTCAGACAGATACAGACTGAGGCTGGAATTCTTGGCATCTGGAGAAAATGCACTCTTTAAAAAACATTAATGCAGAAACAATAGGAGCTGAAAACACAGCACTCAGCGAATACATACTTCTTGAATACTAAAAGATGTTTAAATAAGAATATATTGAGAAGAGATGGAGGCGGCACAAGGGAAAAATATCATAGTAGTTGGGCAGGAAATGATTTCAAAACATATGCAGAAGGGCTACAGGAGCTGACCCACTTTATTTGTGGAGAATAAAAATCCTTCTGTAAGAAGAAATATGTGCATTTCTAGGCTGTCAATGAAACTGCAAATGAAATAAATATGACTTAGGAATAAGAAGCTCAGTGCAACTCATTGTATAAAAGACCGATACAGTAATTATTCTTGAAGGATAGAAGTGAGACCAATACAGTAATTATTCTTGAAGGATAAAAGAAGTGAAACAAAGCATACATTATCTTTGTTGATTTTCAAGATAAAGTTTGCTTTTTTTATTATTCTCATCTGTGTTTACAAAGGAGCCGATTCAGCTGGGGAAAAAATCAGACTCGCATTCAGACACAAAACCAGCAAAAACTTCTGTCACCTAATTAAATTCTGCTCTTGGTAACTCCTCCAAGATATGTTTTGTGCACAAGTACATCCTCAACTACATGGCCATTCAGAAATAATATGGTAAATATTTACAGTATTGTAAGCTACAGACAGTAAACCAGAAACACTCCAAATGCTCGATGCAATGGAAGTGCAGTTGCTGCAGAAACTCCAGCCCAAGTGTTTTCAGAGTTTATGATTTATGTGACCTGAATACTGCATGATCTATAGTTCTTACAATTAGTTTCCTACACCAATAAAAAGGAAGTGTCAGGGCTTTAAAATGGTCACAGCAAAACTGCACAGGGTCTTACTCAAGACTCCCCCATAAGAAAGAGCTGGGGAAGGAATGAATTCTCACCTCTGCTTCTAATACTGTTTATTTGGAGGCAAGCATTAAAGAAACAGGACAAAAGCTGATCTGATATATGAGAATCTTCTCACCTTCCAAGGCTGTATTAAGGATTTACCAAATCTTTTTAAAGCTCCTGTTTATGGAAGAAACTAATTACTTTTAAGAATAGGAGAAGAAAATCTCCCATGTAACTTTCTTTTGGTGATTGTCATTCTAAAGAAGAGATGTCCTGAGTGCACTCTCCCTTCACTGAAGGGAGCCCCCGCCCAGGCTAATATTGAAGCTGCCAACAGATTATCTTCTCTTCATCCTTCCCTAAGAAGATAGGTAGACGAAAGGATCAACACCTTTCTGAGAAAGAAGATCTGTCAATGCAGTGTTATAGTACTGGCTCAACTAAATCCAACCAAAAGAGATTTGATTTTCACACCTTCAGTGATAAACATAAAATCTGCATACAGTGAAGATGGAGCCACACCTCAGTGGTGTGGAGATCATTTAACCCACCTCCCTTTTACTCAAAACAGGATCAACTAACCACACCTGTATCACATGGGATGAAAGTTTGTCTAAGCCACCTGACCTAAGTCAGCTGCTTTTCAGGTGTGTCCAGAACCAGATGCCCTAAACTATCTTTCAGTTAAGCTTTACTTCCCATGTGATAAACCTCACACTTTTCAAAAGTCCTCTATATATCAATTGATTTAAAGGCACAAAAAAAGTTCCAGTTTACAAAGCGCAATTCTTCACTGCTTGCAACTAAAAAGCTGCTGGTTTGATTGCAGTTTAGACTGGGATTTTTTCAATCCCACTCACCATCAAAAGCTGAGTCATGTCGGCTTGCATGAGTTTGTGTTCCAGTTATTCAGGTTACCTTTTAAAGTAAAGCAATGCCATTGTAGCAACATGCTCATTACTGTTTAAAGACGGGTTGGTTTGTTTTTTTTAGTTTAGATACATTGCTTTAATACAATTTATAGCCACAAAACCCACTTCTAAAATGAAAAAATCATGCTCACATGCAGTTTTGTTTCTAATTAGCAAATTAAACAAAGCAGTTTGGTTACCAGGCCAAACTGCCTGGAAAATTATTTATGAAATCTCAGTCTGCATTTTACAAAGTAATCAACTGCATGATCAAAGCAGCTTTGTAAACTTATGAGCTGGTTTTAACTACATTGGCTCATTTGCAAAAAATGGTGATTAACTTATTTATAACAGGTTTCTCTCTCTGAGGCTGAAGATTTTTACAGTTGCAGAGATGTAAGTTGAAAGGAGATGTCAGGGATGGTCGGGAATTTTAGTAAATGGCTTCATGGCAGTACTAGTGGCATAGGAAGCAGCATTTGGCTCTTGCTGTTTCAGTAGAAGACTATAAATCTCAGCAAATTCTTCATTTGCTGGACTGGGAATTGTTTTGGCAGAGGATGAAGATGTCTTGCCAGATTATAAGGTTCAATTATCTTGACAAATTAGTATCTGTGTGGTTATTGTGATCTTAATAACAGTGCAAATACAGAAGTGATGTAAATGAACTGCTGTTTAATCAATGGAATATACCAACTTCAAATGTGTTGTGGTATGTATGTAAACCAGAAGGTAAGAAGGGAGTTTGTGCGACTACAAAAGCACATTTGAGAAATAACTCTTCAGAGGTTTCCCAAGAACCTTATGCTTGTTAATCTCTCTTTTTTTTTTTTTTAATTTTTTTTTTATTTCCCATGGAAAAAAAGCACTGGAAAGACCAAGGCAAGAAGAAATAACAAACTGTTAGTAAAGTTTTGTTAGACCATAAGAACGTAAGTCGGAATGCTTCCTCTCACTTTACCACTAGAAGATGTTAACTGACCTTGATTTCTGCTGAAGCATGCCCACAATTTTCTGTACTGACTGTAAGTGATCACAAGTAAATTTAGCAAAGGGAGATATGGATTAATTATCCCTATTCTAGTGGAAGGTGTCCCTGCCCATGGCATGGGGGTTGGAACTGAAAGATCTTAAAGATTAACCCAAATGATTCTATGGTTCTGTGATCTAACATCAAGTCAGTCCAACTGCCAGACTGTAGTGAAGATGAATAAACATAAAGCAAAAAACTTCAAATGCTCTTTCCTCTACAGGCAGCCAGCATTCCTTCTATTTGACAAGCCTGCCTAGGAATAAAGTGCACTTTACCAGAGAGTTTACCTTGATATAGTATCTGATAAGTATTCTCCGTAGGTCGAACACTTGCAGCATTGTTGCAGCGTTGTTATCAATGATGCTGTATCCTTCCAGGATGTATTGGGTGCGTGTTATTTCCCATGTCAGCCATCGGAGGTTAAAGGCTGCATTACATGATAACAAGTGAGGCAAGTGCCCAGGCTTACAACAGCAGCAGCCTTCGTTGTCTTCATCTCCTTCTGTTATAGCTTCCACTTCCCTCTGCTGGCAATATGTCCCTTGGCAGTGAGAAAAAGAGAGTGTGCTGCCAGTTATTGGGGGAGGAGGAAACAAAGGACTTCTTCCAAGCTGAAATTCAAAGTATGTTTGAAGGTTCTACACACTTAGCAAAAACCTAAAACAAAGAGCTATGGCAACAAATTAGATGTGCTAATTGATCCATGTGCAGCAACAAATAAAGAGCTGTGAATTACTTACTATCACCTAATAAAAGCCAAAAGGGCCTGATCTAATGTTCTGGGCGTTGGGTTCTGAGCTGAGCTAAACTACAGACCGCAGCTTCTGCCTTAAATAAAAACTCACCAGGAAGCAACACTAAAGAGTCTCGCTCCATAAGGCACATTAAGCAAATTGATCCAAGTCTCAGTCTGCTTCTTCAACTAACACAAAGGACGCAAAGAAAGATTTTACAGTGTGTCAGAGTACTTGTAAAATCTGGGTTTTAGCAAGCTATCTTGGAAAGAAGGTTCCAAAAATAACATCTACTGGGTTGTGCTCTCTCCCACTGGAGTAAAAGCTACTCTGGATCAAACATCTCTAATGAATAGCACTAGTGGCAGTACATCACGAGAAGAGAGCAGCTTTCTAATTAGTCTATTACACAGGCTTTAGATCAAAGTAGAGTAAATTTTTTTTAAAAAAGGTATGTTACCTCAAAAAGAAGTCATAAGGCAGATGCTGAAACAATAATGCAGACTCTGCATTTCTAGCTTGTGCTGTGCACACTAGATGGTCAAGGTGAGCCCTTGGGGATTTGAAATCTATGAATGTGGTTTCTATACCATGTACAGCACTACTAAGAAAAACTGAGGCAGACAGCCGTGTGTTCCCCCCAGTACTCTCAAAATACACAAGTTTTATATTCCTGATGTATGTATCTTTTTAAAATTGACTCTCTATAGGCTGTTGCACAACTTACTCTCTACTGAGTTTGTACATAAACCATCTTTCAAGACCATCTCCTATTATGCAAGTAACATATGTCATGCACAGGCCTTCTGCCAGAGGTTGAGTATCACCCCATGGACTGCTGACTCCATCAGCCTCCGAACAGACTCAACAGGAGAGGACGATGCTGCACACTGCTGCAATTCAACAGCTATGACTCCCTCCCCACTGGGACCAAAGGACCTGTTGTGTCACTGTAAATGAGAGAAGAGTTTAGCTATGTTCATCATCTGAACGTTGGACCAGGAAAGAACACAGTGCCAGCTCCAATTCCCTGCAATCTGCCAGCACCCCAAGAGACAGCCTGGAGCAAAGCAGCAACCCAAAGGCCTTTGGGTGGAGCATGATGACAATTGCTGTGCCCTCGACTGTCTAGCCCAGTCCCACCATAACTGTCTGATCCATAACCTGTGAACTTTTTGTTTGTACCAAGAGAAGCAGCATCCAGAATGTTCCTTTCTCCTCATTAAAAAAAACCTTTCAAAATATACCAAAATATGCTAGAGTATTGCCTATCACCTTCTCTTTTTTGCCAGTACACCTTCTAAAATGTATACAGCAAGCAAAAACATACAAGAAAAAAGAATAGAAAAATCTGAAGGAAATGTGTGAGAAAACCCAGGATTGTAGACCTAAGAGACGGAGGAAAAAGATCCAGTATATTCCAGTGGCCTCTGTCCAGTTTGCTATGAAAAAAAATTTACACTGTGAACCCAGGGGTTTTCACACGCTGATACACATTCCCACTTACACTTCAGGGATATACAATATGAAAAATGATTAAATGTCTTCAGGTCACCCAAATATAAACATCTTTCCTTTCAACACTGCCACAAAGTACAAAACATGATCTATTAAGCTGACATTTCCAGTTGGACTGGACACGAACTGGACTGCTTCTGCTTCATATTTCACAGATTTCTACATGAATTAACACTTACTGTGCCACAGCAAAAAAACCCAAGAACTGCTCTGGGTCAGCGGATGCTTCTGTGAAATCAAGTCAGAAGACATTTTACTCAGACTCAAGCAGGGAAATCATACTCCTTTGTACACTGCTTGAAAGGAGTAAAATAACTACTCCATGCTGGTGCTGTTACTATTGCTGCAATGTTTAGTTTTGACAGTTTAAAGGTCTCTCAGTATTACACTGAATTTAAGAAAAGATACATCTTCATCCCAGGTGCTAAGCTAAGTATTGCCAAATATTTATAAGGGACGAATAATGAAAAACAGAAGCCTAATGAACAACTGCCACTGATTCCCCTTACAACCACAGGAATTAAGATGGCTTTGCTTAGTCTATGAAAATCTATTCTTAAATAATTTTTTTTTCTTTTGGAATGGGAATATCACATATTATTTCTGTGGGGTTTTTTTATGTGGTCTCTGTATTATCCCTATTAATAAATGCTAAATATTATTACTGCAGATTCTGTAATTACTAGTTTTCTTAGGACACATATATTTTATAAAATACAGGGCCTAAAGAGGCTTGCAAAACAAATAAAAAGCAAATTCAAGAGACCCTCAATGTTTAAAGGAAACTGTCATCACATGCATAACAAAGGGAAGATGATGCCAGAACATATTTGCATTCTCAGTTAATTCAACAGGTTAAATGTCTCCAAGTAATCTCTGCTGGGTAATTTTAATCAACTAAAGTTAAAATTATATTACAGTGGGTGCAATCAACTTGAACTTGAGAAGCAAGAGACATTCTAACACAGACTGTGTTATTACAAAAGCTCTAGGAACTAACCAAGTTCATGTGGTCGTTTTACAAATTAATTACAAAGAATGTGCTCTTCAACATCTGGCAAACATGCACTTGATTAACCAAACTTGTCTGATGGACTTGGGTACACCTTGGGGATTTGGTGTCTTTGGGGTATCCCTGTTAAGTTTAAAGGTATAATCTGAGCCACGGCCAGTGCTCTGACAAAACACCAAATCCTCATTCCTAGCATCATCTGATGATTAGTATTTCCAAACATCTAGTAAAGGGACTCACGTCTGCAAAGACAACATTCAGATGATGATCAAGTATGTGCTGATTCCCTCCAACTCTTGCAGTCAGTTCTAGAAAGGCTGCCAGTAATTTTCTCTCATCTTTAATGGAGACTCGCTTTAATCCACAAGGCACTGTCTGGACTTCAAATGCCAGATTGGCATTGAATCGGCATTTTTTACTGAAAAATTTCATTTACCAGTGCCTACATCAATCATTTTTGGTTCACTACTCTAGACTCTGGTACCGCAGAGACTGAGAGCATGTGCTCAGCTTTATGCACTGAGCCAGAAGGGACAAGACATAGTAAATGAAGTTAAGCATTTGTGTACATCTTTCACAGAAGGCTGACCCTAAATTTTGTGTATATGTTATATGCTGATGATTTAAATGACAGCTTTTTACATTGCTTCTCCAAGAATTATCAAGTTCAAGCAACTCTGAGAGAATTATTCATAATACCAAAGAGCAGGGAACAGAACGTGCACTTCAGTTCTGCAATATAATTAAGTGTAGTACCATTAAATATTAAAATATAGGAAAATGTTTTCACTGGTAATTAGTAATTTCAAAATCTGAGGGAAAACATTTTTTTACATTTCTTTCTGCAGTAGAAAGAAAATAAGCTCATGCTAAACTGAAGTTCAGTCACTCACTCTGCCCCTTGCTAGTATAGATGAGACCAATTCATTTGTAAGGTATCTAACACCGGATGGTTGCCAAAAATCCAACAACGTAAAAAACATGTGCCAGCTGAATAAAGCAAGGTCAGCCTGCATCAGCTCAGGAGAAAACCAGGCTGAGAACTTGGAGCTTTTTGTATTTTCCTGACGCATCAGGATTTGAGGACTGACTTGTGCTCTGCCAGAACGATCTGACCTAAATGGAAATAAGAAAATTGAAACTGAAGACTGTAATCTTCCTTCAAGAGGATACATAAAATACACCTAAATGAATGACCTTCTACAATTTAAGGCTGAAACCATAGCGTGCTTTTGAATTCAATTTTGAAAACTCAGTGAGTGAAAAGCATTTTTCAAGTTCTGAAGGGCCAGAAAGAAAAATCTGTTACACCATTACATAATTCCAGGAGCAGTTTTAGTTTCCATAGAACAGTTCAGTTTAACAACACATCCAGAAAGGGGACTAATTATTGTGGCTGAAGGCAGTGACAGCTTGAGCACTGAGGGCTGCTGGCATAAAAGCAACTACAGCCTCACCCCACTAGGGTTGAGATCATCATGAATCACTCTCCTGCACTAGGCACTTCCAGCTTTAAACTCTGTGACCCCAACAACCAGTTTTGGACTAGGGGATTTAACTAGGGGCTAAGTCTGAGAGGTGGAGCTGGATATGGAGGCGAGAGCCACGAAGAAGGACTGAAGCCCAGGGTAACTCTTTTTGAAGGCCACGCAGAGGTCTCATCACAGCCAACTCCACAAAAATGCCTGGTTGCTCACCATTTGTTGGCAAAACCACATGTGAATATTTACAAACAAATGTATTACAGTGGAATTATGTGACTCTGATGCAAATCCAAGTATTCCCAAATTCTGATGGATAAGGCTCCTTCTCACTTCTTTTCTACTCAGGAAACCATCTTCATAAGCAGCAAGTTATCACCCAAAAGAAGCACAAAGAGCATAATTCCAGCCATTGATTGGCCATCCTCTCCTGAAACATGCATCAAATATAGTTCTAAAAATACAAAAAACTAAATACTTCCAAAAGGAGTGAAGTGAGCTCATAAATGGAAACTCACAAATCCCATAACTAAACACCTTCTGGGAAACTGACTTTTTGGTTCCTTTCTGCTCTTTTGCTTGTGGAACTGGGATTAAGAATAGTAATTTATAGGCTCTGATAATCTCAACTTGTTTTAAAGGAAAATATCAGGATTTAAAAAACAGTATCAATTCCTCAAACATCAAGGCTGTTAGTTATAAAACTGTGGTTTGGTTTTCAACTGTTTCACATACTCATATGCCTGAAAAATAATCTGGTTTTCAAACCAGATCAGTTGCTCTAATAACAGGCACCCCTTCTCTTCAGAAACCTTTCCTTTTCTTGGTCCACAGAGACACATTAAGAAAGCCCAGGTGGAAGAAAGCATTCTCCAGAGATGTTGGTTGTTAAACTTGCAGCTATGAAATGCCAAAAAACCTCTCAGGTCACATCTTTTGGAGTGCAATCCAAATGCCATATTTTGTTTCTGGCAAAGACATTTTCTCAATAAAAAAGTTGCAGTGCATCTAACATTTTCCTTTCTTCCAGAAGTCTTCTCCAGTGCACCCATATATACATATAAAATTGTGGAAGGGAGGAAAGGGAAAAAAGACATGAAATATTTATTCTCGTATGTGTTACAGAAACTATTCTAAGCCTATTTGAAATTCATAGGCAGCTTCCACTGTAGGAGCATCACTGTACACCTAGAAAGGCTCGTACATCACAGATTTCCTGCATTCAACATAAAAACATCCTCTTTCCTGTTTCACGCCATTCTTCTCAATTAAATCACCAAAATTAAGGAAATCCCTTTGCATTCTTTCTCTCCATACCTCTAGTATTTCCAAGCATCATGTCTCTCAGTGTTTGTTCTTTCCCACAAAAAATGTGCTTTCGGTTTTTAACTTCTCTCCCAAAGGATGCGTTAAAAATGGCTGTTTTTCTCTGAACTCTTTGTAATTTATCAATACCTTTTAATGGTCTTGTTACATACATTGAACATACCTCAACTGTGGTCTCAGGAAAGACATGAAAGGTGGGCACCTTTATTTCCCAACAGCAAGAACTGATTTGTAAAAAAAAAAAAAAAAAAAAGAAAAAAAAAGTTGCAAGTACTCTTTAAATAAAGAATGATTCTTGTTAGTGCTACAGCGCCTTCAGACACAAAAATCAAACACCAATAAATACTCCTTACACTGGTAATGTACTTGCTACTGTAATAAAACAATGCAGCATACACATACGCTGCAGAAATGAGTAACTGTCTTTATTTCTTAGACATAATTGCTGTGCCTAAAGTGTATGCCCTAAACTGGCTGCTTTCATACACCATTTTGCATGAAATAAGCTAGCTAATGCAGAGAAAGCCCCATAGGCAATCCCATACTGCTGCCACAGCTGCCTTCCACTATGTACAATTACATCTGTGGCTAATCCGCACTTCTTGCCTCGATCCATCTAATGAAGTTCCAAGTGAAGCATGAATATGGCATGGGCAACATGCAGTAACAAAAAATCACAGCACAGACTCAGAAGTGCATTACAAGACTGAAGAATACTGGGCATGAGTTAGAAAACAGCTCCTCAAGACTTCAGCAACACCATCAGTAAGTAGTTTCTTCACTACACGTGTAATGCCTAACCAAATATTCTCCAAAAGACACTTTGTAGACACACAGACTAAACAGGAAAACATTTTAAATCTTCCTTGTTCTACAGGGAACTTGTGGGATGAGATATTTTGACATTCTTTCTGCTTGCTCCCTGATTGTGGGTTTTCCCATCTCTTCTTTTCAAATTAAATGATACATTATGTATTTCTTCTGGCAGACTGCTTTTAGCATACCGCTGTGGTCTAACAGAGGCAGCAGAGTTAAGTTACTGAAGGGCTCAATTCGCCCACACTGACGTGCAGCTCCTTGGAAGTGTTCCCCTAGTCTCAGCTCATTACTACCTTCTCTTTGTTTTCCATAAAGGAGAAGCCAAGCATTTCCTGTCAATGCCTGGAGGTCTTGAGCCTCCCCTCTGCTTTACACTCAGGATGAATGACACAATGGAGGCACATCTCCTCTCTGTAGAATGGGAGAGTGAAGAACTAATTCATACAGGGTGCTTAATATGAACAGGACTAGAGATGGATGAAAGGAGTCCCAGCTTTGCTGACTCTCTTCTTTCAGTCAGCTCAGTCTGTACCTTCTTACCCTGACTGCAGGCACTTGGTTGGGTTTGTTTTTTCATTTAAAAGCTGAGACAAATGTTTCTATTGCATACAGCTAGAAAGGCATCTGGATCAGTCACTTTTAATGCCAACTCTCTGTTAGGTCAGACTGCAAACTGAGGAGGGAGTATGTCCTGTCCCAGTACCCTTAAATGCAGAAGACTCAAAGACTCCTTCTTCAGGCACTACTGTAGCAGCATTGCCAGCAGAGCTTTTCAGCTACCACAATGAGAAACACCCGTAGGAAAATCCAGGGCTCCACAATGCAAATATTGCTTTTGGTTTAGTCATAAACAGAAAACAGTCACAGGCACAGGGAACACTGTTGTGATTCACTCCAAAGCAAATACAGATTTCCTATTTAAGGAACAGCAGATTTTTAGGGCCCTCAATTAAAATTACTTGCTTGAAATTGAAGTTAAGCAGCCAAAACTCAGAAATTACAGATTTCAAGTTTCTCCTCTAGTCCTTTTTTTCCCTTGTGGGAAACCGTTCTGTACAATGAAACGAATCAGGGTCCTGTGTAAAAAACATGACCAGACATGACCAGACAACTAAAAATAGAAATGCAAGATGCCCAAAACAGAGGAAATGAGCCTAGTGCTTAACAAATGCCATTTGACTTTATAAACCATCAGGTCCTGCCAGGGCAGTTCCATGCACTCCCACTTCTGCAGAAAAAAAATCCTACTGTATTCAGTAGTAGTCCATACCAGTCATTTGCAAGATTTGAAAATGGGAAGAACGTGCCTAGTCCGCACAGGGGATGGCTCTTGGTGCTGCTTGGTGGAAGCCTGCTCTACCTTCCAGCCCCTGCAGGCAGCAATCCTGCTCAAAGGAAGGAGCAAAGAATGCCTTCCAAGGAAGAGCTGCAGTCTCAGCTTTCACAGAGTTTCCTTAGAACAGCCTTGGTTCCCCTTATGGAACTTCTGTGTTCAGGTCAGCCCTTCTGGCTCCTTTTACTCAGACTCAGTGCCTGGGCACCCTTGTGGCTATGGCCCCACCAGAGCAGCCCAGCTCCTTGCTGACACAGGACCAAACCTCTTACAGGAAGACCATGATTCTACAGAATAGTTTTTCTAAAACACAGCAGCCCTCATGGGTTAACTGGAGACACAAAGAAGCCTCTGGTATCAGCACACCACGTCAGCAAGTCTCCACAGGGCAGACTGTCTGCTCACATTTTGGCATCCATCAGGCTATTACAGACTGCATCAGGCAGATCCATCTTATCTGGCTTGCTCCTGGCTCCCCACTGGGCTCCTTTGTTTCTCCTATTCCACCAATAAACAGGCTTGTAATTCATGTGGTTTCTCTGGCACCCATTCTGCACAGTCCAGTGGGTTTCAGCTCTCACATGGTATGTCAAATACTACTTCTTTGACCTGTTCTTTTCTCAGGTAAGTTCCTTCATTCAACCCTACATGGCTTCTCTGTTCCAGGCCAAACAACATAGTAACAACAATCACACTCCTCTGAAATATTCTGAGAGCTGGAGAAACCTTCCTTACATATCATGTTGGATAGGACACAAAATAACTACATGTTTTCTCTTATTCTTGGAATAGCATCATCCAGGGGATTCAGAGAAGAGAAGAGGGGGAGTCCATTTTCCTCCCATTTCCATCTATTTCCTCTCCTTCTAGTATTGAGCAGTCTCCTCCCCCAGTGACACTCTATGGGTAAGGTGGAATAGGGGACTGGATTTGTACTGAAGATGAGATAACCTAGATGAAAGTCCCATTTTCCCACTCCTCTCCTCCTTCTCCAGTAACCAAAACGTGCTTTCCAGTTTTCCCTTGAGCAGGCCCACTGAACACTCAGGTAAGAGGTGCTGCTTTGCAGGCTGCCAGCCTCCTCCCGAGGAGAGCAAGAAAGGCTGGGAAAGAGGATATTCCTCATGAGAACTCAGCTGGCTCTAAGCCGTAGCCCATGAAAGACATGAAAGGCTGTGGAGCTCAGCCCCAGCTGAACTTCAAGACCTGCAGCAGCCAGCAGACACATTGGATCTATTCACAAAGTGAAACAGTATTGACTACAGTTAATTAACACTGAACAGACTTAGTCTGTCTGCACGGAAAGGTCAATTTTCAGACACATTCAACTACTTAAACTGTGATTTTAGGGAATATAGAGATGCCTTGACAGGTGGCACACAGCAATTTTTGAGCTTTGCTCTCAGATCCAAATGCCAAATGGCACTCATTGGCAGTGAATGATCCTGGCTCAAAGTCAAAGAAAGTCTTCCCAAATCACTTTGCAACAAAACTATTCAGTTGTTCCCCATTCAATATCTTGTTCATTAAGCCTGTCTGCTAGGCTCCTGATCTTTTTATCCACCTAGCATGTGGCTTGAGCATCCTTTCATATTGTTTCATCTGTTTCCATGATTTATTTACTTCAACTGCCTCAGGATGGTGATGATCGAGAGGGACCCAGCAGTAGGTGACAACTGCATAAAGGAAAAAACCCTCACAAAACTCACATAATTTAAGCAGGAAAGTGAGATTTCTTTCTTCTGTTTGTTTCAAATGCTACAGTGATCTATTTTAATACAAAAGGATGGTCAGCAAGGATAATTTTCAGAAGGTAGAATGCAAGTACCTATCTCTGACAGCAGCACCATTGCTCATCCTGGAGGCATACAAGGAAAAGATACAACTTGCACAGATGTCTTAGAAGTTGAAGCAAGCCTCAGAACCACACACAGCACACACATGATCACGTACCCCTCAACAATCATCAGTACCATCAACAACAAGAAATTACGAGGCTGATAAACAAATTCTCTCTCTTCCTTTCCAGCTGTTTTTTCTTACAATCTGCCTTTGTACTGAATGGGCATCTCTTCAGGTACTAAATAACAAGCTGTTTTAAGTATTTACTACTATTGTCTTTCTGCATGACTTTGCTTAGGACACAGGAGCATTACCTTCATCCCCACCCTATAGGAAGGAAAGTGTTTACCACAACCTGTTCAACATCCTACAGGGAGCCTGTCACAGAGTCAAGACTTGAGCCCACACATGTTATTTCCTAGTCTAATCCTCCCACACCAAAGTGCATTCAAAGAACCAGTCTGTCACCTATTTTCTCACACTCAACCTGGCTGAAAAGTCATATCGATTATACTCTCCTCCACACTGTCCATTAGATGCTCAGTCCTTGAGCTTGGGAAGCTGCTTATTCCAGTATTTCAAAACTCCCATTACCTGCAATTTGAAAGGTTACAAATCCAAGCAACAAATCCAGGTAGACAACATGTGTGGCATGAGCAAAATTAAAAAGCTGTATAAAAGCTTTGTGGTTTTACTTTCATCTTGCTTCCTACTCTAGGGACAACAACAGGAGTGTGAAACTACAAGCAACTGGCTTCACAAAAGCCACACCACCAAGGAAGGGGATGCGATTGCCATTCCTTAGAGAGGATTACACTGAACAGGGAGAAAGTGAGGCCCCTTGTTTAACTGAAGGGACAGCATTTCCTAAATAAGAGAAATATGAAGACCTGATCAACTTCCTTCTCTTCTGTTCTACTGTGACAGTGACCACTTTGACACTGGTGGTCTCAACACCTCAACTTCCTGCATGGTCTGACACAGGATATTTTCCATGGAAGGAGTCTTATTCTACTTTTTTTGTTGTTGTTGTTTTTTGTTTTTTCCCCAAAAGACAAGCTTTTTGCAGTTGAAAAATTTTAAGAACAACTTCGATTTTCATAGCTATGAAGGAAAAGAAATAATCTGAAAACATAACTATTACCCAAAAGATCTGTGAATCAAGCAAACAACTCAACACGCCTTCTTTCTGAAAGTCTCAAGATACCACAGAACATGACTCCAAATTTCATAACACCTAGGTTTCAAAGCATCATTCAAATAATGATACAAAGAAGTACCAAGCTTTTAGACAGACCAACATCTGTAAAAAGAGAAAGGTCCTCAAACTCTACTATAGACTTGTGATAAATTAAAAAGACAGAGGGGATTTGTTGCTGATTTTCTTGTTATTTAAATCATCAGGGATCCTTACCTCGAAATTCGAGCCCTCTGAGCTGAAAGGTGACAAGGCCATTTCCAATTTCGATCAAGTGCACAAAGGCATTTAAATAATCCGATGCCAGAATAAAACAGTCTCCTGTGTTGTAGTTTCCCCAGCGGCCCAGAATCAAATCTCCACAAAGAGACTCCTGCAGAGATCTTGTCAAATGCTCATAAAAAATGGAGTTGAGATTATTGTCATCATTTCCTACAACCAGAGCAGCACACATTTGTAAAGAATAAAATTAATAATATACAAAGCCATTCTGCATAAAATTCCATGCTCTTTTTCTTTCCTGCTTAATGTCTTCCTGATACTCTATACAATCTACATTTTCTAGATGTCCCTTCAGAGAATCAGGCCTGAATGTTTTGTTTAATATGAGCACTATTGTAAACAAAAGGTCAAATTACTGATAACACGTATTTCAGTCATTTAAATAACCTCCAGGTTTTACAATAGCTAGAATTTTTTGACTACACAAAGTCTCTGCAATGTTAATGTTTATATACTGTTCTCAATTTAAAGAAACCAGAAATCATTATTATTTCAGTACATATGTTTAAATTTGAATATTTTTTCTGAGATTTTTAAAGACTTTAGTCACAGGGCTTCCCATGATTTTGTTGAGACTTTTTTCTTTTAGTCCCCCAGGAATTTTTCAAGGCTTTGTTGATGAAGTATCTGTGGGTTCTTTAGATGAGGATACTTATTTTAAAAGAATTTTCTTAATATATTGAGTAAGAATAAAATATCCACCACTAAAATTGCTACCACTTTAAAAATAGTAGCTGTCCAATTACACACTGCTTGGACCAAATGTCCAGGTGAAAAATGCTCCATCACAGTCTAGAAGTGTCATCTCATAAAGGTCTATGGCATTTAACTGAATTAAAAGGATCACTTTATGATGGTGATTTGTGAAAGGCACTGTACCTTTCACAAATGCCAAGACTGTGCCACATAATCCAAAGTGGGGTTGTCTTGTGTTTGCACTATTTTACATAATATATGCTTGACATATAAACTGCTTTTCTCTTCTATAATGTATCAGTGCCTCAACCTTCAATACTTTTACAATACTGGTGTATGAATACATGTACAAACCAACATCTTGTAGCTTTATTTGTATGCATGGATACATATGTATAGGCAGCCATGCATATTTATGTCTGTGTGTATTTAGGAGCAGATCAAATATGGAGAGGAAAAAAAAAAAACAGGAAGAGGCTTCCAGAGGCTATAGCTTCCCTACAAATTGCTCTTCAATACAAGAGGAAGAGTGTGCATGTGATTATGCTGCTTTTCACCCCCACGGTCATTCAGCCCCGGTATGTGTGTCCATGTGCATAGGCATGCCCATGCAGATATACTCAGCTCTACACCTCCTGAAGTATATGTGGTCAAAATTTAAACAAGTCATAAAATTAATCTTTTAAGAACACATGCAAAAGTAACGTTTTGCTTGAGCTACAGGGTTTAAAACATAACTAATGTGGTGCATTTATAATCATGCTAAAGGTTATTGCTATCAGATGACAAAATGGCTTTGGGAAACATCCTAGCTCCCTGCCTTGAAATGATAAATAATTAAAGAGCACTACATATGCTTCAAATTACTAATACCTCTCTTGTCTTCTTGGACACCCTGGATTTTACCCATTTCTACTGATGTAACAGATAAGGATAAAGGGGGGAGGGACATAACAGCAATAATTAAAATGTAAATTTATAACTTCACAGTACAAGGCCCTGCCAGCTCAGTAGCAAAATAAAATCAGCCACAGAACACTAAAGCAGAAGAACTCCATGTATGAAACTTTGGCCTCTCTCACTCGGACTAGGATTTGGTATGAGAGACTGGTACCCATTTCCCCTGAGAAGGGTTCTGCCCCAACAGGTGCTGAAGAGTGTCAGCTGAGGTACCACACACTCTGTCTCCACTGGCTTGCCAAAAACTGCTCTCACTTCCCAGTCTCACAGGAACAACTGGTGCAGCCTGGGGAGGTGCTTCACATGGCCATGGATTGGTGCTCATTTAATGCATGGATACCCAGCAGAACAGCCCATCATCTTTCCTACTTCTTTCTCTTGCAAATTTTCCAATTTCCCTTTTCCCCCTCTCCTAAAAGGTTTCTTTCCAGGGAAGAGGAGATACCTGTCAGCCTAAACTGCTCAGCACCGCTAACTTGCTGCTTTTTTCCAAAGCCCACAGCTGACCTCTGAGTCCAGCTAGGGTGTCTGCTGCATATTTCACACAAACAGCAATATTATGATAAACCAAGCAATTTGCAGCCCAGCATTATCTGATCAGCTACACATAACTGAGGAGCAAATTCACTTGTCAGGTCACATGACTTAAACTGGTGCCCTGCTACATTTAGAATGCTCTGATTTGTTCACATAACATTTAAACCCTTTGCATCTCTTCAGCTTCCCCAGCAAAGCCTCACCAGCATAAACACATGACATTTTTCAAATCAAGCAAGACACCCAAACTCCCAGGCCATACCTGCATCCTTTTCGATCTGAATTGCCAGTCTGGTGTTGGAATGGTCCGATCTTTTGGTGCTGGAAATAAAGATACGCTGTACAGCCAATTCTTCTTTTAAAAAATACAATTCTCATAATAAACACATTTGTTTTCTTTTTAATGTATCTCCACACTTTGTATTCATTACACAGTTCACACTCTAATCCGTTCATCATGCATATACAGTTACTTCAGGTCAGTATTGCTAATGATAACATAGCTTATCAGCACACAAAAGTGTCTGTGTCCCCCTCTCCTTTTCCTCAAACTCTTCTTCCCCATTTTCCTTCATGTGGGGCACAGTCCATTCAGAATTTGGCATCTGTGATAATACACAACACTATGCACTTAAGTAATTGAACTGGCTGCAGAAATACATCAGCCAGGTACCACAAAAGCAGTGAATAGAAAGAATATTTAATCAGTCTTTCTTCCCTTCTAAGCCTTAAGGGAGACAGTTGGGCTCAAGGAGTTTTCTTTGTGTGAAAATATTTCTGTGGACATGTAATGTTTATAGAAAAACAACAACAAAAAAATCACTTCACTTAGTTTCATATTTAGCCAGGCAGCAATGAGAGAGTCCCTGGTCATTCTTATTGCTTGAAAAAGAGTAAATTGCAGGACCTTAGTCCATACAGACAATAACCCTGTCTCCCTTATCAATGGCACATTCCTTACTCCGTATTTTGATTGTAGCAGTGGAACATAAGTATCACAGGAAAAATGGTCACAAATCAGAAAGCAACTAAAAGGTTGATTGGATTGAGCTTTTATGACTACCTGTAACAAACAGCACTAATAAAGTCTGAAAATAAGGAACAAGTAAACCACTGTGGGCCACCATGTGTTAAACAGAAGGGATTGGTTGTCGTGGTGACCATGGCTATTTAAGTCCAAAGCATCTCCCAAGCCTTCGGGGTATAAGTGAAAGTCTGGCTAACTGAAATGCCATAGAAAATATAAATTTCCCTGAAATACTGCTCTGACAGGAGTATTTAGGGATTTCAGGACATTTCTTTAAGAATATTGCCTCAGAGGTTTTGCCCTCAACCACTAGCCTTAGCAGAAGATCTATGGAACAAATATGCAAATATTATCATTTCTTGGAAAATGGTTCACGAGGGTGGGGAGCACAGGGCACGGTGGAGATGTTGAACAGGCTGATGGTTGCTCAAACTTACAAAGCCTGAATTTAGCTATTCACTATGAGAACTTAACACATGTCCCAAGGAGACTGCATGAACCAGGGTATCAGTTATACGGAAGGTTTTCAAACAGTTTAAATAACACTGAAAAAGGATGGTGTAAACCCAAGATGATGTCTCTGAAACACAGCAGAGGCTCTCAGCATCTTTATGACCTTATCTTAGTACTGGTTCCCAGGATTTCATGTGTCAATGCACAGGTTATTTAAAAGGTTGGAAGCTTCTGAGCTGAAGCTCATGCTGAATCCAGCTGTGGGAAGGATTCCACTGATGTCCATAATGTTAGAAAGCCTTTTCATCCACACCCTACAGTCTTCCCCAAAAAGCTGTGGAAAACTGACTACCAGAAAAATTGTACACAGGGTTCCATTTAGTAGACAGAAGAGGAACAGAATTGGTTTAGTTCTACTGCCTACCAAAACCAACTGATTTTTGCTTTCAAAAGGCATGTTCTCTACTTTGCAAAAAGTACGGTTGGAGAAAATAAGAGCCTTAATTAAAATTATTTGTAATTAATATTAGTATATTATCTACATAGATTAGCATTTTATTTAATGTATTATTTATCTTCCTCCTTCTGGTTGGTTCAGCTTATTGTAACTGCAATTTTCATTTCCTATGCAACAGAAAATGGCAATGGGGGAAGGGCCTTCTAAGCAGTTCAGAATGTAAAGAATGATTTTACTTCCAAAAGGTTGTCAGAATTCTTCCGCTCTGATATATACCCACCTGCATATGCAAGAATAAGCATAAACATTATGTTAGGGAATTAAATCAATTTTCTATTCTCAGCAGAGAAACACTGCTGATTTCCAAATGCGTATGTTTTAACATTATGAGACTCCTTAATAACTTTCAGTCCCTCTGAAATCAGTGTGGCAGTATGAAGTACATGCTAATAACTATTCTTTATCCCAATTTTTTAGCAACCTATAAAGCATTTCTGTTCTTGAGGCATATTGAGTCCCATACAAATCAACCAATACTTCAGAAAATTCTACTCTGTAATAAGTAGGAATCCTTTTGCCCAGCATGCAGGTCTGGCTCAATTTCTTTCCCCCTTTTTTTTTTATTTAGAGAGAAAATGCATGAAACAATCAGGGAAAATCACAAGTGCTTCAGGACACTCCAAGAGAGATAATGCAGCCTGACTGGGAAGAAGGTAAGGAAATAGAACAGCTCTCACAAACAAAACAAAACCAGGCTCCATTGAGGCTTTACCTGCCATTCCAAGCACAGCTTGTTTAAGCAGCTAAAACATAAGCCTCGGGACATGAGACAAGACTTACCTTTTAAAACACTACCAAAACCCTACAAAACTTTATATAGATATTTTGAAGTATAATTTTATTTCATTCTTCGAAGATCAAGGGTAATACAGGCAGTTTGTAAAGCAAACTTCTGTCCTGAAACTCAGTTTAGTGGAGTAAATGTACTCAAGTAATCCATTTTGGATTTTAAAAGTCTCTTACAATTATTAGTAACCAAAGCTATGTTTGTATCTTCTTGAAGGCCATGGGAATTTGCATAGGATTAAACTATAATCCACTGAGCTTAACAATCAAACCAGCAACGCCTTTATTCCAGGGCTTTTCCCTCTCAACAAGGACCTCTCAAATTGAACTTCTGGAATTAGTGGGTGATTTGGGCTTTCCTCCAGTGGCCTCTTGCCTTAAATTTGGTTGTTACCACTCTTCCAATGAGATAATTAGTTCAGTAATTGAATTTCTTCCTCAATTGCATTATTCTATGCAAACCAAGTGCAGGTCTTTTGGCAATTGCCCTAGAGAGCAAGTGATTGGGTTTGAATGTCTTCAGCTAAGTCTTCAGCAATTTTAAAGTCAAAATTCTGCTTAGTTCCTGAAATATCTATTTCATGCCCTTTTAATGCACCATTTACATGGATACTGAGACAACCTACTGGTTTGGGTAGCACTGTTCATGCCAGTATAACCATCACTTCCCTTTGCAAAAAGATTGTCACTTTCCACAATCCCTTATCCAAAAATACTTCCTAGAATGATTTTCTTCTCCCACTTCAGTCTCCCAGTTTCCTTGGAAAGGTAGAAAAAAGGCTGAGGGGGATTTAGGCAGCCTGGGGAACACACAGCTTATGGTGAGAATCAGGCAAACTGAGGGAAAAAATAAATAAATCATTGTTGTGCTTATTTCCAGAAGATCAAAATAAAATTCCAGCTGTTCTATCTGCCTTGCTGATGCTGAGTTTTGCCCCAAAACACAAATTCAAGATTTCTAGGATTCCTGCTGTGAAAACCAGGATCCCTACTTTGAAAGAGAACAAAACAAAGAAAAGCAGTTCCCCTCTGGGAGATGCAGATGCCTTTCTATGGTCGATCCAAAGTTTTTCTTTGTCTGTGTCCAATGAATTTTAATCCATCTTTCCATGACATCTAACAGGCAAATCTAACAGATAGAAACTTTACTATGCTGCAGCCCTATGATTATTCATGGGAATCTGGGAAAAAAAATCCTCAGTATTTCATGTGAATGCCTGATGCTGCTGGCACTATAAACGGAAGGCTTAGCATTAAAAACACAGTAGCAGCAGGCTACGATGTGAGGCAGGGGAGAATGACGTGGCAAAATAAACAGGCACCCATGAATATTTGAAGGACACCAGAGGCAAAACTGATGGTATTAATTGGAAGCCTAAGGATACCCAAGTAGTTTTAAATCAATTTCATCTAAAACACAGAATGATTTCAGTGTGATTGTAACAGCTGAGGCTGACAGTCCCTTCATGCGTAGCCATGCCCAGGTTTTCTGGGCAGCTGCATGGAAGATACACCTAAGGTTTAACTCACATTAATAAAGAAACACCTCTTAAAAATGAAAAGCAGCTTCTCCTTCCTGATCACTCACTCTGATTTTTATTTTTAGTGTTTCCTTACTCCTCTCCTCTCCTTCCCTGACTGGGCCAGTGTTCCATTTAACAACAATAAAAGTGGCTTTGATTGTACACCAGGAAACTGGAGGAAGGCTAAGGTATAAAAAGTCCCAGTTGTTAAAGACAGTGCTGTTGAAGCATCCTTTTGAAACACAGAAAGATCTTATTATCAATAACGCTTCCTGCTCTCAGAGTTTCTTTACTTTCTTAAAAAGGTTTTTATAACTCATTCTGAGAGCTTCTTGGGTTTATTTTTCTTGTGATTTGTTTTTTTAATGTTTTGTGGGGTTTTTTTGTTCTTATTTGGTTTTTTTTAAGTAGGTGCTAAAACCAGAATTGAGGTAATTTGCTGAGATACCACTCAGCATACTTATTTGGTATATTCTGGCACCTTTCCTGAAAATGAGGTTCCTGTGCTCCTGCAGCAATAGGGATGAAAATGCCAGATGTGAATTTGAGATCAGAAGCTGAGTGCCCAAACATGGACTAAAAGCCCACCTAAGTGCTCTGACATTCAAAGATTTAGCTGGGGAATTCACCTCTTATTTGTAAGCCAGGTGATTCATACACCTGTGTACTTTAAAATATTCACTAATGCTTTACCAAAATGTCATCAATATTCCTGCCTTTGTCTTATTTAGCTACCTTGCTACGTAATTTCTTTCCCCTTGTCCAAGCATGCTTTTTCTTTTAAAAGGCATTTAATCACTATCTTCAAATATTTTATAGTACACAACACAAGAAGCTTTGTAAGTGGAAAGATTATGCCAACTGCACAGAGATGTTTGTGCTCACTCTTGCATAAGTGAAAAAGGTCTGTGAGAATGGGGCTTAGCACAAGACCCTGCACCACAGCTGAACCTTGCTGTCTCCAATTGATAGAAGTGCTTTTAATTTAACAGCAAATGTGTTAATTACATTACAAAAAACATGCACCTGAAATAGTGCAGATGAGTGTTATTTCTCTGATTATCCCATCCTGAGCCAACACAAACATAGGAAAGCTACTGCACTGTACCCAGTTTTGGGCAAAGAACTCTGCAGGACTGATTCATCTGGGCTTTGTATGGGCTGTTGGGCCCCTGGGTGAAGTGACAGAAGCCTGAGAAACTGTAAGGACCTGGAAAGTAGAAAGGAGGTGATGAGAAATATCCTGTTGAAGTTTTCACCAGAAAGAGAGAGTGAGAACAGACGGGAAAAAAACTCAAAACAAAACAAATGCTGAGAGCTGATTCAGCAAATGAGACCAAGATGTTTTTCCTCCTTGACTCCACACAGAGACACATTGTTTAAACATCATAAAAGGAGGAAAGGATAATAAGGCATTTCAGAATTCATTCCTGATATTCTTTACTGCTGATGTGCTTTCATGCTTTTTCAGTGTGCAATACTAAAACAGAATATACTTAAGGTATTTTAATTCTCACTTTAGACTAAAAGTGACTGCTTAATAAAATTAGGAGGTAGAGATGGCAAGAAAATATGAGGAAATGCAAGATTATGACAAAGACTGGTGAATGATGCCTTTCAAAGAAACACTATATCAGAAATACCAGTTAAGTTCACTATAGGGTTTTTCATATATATATTTCTCACTAAAAGATGCAGGGAGGCAAAATGGAAGGTAACCAAGCCATTCTGGTGCTGTAAACCTGCCAGTACAGCATCAGTGACACTACACTGAAGAACAAGAAAAATCTTACTGCTATTGTGCATTGTACAAAATCCAATCTAAAACAGGATTGCCTTAAACTACCCATTTCATTCATTTTAAGGACTGTTGAGAATGTTAATAATTTACAGCAGTTGTTATGGTAGCCTCCACAGTACTCTTCAGACTGAAAACACCTCTGGTATTTTGAGAGCAAACACTTCTAGTCAAAGGACTTGAAAAAACATTCATTTGCCTAGTCCCAACCAGCACAAAGTTCCAGAGGTAATTCTAAGTGTCATAATTCTGCATTTTGCATACCTCAGAAAGAAGCAAGAGATAGTTTACATTTTGCTCCTGTAAGCCCCGAGGCAATCTGGGTCCAATGCATAGCCTTGTACATCAGGAGACAACCAAGACTTGAGCACACTATAGCATGAACCATTCCCTCCAGCTATCTGTACACAACTTACATATCACCTCTGTTAGGATAGTTACACTTGCTAAACATGTCCTCTGTGATCTTAGCTTTACCGGTTCTCACATTTTGACACAAGTGGCTCAAATAAGCATTTCCTTGAATGGAAGGTTTGAGTTTAGTACACTGAGCCTCAGCTTGCCCCTCAATGTTTGATTCATTAAAACAGGACATGGATCTACATTATCCAAGTGAGTGGGTTGAACACTTGCTGAGAACACTTATTCTTATGGAAATTCAGTCAACTCATTTCAAGAGGTTTCCAATATTCGCCATGACAGAAATTTCATGAGTTAAATTGATCTCATTAGATTTACATAATTTGAAACCTAATCATTAGATGAACAGCTTATAAATTTTTAGTGCCACATCCACAGAAGCCCTTAAAGTAAGACATGTTTCTTATTTCCGAATGCAGTCTGTTCTCATCTTTCTCTAATATCCTCTTGGTGTCTTTCATTCCAAATATCTTTAAAAGTCCTCCTCTATTGTGCTCATGATTTCTTCTCCTCTGTAGGTCTGAGTTCTTGCTTATCAATGTCTGTTGCATTACCCTCTCAGATTTTTCACTGCATGCCTTTTCCTTTTTTGCCCACCCCTTTCCCTTTTCATTTATCCCGCTTATGGTTTTGATCTCTACTTGTGTTCCTCCTGATCTCAGCATGCATTCCCTTTCTGATGTCTCCCTTCTGTCTCTACTCTGTCCTCTTAGAACGATTCAGTGAATCGGAGTCGTGAATGCATCTTTAACTCGGCAGGGAACGACAGAGCACTGAATCAGAATGCACTCCCCATTAATTATCACACATATGGCTCCTATTCAATTAGCTTCAATTTGTTTTATTGACTGCCAGGGGCAAAAATTTCAGAAGAAGAGATGTTACCAGTCAAAGAGATACTGCCAAACAGTTAAACTACAGCTTTGAATTTTGTATAGCCTCCCTTGAGTGTGAAATTCTAGGCAACTCAAAAAACCACTTATTTTAATACCAGACCTATTTGATTAAAGGTGCCTGGTTTTCCTTGCCCATCCTTTCTCACATCTTCCCAGCTGAGCGTGACTCCAGATACGGAGTCAAGTGATGAGGTGAGGGCTGGGTTGGAGAGAAGGTGTGCGTACCTCTGTGCTACAGAAAATGGCCAAAGGGGCACACATGCACATGGGACCACTTACTCTAAGGGGGATCACAGCTCAAGACACTGAGGGAAAGGTAGTTTCCAGCAGGACTTCTTTCAGCCTGACACTGTACCTGAAGCAGCACCTCCCACACCTGAATGCTGTGGCTTTGTCATTCCACTAAGCTCTGCACACCTGATGAAAGGGATTAAAGACTTCAAAAGCAGGCAAGTGTTGCAGGTATGGGTCTGTGCGCAGTACTGGTTGTGTATAATGTGAAGACAGACAGTGGTCAGGTGCTACAGAAGGGAGGAGGCAGGGAAGGGTCTTGAGAAGACAGTCAGATGAGTAAGTCTAATGAATAACATCTAACTTCAGAGAACTCATGAAGAACTAAGGCTGAAGTACAGACAAAGATGTTCTTTGTTCTTCAAATATTTTGTTTCTCTCTATTCTCTCTGCCAGTGCCAGAATCATGGCCACAAATGCACCTGGAGAGCAGGGCACAACTTCCCAAAGGCCAGTTTATACTCATTGTTTAAACAGAGGTGCATTTTTTTTCCCCTAAAAAATCATCTTTATTGGGAAATCTGCCAGCTTTAAGAGAAGAGTAATGAAGGAAAAACAGCAGCAGCTTGCTAACATTTCAGCTTTTGCACTCCTGGCAGCCAGGGTGTGCCACTACAATCAGCATGAATACCATACTCAAGGATACACAAGTCAGGCCTAAGCATTCCTCAGTACAGGCTGTGGTATATCAGTACAGGCTGGATTCTCAAGGATCTAAATCCCTTTGAAGTCTCCAGAAAGACTGTCACCAAATTCTGCATCCTTTGTAAATAGGACCAGTCAGCCCTTGTGATTCAAAGACAACACACCAAAAATTCAGACTAAAAAATCATTCATTCATTGGTCCTGTTTGTTTTAAGTCCAAGGCACTAATAAGCACCCCTTTTTGGTCTTATCAACATGCTGATACTTAGTTATACTATTTTTGCAGAGCTCTAAATTAACTTAAATCTCAATAAAGGCCTGGAGGAGCCCTGAGGACAAATCAATGAAGACCTCTCTTAAAAGAAACACGGTCGTCAAAGGAGCTAGCATCCATAAATGAGTAATAGCTGTGAATAAAGGCACTAGGACCTCTGTTCACCCTAGAGTAAAGTCATGCAACTGGAATACAGTGCTTTTTTCTAGTCAGTTCATTAAAAACAGTATAGAAATAGAAACTGAAGCAGACAGGGAGAAATGTTAAAATTAGCAAGGAAATAAAATCAATTTGGAAGAAAACTAAAACAACTGCGATGAAAAGTAAAACTCCTGGCTGCAATGCGGCTTTCATGCCAGATAGCTGGAAATATTCAGGACAGTTTGAACCCTAAGTAGGGCAGTGACAATAGTCAGAACATAACGTTTCTGAAGTGATATCTGAGGAAAAAAGGCAAACAGTATCTCCTGTCAAATAGGGGCAAAAAAAGAGGTTCTCCTATGCTGAGGCTTTGCTATAAATGTTGTGTTCAGAGGTTCACGTACCTTTCTTGAAAGTATTCATTATAAATCAATGTCCAAGCCATTACTGAACTATAAACATTGTTGCAGTTGTTCCTCTGTAAACATCACTACTATGGAGGTCTAAGAACATGTGAAAAATCAAACAACACAGCAAGAAAAGACTAAAAAGAAGAAATCCAGTCCTAAAAAGAACAACTTGAAAGGCCTGAGTGTGCAGAACCCAAACAAGGCCCATGGACAGTTTTGGGTGAATGATGTTTTGTGTTCAGAGCAGGGGTTTTAACAGCTGTAACAGATGAGCAAACTCACAGGGAAACCAAATGTACTAGGGTGTGTTAAAAATAAGCATATGGAAGTGGAGGGCCTGTTATTTTACGGGGAAAAGGGAAGGAGCAGACAGTACTTTTCACAGCTTCTTTTCCCACACATGTGCATAACGTGAGGTTCAATTCAAATTACGTGTAGACTGGGAAAACTCTTCTCGTTCCACCTGCATGCTGTTCACGATGGGCAGCTTGAGTGAGCTGGTAGGAAAAGAGAAAAAGCCATCTGCACTACCTCTGAAGCAGGGCAGGTTTTCCTCACCTTCCATTCCCAGCTGCATTAACCCTACAGGTGGTTATTTTCCAGACCACAACCACTGGAACAATAACACAGTGATACACTTTTTAAAAATATGGAGAAAAGAAAGGCTTGCTCACAGTCTCAAACACAGAGAGGCATCTTGTAATGGCAGTCTGAGATAACTGGCAATTTAATTGCAGCCTCTTTAGAGACACCTAATTAATTCAGTTACACTGCACCGTAATTCACTCAAGACACTTCAAAGCAAATGCAAGCTGTGCCTTACCCAAAAATAGGCACTGAAAGCAGAAGAATAGAAACAGGAAGGTGCAGGAAAGATGAAGAGCTTGTAAACAGTGAGATCTCCAGACTCCTGGTGGCAGTTTGCTGTTTGTAGGGACAAGTCACAGCTGCTCCAGCAGTTAGACCCACTGGGGACTGAAAGTAAACTTCCTACTCTGTTCTGTCCATTGTCATATCCAAGATACAAGCAAGATAAGAGGAAGGGAGGAGAAGAACAGAGTCAGGCTACAAGCATGACAAAGTATTCAAGGAAAAAAAGCAAAGCAGAGGAATTGGAACAACAATGTTTAAACAAACACTTTATACTTTAAAGTGCCTATACATTAAACAAGATTTACTGCTGTTTCCTTTTTTCTCTCTGACATCTACAGCCTAATCATTCCAACAGCTGTGAAAATAAAGCGTAAACCAGAACTCTTCAAACCGGGAAGCGGGACCCAGGCTAACAGCAGGACAAAGCCAGGGTTGCACCAACCTTTTTTGAAAACAACAACAACAACAAAAAAACCACCACAAAAACAAAAAGAGGGAGAGAGAAAGAAAATTTCTCATAGTTGAACTCCCACAAGGTGACTAGGTCATGAGCAGCAGGTCAACTTTCACATTTTACTCCCCTCTCTTTTCAACAACAACAGAGCACAAGCTGTAAAACTGTGATTGCATGTGAAATTGTTATTTCTTACTTTCCTTATTTTCTGTTCTTAAAGTCATCCTTCCTTTCCCCCAAAAAAAGATCCCTGACCTCAGCGATGTATTGGTGCACTAGACTCTGCATGCAGTGAGTACCAAAGTGCACAGTAAAAACAAACAGCATCTGCTGATTGCAGGGAAGAACACCCATGCTCTGCACACACACTGCAAGAGCACAAACAGGCACAGTATGATTCCTGAATTTTGAAGAGCTTGTTAGGAATTTCACAGTTTGCTTACCATCAAAATTAATCTCTTTTTCTTTTTTTGCCCACTTGAGTTCCTTCATATTCTTGAAAAAACAAACAAGCCATCATCTTAATTCTCTAAGACTTTCAGCTCCAGTGTACATCATCCAGAGAGGCAGAAGCCAAGTCAGAAATCTGAGGACTCAAACTCCTGTTTAGCCAGCAGAAAAACTGGGACTAAAAGAAGCACTGGAAATGCAAGATATGTGTGTGGGCACTCAGAAAACACCAAGTAGAGACAATCAAACCAACACTTTAAGGAACAGATGAAGCAGTTGCTCACCACTCAGACTATGGGCCTAATAACCCACCTCTATTAATAAACATGGTACTCTGTAGTTGCTAATGTCCAAAGCTTCAAGTCTGGATTCACTTTACAGAAAATGGATATTTTTTCCTCATCTAATTTCCCACTGTTGGCTCAAATGAGATGCAAAAATAAGCTTTCTTTAAGTGAAACAATGAAGTTCGCTTGACAGTAGTGAAGTGTGCAAATACTGATGAACAGAAATGACAAACTAAGAAAGCAACCTAATTTATGACTTGGAAGAAAACCAATTTTGATATCTAGACTGCTTGTCAAAATTGTTTTCAGTTATTCCAATTAAGAGATTAAATTATAAAAAATATAACCCTGGAATTGACAACCTCTAACTTCATATAAATGTAAATGAGTTTTTTTGTAGCTAATATGTGATAATTTAACATAGTCGTCAATATAGTAACAAAGTGTTTGAAAATGAGTTTGCAAAGCAGGCAAAACAAAAAAGCTATATAAAGTACATTGAAGGTAGCTTTCCCCTGAGCAAAAGGTCTGTCAACAACAATGAGTATGGAAACAAAAAAAAAAACGTTGAGACCTTCTGCTTTGGATGAGCTTATCTCATACCTGTGACTTTCCATGAATACCCTGAGCTGAACTTGGGAAAATGAACTGTCAATGCACTCCAAAAAAGAAATCTGTACGCCAGCTTCCTTGTCTGTTTGCTCTGTCCTTAAAATTCAGTGCACATCTGCCTGTAAGGAACTGCAGCCCAAAGACTGGACCGTGCAGGAGCCAAAATAACTTGCCATTCCAACTCAAGTTCCTGATCCTATTTATCTCTACAGCTCCAAAAGAAAGCAATTATGCCATCCTTTCAAATTTTCAGATGTTGAAAGGTCGAGATTCAAGGCAGTAAGGCAAAGCCTACTCACCTAATTCAATAATTTTAAGCATTTTGTAGAAAATGTCATTATTCTTAATAAAAAACTACTCCCTTCCCTTTTTCTCTGTTTTGAATGTGTCCTTTTAATAAGCCAGAGGTCTTCAGTTCAGCTCTCGCTCACTCTGGTTACGTCCTCATGTGAGCAATGAAACATTGAAATGGAAAAAAGACAAAGGAGAATCAGAAGAGCTAGAGACAAAAGGAATACAAATTTAGGAGTCATCATTATACGTGCATATTGTGGGATGCCACAAGTTCAGGCAAACAATTACTTCACTTTGACCAATCTGAACCTTCTACAAGGCTGTTTTCTACTTCTGAAAGGTTTTTGAGAGGTAAGGTTGTGGTTTTTGTTTTAAGTGAGATCATAAAAGACACATTAGAATTTCTAACAAACACAAAGCACATTTTACAAAGAGTAACTTAAACCTTCATGTTGAATACAAAGATCTAGTTACTGCATATTTTGCAAGGACAAGCAATGGTGGATTAAAATATTAAAAGGGTTTGGTTTTTTGCACTTGGGTTTTACAGTTTATGGGTAAAATAATTACTCTGCTTTTCAAAAGTATTAGCATCAACTTCTTCACTTCCCTTAGGGGGAATCACAGATGGTCACTAGTGATGAAAACAAGACACCAAACCCACCCTGCCCACCCTTATTTAAGTATCAAGCATCAACCATTTTTTTGTAATTCCTTTGAGTATCTTCTGTTCATTTTGTCCCACAAGATTAGATGAACCAAAAGCAAATACAAATGATCCCCTCTATTTCCTTCAACAATAACCTAGAGACTTAACACTAATCTAGCTATATGGAAGTGATGTGCCTACAACTGAGTTTGATTCTCTAACTGGTACCTTGAAAAGAAACCACAGGCCTTCAAAATGCTCTGGTTGAAGTAAAATGTACCAGATGCTAAAACCTCCCACTTCCTACTTAATATTGTTCAAAGTTTCCGTCCAAAAATGTAAAGCTGCCTGTGGGATTAGTGGTAGCTTCCTGCCTTTCCATAGCTGCCCTCAACTTCACTCCCTTGAAATAATTAACCTGTTGATCCAAGAAAAAAAGTTGTGTGAAAGAGAATTTTGTTAAGATCTGGCCCCAAGGGCACAAAAATCAGCTCCCCTCAAAAGGTTTCCACAAATCTCATCATATTCCAAAAGAAATACAAAGCCTCTCTCTCTGACTTGGCTCTCGCTGACTAATTTCTTTATAGATGAGTACATATTTACTCACTTCACGTAAGTCAAAATCAAACAAAAACCCACACTTTTTCAAACTAAACAGGCCCTTTTCCCTAAAAGAAAATTAATCACTGTAATTTCTAGTTTTGAATTCTCAAGGTTCTCAGATACACCAGCAGCATCAATACAAGAAATGTGTAAGTGCACAGCACTTCTCACTGGTCTGGCCAAGCCCTGCCATGGCCAATACAATTTACACTGTGTGTCTCATACCGCTGCTCTGCAGCTGCAATAAGTTACTCTGAGCCTCCCTGCACATTAGTAGGGGCTGAACAGCTCACGTGCTTCCCAGGGCACAGGACCCAAAGGAACCACCCAGCCAAGTCACTGAATCCAGCCACTGACATTGCAGATGCTCATCCCTTGCAAAAACTACTTCCTGGAAAAGGAAGTGGTTCCCTGTCTCCAGTACTCTTTTTGTGAGCCCACCAGATCCCAGTTACCAAGAGCTCCCAAATCCTACTGGGCAGAGGAGGTAGAATTTATTCAATCTTTGTTTATGTCCTTCTTAAACTAAACAAATGGCAGCTAAAATCGGATAACCAATTCTTGAGACAAGCTCCAAGATCAGATGTAACAAGTAAGGACAGACAACACACACTCATCATCCCTTTGCTACGGGAGGTACCTGCCGCATCCCAAAGGGTAACATTTAACCAGGCTAGTTAGTATACAATATATTCATGCAGTATGACTCCTAGTGCCAAAGGCTTCACAGATTTAGTCACTAGCTAGCTGACAACTGGGAGTTATACTGATTTTTTTTCACAGCTTCGTTATTGTATGTCTGTGCAACAAATGCAACGTGACACCTCATCTGTAACACACAATAATTGTTTAAATACACTTTTAGAAGTAACCAAATAACCATGAAATAGTAAAACACCAGAATCAAGATTCAAAGATTAACCTCTTATGCCCTAAAACAATTTAAGGATTATCTTCTGAAAGAAAAAATACCTCCAGAAATGAAACTAACAAGAACAAAACCTTTAAAACTAACAAGTGTAGAAAATTTTCAATAGTCTTACTTGTAATTTTTCTCCCAGAACTTGATCGGTCTTGCATATGATGCGATAAAGATGACACTACCCAGAAACGGACTCAGTGGTGTAGAAAACACTGAAGCAGCCAGAGTTTGGAAAAAAAGCATAGCAGAGTCTGAAAATCGCAAGTTAAGGTAACACAATTGATTTCACTATACTTTAAAATGTTGAGGCAGCACTTTGAACTATTTTTTTGCTGTTGTTGTTCTTTATTTTACCAAAGAGGTGGTAGGTAAAAGAAAGGGAGGCAGGCAGTGCCAAATTACCTACTACCGGCACGTCATGCATGGCTCTTCAATGCTACACAGTTGTAACAGAGGCGACATGTCTGAACAGAGCACACTATTATCCAAGTCACCCTGTCTAATCTCTGCCCTAGGACAGATCCTGAGCATAGGCAGCACAGTTAAGTGCCCTTTTCCAGCTAGAGTACCTTTCATAACACAGGAGTGCCTTTCCCAAGTGTGACACAGAGTTTAAAACCCCCACACACAAAAAACCAAAAAATCATTTTCTTGGAAGTTCTTCCTTCTCTGCACTGGAGTCTTGCTCTCGCTGTGTCCAACGTTCCATTCAGTGAGTTTCTGTTTGTTTTGGAATGACCTAGTTACGTGGAGAAACTACACCTCTATGATCCAACCAGCTGGTTTAAAGGCATGTTAATTCTTACTGACAGTTTAATATTCCATGCTGACCAAAAGGTAAAAAACATTCAGCATTTCATACTTTTTGAAATATATATGAAATGAGGAGGTGAGGACAGTGGAAAAGTAACTATCACACACAAACATCATAACGAATGCCTGAATCCATAGCTTACTTTAAATGTGAAGTCATATTTCAGACTGCTGGAAAGCAAGTTAGGAGATGGATAAGGACACAGAAAAGAATGCAAATTAAAAGAAACACAATTAAATAAATGCAAGCAAATAAAATATTAGGCTTAAATTCTTCATTAATTCATACCACATCCATGAAATGTAAGGAAAAATACTTCCAAGTTGGCATAAGAGACCAGTTGTCCTTCCTTACACCTCTCTTGGGAGGAAGGCGCAAAGTAAAGAAACCCATGGACTAAGGAACCACTATCAAGGTACAGTGATCAAGTGCATCTCAGTCTAAATTTCAGGTCAAATCACCCAATAAGCACAGTCTTTTAGATTACCCTCATAGCAATATACTGTTTTTGAGTCTGACAGTCTCTGAGATTTCACAGAAAAACATTTTAACACATGCGTCATTCTAGGCACAACATTTTCACAAAAAGGCTAGCCAGCCATGCTTTCAAAGCTGTTTGCAAAATCTAAAAACAAATGTTTACCAAAAGATACCTCTCAAATCCCTCAGACTTACTAAAAGAGCATGTTCTGGAATGGTGTCTTCATGCATTAGAGTTTGAAAAATGAGCTGCCCTGAGTCTGAAGTTTAAAAAAGTGACAGAGAGCACAGAGCAGAAAGAAAGTGCATCAAAAAAGTTAAACTGTCATATTACACTGTAGTCATAACCAAGCACTGGCTGTGAAAGAAGAACAAGCATTTACAAGTGTCAGTAAAGGAAGGAGGCATGGGAGCTGAAGAGAGGAAAAGAGAACAAAGAGGACAGATAAGGAGAGCAAATCAGGTTTTTTAAAGTGGGTTCTAATATCATGATTGATTGAAAAATTGCCATCATGAGTTAAGACACTTTGCACTCCACTGTGAACTGTTTGTGTCTAAGACATAATCAGTAGCACCAGGGTTTTTTTTTCCTAAAAGACATAATACTCTACTAAACGGATGATAGAAGACATTTTCCATTTGACTTGTGAAGAGTGATTTTAACTGTTTTGTATCTGTAAGAGTGCCATGAGAGCAAGTAACAGCCTGACTCCCATATGTATAGTTGACGTGTGCAGTAGACAATTATCTGTCATCAGGGATTTTGTAATTTAAGGGTATCCAATTCATTTCTATTAATTGGTAATTTAATTTTTTTTAATACCAATGCTTTAGCTATGTCTAAGTAAAAACATAGAAAAGAAGTGTCAAAAACTTACAGGCATACTTTCCTATACTATGTCCCAAGCCAGGTTTCCTGGGTACCATCTTTGTTAGGCTACACTGTGTAGAAGCAGAACTTGTTTCTTTGTGAATAATGGATTTTCTTTTTAAGATGGCCAAAATCGAATTTTGAGAACAAAGAAGCCAAAACCTAAAAACTCTAGAACATGAAATAAAACGTTGTATTTAAGGATTAATTCTTGCAGTTTAAAAATCTGTTTAAATTCAAACTAGCTTCAAACCCAGTAATTAAAAGACTGACATTTTCAAAATCTTCCATCCTTTTCTTTTAACTCAAAACTGTACAGCCAGGCCAGGCCAAATCCTCTATTTCTGAAAAGTCACATTTTTACTTGCAATTACTATAGATCCCTTCCAGGCACACAATCACCTAGAGGATAGGAAAATTAAGTATCACATTTTCTGATGTTAGAGCTGTAACCCTGAAACAACCGAAGCAAAAATTCTCCTAAGCAGCATCATCTCAACCACAAACTCAATTCCCCCTCTCCCCCCAGCTCAATTTCACTGTTCATTTGTTAGGTAAAATCTTCCTTTGAACTACAATCTACACTGACTTTCTCAGTGTACTGATATTTATAAATTCATAACCTCATCTTACCCATTTAAACACTGGAAAGTGAAGTCACAGATCTCTCCTCAGGCCAGAAGCCCATTCCTGTTCCTGATCTTCCGTGATTAAGAGGGACTTTGAGGATCATCTAGTCCATCTAGCAGACACAAGCAGGATCAGCTAAACCTATATATGAGTCCCGACAGACAGTCATCTAAATTCTTGAAGATTTAATGGTGGAGACTCCACAAACTCCACGAGGCAACGCTACACACCTTGCCCTTCAGGCCCTGCACGCTGGAATCACACACACTAAAGCACGCTGAAATACTTGTATCACTGAGCTCTACAGCAAAAGCTCACTGAGGCACCTCGAAATTTAAAAATTTACATCCTGTTTGCCGATGTGATGGAAGCAATTAAGAGCCACAAATAATTAACTCTGCAAAGAAATGGCAGGCTTCGTGCCTCTGCAAACTGGAACATGCATTCATCATTACTGTCTGCAGGGTTATGATAACAACAAATAAAAATACGTGCAAAGAGCCAGAGTTATTGTTGTAGTGGGAATAGTGACTTCAGCATTCAACCAGTATCTTAATTGCAACATTGCCTTGAAAGAGAGATTTGCCTTTACAAAGCATACTATAAATAATAGAAAGCTAGGCTAGACCACTTCAGCAATAACTGTGTAAACAAACTAAACCCTGGTCTAACTACTTTCCATTTTGCAAAACTTGATTGGTACTTTTACGGAGAGCAAAGTTATCACAGGACAAAGTATTTGTGACCAAAGGGAAACTTCTAGAAACATAATCTTAGTTCTTAAATGTTTTGCTAAATAACTTCACACACACTTCTCCTGCAATTCACACCTACAACAGAGATGAAAATATTTTTTTGTTGTGAAATTCTGGAATGACTTGCTATAAATCACCTAAAACTTTCAGACAGATCACTGCTTTTAAAATGCTTTTCTTCCATAAGCAGGCAATCTAAAGCTTTCCCTCTGGGAGTTATTCTGTGCACACTTCCCTCTGTCCAAGGCATTTATTCTTTATTCTTCCTATCTAGAAACATAAGCATTGTTAATCAACATTGCATATGTTTCACAGCAGAGAGCAGAGGGAAGAAATCACTCAAGGGAATAAAAAACCCTGTAGGATGAAAGGGACAAAGACTTAAGTGTGTATATCTAATAAACAGTACAAAGTAAACTCTTCAGTAGGTCTGAACTAAAACCACTTTGTCAACTCTTCTTCCACACCTTTGATTAGGAGGGAAGGAAGAAATTAAAAGTTAGTATCTGATAAAGCCTTAGATGTCAATAAAGTTGAATTTGTTCAGTTAAAATGTTTTATTTTGTATTATTTTTTTTATATTCAGTCAAATTGTTAACTGAATTTGACTTTAAACAGAATACTTCCTGTTCAAAAAATTCAATATACATTTTTTAACCTTAAAGACACTTGGGGGTCATTGAACTCTGTTTTACTCCCCACATCCACAAACCCAGTATTCACAGACCTGGAACAGGCACAAAAACAGAGTGCTTCTGAAGGACTGCTTTGGTGTTGATGAATGTCTATTATTACTCGTAAAACAGAGTGGAAATGTTCAACAGGAGAATGCTTCTCAGCATCCCAATGAAAAATTTACATTAAAAGGTTAAAATCCATCTGCCTCCGAAATAAAATTTGAAACAAGTCAGGACAGTTGCAGCAGAAATTGGCTCACTGAAATGAATTTCTATCTGAGATACCAAATAGAAGCAACTGAGAAAGGAACTAATATTTGAGAGCTCAGTCAGCCATAAGCCCAGCACTTCACAATATGTCCAGCACAACATTTCTCTCTGGATACATTAAAAGCCAGTGCTGAGGACTAGAGAAGTAAGTGATCTGCAGAATGTGGCTTGGTGGGAAGTGACTCAATGTGGCCTGTTCAGAGTTCAGTTTCCCAGTTTCAGATCCTATGCAGAACAAAAAAACACAAAAAACCTATTTCTGAAAAGGTGTTCTGTTTCTCAGAAGGTGTTCCCAGCATTTTCATGTTTTAAAATAAATTACCTAGGAATTTGCACCTTGTTCAAGCACTGTAAATAAATTACATTCATGAAGAGGCATTGAAAAATAAAGAAAAACAAACTTATAAAGGATATGAGGTATTGCAAAGAGCTGAGCAAAAACATGGAACGATGATCCCCAGGCAATCTGCCAGGGAGCAATGTATGTCATGATGAACTGCAACTTCTGCAGCAGGTCCCACAGCTGAAAAAAATGAAAAAAGAAAAACATGGTAACTATTTAGGCACTGAGATAGTTTCAAAACTAATATCTGAAAGACACTTTAGAACAGCGCCCTGAAACCAACATGAGATAAATTAGACTGTATTCTTGGCTTTCACGGGCATAAAGGTCTTACTTTAGTAAGGCATAAAAGTATATTCTTAATTCAAAATTCACACTTGCAATGAGGTATGTTTTTAACCACCATACTGAGGTAGTTCCCAGATTTCCCTTCAAAAGTATGTTTGCTCTAAATAGAAAGTAGGAAAACAGGTTCTGATATTCACTGAATATATGGCACCGCAAGTCAGATGGTTACAGAAGAGGAGACTCCAGGAGAAACTGGGTATAGTGAACAGAGGAAGTTCAATGTGTGATAGGAGTGGCTCTGCACATGTAAATCATACTTATTTCTCAAGAACAGAACATTCTTATTTGTTGACTCCATGGGAGAAGCATATGCATACGATGTAAGCATATGCATGGCATTAATCACGAATGGTAGCTGCATTTTCAAGACCATTGTACCATAGAAACATTGCATAAATATGAGCTTTTATTGTTGTGCAGTACAAACTGAAAACCACAATGAATTTACTTTTGCTTCCTGTAAAATATGCTTGCTGCTGCAACTAGCAGTTTCCAATTCAAGAATGATGTGTACTTACTCCCTGGAATACATTTTTTTCCCCTGCCATTTCTTTTGGCATCAGGCCAAAACAGATCTTATGTCTCATCTGCATCAGGCCATCAGATTCATATTGCAGAACAGGTTCCTGACAAACTGTCAGGAAAGATTTGGCCATCAACAGACATTAGTGCCCAACACACATACAGCTGACAGTGAAACAGGAGCATATGCAATATTTCATGCTCATATAGGAAATACACGTTGAATTTCTAGGAGTAATTTTTTATTTGAGTTAGTGAAAAACAAGACGTCGCCAACATCCTGAAAAACACTGAGACTATATCAATACTCGTACATTAAAATGCTGCCAGGGAATGTAACCAAGCGTACTGTGGGTGTTTTAAAATTGTTAGAAAGGTGTCTGGGAAGGTTTTGGTCTGGCCCAGCTAGCACTCTTCCAAGCAGGCCCCAGGAGCTCTTCTTGAATGAAACCCCTCCAGGTGGCAATTCCATACGTCCACCTTGAGTACAGTCTTGGAGAGTTCATTAGCATGGACACAAGTTTTCCCATGATAGCTGGCCTCAGGGACAGAACATGGTGTTAGGCACGCTTCACGTACTGGTATGCTGACAGTCAGAGAGGATGCACCTTCCCTGGCCATCTCATTTCATCTGGCCTGAAGTTACTGCCCCCAAAGTAACACTTGGCCGTCTGTATCAACAGATGCACATAACAAGGTGCTTCACTGAGCTTCTCCGTGAATTGGCGTAAATAATTGCAAATTAATTGTGAGGGAAGTAAGAACGACTAATAGCATTGACCTCTTTTGGTCTTTGTGCTATCAAACTAGCAGAGAAGCAGCAGCTGACTCCAGTTGTAACCAGTGTCATGCTGTCTCCAGTTACAACTAATATGCAATATGCAAAATATAGGTAATCTTAATGTTGCACAGATATATTATTTAAACCAAGAAAAGCTCTGATAAAAACAACCTGCTATGACCCCTTCGAGGCACAGCCTGGTTACTCCTACTTAGTTTGAAAAACTCCTATCTCGCTAACTTGGTTTTCTCTCAAAAATACTACATGTGACTTGAAAACTACAGCACTGAAGCAGGCAAGTAAAACTGCACTGAAACTAGAACTGACATTTATTTATTTGAACCGTATTTAGCAGGTTGTGGGATTGCTTTGTTTTGCTTAATTTTTATTTATCTGAAATGTCTCAATGAACAGCTGGAAGAAAAATTGTATCTGCTAAAAGATTTAAGGGAAGGGCTGGAAAAAGCTAATGACTTGCATTTGAAACCTCAAAAATTCAAAACTGCAGCACAGCCCAGTGAAGTTCTGCCTGTTACAGATTGAAATCACAAAGCTGTAAATCACCCCAGCTGTGCTCAAAGCACAGAGTTCATCAAAAGGTTTTCAAACCTCAAATAAAACTCAGGTTTTGCATTTGCTAGGAAACCAAATCCAGGAGGACACCCTTCTGGCTACTTGTTCCATTACATCACTTTAAGCATTCTTTAATATTTATACATTCTTGCAAAGCAGGCCATGGAGCGCAAGTTCTCAGTTTCACCTAACAAGTCCTGCTGCTTCTGCATTCACCACTGCTTGAACTTGCTGTTGTCAACACTTGCCTCTCAGCTAACACTTCTACAAGACAGGCAAAAGAGCTCATTTCCATTCACAAGAACATGAACGCAAGGAGAACGCTTTTGTGAATCTCTCTTAGTTTCTGAAAGCCTTACAACACCACATTTAAAAGCCTGGAAATGTGTGATTTTCAAGCTACTGCTTGCATTAAGAGTTGTCAAGTGCCTTTATTACCTCTTAAATTCCTGCTTCCAGGGCATGTTCTGCAAAACACCTTTGGAGTAACTTGCCATTAGCATTTTATATATATTTTACAACTATAATTGCTAAAGGTGATGTCATCTAGCAACTGTAACATTGAGATGTAGGAAAGGAAGACTTGGCTTTGCATCTTCTCTTTTTCATTTTGCTAGAACCATCTCAAAAAATATTTCTCCTTATCAGTTTTACCCAGTTTATGATATGCTTTCTCCTATATCTAATACAGGAACTCCAAGGAATCATGAAGTTTTTCTCACAGAAAGAAACCGAAGCTGCTAAAAATTGCCTTGTTAAATAGGGAAAGCTTGTCCTCAGAAACAGCCATGCTCTACATGTAGCCATTTCGACTACAACTAACTGCATTTCAGTCTTCAGTAATCTGAAGACACAAGCAATCTTTTTTAAATTGTCAGAAACAATACAGAATTAATTAGAAAGAGATAGGAAAGCCATCTGGAGCTGAATTTGGTGAGGAAAGTAAAAGGCAACAAGAAGGACTTCTACAGTTATATCGATGACAACACATAGACCAGAAAAACCCACATGGACCCACTGAGGAATGGGGCAGGGGACCTGGTGACAGAGGGCACAGAGAAGGCTGAGGTACTCAATGCCTTCCCTGCCTTGGTCTTCACTGATGAGTTTCAGGAGTCACCAACCCCAAGACCTGTGAGAAAGCATGGAGAAATTAAGACACCCTAAATAACAAAGGATCAATTAAGGGTAGATAGAATCAAAACAGAAGGAAAAAAACCCACTTCCATGGGACTTGATGGGACACCTCAGCCCTTCTGTAATTCTGTGACACAGAAAATTTATCTTCAGTAGAGTTTTGTTCGAATGAGGGTGTGAGGTATATTTTATAACAGTGCTAGATACAAAGAGGGAACCTTCCCATCCAAAGTGAAAGTGGAAAAAAAAAAAACAAAGCAAAATCTGTGCTGAGTTTTAACCCTCTCTTCATAACCTTTTCCTTAAAATAACATAAAATACAGATTTAAGACTTCTCCATCCCAGTTTAGGATGATTTATAAAAGAATAGTTGTATTAAGCCTTATTAGATCATCAATGTTTTCTACAGTTCACTAAGCAGAAATATTATATGTAATATATTACTTAAGGGACATAGAAGTTCTAATATTCCTAGATATCTTTACTCATGTGACAGTTTTGCACAATAAACAGTTTTTAAAGTCTTTGATAAAGAGTTTAAATTATGTTCGGTGAATTTAAACCAACACATTCACACTAATGTCAAGTGAAAATGCAGAACAGGCATCCATCTTTCGTATTATTTTTATGTAGACACACATTTTATCTCAATCATCCTTAAGTCTTCTATGAGCTCTGAAGCCTCTGCAGACTTCTGGTGCATCAGCTAGTATTCTATATATATATAAACAAAGCAAAGGCAAAGACTTGTCTTTTCAGGATTGCCTTTAAATCTGGTTATTCTTACTTAACCAAATTTAAGTAACATTACGAACTAGAAGTTAATGGAAATAAGTTAACATACATGAAAAAATAAAAGATATAGGGAGTCCGAAACATCACTAAAATGGGATCTCCTTTTCTCAGTTTTGTAGATCTCGATAAACTAGGCAGAGATTAACACTTGAATTTAAATGACACAAAGTGAGATGGAGACTACGCAATGCTTTCAGCTTTTGGCAGCCTTTCTATATGTTTAGCATCTGTTGGGACTCTGTGTGGGCAGACTTCTTGGCAATACTGGGACTAAATAATGCAAAAACATTAACATTTTCTTGCTAAGTTTCAATTTTGCTGTGTTTTAAAAAACCTGTACATACATATTGTTTTTAAACAAGAATAACTGTCATGTACATATGGCTATATGCTCTATATGCGACACAAAATTGAGAGATTAAAAAAGTTAGGGGCAGAAAGCAATTATTTCCCATTTAAACAGATATTTCTTTATATTCCTCTTTAGATGCTGAGAACTTGTGACCAATTTGAACTCAGACTCTGAGAGGCGTATTTGGTTTTTCATGTTAAGCTAATTCTGGTCAGTTGGTAACTCCAACTCTTAGAAATAAATTGTAATATCTACTGGGGGTTTTTTGTTTGGTTGGTTGTTGGTTTTCGTATGTCAGTAAAATTAAGACACATCAACAGGGAAAAGTGAGTATGTATATGTTTTTGGATATGAAATTAAACTTAAGTGGAATAATTTTATTCTGTTCACAGCTTTGCTTTGCAAATCATTGACTTTCTGCTTTTTATTTAGTACTTACTTAGTATTTACTTAAAACAAACTTCACCTATGAAATCCTACAAAACAAGACTTGCTGGATATACTAAAGGTTTTTAATGTATATGTCTTAACTAATTGTGACATTCTATTTTTGTATTTGAATCTACAATGAAGACTTTCCAGGCTGTCTTTATTTGCATATGCTTACAGACATTTGAAGACTTTATATTGTGGCTTTCAAAATCATTGTCTAATGCAATACATACAAGAGGATCAAAATATAATCAGTCCAAGGCTCTGATATTAAACCTTGGAGGAAGGAATATATTCCTGAAACACAATGTTGAGTACTTTATACTCACAGTGTACAAAACAGGTGTGGTTTAAGCTGTTTGAGTAACAAGCCTTGTAACCTTACAATTGAAATTAAATGTTAACCAGATGAGGATTATGACAATAAGATGACCATAAGGCTCTGGATCTGCTCATGGCAGATGCTGTTTCCTTCTACATTGTCAGCTGATATCAAGAGCCCAGGGAAGGAGCCTGTGGAACCATAAAAAACTGACTTCCATATATCCTAAGGTGTGCAAAAAGGAAAAGACCAGAGCTCATAGCTTAATATGCAGAGGGCCAGACAAGCAAAATAAACCAGTGCAGCTGGGAGAGCACTCACCAATTGCACTGATCCAGCCTTTTCAGCGAAGCCTTCATAGGCATGGCTTCTGCTAACACTGTATCTTTCCAGAAATTTCCTTTACTAAAGGACTGGGCCTGTGCAAACCCCGTGAAGTTCAACAAGGCCAAGTGCAAGGTCCTCCACCTAAGCTGGGGCAATTTCAAGCCCACATGCAGGCTCCTTGGAGGATGGACAGAGAGTAGCCCTGAGAAGAAGGACTTCAGGGTGTTGGAGAGTGAGACACTGGACGTGTCCCAGCAACGTGCACTCCCAGCCCAGAAAGCCATTCGTATCCTGGGCTGCATCAAAAGCAGCGTGGCCAGTTCAAGGGAGGTGATTCTGCCCCTCTACTCTGCCCTGGGGCCCCAGCACAAGGAAGACATGAACCTGTTTGAGTAGTCCAGACAATGGTGATCAGAAGGATGGAGCACCTCTCCTACGAAGACAGGCTGAGAGAGTTTGGGTAGTTTAACCTGGTGAAGAGAAGTCTCCAGGGAGACCTCAAAGCAGCCCTTCAGTACCTAAAGGAGGCCTACAAGAGAGCTGGAGAGAGGGACTTTTTACAAGGGCATGAAGGGACAGGATAAAGGGGAACATTTTTTAACTAAAAGAGATTTAGATAAGGTATTAGGGAGAAATTCTCCACTGTGAGGGTGGTGTGGCACTGGAACCTGTTACCCAGAGAAGCTGTGGATGCCCCATCCCTGGCAGTGTTCAGTAACAGGTTGGATGGAGCTCTGAGCAAACTGGAAGATGTCCCTGCCCACAGCAGGGGAATTGGAACTAGGGAGATCTCTAAGGTCCCTTCCAGCCCAGGCCATTCTATGATTCTGTGGTAAAAGTGGATGTGAGAAAAACCACAAAGTTGTGCACTGAAGTGTTCAAGATTTCTCTTTCAGTGCCTGCATCAACATAGAGATACATAGTCTTTGGTGAGTTGGGAGCCAGACTGACCTAGCAAGTGGGTGTACATCTCCCTGCGTGTATTTGTCCCATTCTAAATAAAAACAATAAACACAAAAAAAGAGAGAGAAAATGTAATTTGGGAATAGTGTAAGGAATTGAGTCTGATAAAGAGGTCAGTGATGGAAGGCTGAATGAAAAATCAATTAAACCATTCGTCCAATATTCAAAGGAAACATGAACTGTACAGTGCCCAAGAGAGTTAAGGAGTCTATGGAAAATACCACTGGGATTATCCTGTCAAATATCAGATGTAGCCTTGGGTATTTTACTCAGCAGAAGGGGCCTTAAAAGGATTTATATGCCAGATATCAAAAGTTGAGGAAACAGCTGTGAGCCAAGAGGATACACATGATTAAGACATTGGATTTCAGTATGCACAAACGGCAAGGAATGGATTAAAATATGAATTAACAATTTAATTCCAAAAGCTTTGAAGTGAAACATCAGATTTAGAGAAGGATGAAAAATCTGAAGGGAAAGGGAAAAGAGTGAGGCTTTTGACTTACTAGTAGCACCTAAATCAATGGAATATGCCAACTAACCAAGATTTTTATTGCCACAAAGGCAATAAAAAGATCCAATAGGTTAATTACTTGACTTCAACAAAGCACCAAGAAGGTCAATGCACTTGGCAGAACTTTCTCATAAAATGAAGGAAAACAAGATGACATGCATAATTTCTTTCCTGTCCAAGGGATTGTGTTGTGGATGTTGAAAGTTAAGCCTGAACAGCACAGGTCTGTCAGGCTGTTAAAAACTGGCTGCCTTAGATGGATCTACTTTGACATAAAGATCATCTTTCAAAAATGAGTGGTTTTAGATACTATGGCAGAAAGAAGAATATAGAAAGGCAAAAATTCTTATAAAAAGTAAAAAAATGTGGATTCCTTATTAACTGGAAAATGTATTCTGAGAAAGAAGAAAAAAATATCAGACAAGGAAATTGCATACTTAAGTGAGCTCAGCAGGAGTAAGAGTACTTAGGCAAATGAATTCAGTGTTAATGAAGGCAAATTTAACAAGCTCTGCTTCTTTGATTATTTTGCCTTATTCATGAAGACAAATTCAGAACCCTCAGAGGACTTGACGATAAGAAAATATAAGGTGATTTCATATTTTTGTATTGCTAATTAGTTCATCCACACACACAAATTAAGAGGCCATTAAACTGCCTGACAGTAACACATAAGACACAAAGGGATGCGAAGTTGTAGTCCTATACATTACAGGGTTAATGGCAGTGGGTCTTATCATTCCCATGAAGATCCATGTACTAGGTGAGTGTAAGCTGGGCGTGGCTCGCTCTTTAGAGCTTTAAGAAAGCTACACAGATTCATCAAAAATCGATACTGCAAAGTACAGGTATCATTTCTCAGTTGTGCTCTACAGATCAATGAGTTGCTGGTAAAAGAGCCAGTTTAGCAGTTTTGCATCCAGGAATCTCCAACATGCTGCTGGTTGCTCCCAGTAGTGAAAAGACTGGTAAAAAACTCCCACCAGTCTTTTGTAGTACCCACAAGCACACTACAGCCATAAGCACCCACACTGACACTACTGAGCTGTTTTGCTGTCTTTGCTCCTTCAGCTCAACATCAGCTCTACTTGAGGTTCCAAAAGCATTTCAGGGAGATACTATGACCCCTCTCCACCAGCAAAATTTACAGAATGCCTGTGCCACTGGATGAAATGGAAAACCACATATTTAACAGAACACAGCAAAAGACCTGGGGACAAGTCTTGATCTGAGCATCTCTGTTAACATTCAGCCAGTTTCAAAGCGATATACCTGCTGTTGAATGACTTGCATTCGCTTCTACTTCACACTTAACAATATCGGTTCATTCTTGACTTGAACAGTTGTTATTTCAGACATCCTTTAAAAGCTTCTCACACAGCTGGCAAAGACAGCAGTGCTGGATACATTCCTATTTTACATTTTTTGTTTGCTTGTTTATTTTTACCACACTGAAGAAAAATGGACTGGATGAGCTATAACATGCACTTTCCCATTCCTATGCTCTTCCTCTCGTAAGTTTCGTGTGCATTAAGAGTTTTTCTCAGTTAAATATTGTCAGTAGACAGCAAAAGGATGCAAGAAAGGCCTGTCTTTTCATCACTCCTGCATAGTTTATTCAAACTAGTTAAGACTTCCACATTTTTTAACCCTATTACAGAAAAAGTCTGAGGTTTTTCCTACTATTAGAAGTCTAAGAAGAAATCTCCTAAGTCCTATTATATTCTCCATGTCTGCTATGCCTATGAAAAATATATTCTGCTTTTTGTAGGTTTTCATTATCACCTAATATGAACATTCTTATTAACCTTTGCAGAGACATGATCTCCTGAAAAGTCTAGGGAGAGCAACTGGCTCATTTGAAGTTTACACAGAGTCACGTAGACTAAGACGGTCTTGATTATCTGGTTTGACTTCCTGTTGAATATAAATCAGACCATTACACCCACAATTTTTGAATGAGCAACCACATATTCTTAAAAGGCCATTCAGCTCTGTTTTAAAGACTATAGAAACAGGAGTTTTAGGCAGAAGAATCCCAGGCTGTAGCCAAATACACAATCTGGGCTGGCTATGTGGAAAGCCTTATCTTAGCGTAAGAAAGATGGAGAGGTCCTGTTCCACTTGAATTGAAAGCTGCAAACGTTTTCAAAAACAAATGAGAAAATCTTTCCTAAATGTTTATCTTGCTCCCTTCCAAAGGCAATTTGAAAGACAAAACAGCACACTCTGCATATGTCTAATCAACTTTTAGTGTTTCCACATTCTGCAACTTGTCAAACTGTAAACAGCTAATTGTTTTTAATATAGAAGTGAATTAACTGTGTCACATTACTAAGTCTTAGATGTTAAAAAGACCAAAAAAAATCCAAGGTGATTAAAAAATTCCTTAGGAATAGAACTGAATAGACTCTCTTGTTCTCTCTGTTATCTCAGTGTGGGTGTCTTGGCTATTTACAGACAGAGATAAAAATCTGTGAGCAGCAACTTGGACTTCCGTGTCCCAGCTTGTTCAGGGAGCAATATGCTCATTTGGAGCTCCTGAGTTTAGTAAATTACATTAAATCAACATCACAACGTGGAAAACAAGGGAAACAAAATCAGTGGAATATTCAGAAATACTCTACCCAACATTATTAGCAAAGTTTTATTCTATATAATCTGTGTCAAGAGTCACTAGTGCAGTTGTGAATGTTGAATTTAGACGCTTTCTTCCTCAGTGCCTGGCAAAATTAAAAGCCATTACCACTGTGCTTTGAAAGCATGTAAATTTTTTTGCGGAGTAATCTTGCTTAAAAATTACCATCACTATGACTAAGGCACAGCACTTCTAGTGTTCCCTAATTCAGAGGGTTGTAAATTGACATTTTCAAAATGCAAGCAGAAATCAGTCATGACTGTGTAATAAAAACTCTGCAAAGCTAAAGATGATGGTAAGAGAGACTGCTTCAGATTTTGGGTTTATTTTTAAAAATAGCTGTAAACATAAAAGTGACTAAACTACAGACAGAATGTGTGAACACCCATAAACCTTTTAGGAACAAAGGTGGATGCAGCTTGCTTGGGGCCTATACTATGAAATAAACACACATCATTATCCTCAAGTGATCATATCCTTTACTGAGATTTCACAATACCGAGCTAATTAAAGCTCAAACCTTAATTAGGCTAAAGAAAACTTATGCCCTTTATGATTTCAAATTAAAAGGAATTTAATTGCTATCATCTGCAATGCTATTTTTCATATTGGCTCTAATGACCATTGTGTAACTGTGCATGTGCTTTTGTAGTATAAATTATTCAACCGTTCGACTCCAATTTCTTTAAATGGAACAAGGACAATTGCACTTGCTGAACTAATGACCTGCAAAATTTCAGATATTACTACATACAAAGATGGCAGATCAATGCTAAAACTACCTTTTCAAAATATGTCTGTAGTATAAGCTTTCAGTCTGGTAGAGCAGTAGTTATTCTAGCTAACCTCTCTGCTCAATTTGATACACATCCTTCGTTACCTTATTCTTATTGCTAACACTAATCTTTCTGCTGTAAACAGTAGCTTCCAACTACCCAGGCAACTTGCTTAAAAAAAAAAGCCTGGAAAAGACTTTACATCTCTTTCTTACATAAGCATGAAATAATCCATAGCACTATTTTGTGATATGCTCACAAGGTCAGCATTTTCAAAGGAGTTAACAAAGAGTGAGACTTTTGATTCTGGTATGGTAATTTTTTGATCCTGTAGATAGGTTTTTGAAGAATGAGTTCTAGGACTAAGTAAGCCATTATCCCCACACGGAATGCCCACTGATGCACATCACTGACAAACTTCTCTGGAGACAGAAATTCACCCCTTGCACTAGGGAACATGGTAAAGGAACAAATACTGAAAACTCGCACAATGCTAGCAAAGTCTGCATCACTTGAACTGGTTTCGTTATCTTTTACTCCAAGGTAAGAAGCTTTAAAAACTACTCTAACCCTAAACCCTATTTTAGGATCACAGGGAGGAGAGTCTTCTTAAAGTAGAGATTTGCATAATCTCTTCTACCCCTTTTCTTCTGCCCTTCCCCCCGCCACCCTTCCCTCCTCACCCTAGCAGAGAGAAACCAGAACAACAGGTCTGCGGGTTGAAGGCTCGAAGCAGGTGAAGCTCCTACTTGAGTGTGGTCCAAGAGTTCAATGAAAAAGAGTGAGCTCAAGTTCTCCCACCCAGATGTGCTTCATCCTTTCTCCTCTTCCCTTACAGCACCACAGAAATAAACCAGCAAATGCATTTAATTTCTCCTTCACTCTTCCCCTGAAAGACTGGGAACTCCCAAAGTAACATCAACAACCTGGCTTTTTCTTTAAGAAGCCAGAAACTTCCAGATGGGCATGGACAGCAGTATAAGCTGATGCCCCTTCTGTAGAAGGGCTAAATATCTCCATAGCACATGCAGCAATCAATATAGAACCATGTCTTTCTTCTCTCAGAAATTAATTGACACTAACTAGGTCATACTCACATGTATAAGAAACCAAGCAAACAAGCTGGACAAAAATACCCCAAACAAACAAAAAAACCCCACCCAAAATCCAAACAACAACAAAACCAAACCAGAGCTACCTGTGGATAAATACTTTCAAGTCTTCAATACTTTCTCATATTTAACCAAGGTATCAGTTAAATCTCCTTCTTTCAGTGAAATAGCATAGATTCCAAACCAAGATCTGCCCTGACTCATGCAGAAAGGGTTTTTTCTTAAGTAAACTCAAGGAGAGCACACTTCAAGAGTTAGCAATGTAACAGAGAGGAAAGTGCTCTGAGGTTAAGGTTAAGGGCAGCATCACAAGGATAACAGACTGAAAATAGGAAAAGAAAAATGTTAAGGCTGACATTAGGAAAACATTTATTATCATGAGGATGATTAGATAATGGCATAATTTCCCAAAGGAAGTTGTTGAGTCAACCACTAGAGGCATTCAAAGGAAACCTAGATAAAAACACCAGGCAATTGATCTGGAGGGCAGTCCTGCACTAATGACCCAAGAGGCTCTTTCCAACTCATTGAGGATTCTCCTCTTGAAAACAACAACTCTGAACTTTATACAGAAGCACGTGAATGAAAAGTAAATGTAAAACATTGGAAAACCCTGTTTTCATTGTTAGACTTTTTCTTCTGTAGCACCAACAATCTGTGTCTATATATGCATTCATTACTTCTAAAAGATTCTAACACATATTGATCAGCACAGTAACACTGAGAGGACATATCTGCCAAAGAAATTACTGGAGCTATAAAACTTGCCTTATGAAACACAATGGACATCATGAAGAAATCCAGCAAGAAATTTTCTGAAATGTCTCTGTAGTCAAATCGGAAGAAGATTACAGTAAAGCTCAAAGTAACAAATTGATTAATAGGATTACAGAATGAGGAGCGGAGGAGTTTCATCCCAGCAACTGTTATCAGGATAATGTCACAGCTGTAAGAAAGGCAGAGAAAAAAGCCTATTCAAGTCATAAGGCAATAAATTATGAAGCTCTTAAATACAGATATCTGTATCAGATGTATTTTAGGTTGCCAGGTATATCTAAATCTACACAGCTTTTTTATTAAAAGAGCATAGTATTAATATCAGAAATCATCACATTTATTTTACCTACGTGCAACTCTGTGTTTTTCCCTTATCATTATCACACACTTGCAAGCTGTAATAAAGAATGAACTCTGTACTAAAAAGAGTGGTACTAACTACTAAAACCCAAGAATCTAGAACAGACATTTTTATATACCTCTTAAAATAAAATGTAAGTCTGGGAAATATCTTGGCACTTTCATTAATACATTACTGTAATTTGAAAAAAAAAAAAAAGAACTCTTTTTTATTATTATTATTACAAGAAATTTCACTTGATTACAGAATTTATAACTGTAGTCCTAACTTCATTACACACCGCCAAAATTCTGGATAGAAACACACATAAATGTGAAGTGCTTGAAATTCTTACTATTGTTCTTGATCAGATGTAAAGAAATTGTGTTGCACCTATGTCTTGTAAAATGCAGGAACTTCAATGTATAATGAGTGACAAAATAGGCCAGGTATTTGCAAAGCACATGGAAGGTTCTCCTTCATGTTACTGTCAGCCAGGAGAATACCTGTTGCCATGCCATGATACTTGACAGGCCAGAAAGTTCTAAAGAGGTTTTCGTCATTCTAGCAGGCTTCAAAAGTCTGTACGTTCCCCAGATGATTTTATTTTATTTTATGTGACATTTACTCATTACTGCGTATCTCCCGTAATGCAGTTGCAACTTTATTTGAGTGCAGGTCATTCTAAAGGATCACCAGGACATCACTGTTCAAATGAAATGCCAAGCTTACCTTCTTTTCCACCTTGTCAAAGCTGTTCTTTTCAATATTCCCCATATTTTGGAACGGAAAACCTAGCGACTAAGCTAAATAGATTCTGAAGTCACTAGAAGCCATTCCTGTGTGATCCCAGCCATTCTATATGAACCAGTTGGATTTCTCGTTCTTCAGAAAGAAGAAAATTTTTGCAACATGGTGGCATTTTCAAATGGAAACTTACAGATCATAGAGCAAAAGGAAGACTTTTTTCTCACTGGATCTGTTAACATGCAAAAAATTTCACCAAAAAATGACACTCTCTAATATAATGCTATTAGAGGTAACAGAAAACAATTTGCTCATTATGCCTCTTCTTTAAAAATACTGCCACACAAGATGCTTTTCCTGGGGCTTTAACTCCCAGTAGAGAGAAAGGAAGAGAGCACAAGAAGGGGGGATGATTTCCTAGACCTCTGTGGCCTGTAACAGGGGCAGGCATTTCAGCTTGTCAGCATGGGTCCTATTAATAACCAGCACATCAGGGTCTGGAAAGCGCAAGCAAACTCCTGGCTATGAAGGAGCTGTTCTGCCTCCTCAAGATGCAAACTCCTTCAGTCCTTTAAATCACAAAGCAAGATGAAGCACCTTTAAAAAATATATTCAATTTGAGAAAAACTCAAGCATCAAATCATGCAAAATGTACCACCTCAGACACTTTTGGACATAGAAGGGGAGAATGTCTTCCCTTCTATGCAGCATGATGAGGTCTGATCTTTGGGTGGTCAATCATAAGGAATGTTCCAGCAAGAGAAATCAGGTATTTATGCATTAAAGCACAGAAAGTACAACCCTCAGTAACACTGTATATGGAAGCAGCAAGGAGAATCCAGGATCCCTCATGGGCTTACAGAGTCGAGAAATAGGTAGAATCTGAAGATGAATGCTTTGTGTGTGACATTTAGATGGCAGCTTTAGGGAAAGCGTATTCAAGAGGAGTGCCAGAGGAGAAGGAATACTGGGAGCTTCATGGATAGACCACCATTACAAGAAAAAGGAGAAAACACTGGTTTTAAATCCAAGAAGATCACACAGACACAAGGGGGATGGGGAAGAAAAGGACTGCCATGGTATTCCCCCATGGGCCAAACAATCAGAGGCAGACAAATGTAATTACTTTCTTTAATCTCAAGACTTCTGGTGGTCTGACTCATTCCTTCGGAACACATGAGGGAGGTGACACTTTAAAGTGCAATCTAGCTTGGAGGAACAACTATGTAAAAATAGCACCTTCCTAACCCCTACATATTTGCTCCGTGCATGCATTCAGTCACGTCTGCTAACTAGTAACAAATGACAGTTTAATTACTTTTAATTCTCCCAGCCTTGCAGAACTAAATAGAGGGATGAGTGTGGACTCAGTTTCACTCTGGAAAATACAGTTAAACTCTTAAAGCACCTTGGCCGTAGCATCTTCCAAGTGCCTAGGAGGGAAAAAGGTCAGTGGGCTATCAGAGGCTATCAGTAAGTGACTGGTGAGAGTCTTTTGGAAAAGTAGCTGTCTGGGAGAAATATGCAGAAAATTTGACTAATGCCCTAGTCCAAGTTTCAGCCCCTAAAACAAGGGCCACCTTTTCCTTATAGTTGTGTGGTTCCTAAAGCTGTGTTGCTCCTCAAGAGAGATGAACAATTAAATCAACACACAATTTTTACATCAAAGTACTTTCATCTAATGTTTAAAATTAAGAATCTGTATTACTATGAACACTGAGGAACTCTCCCCCCACACCTCCTAGCCATTTTTCCTGCTACTGGAACATTCCAAGGCTGCTTCTTTGTTTTATCATCTGCATCACTGTCATTCTGATAAAAAGACTGCAGAAACTCTGCTCACTGGGGATACTGCAGTCACTAAGCCTGCTGAATATCTGCAGTAGGCAAGTCACTGACTAAAATACTTACCATAAAAGGCTGTCTGCAAGGATCATACTGTGAGACCATGGATCAGCATCACCAGTTCTGCTTAATATCTGAGACATCAGACTTCGTCAAAACTTGTATCCTTACCTTTCTCAAACCACTCAATGCAAGGCTATCCACTACTCTACACTGTTTAATATTTTATACAGTCTTGCCTTAAAAGACTTGTGCGGTGAAGCTTCTGATAACTCCTTTGGGAAACTACAGCACAGTGTTAAAAAGCCTCAGATAGGAAATGTTTCCTGATATCCAGCCTAGATTTCTCATTTTCATCTGATTAATTCTAGTTACCCCACTGAGTTTATGCCCATCAAACACCTGCAGCCTGGTATAGTGTGTCTTGCTTTTAATTGACATTTAGACGTTTCATATATGTCTATATATAGCTCTTTAATCTTTTTATTTCACTCTCTCACTGGAGTCATGTCTTAGTGTGTGCTAAGGTAGTTGTGCATTTTTCTTGCAGCAAAGACAGTTATTATTGTATACTGAACTAATAGGCATGAAAGCAAACTGCGACAAGATTACAGGCTTATTTAAAAACAAATTCCATTTCTCGATCTTCAGTCTAAAACCAAATATTCTACTAATCACATGCTTTGAATTATAATCTACTTACTGTGTACCAAGCTTCTTGTATTTACTAATTGAGAAAGCATCAATCGTGAGCGCATTCAATATAATAGCTGGATACAAAATGTATTTCTCAAAGCACTGTAGCCACACATAGAGCCTTTCAAACCACATCAAATGAGCAGCATCTGAAATAGAAATTCATATTATAGTTCATGTCATCGAATTATGAGCATTTTTTGCACTGCAATACCATAGAAGACACGAGTTAGCTCATATTAAGATAAGCATTAAATCAACTAATTTATGAAACAATGGAACTAATAATTCTTTTGTAATAGAGAAAGAATTTTGTTGTCTGAATTTAGATAGTATCTGTTTTGCTGTTTGCAACAGCACTCAGTGAGAAACACTCAGAAATGACAAAAGATAGCACATGCTAGATGCTAGTTTCTACATCATCCAATTACTTAGTCACTATATTAAATAGTACTTTTAGTGACACAATGACCCCAGAGAGACTGTCTCCAGCTCTGGCACTGACATGGTCAATGACATAAGGAATCCCATTTGACCTCTGTGCCTGTCCTTCCCCATCTTATAGTAGCAAAACACTGTTCATTAGACTGTAAAGTATTACTGACCTCACTGATAAACAAAACACCACTGGAGATCTTAAGACTGAAGAATTATCAGGAGCTAGAAACTGTCATAGATGTTTCCCAAAACACTTAAACAGCCACTGTAAAAAGTATCTGCCAGGATTACATCTTTCCCCAGTAGGGAATAACTTTTTTGCAGTAGACTTTTCTAACAATATCACAGTGCTTAATATGAGTATTAAACAACAACTGAATGCTCCATGCAATTCAACTGCTATGAGAACTTAGGTGAACTGATGGCAGAAACACTTGTGTACACACAAAAATAAAGTCTTTATCCTCAAGTAAGCTCAGCTAGACAAGGTTATCAGAAAAATAGTGAATGCAAAAAGGCAGAACTTGGTATTGACTCAGAAATAGCAATGCCAGCTACTGAATCTTTAGTAGTCTTCCCTGCAGAAATGAAAACAATTATGTATACACATTCCATTCTCCCATACGCACCTTTACAATGACAGGCAAAGAAGACATGGTAAATCATCAGATTTCTGTGTTCTACAGGCACAGTTGTATATTGCATAGGCTCAGAAGGGAAGATCTAAAAACAATCCTTCTAAATTACCTTGAACTCATACTTTGCCAGTACCTTAAGCTATGGCAATGTTCTTGCAAAAATTTCCCTTCAGAAAATATTTCTTGCTATAACATAAAAGTATTTCATCCTCTTATTACCTAAAGGCCACCTCCTAAAAGTTCATACACACAGTAAAATGTCCGTTTTTGAACCTAGCTGTTCTTCTCTGTTCCTCTATCCTCCTCCTGAACTGCAAATTGCTCTCAGAGTTTCACTCAAGAACTTCATCCATGTCCAAAGCTGAGCTCAGTGTAGAAACTCAAGTTCAGTAAAGAGATATGCATATCACACAGACAAATAAAAGATACCATCAGGAGCAAAGATCTGTGCAGACAATGCAGACAGAAAAAAGAGCTCACATTCAGAGGGGCATGAGGGGAAGACATGGCTGATTTGAAAATGGCTTACATGAATCTGGTATGGTATAAAAAACAGTAGTGGGGACGGTGGACAATAAAAAATAGCCTAGTGTATCGGGTTTCCTTCTCACTTAGTCCTGCACTCATTTCTACACATCTATTATACCATAAGCTCATACATCTTGAACTCAGCCTTTCTTACTGCAGCTAGGCAAAACAACGACAAGTAATAAATGAGTTATCTCACATGGGCATCAAGATATCTCGTCCGATAACTGCTATTCTATGGAATATCTGAAAGTTTCAGCACCCCATCCAGAGTCTGTGAAACAAAGCCAGGAATAAACTTGTGGAATTGTCATTACCAGTTGCTCATCTAATTGCAAGCAGTCATAGCACTACCCTTGTCAAAAAAGAGAAAGCTGAAAAATTAAATTCTATGCAGTAAAAACTCCTCACAGACATCTTGTTTTTTGTACATGTCCTTCCACTGTCCTCTCATGACAACTATGGGATACTACTGTCCTTTTTCCAAGCTTCTCTTTCTATACAAACTGGGAACGTTTTAAAGTTCAGTTTCTACATTTATATTACAGGGCAAAGAAAAGAAGACAGCCTGCCAGACATATCTATCAAAGGGATTACCTTTTCCTCAGTCTGTCTCATCTCAGAACATGATAAAAAACCTTTGCAGCAGCCTAAGGGACTGAAATAGATATATATTTTTTCCTCTTGTTTTCTAATACACAACACCAGCTACATTGTAATAATACCTAAGCCCCAAAGTGCAGGAATGGACCACATATAAATGAGGACCGCAAAAGAAGGAAAAACGCCTGTTGTCCATAGCAAGTAACATCAGAAATGCATCTGGCTCTCAAAACAGAAGGAAAACCCATCTGTGGGGATCAGTCCAGCAGGTCTTTACCTTCAACCTTTTCAAAAGCTGAGTCACCGCATTTAGGAAAACAATGTTTTCTGACAAATGAAGACAGACTTAATCAGGACAAGGCAAAGAAATCCTACAGTAGTCTTTTATGATTAAGTGATGAAACAAACAATAAAACTTGAGTATTTATCAGAATTACTGGTTATCATAGACAGGAAGCTGAACACTGTTTTCAGTTGGGCATGATGCTTAATAAGATTTATATTTCTATTACACTTTTCTTGGTGTACTGCAGTAAAAGTTAAAAGGCAACCTTCAATCAAGTCTCTTGGGCACTTTTTTCTTACCCAATCCTTGTTTGGAAAGGAATTGTTTTGAAATACATGAGTTTTTAAAATACAAAAGATTTAAATCCTTAATGTATGGTTTTGCAGAGAGTGATCTGAACTCTTTTGTTGTCTAGTTGAAGAACAGACTGCAGTCCCTCAGAAAACTGTGTTCTGACAATGCTGTCTTCAAACACTTCAGGAACATATACTGAGAACTATTAAGGCACAGGATCCATGAAGAAATGACAAGCAAGCTTTTGGCTGGTAGCAAAGGCAAAGTGAGAGCTGGGATAGAGAGGGGAAGCTGTGCTTCTCAAAGTACACTGCCTGCTTGCAGAAATAACTGTATCAGAACAGGAAATCAGATCTCAACATCCTAAAATATTGGCTGGTACTCACATGTATCAGGGCACTACTCACTGAAGCCAGCAGACATTACCAAGAACAAACCTCAAAGAAAATGTCACAGTTCCTTTCAATTTTAATGTTTCTTTAAAAGTGTTATGATTGAAATTAGAACTCTAAGTTGCACTACCCTTGCTGATATGCCATAAAATAGAAAAAAAATCTGCCTCAATTCCATCAATGTATTAAGTTTTTAAATTACACAAGATGCCAAGGCATGAACTGTAATATATCAAGCAACACAGCCAGAAACAGTAGTGTAATGCAAAACAAATGGCAGATCAGACAGTGGCTTGTGAAAGATCATCTAGGGCCAGTAAAATGATTAAGGGACAGGAGTATTTAACACAGCAGAGACTGAGAGAGCTGGGATTGCTGAGCCTTGAGTAGAAAACTGTTAGGGAGCATCTTACTAATGCCAGTTGTGGACAGTTTTTGGTATATGAATACTTGATGGGGAGGGTAATGCTCATGGAGCCAGACTTCTGTCACTAGTGCTCAGTGACAGGACAAAACCAAATGGGCACAAACTGAAAATCTGTTTCAATAAAACAAAAAACCGAAACAAACAAAAAAGCCCACCTTGCAACTCAAAGCAACCTTTCTTAGTGTAAAGATGACTGAATACTATTACAGGTTGTCCAGAAAGGTTGTAGAGTCTCCAGACTTGAAAATATTAAAAAGTGGACACAGCCCTGACCAACCTGCTCTCTCTGACACTGCTCTGAGCGGGGGTGTTGGACTAGACAATCTCAAGAGATGTCTGACCAGCCTTAGCCCTTCTGTGCAGTGGTCTCAGAAGACAACTCCTACAGGTTCAGAGATGTGTTGGCAATTGGGTGGAAAAAAAGAAAATGATTGGCTATGTATGCATAAGTAAATGCGTAATATGTATGCTAAAGTAAAGGCGTAATTTATTCTCCCTGCTTTGTTTCTTCTGGATTTTTTTTCTTCAAACCAAGACAAGCTGAAAGTCATTGCATCCATTGTTTAGAAAGACTTGATTACAAACCTCTCACTTCCCGCTGCTGGTGCTCTTTGCTTTTAAGTATGGGGTGGGAGATCCACAGCCAGGGGTGATGCTTGCGAAGCTGAGGAAGGATGTAATGTGTTACAAATCCTACGGTCCATGCTAAGGCAAACAGGACAATGCTGAGAAATGGCTGGGTCAAAGCAGAAAATAATGAAACATGGTTATAGTTTGCAAACAACATTTTTATATATATTTTTAAACATTTTTAAACAGTTTCTGTAATGTATTTTTGTGCAGTTAATATTTATTCCTATGATCAAACTCTGACTTCACAGGTGAATAGGGATCTTGACATATGTGTTTTGCGCACACAATTAACCAATTTCTTCCTCCATGATTGGAGGGGAAAAAAGGCAAATTCTCAGGCTTATTCATTCTGTCCTCTGGGTTCCATATCACAAGAGCTATTTATAGGCAGAGGAAAAAGACATCAAGTAAGTAATACTGAAATTAATAAAAATATCCATAAACTGTCTTGCACAGATAATATGTTATCATGACCAGTAAATGCATTTTCACTAACTTCTCTTCCCACATTCTCTATTCCTTCCAGTTAAAGCACCCTATGATTTTGCTTAGAAGAGATAATACCAGATAGATACACACCCTTAATGACAGAAACACAGTACTGGCACTGACAGCAAACGACAGAACAGCAGCCGCTGTGCAAACAATGAGATCCGATTTCAAGATTTCTTTCTGTGAAAATAATTATTTTATACAAAATTAGTAAGCCAATACTATTTTAACCAAAGTAAATTACTCTGTTCTCATTTACCTACACTATGCATTGTGATAAGGCTAATCAGCACTCCCTATTACAAAAGTATTTTCTCCACTCTGCTTTGGGAAATTATTTCTTCACACTCTAGGTTTGTTGAAGTAATCACACTTTAATTCTTCACACCTGGTTTTGAATTATGTTTTTAAATAAAAAAGTTATAATATTGGAGAAATGAAAATAATACATTTTAATACTGACTCTGATTCTGCTTAAGGAATAAAACTCTTTTGCACTATGACTTTCTTATTTTTGGGAACCAAAATTCTGGTTCCATTTCCTATTTGCAAACATTAAGATTCCTTCAAATTCCCTTTCTCTTGCATTACCAAAATGAATCATGCTTTCTGTAATGTCTTCTGAGACACAACTTTAATACATTTACTATGTTCTAAAGTGACATGTCCCATTCTCTGATTTTCTCCATTGCAAGTCAAATTTCAGGAAGATTTTATGGATTTTAGACAACACATTTTTCTAGTGTCACCGAATGATAATGAAAGGACATGTCTGCCTTTGTGTAAAGATCTATAACTAGGGTGGGAGTAATCTTGTTTCTAAAGATTGGAAAATATCACTGTCTTTACAGCCCATTTTTCTTGTGATTAAAATGTCATTCTCAGTAAACAAATAAACAAGATAGCTTGAGATCTGTGCAGTCTTCTGAATTGTACCTCAGAGGTCACCCAAATGTTTTTGTGAGTAAATGAAAATATTTTCTTAGATTTATGAGAAGGGCATTTAGGTTCAGCACTCAATACTGCTGCTAAGTTACCAAATGAGTAACTATCTGTAGCTCTTGGTTTAGAAACTGACTTATGCTTTAATTCAAAGACATCTAGAAACAACATGTGAAAAGCAGCAGTTTTGCCAGAATTAGAAGCTCATCTGATTTGCTGGTGCTGCAATCCAGGTAGGCTTCATGTATCTCATCAGAGAAAAAGAAAGAAATCTAAAATGATGATAGAAAAGCAAATCTATGAATAAGGGAGATAAAAAGAAAGCAAGCAGAACAAGTGAACAACAGAAGGGTTGTGAATTACAGGGGAAGCTGGTAGCAACCACTATATTTAGGCTGCCTATCTCTCTCTGTTATGAAAGATGCTTCTTAGTAAAAGGTCACCAGCATCAGCACTTCCACTTACTGCAGTAGCCCTTTGAAATGCAGCAGGACTAAAAAGCCTTCAGGCTCAAGAAGTACTTTTGCTTTGTCCCAGGAAACTCCAATCCAGTTTAGCTGCAATCTCAAGCCACTGCCACTGTCCCTCCCCTTCCCAGGCTCCTTGGGAGTATGTATGCAACTCTAAAAGAACATCCTCTGCTCTCAGAGCTGTGCCCTCTCCAAACAGCCCCCTACTCCGCATGGACTACATGCCGTGGAAAGGTGTAGGAGCAGAGTTAGGTCTTTGTAACTCTTCCTGACCATCTTTTCAAAACACAGCCCCGCAAGCCTTGCTCCTCCGTTCTGGGTTGTTGCGTTCAACAGCAGAACCACAGCATAAGGGAGCTCACAGGAAAAGCCTTCTCTTCCCTCAAAAAAAACTTTGATCCCTGCCTGCCCTCACAGGTCCTCTCCATTCAGTGCAAACCTTCTCTCACTAGCAAGTTGTGTATCCATCTCTAACTCAAGTGGTTTTAGTATGTGGACCAGTACTGAAAAAACATGGTCCGAGAAAAATGAATACGGGAACTATTGCCAATGCATGCAATAGAAGCTTTTTTTTTTTTTTAATCTTTCCAGATATTTTTAAAGATGTTGCACACAAAATCTATGTAAAGCAGAACTATTTAGCTTGTAAAATTTGGCATCTGAAAAAGTTAAGCAGTGTTAAATTTATATGGCGCTATTTCAGCCCTTTTTTGAATACATAGTATGAAAAGTCTTGATCAAGTGTCATTTTCTGCACAGCTGAATCCAACTACTCAACAGTCTAAAACAAGCTTATGAGAACAACAAACACACTCCAATCACATCCACAAGCTCTTCTGTACAATCAGAAAAGATTACTCTTAAAATGACTGTTTTCTCTCACAATCAGATGACTGAAGAAGCTGCTATTTTAAGAATGACATCAAATATTAAGAATTTAACTGTAAAATCAGCAGAGGTGATAACAGTGGACATAGTTGGGAGAGGCATCATCCTAACTTTCCCTTTCATGCTAGGTCACCAAAGAGGATCTTTTCAAACATTTCCTTCAAAAGACAATGTATTACACAGATTATATGGCACAGGACTTGTATTCCCCACCTTTCCCATATTTCATTTTGCAATTGCCCTTTTTACAGTACTCTCATTGTTTTTGACACATTAACAATCCCATACAGATAAAGGCCTATGTTTTTTAAAGAAACTATTATTATTCAGATATTCAAACCCAAATTTGACAATTGCATTCCAATTCTAGCACTACTGAAAGTGTTTCAAGTGCATCATACATCCCCAGGCTTGTCCTTTTGCCCTTGCACTGAACTGCTTCAAAATATAAATGTACTGCTGAGCTGCTGACTTGCACAACGGTCCTCACAGGAGCTCCTTCTTGATGTGGCCAATGCTTTAAAACTTCTCACAAAATTCAGAGTTTTTCCTTCTAAAACAAAGCTGAGCAGTGTTTGCTTTTGTTTCATGTCACTGCCTCGTGCTCAGGGCCCCCCAGGAAATGGCTGATCCTGGGCAGTGATCTCTCTGGCTGAGTGGAATTCAGAGCTACCTTCCAGGAGAAAACCTTGGCTATCCACCTACAGCCTGGTGTGGGTGGATCTGTGCCTGCCACCCTCCCTGTGGAAGGCGGCTGGCTCCTGCAAAGCATTTGCCTACCTTGGGTGCAACTCTGTTCCCCATCCTGCCTTTAGATCCAACTCTCTAAAGGGGGATTTTGGATGTCATTCCCAAGGCCAGGCGCTTAGGAGTTGAATACTGAATAGCCCTACAATGTGGTGCTTGAGTCTTTCATTGCAATTGGTTCAAAACAGAAAAATTAAGCTCTATTCAGAGTTTAAATCTCTGCAGTGAGAGATACTCACTGTTATAGTTTGAACTGAAAGCAGGTTGTCTGGTTTTCCTCCATTTTACATTTAAGGAAAAAAAGAAACCCGAAACCAACATCGCTGCATTTGATGCCTCAGAGATTTCACAAGCAGAATATATTAAAGTGGCACTCTGTTTTTTGTTTTAATTGTCACAGAATCATAGAATTGTTTATGTTGGAAAATATATTTAAGATCATCAAATGCAACCACTATTTTCAATTATGTTTTTGGAACTTTGTACAAATCCTTTTATTAGCTATCTGAATGTTTGCATTAAAGACCAGGAAGGACGCTTGAGTTTTAATGTAACACATTATCACCCTCAGGCCACTGCTTAATCTAGTAATCAGCCATGTGGATGCCTACAGAAATTAATTATAATGGTAGGAAGCTCCATTCTCAAAGTTGAATGGTCAATTATCCATCACAGCTGCTTTATAATTCAGGCTTCCAAAGCTGGCAATTCTTATACAGCTATTCAAGCAAAGGAAAAGAGTAGAGGTCATGTAACTAAACGTTAGAGATGCTGTATTTATTATTCCTAACATTAACACAAAGTCACTACAGAATACAACACATTAATTTTCAATATTAACCTTGTTTGCTTTCAGCTCCTTGGGGAGGTGATTTATTTCTGTGTGTTTCAGGCTTTCTGTTTAAAATGGGTCTTACTTAAATGCTGTGTTATGTAGACCCTGTGTCTGTATATAGACCAAGACAAGGCTGGCTGTTGTGTTGCATCCTGCCATCTCTTGCCACTAACAAGGGGTTTGGAATACTCTCCTTGCAGAGAAGAAAAAATAAACTACCATCATGAAATCTCCTCCAAATACTGACATTGTTTCACACAGCTTCTGAACTGTTTGAAAATCCCCCTGCAAAAGTTCTGGAAATTATTTAAAATTGCCTTTGCAGCGTCAGCTGAGGCCTGCATCCTAAACAAGACTGCTGTTGCTGAAGCAAGTCAGTGGAGATTATGGCTTAATTGTGCTCCTCAAACTTGATGCACGTGCATTTTCTCTTCCCTCAGTTCTTCCCTTACTTGCTCTACTAGCACTGCACTGCAAGATAGCAACAGGAGTCTCCTGGCAAACTGGTTAGTGTTTAACTGAGACAGAGGTACCAGATAACACAGAGGTTAGACAAAGAGCCCAAAGTAATCAGAAATTGCCCTCTCTTTCTTCAGGAGACCTCCCAGCGGGGAGAATTAGCACTGCTAATTGATATGACAAGCAAACTTTTACTTACATTTTTTATACAGACTGAAGGAAGCCCAGACAGAGATTAAAAAAAAAAAAAAGAGGCAAAGAACTAGCAAGGTCCAGCACCACTAAAGGAAAGCAGCCTCTGCCTAACAGCAGCAGCAGTAGTATGGTGTATCAAATACACAGAGCAGGAAAGTGCCAATTTGCAAAACCAGGTACATCCTGGAAAGCAAAAGGTGCCAGGAATCCCACTTAATTAATGCTAAAAAAAGTGTGGCAAAACATGACAGGAATGAGATGCTGTAAAGAGAAGAACTGAAGTCCTCTGTCTGGCAAATCCCACTGCAGTCCTCCCTACGCTTCTGCATCTTCCGCCCCAGTGGCTCAAGGGCCCAAGTGCGGCTGAACTGTGTTAGTATAAGACAACAGATCCCTGTCCACACTACTGACACACAAATAGTTAGAGAGTCAGCAGCAAGACTTCATTTTGAGAATACAGCCAGGATCTTAGATGCAAATTTGTTCATTCTTTTGGCCTTTTTTTTTTTTTTTCTCAATATATTGAAGCCTTGCTCAAGGTTTCCCTCTGCACTGTGAAATGAACTTGCCTAAGTGGACAGCTGCAATAACTGCTTCAATCCCCTGGTTGAGCTCCATCTGCACAACAGATGAGATCAGACCTTGTATTGCTTCAAGAAAGGCACTATCAGCAAAAGACAACTAGAGGGGAACAAGAAGCTTTCCAATGCATCTGCCATACAGTCCCCACGTACAGGAATGGAATGTCAATGAACCACAGCAATAACCTACACACCAGAAATACCACAGAATACAGCAAAATTTTAACATAAGTATTTTATGTTTTACTCTGTTACTGGATGGACATTCATATTCCAGTGTCATCCTGTTGCAAACAGTTTAGCTTGCTCAATACAAGCAGCAAGAAATAGCCATATCACTTAATCCTAGTTGGGCCTTATTAGAGTAAGCAGTTTAAAATAACATTATACCTGGTAAAAATGACAATCTAAGCAGCAACTTAGCAAAGCAAAGTAGAAAACATTGGTAGTGCAGCATCAATTCATATGCTGAATGTAGGCTGTTAGTACCTTATAAAATCCCTATGGAATGACTGGAGATGTACAGGAGAGATGCATCCTTTTGAAGGCAGGCCAGCTACCACACTAGGCACTGTGGACTCTTGGGTCATGTCTAGGGGTCAAAAAAGGCACTCTCTCTTCCAGAAACTCTCTGAACACTCCTTACTTTTGCAAGCATTCAGAAGTTTAGGAATAACTCCTAGATTGCAAATGCTTGGAGCCAGGTGTCAGGGATGTAGTCAGGAGGAAACGCCAGGAAGCAGGAGAGTTCACATGACTCTAAGAAATGTCAAACACCCCTTAACATTACTGGAAACTTGATGATCTGCCCACATGAACTCCTTATAAGATCAACCTCCCCTGACAAACAGCAAACTTGTTTTTTTAATATAAAAAGACACAAAAAGGAAGATGGGTCACTTCAGATGTTTACACTGAAGTAGGAAATAAGCTGACACAAACTTAGAACTATGTGCCAGACAGTAGTAAATAAACAGCCGGCCAAGCAAAGAAGGGGTGATGAGATGGCAATGCTTGGCACCAGCCATGTACCTCTCTTTCCCATACTACTCCAGTTTTACATGTTTCTTCCATCTCTAGATGCCAAGTCTGACAGCGTGCTCCACCTGGCTTGGCTGGGGTGTGGGACACACAGCCAAGAGTACTTCCTGGCACAGAAAAAGGCATTCCTGAAAATGAGATCAAGTCGTAATCTAGAAAAATAAAGGATAAGGGCTGTTTTAAACACACTTAATTCTGGGGACCAAATCCTGTTTCTCTCAAACACAGACTGGGAGTTTGGTAGGACTGCTCATCTTTTTGAACACTTGTTGAACAATTCAGTCTACCTTGTACACATCAGATTGCCAGGCTGTAACCCTATGCACAGAACCTGCATTAACTCTCTGAGTAGCAGGATGAGAGCTGTCCCATTACCCAAGCTCTAAGAGTGCATTTCCCACCAATTATACTAAAGAATCAATGGTGCAGAGCCCTTCAAAGGAACCCTTCACAGAAAGGAAAATTGCGAGTATCACCCTTCTTGCTTCTGGCTTCATTGCAAAGATCATCTAGAAAAACGTCTCTTCCCATTTTCTGTACTTTTAGAAATTTAAATTACTAAATGAGAATATTTAAAAGGTTTCTTAGTGGGCAAAATGGATGAGAGAGCGCTTTGAACAGAAAGTAATGAAAGAAAAAGGCTTACCACCGATTCTCTCATTTTTTCTGGGAGGGGATCTGCTGATGAATCTTCAAATCGTTGGCGTAGATAGTGAGGGACATACTTGCATTGAATAAGGGACCTGTTTAAAACAAAAAAAATCCTAGTTAGGATATTTCTGAACATATCTAACAGATATGAATATTCCTGGGGGATCAAGGAGGAAGAACAGCCTCAGATTTCCTTCCTCACATATGCATTAGCTATCTTACCTCTATATTGCTGGAGATTGACACAAACCATCTCTACCTGTGATCAGGGTAGAAATTCCTCATCAAAATGTTGAGGAGTCTCAGCAGCCCAATCATTGTGTCTCAGCCATTTAGAGGAATGAGCAGAGATGGTACTGTTGCATTTACACCTTTTATTAATGTTTCAGCTAAGCTGAAACTGAAATGAGAGCATTTTAGACCCATGTTAAAAAGGCCAAGGAACCTATTTCTGTACAAACTGTATATTAATCCTCTCTTCAAGATTTATGTGCTACTCCTCTATCTTGAAGTTTATGCCCCAGGTCATCCTTTAAATACTGTTTCCAATCCCCTTAACTTCCTTTAAATAAGTTCAGAGCTGTTTTTAAAAAAAATCTTAAATCTCTTTAAGGATTATATGTTTTTATGATTGCACAATAAACATTTGATGTTGATGTACACATTTCTAATTTTATGTTTTTAACAACCATTTCAGCTGATGAAGATTTAATGAAGAATGTTATGGAATTGGTAGCTAGATTTACAAGTTAAAATGGATTTGATGGTTTAAGATTAATTCCTTTAAAATAAGTTTCAAGGAAAGACAAGTTTCTGTTCTATTAAAGAAGTTAATGAATTGGTGTGTCCTTCCTGGGGAGTAGGAGAAAAAAATACATTTAAATTACTTTCAAATTGGAAGAGGTCACAAGTCCATGCTGATTTGTAATTTACCTGTGTATATTTTACTTCAAGGCTAAGAAATCTCCCTAATACATCTCACTTCCATACCCAAGTTCCATACTGTAACAGTTGATGAACTGTTGATGCAATTCACACAAAGCTTGATCCAGGTCTACTTGACATCAGTGCCAGACACAGTAGGCTTTGGGTAAATTTAATGGCAATAGATGCAAGCAGTTCTTGTTGTTTTGCCATATCAGAACCTAGTAATGTATAAACATCAGATTCCCTGAAGCTTTTGGATGGTAACGAATTTTTCAACTCTTCAATAAGATTTACTGGGATTCCAATTTCCTACTAGTGTTCTACATACTTGCCTTCCTCATCAGTGTTGTTCTCCATTTCCTGACTTTCTCTACTCAAAAACAATTTTGAATGCCCTAAAAAGCCCTCCACTTTTCCCTTCTCTCTCCTGCATTACAGAATTGTGCATCCTACTGCACTGACTTACCATATGCCTACTACAATTTTCATGCCCTAAAGAGCCTTGGATTCACAGATAGTCACAGAATCACAGAATATTCTGAGTTGGAAGGGATCCACGATGATCACTGAGTTCAACTCACCTGAAGATATACACAACACACTTATGAATCAAAGGAGAGAATCTGCAGGTTTCCTCATAGGCCCTCTGCACTGTTCTAGGATAAAACTGAGCTGTCTTTGAAGCAGAATTCCAGATGGCATGGTGATACTGGCTGCACAAAGCCCACTTGCTTACTTAACCCCACAGCCATATATGCAGCTGTCCAGCTGCTTAGGGACCACCACAGCCCTCCTAACAGCCATATATCACAGTTTCCTCAGAGGAAAACTTGCATCTGCTGACCCTGAGCTGTGGATCTATGGGATTCCCTCTCTCTCACACCACCTTAACCTTCAGATCACAATGTTGGGACTTCTCCCCTGGATTTCCCCTATTTGCAATGTCAGCTCTTCACATACACTTCCTTTCCTCAGTTACCTCTAGCAGACTGTGTCAGAGAAGAAAAGGAATGACTGAATTTCACAGAGAAAGCCACAGTAATCCTCAGCAAGAGTTAGAATTCAGCTGTCTTTCCAGCACATCAAACATTCCTTCTCCTGGCCATTTGCTACTCACTACATATTCTGCAACTCCAGTAGCCTGAGCACCCCTCAACCAAACCACTGTTGTCGAACCTGGCAAGCACACAATTTCCCAGAAGGGGAAATCTACTTCAGATAATTTGGATAGTTCTGTTTAAAGAGCACCAGTCTTACTAGCAATCTGACTGCAGCACTTAATTTATTTACAGAACTGATACCAACCATGCAGACATGGTGAGGAATTTCACCTCACCACATATTTTCAGGAGGCAATGCCTGCGGTTCTGAAATGCAGGCACCAGTCTGGTTGTGTGCTGTACAGAGGAATCAATAAATAACGTTTACAGGCAACTTACATCAGTACAGATGGGTCACTGCTTTGTCTGCTGAGGTGATAAGAAAGTGCAACTAACAGACCACAGAAAGCAGAGAACAGTGCTGGAGTGTGCTGTGCATCCCAGGGTTCCTGAAGAGAATGAGAGAAAATAAACTATTTGTAAGTTAGGAATGCAGAACTTAAAAAAAAAATAATAAAAAATTAAGTAGGTTAAGCCACACATGTAACACTAAATGCACAGCACCTAAATTTGTACATCTACCATGGACTGAAAATCCTTTTTCATACCAGTTTATTATTGTGGAAAAAACCCCTGCAATTAAAGGCATGTTTTGTGCTCATATTATGCAATTCCTCTATAATCAGCAATTAGCTCGGAAGCCACATGAAAGGCAGGTTTTCTTTCCTCTTTAATGAAACACTAGAGGAAAATTCTCATTAAAATGAGATCCGAGTGAAATCAACTGCACTGTATTTATCTAAATGCTAAACTGATATGCAGTTACTTGACCTGTAGCCAGATTACATGCAACAAATGACAATATCACCTAGATCAGGCAGCAGGGTAGAGTTCTGGCACCTCTGACATCTTTCTGCTGCTTTGTACATTACACCCAGGACTTCCTGGATGCTAAAACAGTGGAGACAGAGCACTCACCACCATACCTGACACCTCCGAGCAAGGAAAGAAGAGACAACTGACACACTCACCAGCACACTCTGAACATAACCAACATGAGAAAATCTCTCTGAGTGACTTAAATAATAGAATTAGCTAGAAATAATAAGAGAAAGAATATGAAGGAATTGCTGTAAGGAACACAGATTTTGTCTCTGAAAGACACAGAAACTTGGTGAATCAGATCCATAGCCATTTCACTTATTAGATGTGTTCGGTGCCTCCACACAACTTCTACCTGATCAACCGATGGTGAGCTTGCCAGATCCTGACATCAGAGCACTTTTTGGGTAGGTTTTGAGAAACAATGCTTGTAAAATCAGTGAAATTTTAGGCTAGTACAAACAAGGCATCTCCTACACCGTATGTCTTCTTTAAAAACGTCACAATTAGTACAGGACCAATATTTTCACAAGAAAAAGTAGGTTTATTAGTCTTATTTTGCCCAGTGACATGCATGATTTCTTCACAAAGCTGACTCTTGTTAAGAAACACCCCATTTCTTTCAGGCGTAATGAATACGTGAGTAAAACAAAATAATTCCCTTTTAAGTGACAAACATCTACCCCATTGCCACATGGAATTTTGGAATTTAACTCTGGAATTCTCATTATCCTAAAAGTAGTATCATAAAAGTGAAATTTTAAGTCCAAGTATCACCTTCCCCTTATCATACTACTGAACATCACAAAGAAGAAAGGCAGAACCATCTAGTTCTATCAAACAATCCCACCCAAAACAGTCATTACAAACAAAAGAAAGATTTACACAGCATTACTGAAGGAATCCAGCACCATTTATTTGACAACTTTACCATACAATCCCACCCTTCATGTCATTGTTCCCAGTTTTGGGGCCAAACACATTTTGGGCTAACTTTTCCCATGCTTACTCTCCCATCAGAAATTAATATTCTTCAAAATACTGAAGAAAATTAACTGAAGCAAAAATGTTCTGAAAATGGCTGAACCACAGCCTATCAAACATCCATTGCATTTCCAGGGCAACACAACTGTGTACAGATCTGCCCAGCAGCTTCTAGTTCATGACTGCCCCTTTTCCCTGCAACTTCTTTTGAAAGCAAAATACTATGAAAAACCAAGCAGTATTTCTGGTACTGAAATATACCAGCAGCCAGTTTGAAAAATCATTCTGCTCTCTTTCTACTGCAAAATTGTACATGGCTCAATCTCCATATTAATGTCTCAGGAACTCTGTATTTTCTGCACATTACACACAGCTTCTGCATTTGGCTGGCCTGTGCTTCACTTCCATACTGTCATTGTCTGCTTCAAACGCAGATGTCAGGGAGCCAGGAAGACAGGTAGGACAAGCATCAATATTTGCTATGTGCCTAGAGAGCATGATTTTCCAGAAAAATGCTACACAATGTTGTACAAAAGATGAGAATGAACAAAGGTGTCATTTCTTCGATATCAGTGTGATGTACCCTGCTCCATTTTGTCATTTTCCTCCCCCACTAATGATGCCTGGTAGCTTTAAATTAAAAGATGAAAAAAACAATACAACTGATAATTGGACAATGATTCTTCTCAGTGGGAAAACAGGAATGACAGGTTTTAGTCTTGGAAGCTGGTATTATCTGTCATATTAGACAGGGAGTTTGACTTCCTAGTTTACCTCATTGGGTTGAGGTGACATGTAGTAGTTTCAAATACAGTTTTGACTTTGATGCAGACACTCACGTAGTCATTTTTAAAAGAAGTGAAACAGAGTTACAGGGTTAAGGATGAAAGTGATGAGTTACAACAGATCCAGTGGTGGGGGGTGTTTCATTCCAACCACAGAACCACCTAATCCCAAAACAATCCATTAAAAAGGAAGATAAAGGTGTCTTTGAACTTATGAGCCTTTTACCACTGCTAGAGGCAGGACAGCAAATGTATTTTCAAAAAGTGGTGATAGTAGTTTTCTGTCCTACATTATTTATCCTTTTTACTTCTTTCTTCCCTTAAAAAAAATGCATGTAGCACACTTATCTTTCAAAGATATGCTCAAATAAATCATAGGTTCTACTCCAGAGACAAAAAATGCTCTGAATGGAGAACCACTTGTGCAAAGTAGAAATTTTTTTATTTTAGAGTATTCCTCTCAACTCTGCAAGGACTTTTCAGACTGCGGTACTGTTAGTATCATTGAAGGTGAAGGTGTTGGCATAGTGACTTGCTTTTTAAATCTGGAAACAAACTCCAGTTGCTCTTCACGAACCTGATTTTCCATTGTCCCATGATTGCATCATTATTCATAGAGTCACAGAATGGTTGGGGTTGGAACAGACCTTTAAAAGTCACCTGGTCCAACACACATGCAATTCAATCTTTCTTCGGTCTTTCTCCTTACCTCCACACCCCACCATGGATCTGTGCTACTGCTCACAGATCAATCCACAAGCAGGACATGTTGATGGTCAGCCACTCCACACATGTGATGGTAAAGTGAAAGAAATACTATCATCCTATTTCTGAACATCTAAATCACTGACTTTCTGAAAGAAATGGTAAAAGGAAACCCTCCTCGCCCTGCAAGCATATGAGAACATAGTAAGAACTTGTTCCCTACAAGGTTAACTATAAGCTTAACGCTATATTGCCATGGATACTCATTTTCAGTGAACATTAACAACCAAAAAATGTGAATTAATGAGCCTTGTTTTAAAATGGTTAGAGACAAATTCTAGGAAGAGATGTCCACCAGCCATATCTTCCCATCACCCCTGGAAAACAAAACATTCCTTTCCTAGATGATCTCAAAAAACTTGACAAGTGATAAACTCTGAGAATACAGATATCAATGCCTATTCCGATCAACACTGTTTCTGTTTCTCTGCACTCCCACCTGCTATCTTGGACTGTATTTTCACTGCTGAAATTTGAAATCCATAAGGATGGGACCGATACAGGGGTGTCTATGTATGCGCACACACACCACCTTATTCACCAACAGGGTCCCAGACTGTGGCCAGGATTCCTTGGCTAAAAGGTAAGATGAGTAACACCTTCAGGCAGGAGGCATGGATACTCATGTTTCACATAATGGTGAGTTTATCCTAAAGAAGTGGTGCAGATTTCTACATTCCTATACAGTGACATACAGCAAGAGCCACCCTGGGCCATGTCAGATTACACAGGCATAATTTACTTCTTCTGTTATATCTGGAAAATAAGTCTTTATTATACACAGAAAACTAAGACCATAACTATTGAAGTTACATCTACAGTGCCAGACTGACTATGGCTGCAAACATCACTTACTGAAACGCAGTGTATCTGGCAATACCCTCCAAAATTAACACCCCTAACATCTCTTGCTTGAACCTCAGGGGTCTCTAAATTGGAAAGAACATAAAATTGATCAGCCCTGCCTTCAAAACCTCCAAAAGGACTGGAAATGTTTTATGCAGTAGAAAACAAAGCTGCCTACAAATCCTATACTTCTATTTTTGGTCATTTACACATCTGGGAATTCTCTCTGTACACATGAGCCTGTTCAGTGCTGTTTAGAAATTTACTTGAGCAGTCTAAGCAGATTGAGGGAGATATATGCTTGCAACTCTTTCCCACTATAAAACCTTAAGACAAATATTTCAAAATTATTAGTACACAGATCATTGAAAATGAGAATCGAGAAGTACTATTATTCTGATTAATGAATTTAAAACTCATTAAACAAAGCAAACTACATCAATGTGAGCCGAGAACAGTTTAAAATCCACATAGGATTTTTAGTAACTGTTCATTGAAGCGATAAATAAGCTACCAGAAAATACTTTCTTCAGGTATGAGGTAATGGAAACTGTCTAACTTACCTTTTAAAAAAAACATACACTCACACAGAGCTGGAAAAAGCAGCTGTGCCACATATGAACACATTCACATCAGTTTAATTTTTCTGACCCACATCCAAAAATCTGATTTTTCCCCAGGCTGATTAAGATAAACTGCTAGTTTCTTAGAAAAAAAACCAAAACAAAACTGGATGACAAGTACTTAACTGGTTTTGGATAAGTTTCAAATCCAAACCAACTGATTTGAACAGAAGGCAGAAGACAAAGACTGACTGATTCCAGAAACATCAGAAACATTCAGGGATGTGCTCTCCTGCCCCACAGCAAAATGCTGGAAACACTGGAATGCTAAAGACTGATACAAGGATAGCTAAATTCCAGACTGAATATTTGTGGAAAAAGTAGGAGGGTATACCTGACTTTTTTAAAAATATCTCTTAAATATTTGGGCACAGACCACAAAACAGATGGAGCAGGAGACCAAAATCAGCACATCACGCAATTCTAGTCAAGTGAAAATTATAGCACAGAAGCTCCCATGTCTCCAATCTGATGGATGTAATATCTGAAAATAAAAATACCTCCTCCTGGAAAAAGAGAAAACCCTTTCGTACATCAAAGCTAAGGTAGCTATTAGAGCTGCCAATTTCTGTTTAAGATGACAGGACTAAAGACCAGATTAGAAATAAAGCCAGGCTGAAGCAAACTTAAGTAATTTAAAACTAAGCTCAGTTACCCAATAGCTTCAAAAAAGCAGTGAGCTGAAAAACTGCTGCTGTTAGGTATAAGAATCCAAGGAATGACCAGAGGAGCTGATAAAACCATATTTAGGATTTAGAGCTTAGTATTAAACAAAAGTAAATGAAAGTTCATAGAGAATCTGTAAAGAACTGGAATAAGGAGTGATATCATTAAACAGAGGTCTGGGAGGCAAAGAAGCAAGCAAGCAGGAGAAACTCAGGTCTTTGCACTTCAGAAGCTAAGATATTTATCTACTTGTCTGAAATCAGGTTCACAGTATTGTTGTATATAAGGCTGAATAAGCAGCTGGTGTCTGAGCACTCATGACAGGGATGGGCCATGAGATATGGTGTATGAAGAGATGCTGAGAGATACTGAAGACTGTAGCCATACCACCTTTACATCACCTGAATAATATGACTGTAAAACAAAAATCTATCCATGTGACTTCACGTCATCACCAGAGGGAACTACTTCTGCTTACCAGCCAGGTCAGACAGAGACTTGTAAACCTGCTCCACTCACAATACACTGCTTTGACTGACAATGAGTCAGTGAGTGTCCTGTCCATCAGTCCTCGAGGCCTCAAACACACAGACAGAGATCAGCTATTTTGTGCTCAGGGTTTTCTGGAGAAATTATCTGTTATAATTTTAGGTGCAATACTCTGTACTTCCCACTGTGAACAATTTTGGGCTTTCTTTTTTTAACTTGACAGCTTTACAGAAAAAGAAAACTCATCACCCCAGTAGCAGCAGCAGCAGAGGAGGTCCCGATGAGCTGCAGAACCACAGCTCCTCCACACAAATAACAAGCAAAGGCAAAGCTGCTGAGGATCACTAGGAGGAGGGGATCCAATTTCCTGGACACAGAGGCTGGGACCCCTTTGCTTCCCAGTCTCCTCTGAATAACACATTCCTCTTCCTCCTCCAAGTGTCCAAGTTGCGTAACTCACACACAGGTATTGTCATCTTGTGAAGAGTTTGTGCCTGACCCTGGTAACAGACTTTCCTCTATTTCAGTTGTGTGAAAAGTGCATATTTGGCCACGTAACAAACACCCTGGGTCTGCCAGGTGAGCAGTGTGCAGCCACTCTTCAAAACATGTCACATGTTTCTGATCAGGTCCTGCGATGGGATATGACAGCAGCCTGCCATCTGATCCAACCCGCGCACTTGCTGTTCAGACAAGACTAGAGGTCTGTCCATCCTCTTTTAGGTGGTATGTGCGTTTTAGCACGAGAGAGAAGTACTTCTGGTCATGTGATGTCAAATGTGCTGCAAGGTCATTCAGAAAGAGTGGCAGGGCCAGATGTAGTTGTCAGGCATCCCAAACCTTGTCTGCAGGTCGCAGCATGACCTCTCAACTGAAAATACTGTATAATAATTTTCCTCAGGCTACTTATCTGAACAAAAACCCAGGAGAATTATGAAGTTAAACTAATGACACGTCTATAGCACAGTTACCTTTTTAAAAAGACTCTCAGTTGGTTTTGTACAACATAATTCAAGAGCAAAATCAGTCTGGACAAGGCACAGGATTCCAGCACAGGCCTATTAGTCTCAATTCTCAGAGCTTATATTCACATGCTGAAGGTTACCTTGAATAACACTAGACACTGTTCTGTGGACATACCCCAAAACAATTACTACTTCTCGATTTTTCTACAATCGAAGCTCTAGAGCAAAGACTGAATTGCTGTGAATTTGTTATTTTAAAGTAATTTCAAAATCTGAATGCAACTAAATCAAGCTATTGTATGTATATATATATCTTCTGTTCTAAAAATGAACAAGAAAAACTCATGCAAAAACATAAATATAATATAAACATCAGGAGTTTTTTTATTAAAAAGAAAGAAAATCATGTGGTAAATTATTCATTCTTCTAATGAACTTCTTCAGGAGTAATATTTTTCCTTTTGGAATAATTAATGTACAAAGAGAAAGAAGGCTAGACTATTTCACCGTGCAAGATAATAATTAGAACACAGGAACCACTTAGGGAGAAGCTCAAGCCTTATGCCACTAGAATGGTCTTCAGCCTGGGCATTTGATGTGAGCAGTTGTTCACCAATAAAAAGCACAAAACCACTTAGAGATCCATTCTCCTCTGCAATTTATTTCAGGAATTAGAACTCTAGTAGTTACACCTGCTGAGCTATAAGATGTTCTGCCAATAAACAGAGTTTACACTAGAGGATGCTACATTTCAGCCAAAAGAAAAGCTTTGCAAACCAGAAATCCTGTGCCAAACAGAGTCTATTGTGTTTCTGTGCCCTGAAAGTTTTTGAGCGTGATGATTTTTTTTACCTCCATAAATAGTGAAAATTGTGCTCTGTTGGTTTTGCCAAACTGACTAAAAGTGAAAAGAGTAAAATAAAAATAAAAAATAAATAACAGCTATAAAATGCAAGCATAGAAGAGATGCTGTTTCTATCTTAAAGAAAACCATGCACTTACCACTGTTGTGCAAATGCCTCAGTGAAAGAGAATACAGGATTTGCTCAGTTTTGAGTTAAACTCTGCAATTTCTAGTGCACCAAAAATCCAAATCTTCACTTGATTAAGCTCAGAAATTGTTGCTCACTACATGTCAAAACAGCTCTAGTTATTCACAGGGGTATTAGACCACCTTTCACAGTGCTCCCTATTCAAGATTAGATTAAGTCAATTCCTACTCCTCCTTCACCAGCCAAAGAATCATTCTCTTGCAACATTACAGACGTTGGTCCAAAATTTAAAAAAAAAAATCTCTGGACTTGACTGAAGAATAAGGAGGGTTAACAAAGTGCTTATTTCATAACTTCTGGAAGAAAAAAATGTATGAAATTTCAAGCACTCCAGTAGACTGAGATTATGATCTGAAGCAAGAGGAATCATCTTTACATGCTTTAAATTAACCTCCTCAGAAGTGCCTTCACAAGAACAGTGCCATTAAAATTCAAATTAACTGTAATTTCTGTGTGAACAGAGAGTCTGAACTTAATATTGGTAATTTACAACAAATATCTTGTAAATCTTTCACAGTACTCTACAACTTCAGGGTAGCATTAAAAGCATATTTCTAAGCAGTTTGAAGCCTAATCCACAAGGAGATTGCTTATCTACAAAGCCACCTGCATACTGTAATTTAAAGTATTATGCTGAGAAAAGAGTATGTAGAGTCATTTAAGAGGCTCTTCTTTTCTACTGTTTATAAAAAAACTTTTTTTGAAGTATCCATCACACAACTTCCCTACCCTCAACTAGTGAATCACCCTCTGCTAAACTGAGGGTAAAAAAAAATAAAATATCCTTTCCCCAGATACTTGCTTGTTTAACAGTAGTTTAACTCAACTCTTCCCTTTCATGTATCTCTTTCCATTTTTCTCATTGTTTCTTACCCATTATCCATTTTTCTCACTCTGTTCATGCTTACAGAAAGCGTCATTCTCCATCCCAGCTGCAGTTACTGGATCATTAATCTAGCCAGAAAAACAGTAGCAGGAATACTAGCTACTTTAGGAAACTGCATAAGAAGCAGCTAAACTTTATAGCATCACACAGACTAGGCCAGGTCTAACCAGTATAATTGATATACTGGATGAGCCAGACAAAGGAGATTGACTGTGAGGACACCACATGTTCAAGGACATTTAATTTCAAGTGTCTTAACACAGTACTGCTCAGCAGCTGAGTTGCTGCAATTTATTGAGTATGGACTCAAGCTACCCAGGGGCAAGATAAAACAGTGGTCTAACACATTTTACCTTACTACTGGGAGTGGTTAAGAACACACAGCCTGCTCTTATCACCTGCAAGTGGCCATTGAGGCATTATAATTGTCCTTTTTTGGATTTAAGGTTCCCATTCAAAATTTTAAGTGAAAAATTGTTAAAAGCCATTATAGAAACACTAATGTTTCATGAAGAATTCCCTTAAAGAAACACCTGATTGCACCTCTCATCTGTGTAACTCACCAGCCTGGGTGTTGACATGATAAAATCCTTGGCTGTTCTAGAACCTGATACAGGGATCGTTCTGTGTGCTATGCACGTGTGCCCACCACAAAGCATCCTCTGATGCCTGCCCAGAAGATTTCAAGGGCAGCTTGTAAATTATGACATATCCTGGTTGCATCCGTGCATAGGCACTGATAGCATCCAGCCTGTAATGAAACACTGCACCTTATAGGATGAATTTTTTTACAAGTCTAACATGAAATTCTGGTCTTGCTGGGAATTTCACAACAGACTTGAAGGCAGACAAAATTCCGTTATAACTTTTTAAATTAAAAAAAAAATAAATGCAGATGGCACGGACATTAACTTAAAAAAAAAGAAAATAAAGAGAAAAAGCTTTACATTGACTATGTCTCAAAACATAATCAAAAAAAACCCTCAACACTGGGCACCACTGATAAGGGAACGAAGAACACAGCAGCCAATCCTATTCCAGCATATAGATCTGTGGCACACCTGCATCCTGAGCACGATACACACTGACTCTCCACATCTGAAGGTCACAACAGAGTAAGAGAAGGCACAGAGCAGGGAACTAACTTAGCTACTCCTGAGAAAGCAGCTGCCTTATAAGGAGACACTAGAAAGGCTGGGACTCTTTAAAACTCTGGTTTAAAGACAAGATGGCTGAGGGGGTACAACTGATGCCTACAAAACTGAGAAGGCAGAGGATACAGTGAATGCAGAACAGGTCTTCCACAAATCCTGCAATACTAGGCATAGGAAGACTTGGTAAAATGAACAGATCAGTTTAAAACCAATGAAGGGCAGCACTACTTTGCATTGAGCACATTGAACATCTGGAATTTCCTGGAACAAAATTGTGCTGACAGACAGGACCAGCACATTGAGAAAAAGACTTTGCAAATTCATAGACAACAGTCCACAGACACCAAATGAAATAATCACACTCTCCAACATCCCTAATGTAACAATTGTGGGTACTGGAGATACATTAGAGAAAAGAGGGGCAAACTCAGTCATCTGTCTTGCATTAAGTTCCTAAATTGCATTTCCCTGTGGATGCAGACACATTACTGGGTTAGATGGTCCACTGGTCTGCCCAAGCTGGACATTTAAGCTCATAGGCATACTGTTATGAAGCAACAACAAAAACCTTATGAGGAATTTTGATCAAATTCAGCCTGGCTTATGCAGGTCAATAGGAAGTTGCAGCTTTTGAAGTCAAGGCTACCGTTCGTTTTATATAGAAAATTCAGTGGATCATTTCAGACTGATACATGTAAGAGCCAAATAGTCACAGGTATTAGACACACATTTACTTCAGAATTTCTACTGCAGTTTCAGCCTATCTCAGTGTAGCTAACAGGCAGAACCTGAAGCATGGCTTGCAAAGCTTATGTTGATAAACAACGACAATGTAGGACCAAACAATGCTGGTGTCCCTAGATTACCTGAATTTTCAGCTTGAAATTTTGAATCTTTACAGTGTTGCTTTTCTGGCTTACCTTCACTGCACTGAAGCAGAAAGCATAGAGGACAATCAGAACAACAAAGCTTCGGGATATGCTGTATAGTGCAGATACGAATCCAGCGGCAGCTGAAATACAGAAATTATATGCGAATTAATTTCTTCCTAAATGGGAACATGCAATCAAAAGAAAAAAATTCAACAACTCTTGCTTTACGAGAGGTATAGAGATTAAAATCAGACACCATAAAGTTAGCTGTTAATACCTTCTATGCCCCAAATAAGCTCACAAAACTGTTTACAGCTTAGACTGAAAGGCCAATGCCATTGCACTCCCTGTTTCTTCCATCTATCTGAGGTCCCACTATATTCCTTTTTGTACTGAACATTGTTTTGCCAAAATATCAGTATGCCTCTTCATGTTGCTACCAAGGAGGAATGCAGTGATCTACAGAATTGACAGTTTTCTAGTCAAAATCCATGTGAAGTTTTTGTCTTTCTCTTTGCTCCTGAGGCATGGGCTCTGGTATCATTTAAAAGCATCCTAACTTGCTCAGTCAACCACGATTTGCACCATATCAAGACACATGACCGAACTTAGAGAGAGAAGGATGCCAGATCTCTTCCTGTCACCTTCTTCAAGAGTTTCCACAAGTCAGGTAGGAAAAGTTGTCAGACAGAATCAGGAGTTAAGCAGTCTCAACAATGGAGACATAGGGGCTGCAAAACCGTGCTCTAACGGGTTCAAAATACACTGGAATGATCATTATGATGATGGAGACTTTATCCAACACATTACTTCTTGCAGGTCACTATGGAATTTATAAGACAAAAAGCAAAGGACACCCATGTCATGTGTGCTAGTTTCAACCACTTGCCAAAGCCTATGTCTACAGTAGCATGCAGAACAACGCAGTAAGAGTAGGTCTTTGGAAGGAGAGGTGCTCAGCATGTCATATCTGTGATGTACATGTTTGAGATGCCTTACTGCACACTGTCTCCAGTCTGGTCCCACAGACTCCATGCTCATTAGCATTCAGAGTGCAATAAGTGCACCCTTACAGTTTCATCCAAATGAAATCCAGTTTCATCGGCCATCATCCCATGATGTAAAACATGTGGTAAGTGGGAAGAAGGAGGGACCTCGTTTCTAACCCAAAATAAAATGACAGTGTAGATGGATTTCAATCTTACTTATGCCACAATGAAAAACATAACAAAAACACTACCAACAAAAAAGCCCAATGCATCATCTCTCAAGGGCCTTCTTTAATCTCTAACTAAAATAACATTAAAGAAAAAAATCAAATATCTTGTCAGTATGTGGAAGAATATAAACTACGGAAGAATATAAACTTTTTTTTTTTATTTTTTAAATGGAGTTTACAGAAAAAAAAAATTAAAGGTTCTCTTTTTTAATAAATATAGTAAAGATTCACAGAAGACATGCCAGGAAAGAGCTTTTCGATATCAACCATATTCTGCAGCCTATAGCATAACTTGTATACAACGGTTCAAAAGAAAAAAGAAATCTAATCAAGTGGGTCTTACTAGTATTCACCCAATATTAGATGAATACTTTTAGCTGTTTGAGCTTTAACATGCATTGAGTTTTGTAAAATGCAATAGTATATTCTAATCCAAGGTTATAAACCCAGAAAGGGATTGCTCAGGCTGCAGATTGCTACTTACCAGAACCGCCAAAAAGTAACATGTCTATTTGTTCCAAAAGATATATGCAAAACGTGTTGATTTGAGGAAAAAGTCCAAGAAGAGAAATTGCAGGAAAGCAATATAAAAACACTAAGGGGGGAAAAAAAAAAGGTATTTTAGTACACAGTCATACATCCCAATGTATGGAAAATAGAGAAACTTGCATCATACAAGAATAAGAAATTGTTGCAATAAATTCTGAAAACTTTTCAAGTGAGCATACTATATATATAGTAGCAACAATTACACTTTCTTTCTCATGCGTTCAAAATAATGCTACATAAGAAACTAAAGTTCAGAGGTTAACTTTAAGATTTATTTTGGATAAAAGCAGTGGCAGAGAAGACAGCATTACGCAGCCTCCTTACTGCTTCTCAAATAATGTCAAAGTTATATCTATTCCTTTTAAGGGACAGAAATTTTAATTTGCAGATTTTGGAACTTCTTTCTTGAATCTGAGATTGTTCAAGCACAGTTATAACAATTCAATATAAACTAACAAAAAATACTTTCATGGCTAAGATCTAAGATATCTAAGATATCTTGGCTATCACAATATCCTGCCTCTGTCAGCAATCAACAACAGACACTTATAGCAGCTCACAGAAATGGGACAAATCTATAGTGAAACTTCCCAGAATATTCCCCCAACTTCCAGCACAATGCACTAACCTTGTAGTAGGGAAAGAACATGAAAAATAGGAAAGAAACACAGGGGTAAAATCCTGTCTGAAAGCTTTACATACTCTCTAAATAGAAATGTTAATTTAAATGATTGCCTTACAGTCAAGGAGAAGCAGGAGTCATAACTTAGGTAAACATGCTGCTAGCCTTTTGTTCTGTCCATTTCCAGTCAGTCCTTCTTCCCATCCATTTACTCTTAGCTCCACCACCGAAAACACAAAGCAAGGCTGTCTAGCAAAGCATCTAAACACACACTTGCCCCAAGTCTCCAATACTGTAGCCTTTCAAGGATACATGCACATGTTTAACCATGCCCTTACTGCTTCATTGTACTAGTAACCAGAATGTTCTGCACGGTGATGGAGAGAGATGTGTGTCAGTCACTGTTCCTTGTAAACAAGGGTGTATTTGCTACTTTTCATGCTAGGAAGACTACAGTTTCCTCCTATTCATTCTCACAAAAAGCAAATTAAACAAATCACCAGTATAATTTATCCTCCTTCCCCCCAGTCAGATTTTTAAGAAGGTAACAATAGGATTTATGTTCTTCGCTGAATGCTTGTTTCACATTTCCTAGCTCATCTTACTAATGAATCTTGTGCTAAAGGGAAACAAAATACCAAGTTTGATCTGACAGCTTTTATCTTCATCTTTTTATATACTACTGCTATCTAATATTGTAAATCTTGCTGAGGAAGTCAAACATAGGAGAAAAAACAACATGCTCAAGTGTTAAACACAGACAGTGCTCACTTAAGTACACTCACATTCACAATGCACCCCTCAACACTACTTCCTGCTGCTGGTATAAATTACACATATGTAAGAAAATGAGGAAATACTGTTGTCTCAATCTTTTATATGCAAATGCCAATATTAACTTCCTCTTCCTTTATTACTCTGTGCTTTTTTAGATATTCCCCCAAGCCAAGCAAGGACCACTCCTGAAGACAGACAATGGCATGACAGAAAACTGCATAGCAGGCAATGTAGACTTGCCATGAGATCAACTATCCCAAAAACGCATTGCTGAAACTCTCGGGAGATCTTGTTCCTCAGACAGAGGACTTGTAGAACTGCCAGAACTTATCTCAGACTACTGACTTACAGTCAAAATGACTGCCTTTGCTGTAGCAACCTCAGAAAAACTGGAACAAGAGCAGTGGAAGGAAGGATGAGATTAGACACTTGACAGTACACCAATATATAAAGAGACAAATGCAAACAAGGAGGGAAAAGTTAGTTGACTACAAAATTGTCCTCAGCTCACCCTCTCTATATTAAGACCTTGAACAATCCTAACAACTTCTTCAGCCAAGGCAGCTTTGTTTATCTCATCCTGCACAAAGGAGTGCAGAGAGGAAAATAAACAGTTCACCACCTACAAAAGGATTGAATTTAGGAGCAACAGTTTCCTTTGTGGGAAGCAGAAAATAAAAGTAACTGAGTAATCGTTTGGAAGTGCATTTTGAATTCCAGAGAGAAGTTGTTTAAGCATCACACATATCCATACAGAACACAACATCTTTAAGACCTGGACCACTAAAGGATGCTTATGTGAGTTCCTGGTGTTTAACACTGCAGTTTGAAGGTTTCCTCTAAACAAGCACCCATCACAGAAATACAAGAGGGAAACACAAATTTTGACTTTGGAAAATGTGGGTCTTTTGAGAAGTGTAGAACGGCAACATCACTGCAAGCATTTTAGAAGTTTAGAAAATTATTCATTAAAAATATATACATACTTATCCACTAGTCCATTTGCAGTGTAACAATACATATTTTTTTCACAAGGAAAAAAACAGGCATTATTTCAGTGACAAAGTCTTTTTGTTCTCCCACTCCTGAGCACAGCAGAGGAGAACATTGATAGGTTTCCTTCTCTGACAGAAGCTCAGTCATTGTTAAAAGTAGCAGGCAGAGGACTTGCTATCACAAAATTTTGCTACCACCTGATGCTCAGTCTTCTGAGATGTCTGCCAAATAATTTCACTCACCTGTTGAATGTTTAAATGGTTTTATCACAAGAACTACCTTACATTAACTGCATAACTACTTCTGTCACTAACCACACCTGTAGCACCTAGTGACTGGGGTTGGCTCTGTCTGTGCCTTTGTTTGCACTTCATATGTTAATCCAGCAAACACGTCAGCTGAAATAAGGAATTCAAGATGAAAACCATTGGTAGAATTGAAGTCATGATTCCCCACCTAATATAAGTATAAAGCAATAGCAGAATCACTACCAATGCAAAATAAACCAGAATCAGATTGTAAGTGGGTTGCTTGCAAAGAAACAGACCTGATAAAAACCACGTTTTGTAAGTAATTAGGTTACATATCTAACAAATGTCCAATTATTTCCTTTTATAACCTTATTACAAAACTTTTATCAGAGTATGCTATGCAGCATCACATTAGTTCCTTGGTAAGTCATTTCTATGATTTCCATGGCTTTTGCTTCTTACCATAGTAAACACCTGAAATAGAAGACTTTTTTTTTCCTTGGTATTTGCAATGTAGTCAAAAATCTCTTGATTTCCAAACCTATAAACTTTGAATGCCACAATAAATTTTGATAAAAATATAAACAAAAATGTCACCATATGATAATAAACAATAAAAAGAGATCAAAAATACTTAGCAAATAGGCAAAACTGAAAAACAACAGTAACACTTCATTGCTATTCAGTGGGACCAACTTCCCTCCTGATTTTATTGCACAAACCAAATACTTCTATACCTTGATCACCTAAGAGAATCTATAGTCAAAGTGCAGCAAGATGCTGGAAGATGCCAGACTGCCATGGCTTACAGAGGTAGCTGCACCGTGAACACTCACAAGGATTTATGGCAGCCAGAAGTCAGGGCTCCCACAGAGACAAAGCAAGGAATAGCCGAAGCATGGCACCAAACATTACTTGAACAAACACACTTGGCAAAACAAGAACAGGGGACAAGGCAAAGGGAAATGGTTTCTTCTCCCTTTCTCATTAAACAGATGGCAGCCAGGGAGATGAGCTTGGATTTCCTCTCTCCCCCACCCCCTCCAGGCTGCTTCAAGAACATGCTCAGCCGAGGCCAGCCAAAATTAACACATTTATAACCACACTTTGTTTTCTTATACTAGCTGCTATGGTCTTTCATTTATCTCAATCCCAAGTGTCATCAAAGATTCTTGTTGAATTATTTATCAGTATTTTTACTGCTCACCTTTGACAGACAAAGAAAATAAGATTTAAAGAGAAACTTTAATGAGACCAAAGGAAAGTAATGAAAGAAGCTAATTAAAATAAGTGAGATGCGGGTCTTCATATTCCCATGTTTCTGGTATGAAAACCTGGGAGTCAGTGTACCTATATAAAGGACAAGGAGGCTTTCCTAAAAATAGTATGGCTCTCAGGGAGTAATAATCTCACTTCAGTATAGCAAAAAGCAAGTACAACAGTCACAGGTGAACAAGGACCTCAAAGGTCATACACTCCATATCACACAAAGTTTTTTCTTCTACTACAGTAGGTTTTCCTGGTCCTAAATTCACAAACCAACAGGCCATTTTTGGTACACTGCAGCACAGCTTTTTGGGCAATTTTCACAACTTTTACAGTAAACTTTACATCTCCTACCTCATTCTTAACAGTGTTGCACTATTGACGTGAGTTCAGTTCAGCAATTGTATCTGTGACACAACTGGTGTAACATTACAGTTTCAGACTGCAAGTGTGGTGTGCAACAGGAAGGAGTGTCCTGACAGAACGGGGTAATGTCAGCTGTGGCCACTCCAACTTAGTGCTAAGGGATTGTCAGATCTGTTTTGGGGCAGTATCTGAATACCCTCAGCAACCTCAGAACATGATTCCAGAAGGAAACAGGTTGAAAGCTACTGCAGAGTGGCTGCTTCACACTACCTGGTCACATGGACAGTATGATTAAACTAAACCAAGAAAAACCACATTCATCATGAGAAGAACGTCCATCTGAGGACTTCAAATGGGTTACCTTTCAGGCATTAAATTTAAAACTCAACTTATCCTGCAATTACTGCTCCACATAGACAACCTCTTACAAAGATTAACTGCATTTCACAGATGATATCTTTTGCTAAAAATATCAGTGACTGTCCGTTTTCTATGGAGACATTTCTATGATCCTCATTTCATTAAGATTTCCTTTTACGTGAGGAAAGATTGCCAGCTGCCCCCATCCCTGTCTTAAGTAATTCCAAACATTTCTATTAAGCTGACTTAGAGTTGTGCCTCTATAACATGCATTTGATTGCCAACACAGGGAAACAGACTTGCCCAGCTAATGCTTAATTCATTTTTACAGTCCTAGGAAAAATATTGACTCACCTATTACATGGTCTCTGGCTGACTGGAGAGATCTAGGGGAAAAGAGCTTCAAGCCATACATCGTATAAACAGGAGGATTCGTGTCTTTAGATCCAGCATCTAGCAGCAAAATAAGGCCACACAATATACAAAAATATACAGGTCTGCTGTAGACTATGATTTTATTGTGTCCCTGGAAGAAAAAACAAAGAGTTTTAATTTTGCATTCATTTTCCTACTGTGTGTACTGCATTAAACTAGAGAGAAGGTCAGGGGTCAGAAAAAATATTTTAACGACTTATACATAATAATTAATAATAAAAATGCCACAAGGTGTTTTTTCTTCTCCAGAGGAGATCTTCAAAAGGCACAATGAGCAGTTAAGACTGACTTCAGCAATCATTTACGCTTTTGAAAATCTAACCTTCTGGACCCTTCAAAAAATACTAATTGCAGAAGCCATCATTTTCTGTGGAGAAAAAATCCTCAACCTGCCTGAAACTTTTCTTTTCAATACACAAAAAATTTCTTCTATATTACTTTCATTTTAATGAATGTCTGCTTCAGGTAGCTTGATTTTTTTTTTCTTTTACTTTATAAAATATAAAATTAATTTTTAATTGAATCTTGGAAAGAAAAAAAAAATAGTAGAGCAACTCCTAGGTACAGTGTGAGGCATGGAGATTGATTTTTTGGCACCAAAACAACTTAATTTTTTTTGTTGCTTTGAACCACTTGACAGCAAATCATCATCCCTTCTGGAGGGGTTGACACTCAACAGCAGTTTCTGGTCTGCCTCTCATGAAGCACTTTGAAATGATGATCTAGAGGAATTAGGATGTGAAAGGATTCTCATCTGATGACTTTCATACACATCTTTCACACAACTGATTCTCACTAATCCTACAAAACACTCCTATGGGGCTATAGGCCAGGGAAAGTAACAGACACTTGAGAAAAATCTTAATACTTCTCCTGGTAGCAAGCCTAAGGATAACTAAGACATTTCAAATTCTGGTGAGTCAAAAGATTCCTTGGGTGTGAAAAGCCAGGAGCAAGTGACCAGACTCCAAATTTGGTTTGCATAAATCTGCTGTGCAACTGTTCTTATTTGTAAAATGCAATTTTAAGTGAGTATAATAAAAGATCATATCTTTTTTGAGTCTACTTACTGACTTGAAACAGCAGCTATATTTGTTTGGCTGTTAGCCAAGCTGCTATGCCAGCATTACTATTAACTGATCTGTACTCTCCTTTGAGATCAATCAGTTAACAAGGCGGTAGATTACAGGGAACTGGTGGGCTTATACCGCACTTCACATTCATGGAATATGAATTGAGTCAGAGACACAAGTCCTTGCTGTTTCATCAGTTTCAATTTTATTAATGTCCTTTTTATTTTAAGATAGGACATGTGTCCACAAAATAGTCTCTGGAGAATTAGAAAGATAAAGATGTGACTTTAAAATAGAAAAATCACTTAAAATACTACTTTCTGGCATTTTTTAGACTTCAGTTCATTTATCTCAAATATGAGCTGTGCCTTAGGAAAACAAACCAATTAAATATGCACCTAAACAACTGCTTACTGTTTTATATCCTGATGCCCACTCCCGACCAAAGTCTATTTTATTGTGATGTTACATTCTTGTCTTACCTTTTGAATTACAGAACCCAGTTTTATCTTTGCATGGTAATCATTTGAAGGCAGTTGAGTAAGATAGTGTTGATGACTAGAAATCCAGAGGTTTAACTCCACACATCTTGCAGTCCCACACAGAACACTGACACACTCAATTAGGTTTACAGGGTATATTTACTCTGTTCAGGGTCAGGAGGCTTTGCAGAAGGAACTACATAGACTGGAGGACTGGGCAGTGATTAATGAAATAAAATGCTGGATTCTGCACCTGGGATGGAGTAATGCTGGGCACAAGCATAAATTTCAAGAGCGGGTGGTGAGCAGCCCTGCAGAAAGGGAGCTAGGGGTGCTAGTCAGCAGCAGGTACACCATGAGTCATCTGTGAGCCTGAGCAGCCAAGTGGGTAGACCATCTCTGGGGTTCACCAAAAACAGCATCACCAGCTGGTCAAAAGAGGTGATTACCCTGCCGTACTCAGCATTGGTGCAGCCCCACCTGAAGTGCTGTGTGCAGTTCTGGGCCTCACAGTTTAAGAAGGATGTGAAGGTCCCTGAAGGCATCCAGAGGAGGCCAACAAAGCTGGTGAAAGTGCTGGAATGAACATCCTATGAGGAGCAGTTAAGGACTTTGGGCTTGTCTAATTTGGAGAGGACAAGGCTGAGGGGTGACCTCGTTGCTCTCTACAGCTTCCTGAGGAGGGGAAATGGAAGGGGAGGCACTGAACTCCTCTCCCTGGTAGCCAGCAATAGGACACGTGGGAATGACTCTAAACTGCATCTGCCAGGGGCATTTCTTTACCAAGAAGGTGGTTAAACACAGGAACACGCTTTCTAGAGAGATGGTCAGTGCCCCAAGACTATCAGTGTTTGAAAGAGGCATTTCGACAATGTTCTTAACAACATGGTTTAACTTTTGGTCAGCCATGAAGTGGTTAGGCAGCTGAACTGAATGACCATTGTAGGTCTCTTCCAACTTAGCCAGAATAGAATAGACTAGTTCAATCACTCTTACCTTGCTAACTCTAGTTAGGATTGAGGAAGCATCTTCTGAAGGTTTCCTGAAAGCTGCAAAATGTGAGCAAATACTACATTCCCTAAGTTCTCTATGAACCTGCACCTCAGGAAGTCTTCCATCATCCCCACAGGCAAATCAGAGCTTAAGTCGGTCCAGCAGTTCAGCTATCTGGGAAGCATCATTTCCTCAGATAGTAAGATTAATAAAGAGAGACAACAGGTTAACAAAGGCATACAGTGCTTTTGGAAAACTCTGTAAAAGAGTCTGGCACAATAGACACCTGAAGAAAAGTACAAAGATCAGTGTCTACAGAGCCATTGCACTGCCTACTCTTCTACATGGGTCTGAATCGTGGGGTCATCTACCGCCACCACCTGCGACTCCTCAAACGCTTCCATCAGCGCTGCCTCCGTACAATCCTAAACATCCACTGGTCTGATTATGTGACTAATATGTCTGTCCTTGAACAGGCAGAGATCACCAGTATCAAGGCCATGCTGCTGAGAAGGCAGCTGCGCTGGGCAGGGCACATCTCCAGGATGGAGGATCACCGCCTCCCTAAGATTGTGCTCTGTGGGGAACTCACCACTGGTTGCTGCAAGAGAGGAGCCCTGAAGAGGAGATACAAGGACTCCCTGAAACAATACTTCAGCCTTGGCCATATTGACCACCATCAATGGTCCACTCTGGCCTCCAACTGGGAGAAATGGAGACACACCATTCATAACACTGCTGCTTCCTTTGAGAACACATGCAGAATCAGCCTGGAGGAAAAAAGGCAATGCAGGAAGAACCGTGCCTCGCCAGTAGTGCCGATGGAGACTTTCCACTGTGCCTTTTGCAATCGGACTTGCCTATCTCGCATTGGCCTTTTTATCCATCAGGGCACTTGCAGCAAGCGTGGGTAAAGCCCTTCCCAAATCTTCATTCGTGAAGCCTAGCCATGACTACCTTCCCTATTTATCAAACGGTAGTGCAGAATGAGACAGAATCCTGAAAAGGAAATCTTCCCTATGATCAGACCAATGGGACCAAAGCAATGCAGGAGCAATGCACTCAGGAGGGCAGCAGCTGCACAGCTGCTGCACTACTTGGGATGCACTGGAACTGAATGAGCTTCCTAGAGCACAACAAATACTCCAGTCCCCATGTCTGGCATCAATGTCATTCACATCCTTCATGTGAGGGGCATTATTTGGGACAGGATTGGTTTGAGGCCAACAGCAGACACCTTCTGGGACAAAGAGGATCACTGGAAAGGTACATCATTTCCCAAAAGCCACAGCCAGGGGACAGACATTACATTTCATCTTTTAAGCTTTTAGAAACAAACAGAAAAAGAGGAGCAAAGCCCTCTTGTGTCTGCCACTGACAGGCGAAGCTAGGTAGCTCTTCACCAAAATGGACAGGTGGTAGCATAACGTGCTTCAACAAGGTATTTTAGATATTAAGGGTTTATATTGTTTTACTAGACAAGCTCAACAAATTTTGACATGCAAGACTGATCTCATCTCGATGAAATTACTCCACTCTGTATTCTCCTTCTGAAGAATTTAAATAACGAAGCAGAATTCCTTTTATATTTTACTCCTCATTTGTTGAACAACCATTTTTATCCTTACTGATAAAAATTTAAATGAAAAATCTTCCTTTCCCCAAGCCTGATAAAAAATGTCACTGGCTTTTTCAAGTCCATATTTCTCATTAATATGTTTCAGAAATATATTCATATCCTACCAACACAGCACTGGTGCATCTCATATTTTGATAAAAATATTACGACTTTCAGCAAAACCAGAACCATTTCAAACATTTCCATTTAGTAAAACAGCAGTTTTGACTGCAAAGCATCTTTAATGGGAAAATTTAAGAGAGATCTAATGATATATTTTTTTTTGTTTGTTTGTGAGTGCACACATGCAAGAGAAGAAAGACAGAAGGCTCTTTATATAAAGAAATCTTCATGTGCTCAGTTCTGCAGAAAAGCTTACAGGGAAAAATTAAAAATACTTTTAAAGTGCCTTATGGGATTTATGAAACTGCCTACAGTAGCTACACAACTGCATTAGCTATCTGCTTTGGCAGGTAATGGAACAGAGACAATGAAGTTATGCAAGAGATTCTCTAAATCTTGTTAAGAGCATGACTGCCATCTTTCAGGCTGAAATGCCATTTTAGGCCTGAGCTAGATCCTGAGCTATACAGGGCTCTTGTGAGACACTTACAGGGCAAGCTCTCATGATCCTTCTATACAGCTATATACTAAATTTAAAACCTTTTCTAAGGTTTGTCTAAAACCTTGAAATGCACATGACAAGGATCTCTCAGATCTCTCAGTTTAATACTCTGCAGTCACCGGCACCTCTCTTCTATCATGTCATTAACAGCAAAATATAATGCACTTAGGATGGACTTGATTTTCTTCTCCTCACCACTCCAGTGAGGAGGCTGTTCCAAACTTTAGCATCCCAGAAACATGTACCCCTGTGTAAACAGCAACTAAAGACCACCAGCTCCCAATGGACCAGAACTAGAAAGGCTAAAGCACTAGCTGACAGGAAAATTAGACTATCATCTTGTAGCAGTCAATGGTTTAAAGCTGCAGCAACAAAAACATCAGCTCGTTCTCAAAGGCAGCAGGTGAATACACTGGCACTCAGAAGGGAGTTTGGAACAAAAGCTTACACATCTCTAGGCACTGTGTTTTCTGAATTCACTGGATGCTATTTTAAAATAGAATCTTTAAAAATGGTACAGGCTAGAGATGACAAACTCACATCAAACAGTAACAAACTCTGCATGTGAGAGATAGGTCAGAAGTTTGGAACATCCTTAGCAGGCATGGATAACATAAGGCAGTAGCAGCTACTCATGGATCCACGAATAGAACTTGATTCAGTGTGCAAATCTGAGGCTCATGATGCTTTGTTTTACACTGAAAAACCTCATCTGCATTTTCATTCATGGGCATGGTACAGCTCATTCTTTAATCCCTCTGCTGTTCTTCATCCTTACATTAACATTGAGATGTTATACTCTTTAATTTTAATGCAGTCACATGAATTATGAAACAGTACATGGAGTATCTTTTCTCGCCTTCTTGTTGTCCTACTTTTGAAGTGCTTAGCAGATCAAGCAAGCCTTTACAAGTATCTATTGTGTTAAAAAGATACAATGCAGAAATAGCTAATCTTCCATTTTAGCATAACCTCTCCCATCTTTAAAACTCTTGGTGGAAAAACTCTCTAAATTTTAATTCCACTGGAGTTTGCATAGTGCACTAAAAAGTTTGCAAGAAGGTATCACTGATAAAGTTTCAGGAGAGCATACAGAAGATGGGAATAAACCTATTGCTGCTTCACTACACTGCTGCATGACTTACAGAATACAATATGGTGAATAGTACCTGTAACAGTATTGTGGGAGCCTGAAATTCAAACCTGGATTCTGCACAAAAACTGTTCTGTTTAAACACTACTTTAATACTATAAAAAAAAAAATGGGCCAGATAGGTTTATAATGAAGTTTTGATTAAACTGTTTGCCACCCACTTTAAACAAATGTGCACCTTACTAATGTCTGATTAAGTGCCAACTATTTGATTACAGTTCACATTATTATGTCTAGACATATGCCAGTTGAACTGACAAATAATATTATTTTAGTCACCAAAACCCCCAACTTCTCACTGAGGTTGGAATATTTCTATAATACATTGAAAATATTACCATGCAATGTGCAAGTTGCTGCTTATTAGCTTTTCCTACTTTTTGTGCAGACAGATATTTCCTGTGAATTCATTATAAACAAAGCCACCATAAGTTCACCCCATAAAAACTGTCATGGATAAGAAACTGAGAATCTTCTGAAATCCATCTTGGTGAAGTGTATAGCATATATTTGTAAATAACCTCAGTTTCAAGTTCAGCCCATGTTTCTAGCCTCTAAACTGATAAAAATGTTTGCTTCCCTGCCAAAGGGAAATGATCCAGAAGACCTGAAGTTTTCAACATGCCATTTTTGAACCCTGAGGGAAGAGACGGTATCCTCAAAAATACTCCAAGAGCTAAATAAAAAAGGTGAGCAACTAAGCACCCAGTGTAAAAGCAAGAAAGGGACCTAATGACCACTGAAATGTCTTCCAAGATCCACAAACCAAAAATGCTGAGACACTGTGACAGGTGGAGTGGTATAAGGCTGCAGTTATAGGATGCCCCTAAACCAATCCTGTAACGAGGACAGACTTGTGTAAAGAACTGGTTCTTTGTGAGGTGTTTGGCACTATCAGAGTTCAGTTTTTTAGATATACTCAACAGACAAATAGCAACCAGCAAGGATCCTTACAGCCTGCATTCACCTGAAGACTTGGCCATTTCTTCAGGACACAAGCACAAAAACTGTGACCATATTATAAAAAAGGGAAAACACCTGTGCCATTAATAATACTATTGATAAATACAGCTGCAATACCAGATTTAAAAAATTAAAAAAAAAAAATCCTCAATCAAAAAAAAAAATCTGAAACTTTGTCTCTTCTGCTCTTTTCAGCCATTGTTTCTAAAGGAAAACAAAGAAAACGCTTGCCTGATGCCACAGGATTAAACATCAGCAAACTAGTCCACATGAATTTGTTTTACTGCATATTCTAGTTTAAAGAAAAAACACTTTTCTAATATAAGTGATAAATTCAAATTCCTTAAAAATAATTAAACTGACTACAGAGTCTCAAAATTATTGGCAACATCTTTTTCATTTTCACAAATCACCTAGAATATTTCACTGAACAGCCAACTGTTTCACAGTGCACAAGTGATAAAAGAGAAAGACTTGTTTTACTGGCTGAGACTTACATGTATTGGTGAAGCAGGATCAGGCTGAACACTCTGAAAAAAAAAAAAAAAGAAAGTTTTTTTACAGGATTTTGCCTTCAAAGTAGTTAGAAGCAATTGTCTATGAACTTGTGTCCTACCTTTAGGAGAGAATACTGGCAGCTGGCCATCACCAGACAGAACAAAAGAACCCAAATGTCTTTACAGAAGCCTTGATTCAAAGTCAGGAATCCAAGAAGTGAAACAAGAACTACTAGAAGGACAGCAAATACATTCTCCTTTATATCTTCTGTCCTATGTGAATAAAAGTGTCGGAGAAGAACAAATATTTATAGACTCATTAGAGCAAAGTAGGTGCATTTGTAGTTGGCATGAACTGTCAGTGCTGCAGTTATAAGAATTTACAGGATCTGAGATGTTGCTCCCATAGCTATATTTCTGTGTTCAACCAGGTATTTCACTCCCGTGCAAAAACCTTATCCAAAATGGTATCTAAAATGTATTAATAAAAAGGCATATGCACTGAAGTCCAATATCCCCTCCAATCTCGCTTCCTGATTAGAATCCCACAATGGAGCTGAATTTGAATGGAGGAAAGTATGTTTATAAAAATGCAGACAAACAAAATCATCAAAAAACCAAACCAAAGCAACCACCACAAAACCCCACATAAACAACCACAAATTAAAACACCCGAAACACTTTTAAATGAGGAAATAAGACATTCTGTTAATGAAAAACATATGTCTGACAACAAAGAATTGGATGAAAGACCAAATTTGTCATCTGATGTTTTATTTGTTTTATCTTTTCTAATAGAACATGGAAGCTGAGATAAAAAGCAATGCTAATATTCAGGCTATAACAATAGAGCTTATCAGCAGATGTTTTCCATGCAATTGAAACACAGAGATAAGACACCACAGAGAAGTAAGTATCTGCTTTGGACTTTAAGCTCCCTGACACGTAGCCTGATTTCTGTAGCAGGTAAAACTGTCATCTGAAATTTTTGCTGTGGAGCTCATTTTAATATATATGGCACACCACCTCCTCAAAAGCAGACAGGAAAGCCAGAAGCCACTAGGTATGTAGCCTAACATGTTTGAAGGTACTAATAGTCTAGCAGATTATTCCATGTGAGATCTAATAGCAAATAGTACTGCCTGAAGAGTGATGCCAAGACAAGAAATTTTCTCTAAACAAATAAAGTTAAACTGGAACAGAGGTAGTAGCTGAAACATCTCCCTGAATACCACTGTATAAATGATTTTCTTTTTTTAAAGATTGGAGTACTTCATTTAAAATACCCTGGGACCTTTACACTTGTGATTTTCTCATCAAAAAGCTCAGAACCATTGGATCTAAGCTGTGAGTCAAATTACAGACTGTTCTACAAGCCTGGTGCTCACATGAATCAAAGTCTCTCCTTCAAGATAAAGGGTAGCAAGAACCACCAAAACCAACTCTGAAGAGAAACATTTTCTTCAACTTAAAGTAAAAACGCACTTAATCTACTCAACCTGAATATGAGACACTAATACAATGCTCAGTTTTCCTTCTCTAGTGGTCTGCACTACTTTATGGATATGTGGAGCCACCCTCTGTAACACTCCATTGAGCAGCAGTAAGAAAAAAAAAGCTTACCTGTCCAACAATGCCAACAAGGTAAGCCGATCATACCAGACTTTAATCCATTTGCCAGGGAATATTACAAATCTGTAAAACTGTCTGTTCAGCTTCCGTTGTGCTGAAGAACATGAAGAATCCTCAGGGTCCTGGCTGGGTTGCTACAAAAACAAACCAGAAATACACAAAGATAGTAACACCGACATGCAGCTGCCAGCAAAACAGGTGTTTAAAAGGCCAAACTTACATGAAGCATCACAATTATTTTTTATTGGCATATTTATTTTCTTCATTTTAAATTAGAAACAAAAATATCACACCATCTTAATCACTGCAGATGGACAAAAGTTGTATCAATTATGGAGCTCAACTTTGACAACGTGCTTTAAAAATGAATACTAAATATTAATTTAAAAATAATTATTTTTTAGTCCCAATCCAGAGCTTGTCAAAAGTTCCTTTTTGAAGACTTTTCATGTACCAGCCTAATTACAGCACAACACAAAAACACATATGATAGGGTAAATCCTTGTTTCTAAATTAAGGCAAAAAAAAAAATCAAGTAGGTCTTAAGGCCTAGGGGGTGTGACTTATCAACCCTTCTTTCAGAACACAGCTTTGTTTATCTTTTCTGAGATGCTTTGAATACCACATCAGGTGTGCCTCCCAAGAAAGGCAAGAGGAGAAAAAAAAATTGCCCACAGACACAAACTGCATAAACATCACTAGTTTAAGAGCCTCTAATCTTACCATCACAATCATAAATCCATCCTTTTGAATATTGCTTCTGTCAGATTCTAAGGCCTTTTCTTCTCTGTTTGAACTACATTATTTCAGATCTTGCCCAACTCTACACCTGCACTCCTTCACCAACACTTGGGGGAGAGAGGCTTATCTACAAACCATCAGCCAAGCCTGCAAAGCTAGACAACAGAACAAAAAAGCCTCTGCAAAGCAGTGATTTCTTTCCAAGGTACAACACTATTAACTGATTTTATTTTCTTCCTTCAAGAAGAAAAATTTAAGATTTCAAATCATTGTGAAATCTAGTGGCTTTCAACCTCCTTCTAGGCAGCCTTCTCTTTGGCCCCCCATCCCATTAAAGACAACTAATCAACAAATATACCTATAATGGAACTCTAGGCAATGTCTGCTTTAGAATGATTTATGTTACATTAAGTTTCCTAGTCAGGGAAGGGGATTTCTGTGTGAAGTAACTGATTGTCATCTTGAATTGTAACAGTTAACAAAACACAGCTTTTTAAACATCTTCTTCACCTGCACAAAGGAATTGTTACATTTTTTTCTCGGATTAGCAGAGTAATTCCTAATCTTCACTTTCCAGGAAAAGGAATTTTACATGTAGTTTACACCTGACTTAATGCATTGCTGTGCATCATCTGGGAAACAACTCATCAAAATCTTCAGTCTTCTGGCAAACAAGAGGTGAAACAGGCTAGAGTAAGCTTTGGAGAAAGAAATTCAAGTCTGGGCATTTTATCTCATGCCTCCAATTGACTAAAAGTGTACAACCAAGCAGAGGAGCTCAACTGGTATTAGTACAGAGCAATAACTCAAATTTCTGAGGAGTGAGACATGCAAGGGGATGCCGGGCTATTTGGCATTCTTTCATATATTAACAATTCCAAGTTATATAAAAACTGTGAGACCAACTGGAATCCTTTCACTATGCTGAGTTTAAAATCTAAAAGTAGTTTAGGTAATCTAAATTTAAATATTTTTATTACCACTTTAAATAGTAACTTAAATACAAAGTTGGGGCATTTTCAAAGAAAAAACATGTTATAAAATATTGCAGATGCTAATACTGGCATAGTTTTGTTTTTCTAGAGTCCTATTACCCAACAAAAAGTAAAGTGAAACTCAGTCAACTGCAATCATTAATTTCACTCATATAATGTAGATTGCTCACTATAATGAAATTTAAAAAAAAAATCAAAATGGTGGCAAAGACTCCATCAAAAACACCTGTGGATCTGGTTGTTCAGTCTTCAAAACAGCCTAACAGACATTTATCTGAGTGTGTAGGAGAACTTTTTGGCTCCTGAGGAACTGGAACCTTTGGACAAAATCCACTATGTGAGGCTTGCTGTACTTGGACTGGAGTCAGATTTTTGAGCTGCATTTGGGAAACTCTCTGACTAGCCTTGAGTAAGTCACTGAAGTCTAAGTGTACCTGCTATCAAAAAAGGGCTTATGAAAATTCACTTCATAAACTTATGTGCTGGCAGAGACAACCTGAAACCCTTGGTTCATTGAAATCAATGACAACACTTTTCCTGACTTATGCAGGCTCAGAATTTCATGTTTAATAAAAAAATAATTCAGAAACCTGGAAGTTCTGAATTACTGTCTGGCCTTGCTGCAAACTTGGTATGTGACCTTGAGCAATATATTTTACTTCTTAATGCAGCAGTTCTCTCAAAAGAGAAAGAAAAAAAAAAAAAAGAAGAACAAGAAAAGCATGACAATTGTTCTCTAATTTACACGCAGTTTACAAGATAATAAATATCTGGAAAACATCTGAGCCTTTAGATGGAAGACACTGTTCAAATCTAAAAAGACACAATTCTGAACAATTTTCTGATTTTTAATTTAAAATAGTTACTTGATACAAATCACTTCTAGCTTTACGCAAAATCTAAGATGAAAGGTAACTGTCATTTTAATGTTATTCATAAATATCAAACTAGAATTTGCTGTGGAAGAGAGAAGGGTAAGGTTACCATGAAAGGAATTGTAAAAACAGACGACACCCTAACCCACTGGTCACAGGCCCCAACCACTGTAAAATTCATGTCTACATAATACCACGCCAACTGAAGTCTGAGGGTCTTTTTATTTTGCTGCATTGAGGAGGTGGATTCAACATTCCACAACAGACATCCAGAAGTCTGGTTGCCCAGTTCATAAAAGTGAAACCAGACATGGGGTTTTATGATAGCAATGAATCTGGAATAAATCTGGAATAAACACTTCATACTATTAAAATCTGGTGTTGTGTCTAAAATCTTAACAGCCACGTCCTCTTCCAAATGAAGTAAGACCAAAGATAGATCAACTTTTTCGGTGATGGAGTCTTTAAGTAGTCCCCTAGGACACTACTCAGTATCAGCAGAAAACAGCCGAGTTGCATCCATCAACATAAAATTCAACAACACATCTTCTCCCATATGAGCAATACCAGGAAAAGTAGTATAGGAAAATCAACAAAATGGTCTCAGGAACAAGCCTGCAGCATTTGTTTATAGAGCAGTTCATCAAGATGCTAGAAACTCAGATATTACAATGTACCCGTGGGCCTTCGGAAAGGGTCCTTCGTGCCACCATCAACAGGAGCTGCTGCTGAAGTGCACTTGCTGCTTGATCCCCAGAAGATGGCTCTTGGCTCTCTGAAGTGGTAGTACTAGAGGAGCTGAACTGTATTTCACTGTGCACAGAGGAGAGAAAGGAAAGTTTTAAGTAGCAATATTTTCCTAGGATTTCTGAAACATTACAGGAGAAAGCCTGTAATTATGCTAGCGGTTGGCTCACAGGACATGGGAACCTTCTACCTCCATATCTGAAACCTGGCACAGACCCACAAAGCAATTAACACCCAAATTCAGATACACTTGGCTTAGTAGGTCAGTCACAGTAAAGGAGATACTTCCACGTCACAATGTTTCTCATCCTGGGATGACACCTACAATGACTGGCACTTCAGAAGTGCCTTTTTCTGTCCACTGACAATAATTCAGGTTTAGAGCTGCGTATCTACAGAGTAAAGCTGCAGGGTAGCTACTGCAGAGATCCTGGAATAGCTTTCCAGCAAGCTCACTTAGGTACCAAGCTAGTCTAGTTTCACCTGCACTGAATTCCACGGGCACTAATTTACCCTATCAAGAACACAGGCTAGAAGAACTTCCTTCTGACCTAGCAAGATGACAACAATACATGAGCTAATTCACATAAGGCTGACTCAGATATTCTCCATACTGAGCATGAACTCAGCCTATTTATTGTTTTTATCTCGTGTTTACTGCTTTATGTTGTAGGTACAGCACTCAAACATTTAATTTGAGGAAGTCTGCCCTTACAGCAGCAGAGCCTGTTGGGTGGCAGAAATGGTGTGTTACCATGACACAAAGGACTAGGTTTCAACAAGAACTGCATTGAAATAACTATTACTTGGGGAAAAGATCTATTTTGAATACTTCTTTCTAATTCCATTCCAAATGGGGTTTATACATCATGCGCTCTGCTCCAAGTTCATTACCCGCCCTGCCTCTGGATATCTGCCTTGGGCTCTTAGCCCTTTTGTACCTACATGAGGTGAAAGCACCTGAGTGCTCATGGAAGGTAGTGAATACCTGTTGTTCCCTATTTTTCATAAAGACAAGCAGGAATAAAATAGAGCAATCTGCCTACAGTAAGCCAGGAAGCCTGTGGCACTGCATAGATTAAAACTCTCCTCTTGCACACCCTATGCCTGCCCCAAAGGCACCTTATTAATTGTAGTTAACTCATCCTTCTTTGCCTTTAGTCCTTGTCACGTAACCCATGTTGAGGCTTTAAAATTGTGTCTATCCTGCACATAGATGGCTGTTAACTTAAGCTGCAGTGGTTGGCACTGTTCTGGGATAAGGTTCAATGTTTGGACTACTCAGAAGCAGGGCTGAAGTGTCACAGCTTGAAATGCACACACTCTCTACTTCTCATCTTCAGGATTTCCTAGCTCTGCCTAGACCAGCAGGGACACCATCAGCCTCCGGATGTCCCCAGAGGAGCCATCATGCCTCTGGTTTCTGAGCCAGGTAGTTCATGTTTTTGAAGCCTTGATTGCTATCAGGCTTGGATTCCAGACCTGATATTCACCATCTGCCACTCCAGCAGAGCTATCAGCTGAGTAGTAATGAGAGCACCTGACCTAATGGCTTCCTCTGCCCTCCCCACTCCTCCTGCTACAGACAGGACCATGATATGCTCCACAGAGTCAGGACATCTGTCATGTTCTCTTTGGACAGTACTAGGAAATGAGGACGTGGCCCAACACAACCCATTTGATGTCCCAGCCACAAGGAAAACCCTCTGTAAGAACCATCTCCTTTGTCAGCAGTCAGGCTGGGCAATAATCCAAGATCCTGGATGACAACCAGAAGATTCAGGCAGGAAGAAAGTGGAGGAAGCCTAGAGGCATGCCTCTGAGGAGTAAAATCCCACAGATAAGGACTACAAAGAACAGCCACGTCTTTAGCATATTTTGAAATGTCCTGCTCAAAGGCGACCCTGTCCAGTTTGAAGGAAGACAATGGATTTGTTTCTTTGTTTCCCTAGGATGAGCTGTCCTGTTCCTTATCATTGTAGGTGCAACCCTGGGACAAACTGTTCACAGCAGGAAAAAGGCAAGTGCAGCCCAGGTTATGTAGGAACGCTAACCTGGGAATTTCTGCTCAAAAGGTGACACAACAAAACAGCAGGGGAGTAGAACACTGGTTGCTCATACCTTCCTAAACTAAGAGTTAATCTTCTCTAAATTTCTGCATTTTTATCTGTATTTCTACAAAAGCCAAAAGTATTTCTAGATTGGCCCACATTTTTATCCCACATTCATCAAAAGCAGAAATAGCAAAAAGACAGAGCAGAGTACCAGCAGAGTCTATCAGTTCTCAGAAATCAAAAATCTTTTACTCACAATAATTCTTCTCAGAATAAACTTACGAGATCAAACCATCTCCTACGAGATCAAACCATCTCCTACTAGACTTGAAGATAACCAAAAAGCCAAGAGGGCCCATAATCAGTTTTCTGTTTACAGACAAAATTCCTAACTCCAATTGTCAACAACTGGCTGAAGAGTCCACAAGCAGTTAGGACACTGACTGAGGGAAAGAGCCAGAAACTTCGTAAGCCCGAAAAGATAGTTAGGGCAAAGAAGGGGAGGCAGAGCTAGCAAAGCAACAACTCTCAAATCAGAATCTGTAATCTGGCCTCCATCAGCCTCATTTCTCTGTATCTTCTTTTTTCTTTCCTCATCTTCCATTTCCTTCAGCTACTGTTGGCTGTTATTTTCCTCCTTATCCCTATTTTCCATACAACCTCCTTCTGACATTCACTTGCTATCTCCAGATGCCAAATCACTTGCACAGCTACTTAGAAACTGTACATCTCATTTGATGACATTGCTATCCCAGTGACAGCAAATAGTAGTAAGAAATGCAAGGTGGTGTTTGTGTTTCTGTAAGCCTGTAAAGTAGATTCTATAAATTTATTACCATATATAAATAGGAGCAAACACTCTGTAATCATAAAATCATTATAACAGAGCTGATCGCAGTATAACATGGAATCTTGCTAAATAGAAAATCTGTTCATTTGCAGAATCAAATTAACGTTATCAAGATCTATGACAGTAAACTGCACTGTTAATGTAAGCAAAGGTATAATTGAACTAAATTTTGAATAATAAATTATTAGCTAAAAATATCTTTGATAAACATACAACCTCTGCAGATCAAATTCAAAAGCTACATAGCACCCTCTACCGACAACTGGATATAAAATCAGGAATTTTTTTCTGGCTCATAATTCCATTTTGTAAGAACACTGTGCAAACATAAGCTAGTGGAGCAATCATGTAACACAGTGAATGTTTTAGTATAACCACATAGCACTGAAAAAAATCTTCCTTCTCCCTCTCTGATTAGAATCATAGAATATGCTGAGTTGGAAAGGACCTCTAAGGATCATCAAGTCCAACTCCTTGCCCTGTGCAGGACACCCCAAGAATCAGTCTGTGATAGCTGCCTTATACCACTGACAATTTGGCCTAAGGCATTCAAATAAAATCCAGCCTAAGTCATCCCCTTTGTTAGGATTAGCTAGCCTTGAGTCTGAACACCTTTCAAAGTAAGCTCATTATACAGGCACACCTCAAAGAACTCCCTGTTAATAAAGCTGTTTTGTAGGTCTTGGCTAAATTTCATTTTAACTTGCATACAGGAGAAAGAACAGGGAACCTTGTCACCAGTGTCACAAGTCACAGTAAGAAAGTACCTTCCTCTTGTTCCTCAAGTACTTAAAACCAGAAAGATCCCACTAGACTGCTTAAGATACTGTCTGGATCACTACAAAGTTTAACAGTGTGCAATAAATATCCACAGCAATAATAAAGTAGCTGAAAGCTATTTGTAATACTCCCTAAAACACTGTTCTTAATTGGTGGTAAGCAGCTATGGCTGTGATGTCTGAAGAGCCAGAGTTGGCAATCTCTGCTCCTGCACATCAAACAAGCAGTCACTTCTGTGGCATTGGCCTGAGGTGCATGTTGCCAAACTAGTTTGTTAAACTAACCTAAGCAGTCTGGCTGTATAAGAACCAGCTTGTGCCAACAACACAGCAGGAACTCCAAACACCCACACTTCTGTGCCCTTTCAAAACACTCAGTTTGTGGCTCAAACGTAGCTGTGTGGACTGACATCAAGAGCATTGCATCAAGAGCAGCACTCAGCTCAACAGAGGCACCTCCATTACTCAGTGTCATTAGTGATGTATTCCTACCACCACCTCAGAAGCTTTGCTCCTTCTCACCTAAAACAGCCTCCCTGCCATCTCATATCCCAATCTCTCTGAAACCTCATCACACAGGCTTCTCACTACATCTCTACTTATTGCTCATTAGGTCTCTACTAGAAAGCTGCCAGCACTAATCTGACCAGAATATTGCACAATTCAGGCTTGAGACTAAAGCCACTAGTTGTGGATATTGCTTTTATTAAGCAGCACATGACTTAGAGTTCCCAAATGTATTACTGAATAAGAAGACTTAAACTAAAAAGCAATTTAAAGCATATAAGAAGATTGAAATATGCCAGTGATAGCTGCATTAAGACTGGATAATTATGTGATAAATCCAATCATAGCAAACACAGAAAAAAATATGAAGAGGAGGCACTCCACTTTTTTTTGTGAGAAATTAATAGTTTCATAAAGAATACAATTAATTCTTCAGTGGTTAATGAATTCACTTTCTTCAATGATTTTATCTGAGGAAAGCTCAAGCTAAGGATGAAATCTCTCTTAAATATTGTTCCTATTTTGCTATGTGTACAAATGTGTATCCCTAATGACAATAAGACAGACTATTGAAGTTTACAGAATGAGAAAGCTGGATGCAGTGATGTACTGACATAAAGATAGGATATTAAGATTACTGTTAAAGTTTTGCAATTAACTACAAAATGAGCAACGGTACATATTAAGTCAGCAACTGCAGATGGACAGAAAGGACTTACAAAGCATGTTCCCAGCAGTATTGTGGTCAACATGAAGGCAGGAAGTGATGAATGCCTTCTTACTCAGGTGTTAAGAATGGGGTCCTCTCGGGATATTCTTAATTCTCAATATTCAGATATTTTTCTTTTGCTAATAAGCATGTAAATCAATAATTTGCAAGCCTATTAAGTTTCAAATCAAAGGTAAATGTACTAAAAACTTTTAAAATAAACAGCATGTGTTATCTAATAAACTAGAGGATGCATTTTGAGAAGATGCAGCTTTACTGGAATAAATGCATTAACAGCACCCACGGTTCCATTATCTCCGAAGTGCTTTAAAACCTTCCTTTTCGCTCGCCGTGTGAAAGGACCGGGTGGGGGGGGGGGGGGATGGCCGAGCCGCCCG
>JAWWTY010000106.1:44188615-44224767 GCA_035222235.1 Margarornis squamiger
CCCCAGAGAAGCCAGGCCCAAAAGCTGAAGGACTCCATAAGCTCCTAGTGCTGAGCAGGATTTTGCTGCCATCATGTGGCAGCATAGCCCCCTCTCATCTCCAAGTCTCATGCTGTTAAAAACACTCACTTCCCTGCCCTGTGTTCAGCGCAAGAAGGGCTAAAAACCCCTACACAAATACAGAAAAGGATTTTAATCGGTCAGGCTTAACACAAGGGTTTTCTCCTGTTCCTTGCAAGCCAGCAGAAAAATGCTACCGAGTTTGTAAAGAGTTCTTTTCAGAAAAATCCATGGCTTCATTACGATTCAAACATTACCATTTTCACTGCACGCATGCACACACCATGCTCATTTATGTGTTCAAGTAGCACTGCACTCAGGGGAGTGGCTCATCTGAAATCACTGAATCCCCATAGGGACTATATAGTATTTTTTGTATCCATTTCAAAACTTGCTCGGCTGCAGAACTGCAAAACCTGACAGGCAGCATCAAGAAATCTTTAGGATTCAGCTGTCTATTACTAGAGCAGTGGGGGATTTTATTATTTGGGTCACCTTGCTGAAAAATACAAAGATGTTTTAGTGATACACTATTCTGTCATTCTAAAACAACATTTCAAAACGCTCAAAGAAAAGAAAAATCTACTCTTAAATTTACTCTCTCCTAGGAGAAATAAGCCTCAAAGGTTCAGGGAATTTTCCAGCAGTGAACATACTAGATTATTAATGCATTTATAAAGGAGACATACAGTACAGCTAAGGCATTCAAATAGACTTACATATAGTATAATGCACTCAAGCAGCTTATTCAGGGATGTGAATGTAAATCAAATAAGTTAACTCATCGATGTGACGTTCTCTTTTGCCGAGGGCCAGGAACACCAGCACTCCACAGTGGTACTGACAGGTAACTTAACTTATTTTTTTGGTACTTGTTAGTCACTGTTTTGTTGCAACTACTTTTTTAAACTATTGGTCCCACTGATGCCAAAAATAAAAATATTCTCAGAACAAATCAAAAAAATTATGCAATTTTTTTTTAATGGAGGTCCTTATCTGTACTGCAAAACATTTTAGGCTCTAACTACAACACAGCCTTTTAGAAGCCCGGTTTTAGTGTCAGAAACAGATACATGCTATACATTCAGCCAGTATATTATTTTAGAACTTGATACCTGAGAAAAGAAACTGCAACACTTTACATTACTTGAACAGTTTTTCATAGATGTGAAACCAGGAAGGACAGCCTTCCTATGGATCAACCTCTTATATTCAAATAATTTGGAAAAACAGCAGTTCTTATACACATGTTGAGGACAGCTACACTACTGAGAGGCATCAAGTAGTGATATGCTTTTCTTCAATATTTATGTACACACATGCTGAAGGTGCTCAGCCTTCTAAACAAGAACCCCAATATGCAAAGAAAGCACATTTAGAAAAGTACTTAAACATTAAAAAACATATTACTCTTGTACAGCAAGTATGCACAAAATATGATTGCTGTTAAATTTATATACTGGCATTGATATATACTTTCTGACTCTTCTAGCCTCTGTACTGGGGACAGATCATGCAACTCATACAAAAATCATTAATTATACTACTATATAATATATATAACATAATTTTAGGGGGTTATGCTTTCACAGATATTTATGAACCAAGACAATGTCATAGCTCACATGTATCTTTTTGGTTGCTTATCAAAATTATCTGAGTTATTTATTTACAAGAGACATTCAAGATAAAGAAACAAAGATCTGCTGCCTGTCACAAAGTGACAGAAAAGGTATGTCAGAGTGACACCTTCTTATTTTTAAGATACTAACACTACCTGAATCCAGAAAACAGCTATATACTTCCAATAATGCTTTAACTTATACATCCTTTCAGCTCATTTTTTTAAGGATGTGTTCTTATCAATGCTCCTGAGTTTTACTTTGTATCACCAATCTTATATGGGCTTTAACATGAAATTGGAACTGTTCTACACAGGTAAGATGAAAACTTAGAGGCCATTTTGTGAGAAGTCAAACTAACCATGCCAAAAGGCAGTTCAGACTTATACCCAGCACAAACGGGAACACAATGGGAACTCTCTTACCCTTATCTGTCTTCCCAGAAGCCAAGCACATACTCAAAACACACAGCATAGAAACATAAGGATTCACTGTAAGAGAGACAAAGGCTGGTAAAGAACTTAATGCAAGGGGATGGGAGAATGGCTGAGAAAGCCATTGCCAATTTCTCACTCCAAAACAGAATCAAATGGTTTTTCTGTACTAATTTCTAGCACAATCCAGGAGCTGAGAATACAGTTTACACTTTGTCTTGTCAAAGTCTGTCATAAAGCAATTTATGGCTAGAGGTGAACTCAGTAGGGTAATGGAAGCATCAAATTTAGAGTCAATTAGCTTAATAGGGAACCCATTCCACAGGGACTGCTGGCAAAAGGTGTTGCTGGCAAGACAACAGCCAAAAGTGGGGTCAGGGTAATTACACGGACAATACCTGGGCAACTGACTAGCTTCCTGCCAATGTTTAAATAACTTAGACTCAGTGACAAGAATCTCCCACCAAAGTGGGGGTTAAGATGGAAAAGCAATTATCTGTTTTCAGTGATCAATACAACATAAAAACCTCCTTGAAATTTAACTTGGCTAAGTCTGTAAATGTTTTAAAAGCCACAGTGCTAGGCCACTGAGAGACAATTCAGCAAGAGACAAATACTGAGACAATCTGAAAAAAAATTCTCATTCTCAGTAACTTTGGCAGAATTAAGGGATCATTTTGGAAATTATTAATAAAAAAGTATTTATACTACATTTAAGAAGCTCTGAACATTTCCCAGGACAAGGACTGCAAGTACAGGTAATATATTTCATTAGGACAACTACTATAGTTGAAAAAGTGAACAATAAAACTAAACAAAGACAAAAAAAATAGAAACAGGTGGAATATATATTAAAACTGAGAAACTGAAGAATACTCCAAAGATAATCTTGCAACATTGCAGAGCCAAAAAGAGGTGATGGACCACCAATATTTGACAAGAGAAAGTGTAATTCCCTTTAACAGTATTGCTTGCAATGTCAAGGAGCCTCTGAAGAAAGAAATCACAGACTCCTTTAAACCTGGACATCTGTTTTCTCTAGCACATTGTAACCCATTGTTGTTCACCCACTCCTTCACAAGCAAAGGAAAGGCAGGAAGCACGCAAAAGCAAAGACCAAAAATAACACCGTAACACATCCTCACTTGTGTGATAGAATGGCATTGTTAAAATTTTGCATTATTTGTGAGAAATTATCAGAAGCCATGCCAAGAAGATAAAATGTTTACATGCCATAGAAATACTACTTTAATTTCAGATCCTGATAATCTGATGCGAAATGCCATACAGATTAAGACTTTATTAATGGAGCAGACAAGAGTAGGACTCAACAGACAGAAACAGCAAGTTATAATTTGAATTTAAGATCATTAAACATGAGTTAGTCTGCCTCAAGGCTTTCTTTAATGGCTTCTTTTGAGTAATATTTAAATACCTTCTTCAGTTTTGCATAAATTAGTTAAAAGGTAGTTACTTATGACCATTTCATAAGGCCATTACCTTATTCTTGACAAACCATCCAGAGTTCATACCCTCTCCAGCCAAAATTCCTTCCCCTTTCACAACTGCTGTGTTACCCAGAAGGGTCACAGCTCCCAGCACACAAGCAACTGGTTTGCTGCCTCTCCCAACAATACCCGCAAAGCAAGAGGCCTCTTGCCATCCTCTGTCTGGGCCAATTCTCCTCATAAGGAAGTACATCATGGCACAGTCTATTCAAATCTGCATAGTTACTCCACTGGCTCAACTCAGTTTGACGTTTTCCTTTAGGAACAACTTCATTTAACAGTATAAAACAAGCATGATTGGTGAAAAGTATTTTAACAGCTCATATATATCTACTGCAAATCTATGTATCTCTAGGCTTATTCTGAAATCTGGGCTCCCCAAGATCAAAACCCTATCCCTACTATTCAAGGAGAATGCTATCTCTTATGTCCAGGCATTAATTTTCTCCTGCATCCTTTGACCTCATAAAATCTAATTTGGATGGCTCATTGACAAATTCAGACACCAGGCCTAAAGCTGTTTGTTGTTTCTGCACTGTCTCAATTGCTCATGAGGAAGTACTGTCAAAATCATTGTCTTCTCCTTAGTTAACTTTCAGATGGACTGCAAGATAAGCCAAATTCATCTCTGAGGTGCTTTCCCTGTCTCTTTTCTAATATCCTTTCATAACAGCAGCATCTCCTGCTGGTATGAATTACTCTTATAATGAGCATCTCTACTAGAGATGGGCTCACCCTCAAGGGAATAATTTCTGTCAAGGACTCTCCACAGACAGACACCCAGAAGAAACTAAGTGAAGCAGTTATTAATTACATCTTGTGCTTTGTTTTACTCTATTCACCTTTTTTGTCAGTAATAAAAATACCATTAGTTAATAACAGTGATCGTTTCGTTTACCTTTAACTATGGGTAAGAAAGTAATCTGACATAAGTGATGTGCAAGCCTGCAGGCTGGAATGGGTAAAATGGGAAGGAAAAATGCCTTGCTCCTGAACTGTTCTTAAAGCATGTTTGCCCCTCTATTCTCTACATGCTGTAAGTTTTCTGTATTGTCTAAATACAAAATTACTTGATAGTGAACACCTGAAGGAAAACCAAAACCCACTTCCATCCCATCCTACCATTAATCTATGTGCAGGTGGTAGAAACTGCCCATTGAACAAACAGCTCTCACTAATCTCTCTGGCCTAAACACATAACAAACTGCAAAAACCAAATTAAGCACATTTAATGCTTCCCTGCTCCCTTTCCTTATTTTTCATATTAACTTCTGCTTTGCGCTTTCCTTCATACTGCTCTGCTATTGGAGAAGCTCTTGTATTTTGTCTTCTCATTCACTCCCATCAAGAAAAAATCCCGGGAACTCGCACATCTTCACTGATCTATTCTATTCCCCAGCCTGAACTGTCACCGTACACTGAGATTTCCAGCAAAGGTGCTGATCTTTAGAAATTACACGCACATAAATGCCTGCAAAGTATATCTGAACTTGCCTTTGTTAGCAAGGTTTAGCAGACCCCTTAAAAATAAGTCACATCCCTAGAGGTCTGCAAACCACAAACTAAAAAACAGCACTTAGCACAGGAAGACAGAGATGTTAATAAGCATCTAGCACAAGCAGATTCAGCATGATTTCTTATTTGAGAAGGAAGATTGTCCTTCCTTTGATTAAAAACAAATTACCTGATAAAAGTCAAGGGACAGAAAACTATTTCTGAATTTAGGACAGACTCAAGTTCATAGTTATAAGAAGGGGCAGGAGAAGAGTATTCTGTGCAAGGTGAAACAAAAATCTGCAAGCGTTACATAGCACCAAAGTAAAATGTTTGATTTTTTTAGATCAGAACTGAACTCCACCAACTTGGGGTTTTATATTTTGCTAAAGACAGACAGAACATTTCTACTGCAGATGAACTCAAAAAATTTATTTTTTTTTTACTCTTTGCCCATTGATAAATAAAAGCATTATTCTCATGTCTCTTGTAACAATATTCTATCTGAAATGCTAACACTGTTTTTTTAAAACGGTCCGAAGTTTTTCAAGTCTCCACTGAAAGCCAAACACTTGAAGAACAGTATTTGCTACTAATCAAGACCATTTTCACTTCCTTACTCAACTTCTCCAAATGCTGTAAAACAGTATGAAAACCAAAATTATTTAATAAAAATACTTCTGAATATTTAAAATTCTTTTTACAGATATGTAAACAATAGATCATATAGAAGAGTGTGGAGACCATGGTAATGAATATGGGATTTGTGTGGATCACTCCAGAAAGACCTTTGAAAAATGGATACCTTATCAGAGTGCCAAACTATCACCAGGGATTAAATGCAGGTTGAAAGGCTCTGCTGCTAGAACCTGCATGAAGCAGTGGCGGTGACTGATACTGACACAGCACTAAAAATCTTCAAATGACCCAACAGGTATGGAAAGCAAACAAGACACGGTTTAGAGAACAACTGGTAACAGTCCCATTTAGTTTGTTTAATATACAATCTTATAACCTCTACATTTGATTTTGGCAGTTCCTAGAAAGTAATGAAAGCACAGTGTGTAGTTCTGGTTTTCACTTTCACTTTTTCTTTTCAGTATTCTTACAAATGTGTCACTGTCTCAGCAGAAAACAAAAAACAAAAATTCATGCTTTGACTTCTTTAGAAGAGGTTAGCACATATATTCTCCAACACTACCCTTCATGTGCATCTTTCACATCTACAGTTTCATAGTTTCTAGCAATGACAAGTCTTAACATTTCTAAACATTAAGGGCTTACTTACTGAGCATTTGACACACAATCACAATTTGATAGTTGATGTCTAAAATTTCCTTCCTTCTGACAGCCAGCTTTTAAATAGCAGGATCTAATTTCCCCTGTAGGAAATACAGAGGAAAAATAAAATCAGTTCAGTGATATGATAATTTGTTTTACACAAAAAATTTTATAAAAAACACATTTTAGGTCAGGCATATTTATAAACATATAGTTCTCAGTCTGAGCACTAGTCTTATTTTTAGATTTTAGAAAGTAAATTAACATTTGAACAACTGAAAACCTGACACAAATCCAAACACAGAAGTTACAGTGAAAATTTAAAAGGCACGTAAATTAAACACAAAGCCCATCGATCAATGTAAGTTCATTGTAAAATGCGAAATCATCAGGTTTTCCTCTTTCCATTCACAAAGGTGAAGGTCAGAAGGCACAAAGCAGCAAAACGTTCTGCTAGAAGTGTAGCTGCTGCTACTCCCTGCTCACACACGCAGCACAAAGTGAAGGGTCACTGCTCACTGACCCGGAGGCCGTGCCATCTGCTCCACTGGCAGCTGCTGCCCTTTGCCCCACAGCACGCCAGTGCCTGCAGGCTGCAATCAGGGCCAGGAGGAACTGGCAGTAAACCAAAGTATCTCCACGGTCATGAAGCCAGCTACCATGAGCACTCATTCCATGCTGGTTTTGAAGGCAGTTTCAAAGGAAATAGGGCTTTTGGGACAGCTGCCTTTCAGAGGTATGAGCCAGTACCTTGCAATGTACTACATGAGGCTCAGACAAACCACCACCAAGCATACTACAGCTTCAGACTCTAGGAACAGCTTCAGAGCAGTGGCATGACCAGCACAGGCATGGGAAAAGACTAGGTCACTCATTAATTCTCTTGCAAAGGGCAGCAGATCACAACTCCAAATGAGAGCAATCACCATGATGACCAGTGATCAGTCTGAGCCAGTTGAAGAAAACAACAGGAAAAAGGAGGAATGTTTTGCCCTGCCAGACCAGTGCAAAACTCCCGATCAGGTAGAAAACACCAGGAGTTCTGAAGAGACAGAAGTGGTCTTCGGGCCTAGCCAGCATCTTTTGAGGATGATGTTTGGAAGACAAACTTCAGGCACTGTCCGAGGCTCAGGTCTGTGGTAGTTATTGGCACATTCTGAAAAGCCTGTTTTTATTGATTTTCTTTCACACACAGAAAAAACATGCAATGGATAACAGACAAGAAATATCCTTCCAGGGCATCTAAAGTTTCTTTAGCAATTTTATCATGCATTGTAATTATCCCAACTACATAGTCTTACCATTTTCATCTATGAACACGTGCATTGCATCCACGGAGAGCTCATCTTGCACAGATGCCTCAGGTCCACTTATTACTTGCAAGACAGAACTGTCTTGCTGAGAAGTTACCCGGTAGATTATCTGCCTTTGCCTGCTGCCCTGGTAACTTGACACAAAAATGTTTCAAAACTACTATGAGGAACTTTTTTCTTGTTCTCAATAAAACAGAAAGAAAGAGAGGTTAATTAAAAGTTTATGTCATTTCTACTCAGTGAAACAAAACAGCTTACATCATATCTTTGAAGTACAAAATTGTAAAGTAAACTGGCCTTACAGTGCTGCAAATTTGGCAGACTCTGGTAGCACCGGACTAGTACTAGCACGATCTTGGCTTTGTACATCTGATCTTTCCTGTTTAGGAAGTTGCTCACAGTGCTTTTCTGTTCCTGTCATTTCTTCTTTTCTCTCCGTCATCTGGCTATCTGGAAAACAGGGCAGTGAAGTGGAGCCACTCTCTGCGGATGACTTTCAAGAGTTTCATTCATTAACTACTGAAGAAGAGCATCTAAAAAAGAAAATCTAAAACAATGCTGTACTTCCTAGTTTTATGGGAAACATTACAGTTTCTTAAAACAATACAACCACAGAAATCTGGATGAGGAGGTACTCTGATTCGAGGAGGCCACATGAATTGAGTTGTTTCAAGAATACACTGTGTGAAGCAGAGAACAAATGAGAGAGAATTTCTTCTTTGCTTCTCCCATTGTTTCAGAGGGAAGCAATCTGTTCCTTACCTAGAATGGTAAGAGGCTGCTTCCCTAGGGGCTGTAATTTGTTCCCAAGCTGCGTATACTGGCAGTGGAAAACCAGAAGCACTGACCCATTCCCCTTTTAGAAAAAAGGGAAAGCAACATCTTCAAAGAAAATAGGACAGGAAAGAAGGTAGCTGCCTAATCCCTCTTCCCCACTGGCCACACACCTGGTGCAAGACAAACTGCGAAAAAAAATTCACAGTAGATTTTCCTGTGCTTGAAAAATAATGTGTGCAACTTTCAAGCAGAAGTCTCTTTTAGTTACTAATGTTTATGATAAACAGTGAAACATTTTGCAACTGTGTTTTGCCTATAAACTAAAAAAATTATCTGTTAGGATTTTAAAGGGCAACAAAGTGATTTCATCAGCACCTTGTGCAGTTGTGAATTAAATACTTTAGCTTTAAACAGAAAAATTTTTTTGTGGTGCTTGTTGGAGATGCCTCATTAAGTCCTGCAGCCTTTTGCATTAAGCAAGGTGTATTGAAACATACTTACCCAGAATTCTTGCAATACCTGCTGTTCAAACATCTTAGAAATTTAATGAAGGAAAAAACTACAGAAATTCCCCCCCACAGAAAATTCCAGTTGTTAAACCATATTTCTCATCACTTTCTAAATCCTATTTCTTACAATTACCATTCACAGAATCAACTAGGTTGGAAACAATCTCCAAGATCCTTGAGTCCAACCTTTGACCTAACACCACCTTGCCTACTAGACCAGGGCACCAAGTGCCACATCCAGCCTTACCTTTAACATCTCCAGGGATGGCGAATTCATCACTTCCCTAGGCAGCCCATTCTAATGCCCAATCACTCTTTCTGTGAAGAACATCTTCCTAATGTCTAACGTAAATCTCCCCTGGCATAGCTTAAGACTATATCCTCTTGTCCTATAGCTGGTTGGTTGGTAGAAGAGATCAACATCCACCTGGCTACAACCTCCTTTCAGGGAATTGTAAAGAGTGATAAGGTCTCCCTTGAGCCTCCTCCTCTCCAGGCTTAGCCATTCCTCATAGGACTTGTGCTCCAGTCTCTTCATCACCCTCACTGCCCTTCTTTGGACACACTCCAGCACCTCAATATCCTTCCTAAACTGAGGGGCCCAGAACTAAACACAGAATTTGAGGTGTGGCCTCAGCAGTGCCGAGTACAGGGGGACAATCACTGCCCTAGTCCTGCTGGCCACACTATCATTGATAAAAGCCAGGATGCCACTGGCCTTCTTGGCCGCCTAGGCACACTGCAGGATCATGTTGAGCTTCCTGTCAATCAGTACCCCCAGCTCCCTTTCTGCCTGGCCACCATCCAGCCACTCTATCCCCAGCCTGTAGTGCTGCAGGGGGTTGTTGTGGCCAAAGTGCAGGACCCAGCACTTGGTGTTGTTGAACCTCATGCCCTCGGATTCAGCTCATCTATCCAGCCGGTCCAGATCCTTAGGGTGAGCCCTCTTCCCTCCAACAGATTAACACTCCTCCTCAACTTATTGTCATCTGCAAATTTGCTAGTGGTGGACTCAATCCTCTCATTCAGATCATCAATAAAGATATTAAACAGGACTGGACCCAACACTGATCCCTGGGGGACACCACTGGTGACTGGCTGAATCTAACCTGCAAGAGTCACCAGTCAAGAAATAGTATTGTCATAGCTAAGATGGTTTAAGGATAAAACAGATTCAAGGCTTGTACAGAGATGTTATATCTTTTATTAGGTCAACTGATGGAATGGAAAAAAGTAAACAATCCTTTGGATATGCAGACCTTCCAGATCATCTGTCTTGTTTTCCTCCAACTGTATCAGCTGATCTACTAACACATTACTTCTATAAACAAACCTACCTTGAGGAGCTAAGACATTTCTAAACCAGTTTCAATTTGCAGGACACACCTCTCTAATACAATAAAGCCTCAGACACTCGCACATAACCACTCTTCACTGCAGACATGTCACTCATGGTTTTTTTTGGGGGGGAAGGGGAGGAGGGGGCAGCCTCCAGAAGCATAAGAACAACTTTAATTGTACCACCACATCTTGTCCCAGCAGATCTCAGCCTTTAACGTGAAGCACAAGAAGAAGGATCCAGCCTAAAGAGTCTCAGTGGGGCCCCAGATGCTCACCAGCGCAGATGCCAGAAGCAAGAGGGCAGCAGAGATAAAGATACCATGTAATTCTTGCTTGGAACAGCAGTATTCTTTCAGCTTCCACAAGGAGGGGAAAAAAAGGGATCTCACTACAGCACTGCCAATCTTTCAAGTCTCCTGCTCTCTTCCTGTAGCAAGGAGGAACCAAGGATCCTGATTCTGTGCAATAAATACAGTGAAATGAGTGCAAGTTAGATTTAGGGGAATATTTTGTATCTGTTGCATATGGAGGCATCATTCAATAGATCTTCCAGATCTACTTTCTTCTATTTAGGGGGAAAAAAAAAAAAAGTAACTATAACTGTGGGAGGTGATGGAACCAGAGGCAGCAAATCAAAATCACCTTCTTGAAGGCCTGGGCTGTTCAAGCTGTAAGAATAATTGATAGAGATCAGAAACTGTGGTTTTAATAATCTAATTGGTCCCATATTGCCCCAAACCAGGTCTAGGGCTGGAACAATTAAAAAGATTTTTTAAATTTGATTATCAAGTGGTTTTAGAAAATGCCTCTCTTTTCCATTCCAAACCACAACCCTTGCAGACTTCTTTTTCCCACTGCGGTAAAGAGCCATAATAATAAAAACCTAAACATAATGCTCCTTACATGCCAAAACACTATGGTGAGTACTTCCAGCACTGGAAAGCCGGGCCATGATGGGTTTGTGACTAGTTTTCATGATTGTTACTCATCTTGTTCCGAATGACTTACACATTCAGTATGTAAATGGAGATAGAGGTGTCTAGACTAGGAGTGTCCTGCCAGGGTATGCAATCAGCTACACGTCACCAAACGCTCCTTGCATGGAAATTGTGCTGGCAAAGCTCAAGTATTAGGAAAAACCTCTTACAAGAGCAAGAGCAGAATAAAAAGAACAACACGGCAGTGTACTTGCACCTTCCCTGTGGTCCCCTACCAGAGCCATTTACCCTGATCCACTGCTCCACATATCTCCAATGTACACACAACTGGGCTCACAGAAGTTCCAAGCTCAGACCCAGGCTCTACAACAACTGCATAATTTATCTGGAAATTATATGCCACGTGACTCAGACATGTGAGGTGTAACTATCAAGACTCATGGCTAAATCAGTCTTGGGGCAGGGTGATTCAGAAGAGTCCTGGACAAACAGCCAAGTTTCAGTCTGTACACCATTTTCATATTTTGGCTGAGCAAAAGACATCCTTAAGTTGTCCTGGTAAAATATTTATCAAGATGAACATTTATTATATGTCCCATATGGGTATATTTCCTGTAAACATTTTTGTCTGCACTGAAGACTTTTAACAGCATAGCAACCTTATTTAGAAGTATAACATCTCAGTGCTGACAAATGAGTTCCAAGTTACATGCAGTTACACTACCAAAACTTCCTTTGCCAAGTAACTTTTTCATTTATAGAACACATTTTAGGCACCCCAAATCATCTTTATAGTCAAACCTTTGGTTGGCACTGGGAAGAGGTTGAAAACAGTTTTACAGTTGAAATGGAGCAGCCTTTGTACATATGTAAATACAGTGAATAGAGAGGAGGGCCACAAAGATGATCTGAGGGATGAAATATGCGCTGAGAGAGTTGGCTAAGATTTCAGCTTGTAGAAGGCTCCAGGAAGACCTAATTACAGCCTTTCAGTGCCTAAAGAGGGACTACAAGAAATCTGAAGAGGGACTTTTTACACGGGTATGTAATGATAGAACAAAGGGGAATGGCTTTAAACTGAAAGAGGACAGGTTTAGATTGGCTATTCAGAAGAAACTTTTTACTGTGAAAGTGGCAAAGCACTGGAACAGGCTGCCCAGGGAAGTTATGGATTTCTCATCTCTAGAAGTGTTCAAGGCCAGGTTGGATGGGGCCCTGAGCAACCTGGTCTAGTGGAAGATGCTCCTGCCCATGGTTGGGGTTTGGAACTGCATGATCTTTATTAAGGTCTGTTCCAATCCCAACCATTCTACGATAATCAAAATAACCAACTACCAGTGTATCTCAGCTTTAAAGCTGTCTTATGATTAGGTAATTAGAATGAAATTTTATTGCTCTGTCACTTTTCTCCAAAACACTTTTACTATTCTGTGGTCCCTTACCAATTTTTCAAACCTTCTTCTTCATCTTTTACTTACATGTCCCTATCCCAATCTTCACAACTCACTCCTGCAGATTAAAATACCACTGCTGTCATAATTTCAGACGCCATCTGGTTTGAAATCTGGTCAAGCAGAATTAAGCTAATTAAGCCTCTCCCTCTTCTGTTCATTAATTGCTTTGCTACAGAATCCACTTTATTCCACAACATTATGCTCCCAAACAGCAAGTTTCACTTCAAAATATATTTTTGTCTGTTTGGCCACAGAAATAATTGATTTCAAATTGCTCTATACTTTTACTAGTACCAACGTGAAACAAAAATTCTAAAAGTTTTGAACTACCCCACTCATATGTCTGGAAAATGTCCTAACGACATTCCCAACCCTTTCTTCACCAACTGTTTTAGCAGAAACATCTATCTTATGTACTCTATTCTCAGCCCAAATTCACTTTTAATGTCATAAATACATTAAAAGAAAAAACTGACATTAAAGCTGTCACCCACCAAATAACAGGAGTGCCCAGAGAACATCACACGTCCAAGTATTGCTATAGAAGTTCAGCAAGGGCACTGAAGAAGCACATCCATTAATCAGGATTAATTACCACATTAATCCTGAAGGAACAGGAAAAACTACCAATAGTCATTGTACCTTTTACAGGAAGTGACTTGCTCAAAACAATCTCCTAGGTCAGCAGCAGAGCTGGGAATATGTAGTCTAATCATTATACCCTACCAATTACATCAGAATACAGATCTCTGAAATAACCCCATCGTTTCTTTGCAGGCATCAGACTTGTCATCAAACATATTGTTGTCTCTTCAATTTAAAGGCTGAAATTTTAAAGTTTCAACCTATCAAGCCTTACACATTGAGTATCAGATTTAGAGAACTGAGTTCTGCACACCATTTCCTTTACACCTCAAGAGGGGCATCAAATGCCAGGTCCAGCACAAGAGTAAGGGATGACACACAGGCACTCTGTCACAGGTGCTACCCACCTGCCAGCAAACTGCCCTGCTGCCACCTCCTACCAGGACTGTCACCTGGACCGGTGACTCAGTGCACAAGGTCCCCCTTCCCCATGACTACGTGGCAAGTGATAGCCTTCTTTCTCACATGCAAAGGGAAATGAAAAAAAGGAGAAAAAAAAAAAAAACAGTCTAAAAATATCCACAGGAGTATGTTTTAGTTTTTTATAGGAGAAGGGTAATTGCTTGCGATCCAGAACAACTCACTCAAGGTTGTGGTCCGTGCTCTGCCCAGAATGATGAGTACCTTTTCTAAAAACAGCCTGCAAAACAACTAAATTCAGGTCATGCAGTTCTGGTTTAGTTTCTCTCACACCAGTCTGCACCACTCCCACGGCAGGCTTTGCTCCCTGGCTGATAATATTGCCTGTCCTAGATTACATGCCAGCTGTGCCAGAGGGGACACACAGGAGGTTTTGCCCTGCGTAAGTCTGATGCAGAACGCTCTCACTTAGCTCGAGACACATCAGAGGGACCCAGAACAGCCCATAAACCCAGCTTTCCTCAAGCTTCTCAAAGAGCGAAGGAAATTTGCAGTTGCCCTTCAATACACTTTCATTACGTGGGTGGTACAAGTTGGATTCAAAACTGAAAGGACACTGGTCTGAAAGTCATTTTTAGCAACAGTATCAGTGCTACTTTCTCACAATCTAGAAGATGTAGAGTGGCTATAGAACAGCTCTTAGAGCTTTTATGTCCTGTATTTTAACACATTATATCTGGCACACTTAGCAGTATACAGCAAGGTTTTCGTTTTCTTGTACTGCATTTTACCAAGCTGTCTACAGTGAAGGCTTACATGGTCAGGATAGCAACTCCACTGTTTCCACAGAACTCACAAGTTCTGTGAGGGACCACCCGTAACAAAGATCCCATCTGTGACATTCACGCACTTGCAAGACTGTTCTGATGAGCACATTTCCACACTTTCTCCTAATTACGCAAAATATCAACTTTCTTATGCACAGCTCTGAGTATCCAGCTTTCCAGGAATTTGCCTAATAAACACCCTCGTGGGGTGCATTTCATGCTCATTTGGACCAGACACCTATTTTTAGCTTTTGCCAATTAGTTTGTAAGGTTAAAAGAACAAAAAAAACAAACAGAACTAATCTCCTCCCTCAAAACAACTGATGCATAGCTTGACTTCTGTATTCACACACACTTTTTTTTTTTTTTTGGACAACCACTCTAATGTGGGAATAATGTTTATTCAGATCTGTTCCAAGATGCTATTTTGTTAAAGCATATTTGCAATTGCAAAGTTATAAACAAATTAAAGGCTTTCTCATTCCTAAAATTCAGTCTTGCTGTGGGGAAGCTGCCAGTAATGACAGTAATTTATTTTAGCAAACAGCATGTTCCGACTAGGCTAGAAAACAAAGCCTACTTGCTTTTAAAAATAACTGCCTTTGAACTACCTCCCCCAAGCTCAGGGAGTTCAGATTGAATCTCCTTTTTCCCACAGCACCAGTCCAAGGTGCAAGAGCCACAGTCACCATCTCTGCTTCTGCAGGACTCCCCCTTCCCGGTCCTGCTCCTGTTTCAAGGTGACACTTGCAGGGCCCACACTGGAAACAAGCAGGGACATTTAATTATACATGTATGCAGCTCAACTTCACCATTTCATAAAAGTATAGACTTAAGAAAATAGGAAAGTAGGAAGACTTAGATTAGATGTTACGAATACATTATTTACTGTGAGGGTGGTGAGGCACTGGAAAAGGCTGCCCAGAGAAGCTGTGCCATCCTTGGAAGTGTTCAAGGCGAGGTTGAACAGGGCTTTGTGCACTCTGGCTTAGATGGTGTTCCTACCCATGGGAGGGGTTTGGAACTAGAAAATCTTTCAGGTCTCTCCCAGTCCAAACCATTCTATGATGCTACGAAATTCAGTTCAAGTCGCTAAGAGCTTGGTTTAAGGGAAAAGCAGAATCCTTGTTTTTTCAGGATCTCATATTCTAACGAGAAGAATCTTGCTTGCCAGATCTAAAGCACAACAACTACAAATATATTAATAAAGTTTGAGGTTTGGGGTTGGGTCTTTTTGGTCACTATGAAATCTGAGTCTGACTTATTTTGATCATTCATTGCTTTCTTTTATGCAGCAACATTTCTTGTTCATATCTGAACATGTCTGAAAACCCTTTCCAGATTAGCCGCACACTTCATTTTTTTTTCTAAACTTCTCTGAAATTTTTATCATTTTTTACTAAGTCACATCATACTGAAGTAAAATTGTGTAAATGGTTCTTTTTTATGATGGAAGAACGTGGGAAAACCCCACAATCTACTTGCTACACCCCTCATATTGCTGCATGCTGCTGCACAGACAGGTGACCCTGCACCTTGGGGACCCAGCAGGCTCTCTGGGCTCAGCAGGCTCTGGTGAGAAGCAGGGATTGCTCAGCATTTATGTTGGGCAACCATAGAGAATAGACTGGAGCCAGCCAGGCAGGCTGATAAACTCGATAGAGCAGGAGATAAACTGCTCTGAAGAATAAACAGTCTGAGAAGGCAGGAGAGATGGGAAAGATAGACCAAAAGAGAGGCAGCAGGTCTAGGAGGTGCAAAATTTGACTAAGGCATGGAGAGGAGAGTGAGTACAGGAGAACTGAATGCAAGCTGTGGGGAGGCAACAGCTTTAGGCAGGCTGAACAGAGTGGAAAACCTGAAAAAAAAACAACAGTGTGGATTGCTAGGAAGAACAGAGGGAAAGATGAAAGAGAACCAATATGAAGAGGAAAGCAAACAAGGAGAATGCACAGGAGAGGAATGGCTAAACTGAGAAGGGATGAACAGAGGGGAAAAAAGCACAGAACAAGAAATATAAAGTGGAAAGAAAACGGACACAAGTGAAAGATGGAATGACATAAGGGTCTAATGCATTGGATAGGACAGACAAGAGGACAGACTTTAGGAAAGTCAGAGTGAAAGGTAAATGAAATCTAAAAGAAAATGACACATTGAGGAGATAAATCTACTTTTTTTTTCAACAAGATGAAAGTACAGATTTCACATTAGTTTTTTAAAAAGCTGACAAACTTTTAAATCAGTTGTGCATTTTTCATGTCATGAAAGGTTCTTGCAGGAATGAGCTCAGGGAGCAGGTAAAAAGGAGTGCCAAGCTGTGCTTCTGGGTACCATTAAATGTCTTCCCTCCCATGCAAACTGCACTGTCTTAAAATAGATTATAGGATCTAAAGTAAACCAAACACTTTTGAGAACGGGAAGATACATGTTGCCTTATTTCACTTTGGCCCAGATCTTCTAAACTGATCATGCTGATCATTTGGCAAGTACCCTGAGATTGTATATGCCTTCACTGCACTGTATCTCATGTCCTCTTCAAATGGCCCTACTAATTTTGCCTAGAGAGCTGTTAGACACACTACAGAAAACAGTCCTTCCTAACAAAAAAGGGTCACAGAGTTCAGTGACAGCAATGAGAATGCTGATTAAAACCAAGTATTTCTATACAAGAGTCATAAATTGTACTGTATACAGGTTTTTTAATTAGCTGATTAAGATTTTTTTATGTTTTAAGAAGAGCTTTTTCAAAAGCTCTTTTGATTAATCGACAACTTGCACCGGAATATACTATTTTTCATTAAAATACCAGTGGCTTTCATTGAAAACAGCTATCAAACTTTCCTTCTTAAATCCCAAGTATTTTAGTTTTAAGTAACTGAAACCCAAATCTCTACCCCCTATGGAGAACAAAGACACAATTTCCATCCCTCTCCCCCCCCTTTTTTTTTTTTTTTTTAGTTATAAGCCAACCCACAACCATGCAGGAAGTTTAGGAATATGTGTATGCATGCAGATATGTGTTAGCTAAAAGCTGAACCATCACCAGTGACAATTCCAGCTTTCTACATACTTAGAGGCAGACAACTCTTCAATGTGCACCTGGTAAGGCAGGCAAGGACAGGTGTAATGTTATACCTATATACATTTTTGCAAGATACTTTTTGTATTCCAATAATTCAGGCACACCATTCTAATACAGAATTCTAGATACATACTGGATGCCTACTGAAGTTATCATTAGATTTCCCAAAGGAAAATCTTTAATAAAATAAAAACATGGAAGAACTGCAGCTGATACTATCACACTTTCATTAAATCACTTCGTCCCACCAAGTCCAGCCTTACCTTGGCCCTATTAGCAAAACCAGTCTTCCTCTGGGAATTTTCCCTGCTGCAGATGTCCAACTAAGCTGCTATAATAATCTAACTAGTCATAACATCTTTATTCCAACAGAATTGTAAGCCATGCATACCTCCAACAAGCCCATTTTCCTTTGTCGTCTCTGTTTTGACACTGGATTGATTAGATGTCTTCATCTTTGAGGTATTAATGGATTCCAAGAGGGAGACAAATTCTAGAAAGTTAGATTCATTGGGCATCTGTCCTTCTTTAGCTTCGAGATCTGATTTAGAAGTTGGTAAGGTCTTTTCTTTGTCAGATACCTCCATGAAATTCTTACTTAAAAGCACATCTGTCCCACTGTCTACACTCAACACCCGCATGTGTCTCTTTTCATGAGCAGTTCTACAGGACTGCGGGTCTAGGTTATGCAGGTCTTCCTTAGACGTTAAATCTACAGTCTGGATGTTTTCTGAAGCATTTTCCTGATTTGGATCTGAATAAGTGTTAGTTTCTAAAGGTGTATTTGCTGGGTTGCTGTGCTCCTTTACTGCATCACCCGATTCATAGCCAGAGCACTGGTTGGATGACAGCTCTGCCCTTAACATTTCTGGAGTTCTTTCGCTTTCACTAACTTCTGGGCCAGCCTTACCTTTACCATCATCAGACAGGTCAACAGTGATAACAGGGATTCTGAGCTGTTCACTAGTTTGCTGACTCCGCCAACTTGCTCTAACTATACCAGAGTCATGGGCTGAGCTTGTTCTCTCAGTTTCCAGAGCATTTAAGTGGACAGAGCCCGGTAGGTCGCTGAGGGTGGTGTTTGGTGTAGTACTCATTGTAATAACAATTTTAATGGGCTCACATAGCTGGTCTCCAGGCAGTGAGTTGTCCACAACTGCAACAGCAGTCTCACTGTCCGAGCAACCAAGGTCCTCATGGGTACTACCAGCATTGCAAGAACTTTCCATGTGCTCATGATCTTTGGTTGCAACAGCATTGCACTGTGGGCAGTTACTGGTAAAGCCTGTCTGTGGTGATCCATCTGGCAATGTCTCTCTTTTGTAGCTTTTAGGATTACTCAAATGGTCTGAAATAACTGAATTTTCACTGTCCCATGGCTCTGAAGAAACTCCAGTCCTTAAAATATCACCTTGTGATGAAGAAATATTGGAGAAGTTTTTAGCTACATATCTGTCCACAAGAATATCTTGGGATCCATGCTGTCCACATGGCTGCTCATTCACTTCTTTTTCATTTATTTCATTACCAGAAAGTGTTTCCATAGCAGCTGGTTTTGTCACTATTGCTGATGTGGTGGCACCTGAAGCAGAGGTTGTATAAACAGGTAATATATCTGCTTCAATAGAGGGTGAGGTAGATGAAACTGGTGGTGCAGCCTGGTCTTCTAATACCATAACACCTAAGCAAAAAATATATGGAAGTTAGTTTTCACAAACATGAACACTAAGCATTATTAAAGTATGATCTTTAGCTTGCAAAATCTGATCCAGAGCAAAAAAAGCACAGAGGATGTAGCTAATTAAAGCAGTTCCTAAGTAAGGAGCTTTTTTTGTTAGCTACATGTGAAATACTATATAGCAGGCTGGGACCCTTCCAGGTCAAGACAAGGGCAGCAGCATGTCTATTTAATTAAAATAATCAAAATAGCTCAAGAAGCAGCTAGTATCAAAACCAAAATGTCTTACAGAATTATCCCTACTTAGGGAGAGATGAAAGAAAGAATAAGCCATTGTTGCAGGCTTGCTGCATCTCTTTCTCCAATTGCTGAACACTCACATAGGATATGGTGATCAGCCTTAACAAAAAGGAGATATACTAAAATATTAAGATATCTCAGGCACGGGAGCGATAAGCAAAGGTAGATGTGCTGGAGTACACTCCACAGAGCTAAAGCTCAACAATCACAACAGAAGTCTACAGTCAGAAGATGTTTAAGGGCTCTAAGATGCCATCCAAGTGTTAGCTTCCTAGTTTAATGCTTTACAGAAACACAGAGCTTCCCAAGAATGTGGGAGCAAGGCTCTTTCATCTCCATTTATCAAAACATGGAGAGCTACTTGCATGCTTATCAAAAGGTTGCATCCCAAACAGCTTGGCTGACAGCTGAGAAAGCTTAGTCTCTTACAATTCCCTTGAGATTTTGTTCTCTTGAGCTCTTCAATTCTTCTCCTAAGATGAGGCACAACAGAACCTGCCACGGGGTCCTCTGTGCCATTTTGACAATTTTTGTGTCAAGCAATGAGTGAACAATAGGTTAAAGGGATTTATAAAGCCTTTAAGATACCTCTAAGATCTTCAATAGTTTCCCGTGTTGGCAGATCCTGAAAAAATAAAAAGAAACATAAGAGATTAGCATGGACATTTATTACATTCTGCTGGGGAAAAAACCAACTATCAGTGCAATAGATATCTAATCAAAGGTTAATTACAGCATTGGTTAAGTTGCTTAATATTACTGAAATCTGAACATGTACCTTTCACAAAATGCAAGGGGTGGGTGAGGGAGATGGTTATAGAACAGTCATGCTCCAAATTGCATCGTTGCAATTGTGTGTGATGTTTGGGAAGGGGAAGGAAAAGAAAGATCCATTTTTCTTTTAAGAAAAGCATTTTGCAGTGCCTAATCCAGATACTTTTTTTTTTAATCATTAAGGAATAGAATGTGTTAATTTCTTCCACTTTTCCAGCTATGTGTTTCCAAAGCACTAGAATGAAAAGTTTGGTGTCTAGACCTTGGTAACAATTTCTCAAATGAAAACTAGAGGACAGGGACATTAAATTATTATAGAATCATTTAGATTCCAAGGAAGCTTTGAAGGTCATTTAGTCCAAATCCCCTGTGCCATACACACACACTCAAAGCAGGTACAGTTTGAGCAGGTTGCTCAGGGCCATCTCCAACAGAGCCTTGAAAATCTCCAAAGATGGAGATTTCACAACTTCTCTGGAAAACCTCTTCCAGTATTTGACCACTCCCTTGGTAGGGGGGGGAAAAACCTAACAAGCAAAACAAGCACACACAAAAGACATCAAATCTAATTGATCTGATTGTAGTTTTCCATGGCTGCAAGTTGCAGCCGCTGTTTCTTATCCTGTCACCAGGCACCTCTGAGAAGAGCGTGCTCAGTCTTCTGTACATCTTACCATTAGAAAGCCAAAGGCAGCAGTCAGCTCTTCTTCTACTCTTACAGAAGGTTTTAGCCTTACAAAGGCTAAAACATCCTATCTGCTTGTCCTCATAGATCAAGTACCTCTTTCCTAAATCACCTTGGTGGCCTCTGCTGGTTTCTCGTCAGCAGGCCAGTGTCCATGGGAACTAACTGGGGGGCTCAAAACTAAACACAATACTCCAGAGGAATACTTCAGGAGTCTGAATTCAACAGCTTAGTGCATAATGAAGAATGAAAGCCATGGGGAAAAATTAATGTGGCAATTTTGTGATTGACAGGCACCAAAACCAGGAGGAGTTAATCATTATTTTCTAAAATTTCATGATAGTATCCTGCCAGCAAGAACAGGAGACTTCATTTGAACAAGACCCAACCCACATGTTTGGAAGTGGGAGACTAGGATGAGATCCCAAGAAGAAATAGGTTTGCAGAATGGACAAATACCAGAATACTGGAGACTAGGACAGAAACAAGATGAAAAAATATTTTACCTCTTAATAAAAACTGAAACAGCTATTAATGTCTGTGAATCACACAGATGCTACAAAAGGGTAAAAACACTCCAGGAAATGAGAAAATAGTTCTGATTTCAGACCAAGATTTGAATAATTTGTAGTAAATAGGAATAAGGTGGGGGGGTGTGGAAGAATATGAAGACAGAATGAAGTATCAAATAGCCACTTATTCAGAGATCACTAACCATCCTCTGCACTGACTGAGGCAGGAGTCCTGTAGAAAAAAATAGCATGGGATCACATAATTAAACATTTTATCACAGTATACATAGGGAGTAGCTTAAGATTAAACAAACAGCATTATTCTGTTTCTTAATTTTTTGAATACTTAACTCTTCAATCTTCTCATGAGGTTTTTCTATTGTTTTCTTTAATAACATTTCCATACATCCCCTTCATCACTCCATACACTATTGATTTAGAAAGCATAGCCAATGGCATGGAATGCACACGCACATACTTTTAAACTACTGTAGACATCTCCTAGATTGAAATGGTTTTTTTATCCTTTGTTTAAATACTCAAGAGATGTGTTTGGTTCATTTTATAAGCATAAGTCTAGTTACACAAAACCAAATTATTAATGCTCCAGGAGCAGATCCCTTCAGAGGCAATGAGAGGCAGCTCTGATTGCATTAACCTACTCGTTCTTTCAAAGCAGCCAAAAAAACTAGTTGCTTCTGGCAAGATTTACAAAGGCCATTTGCTATCTCTAGAGCAGAGAGAGCCCTTCTAAGAAGGACAGAATTATGCATACCACTTTCAGCTCTGCAAACCCAAACCTTTAGGACAAGGCTGCCTGACAGCAATTGTATATCTAGTGGCTCCACGGAATGACCCTTACTCCTTGGGGCAGACCTACAATTCAAGTGATCAGTACCTGGCAATACAAAACTCTGTGTAGTAAGCTATGGACTGCACAAAGTGTAGACACTATTACAGAAAACCATATACTAACCATTGCTCCAGGTGAGCTCTGCGAGTGCAGAGCCTCTACCCTCGAACTGTCATGAATTGTTTGGGTAGAGTCATTTTGGCTGGTCTCAACGACGACATTATCCCCTGTGTTATTGCTGAAAAGGAAGCAAATGAAAAATAAAGCAGTGCTTCTTACCCCAGTGGATCACAGCATGTTTTGGGAAGTAGTTGAGGAATAGTAACAGAATAGGAAAAAGTAACACAGCACAATGAAATGACAGTACTTCTTTCACCTCCAATTATAAAAGTACAGGGCTGTAAAAATATTCTGTAACCCCTTTTTGCAGGTCCCTCCTCACCAAGACAACTTGAAAAAAATAAATGAAAAAAAATCCCTCAATATAAAATGATTCCGGTGTTATCAGAAGTAGAGCTATGAGAAATGCAATGGCATCTCTTCAAACTCCCTATGCATATATACAATGCCATTTAGCCTGCCTGACATACTCACAGATTCACTGGCACAAAAAGACTCTTTGGCATTTCTTATATAACAAAGGTTACTCCTCTCACAATTTTTGCTTTTTATTTTCTTGTATACATAATGATGATCTAACTGCCTGTTTATTTACAAGCTTTCCATAAAACTACTTGAAATGCAACACAATGTGTATTAATATAATCATTAGACAACAAAATAAAGTTTTTGCTCTATTTAGGCAAAGAAAACATACATTCATTACTAATCTCAAATGTTATAAGGAAGTTACAAGATTTGTTGATCACTTTCTTTGTGGGTGCATTAAACTATCCACTACTAGCTTATCAATGGATATAAGCACGTATTTTTGGGCAAGGTTTACTACTGAGAACTTACAAATGTTCTTTTTTCCCAGGCATAAAACAACAAAAATTTAATTTAAAAAAAAAAAAGAAACAACCAGAAAACCACTATAGTGAAATGTCAGAAAGTGTGGTACTGGGCTTTTCTGTTTGTTCATGGGGTTGTTTTTTTTACCAAAACCTTTTCTTTTTAAAACCCTATAGCTGTATATAAACCATAAAATTATTTGTCTGGGGACCTCAATCATATTTCCAGAATTTCCTTTCTCATAGTAACCTGGCTTCAAAAACTTGTTTAACCAACTTGCCAACCACCAGGGTCTGCTTAAAGAAATCATCCATCTAGTCAAAATAATAGTAAATTCTCTATTTTCTGATCAAGTATAAATAATAGATTGTTGTGCATTCAAAAATCAACCTAGGGGGAATAGTCATTTGAATTAACATGCAAGTTTTAATTGATTCTACCTCTACTTCTTAGTCAAAACAGAGACTAAAAGGTATAACCCCATCTAAAATCAAAACCTTGTGTCAGTAGTGGCACACATAAGCATTTCTCAGAAAAGTCTCAATGCAGTCACATGTTGACACTCCCAGCAATATCACTGCCAGGAGTGTGACACAGATGTGCACATGTAGAGACACCAAAGAGCAGTAGCACAAAGGTACATAAATAAACCTGATATTACTTAGGTGGCACAGAGTTAGTAGTAGCTACTGCAAATGCATAAAAAAAAAAAAATACTCTAAGTTCTTTTATACAGAGCTCTCTGTTGAAGCTTGACTGGTAATTTTAACAAAGCTACTCAGTTTAAGCTTTGTTTGGACATTTCTGTGCTGCTGTCACTATTGGATGTACCCTATCGCAGCATTTTTTACATCTGTTATAACACTGGGGATCACTGGAAGCCATTTGACAGCTTCATTTGTTTCTATGACTCAGGCTTGAAAAACCAGCAGGAGAGGCCTCCATTCATTTCAGAGAGTGTACAGTGGAGCAATCTACCTATACACAGATCTGGAAAATGCCAGTGCTAGTCTTCAGTCCAATACTATTTTTGCCTTTAATACTATCACAGCCTGAAAGCAGCCTGACTGATTGTAGCAAAGATAAATAGTACTTGACTCCCCAGCAGAGACGCTACCTACCAAATACCTACCAAATGGCCCTGAGAAAAAAAAGTGGTACTAGCTTTCCTTGTGAACAGGACCACAGAAGCATCACAAGAAGTCACAGTAAAACATGAGGGGGAAAAGCAACTAACACACCTAGATGTGATCAGATGGATAAGTTACCACAAGCACACAAAGGCAACATGAGCTCAGGGTTCCAAAGCTGTGAAATTAAAGCATTTTCTTTGCCAACAGGTACGTGCCACTTCCTTGTCTCCTCCCAGCAGGTAAGCACAGCAGGAAAAGGAAAGAGCAAGCATTTGAGGCTTTCCCAGAAAACTTTTCCCAGGTTTTCTCCACGATCTTTTAGCATTTCTAGCACAGGTCTTTTCTTATTGGCTTCATGGTGCCCAGCTGCTGCTCCACCTCTGAATCAGGTGCAGCTGTGCCTGCTTCATCACCAGTATGCTTCAGCCACCGAATAGAAAAGCACAAAGCAGGTTTTTAAAAGTGCCATTCCTCACAAAATTTTCATTAAATCAACAGACGTTTCTGCTATGCAGGACCATAGTGCAAACTTACCCATTTTACAGAATGTGCCAGAAATGCAGTGAAAAGCTTACCTACAATTTGAGGACTCAACTGCTTCTCCTTTTTGAACCTCTTTACGTTGCCTTTCATTTTGTCTTGAGAGCTTTTGTTGAACTACTTCGCCTTTATCAAACATAAGGTGCAAACGGTAGCTGATCACCTTTATTACCGTGAAGAAGACCGTCACCAAGCTGCAGTACACAAAAACTGTAACTGCATTTGCTGGAAAAGCCTACAGAAAGAAATTATAAAGACATAATAATAACATTGTTTACTTGGAGAAGACGCTGTTAAAATTTTTAAATACAGTATATAGATTGAGTTCTCATAAAAAAGGTCTAAGAGTTTCTTCAAATGTCAAAACATTTCACAAGCTCTATTCTTTTTTTTACTATTAGTTGTGGATATTATTTATTATCAAAAATCAGTAAAATCTCACAATTGACAAACTTCATAAAACTTTTAAAAATACTGCATTCCCATGTTCATGTAGCTGCAGCCTTCCTTAAACTATGAACTTATGAAAATAGAAACAAAAAATGAAATATTAATTATCTACTAACAGGAAACTCCTTTAGAAAAATTCTGTCATCTTTCCCTGTATCTCAGTATTGACTCAACAGTAAAATGCTGTAGTCTGATGTCCTCTTTCGAACACCTCACAACATGTTCCCAAGTATCCTAACGACTGAAGAATTTCAAGTAATTAGTCAGGACTAGTCAAAACAAATGAATAAAATGCATTTGGAGAGGCAGCCTGCCCTGGCCTAGGCTGGACAAGTGAGCGATTGGCTGTGTCGTGCTTAGTTGCCAGCTGGGGTTAAATGACGACACAACCTCTTTGAATCCTTTTTTCTAAAGTACATAATTGTTAATTTCCAGCTGTCTGTGATCTGTTTGCTGATCTGCAATGAGCACCACAGTTCTTAGTCATTAAAATTAATTACGGTTCAACTATAGCCTGTAAAGTTCTTTCACAGACATAACATATTAACAACATTTTTATATATAAATGTTTCCTTACAGTAAAGGGTATTTCATAGCAATGGGCACTCGCAGTTATAACTGAAGCACCAAAGTTAGTCATTATAGTCATGGAACACCCCTATGTGTTGTCATCATATAGCTGCAATCTCACAATGAGTTCAATCTCTTCTCAAGTTTTAGGTTTTTTAAACAGAGCTTTACTATATCCCTGCACAACAGCAACAACAAAAAACCCAACAAACAAAAACCTAAACGGAAGATTTTCAATACTCAGGATCTGCTAAAAGCCTACTGACGTTAATTTTCAAGAATGGCCTTTACTTTGAGACTAAATCTGTCATTTTTTCAGATTCATGAATAAATGACACTGACCACACAGGTAAAGGGAAGGGAACAAGGCACGTTTACTTCATCTTTAAAACAAGTCACCGCATTTATCTTGATGTTGAAATTAACATGCTCAGTAATTTCTGTGTTGCTACAAGCAAGTGGGTTGCTATTCTGATCCTGCTTTTGGCTTAGTGGGACTTTATACCCTCAAGATGCAAATGTAAAAATTTTCAGGCAAATCCTTTTTTATTACTATTCTGATTCAGACACAAAGAATCTATTGCACAAAAGTGGAGACGCTATTTAGGATGTAGGTATTTACTAATGATCCCTAATATGACAGACACGACTTTCTGCAAGTTGAGGCTTAGTCTGTTAAGAGTACTTCATGGCACTGTATATATCCTGACACTCAGCATATCCTTCAGTCATTTCGTGAATCTGGGCCAGAAAGAGGATCCACTTGCAAGGTCATGTTCCCAGGGTACAAGGTTTGGTGGATGAGTTGAAGAATTTGTGGTTTATGACTAATGTTTTTGCAAAACGAGTTAGAAATTGCTTGGTTTCACAAAGAATGGTACCCAATTATCTGTAATAACTTGTTTAAGAGAGATTTGTTCACCTTCTAAGGAATCTCTCCAACTATACACTAAAAGGCACAGATCGACCGCTCGTTATTAAATAACAGCTCAGAAAGATCCACTAGAAAAGAAGTGCTTTATAGGTGACATTCATAAAGCTTAATAAATATTATATGAATAATGTCAAGAGGACACAATAAAAATAGACTTCCAGTAGTGCAGACTTTGCATGCATAGAGCATGCTCCAAGAGAGACTCAAAGGAAGCACCTAGATTTCTAAGTGGAAAAGAGGGCCAGTTTTAGCAAATGCTGAGTGCTGCATGTCCTCATCCCTTCCTTGTGACCAGACCTACCGGAGCTGTGCCCTGAGCCAGCCTGTGGTCTCCCTGCCCATCTGTCTGAGACCTGCCTGATGCATGCTGACAATACCAAGCCTGTCAATGCATAACAAGGCCAGTGCATCCATAATATTCTGAACCTTGGGGCAAGCTGGGCAGTACAAGCCAGCAGGTTGCTCCCTGTCCACATGAGAATTAGAAGAAAGATGAAGCTGACAATGGAAAGCCCTCAATTTTCTGAATCAGGCCTCTTGCATGACTGTAGTAAGTGTTCCCAGGTAAAATATGTAAAAATATCAAATCCACTTGTGCTAAGGAGGAACTACGTTATAGAGCACTGAGAGATTAGATGATAGAGTCACTTTTGATGCACTATAGTTATAACTAGCTTGGTTTACTATGGAAATGAGGTTTTATAATCACACCATGTGTCTGTGTATTCATCATCTCTCTCCATCCCCTCAGCTGAAAGTAGCCAAAGAATTAAAAAGTTATTCAGCAAACTTTGAGAGAATACATCCCACTGGGACAAGGTCACAGCAGGATACCTCCTCCATTAATGAGAGGAACCCACACAGCTCTCTGACCTTTTGATGCCAACCCAGTGACAGAAAAAGCTTCAACTGAGCTGACATCTTATTAGAAACTAGAAAAAAAAAACACATCCTCAAATAAAAATTCATTAGAAAGCAGGCTTCATGACTTCCCACAGGTTTCCGTGGAAGCTGCAGCCCTAGTTTTCTTTGCTCTTTCCCAATTAAAAACTCCACCATAATATACTTTTTGTTTTCCAGTAGCTTCTGTTGTTGTACCCTGCACCAGAATAGCGTGGGGTCACAGACAGAAATGCAGGCTGGTGTGTTCCAAGTGTGGCCCAACTTACTACTGCAAATGCACCAGAGTTGACCTTATCGAGTACAGAGCACCTTTGCTTGGGGTTCTGCCCGCCCAGAGATAGCTCCCAGAGGGACAGTCACATCTTCCTTCATGTGCCTGCTAACGTTATTTGAGTAGCACAAAGGTAGACATGGCTGAGGCATGTACTTCCTAATATAAAGGCATGCAACCTTTGAACTAAATACCACACCTTGTAAATTGGGCTGAATAATTAGTCAGTTAGACCCGGATGTATCCCACCCAGCGTTTGAGCCCCTCAGGCATCTAAAGCAAGGCAGTGCTGCACCCAGGGCCTCACTGTCTTGGTGAGCTACAGAACACAAATGAGGGAACCACCAAACAAATATGTAGTCAGCCACTACCATCAGGCTCACAGAGATATGAGTGGGAGATATACCACTGGGGCCAAAGATAAGTATTTATATGTTAACTAGGGTGAATCAGTACTAAGAGATGTCCAACTGTCTTGCAGTATAAAACACAGGAAAGCAGGTAGCAAATAACATTCCAGGGGTGTACCTTTAGTGCTAAGCGTGCATCCTATCACACAATAAATACACTATGTACAGTATAGCCTACTTCGCTGCTGTGGAGATATATTTATATATACAGATAACTTTTACAGAGAGATAGAGTGGAGTAAAACGTGGCCATGTGGGACTGGAAGCAGCTGACACACTGCAAGTTTTATTACAGTTTACCTCTGAGTAATTTATGTGCCCACACCCTTATACTGCCATGTTGTACTTCTCCTATCACAGCACGATTTGAAGATCCAATGCGTAAGAAGTAACAACACTCTAAGTTCAAGGGTTTCCTGTCCAACAAAAGGCAAAAGAAATGCTCAGTATGCCATTTTGGGGACTCACCCAAACGCGGATGCACATTTTCTTGGGGCTTGTAAAACAACCTATAGTATAAGCATTTCCCAAAGTCTCATCTCTGTGTCACTGGTGTTTTACTGGGTCTGAATTCAGCCGAGTAGCTGAATACTAATAATTACCACTATTTTCATGTGCAAATACCTAGGAACCCTGGACTGTCTGGTGCAACCAGATAACTTTAGTTCTTAATCTGAGAGTTGATGTGGCAGGGTTCGAAGATGTCTCATTATAATTTTGAGAGTTGATTTTAACAGCAATGATGCTTCAAATAATATCCAATGCACATTTTTAATGTACAAATGATAAATGAGAAAGAAAGAGATGAAAACACAGATCTGTATTTTCACAGGCAGGGAAGCTAAAAAAGGAATCCTTAGTACCAAAGCAAGCTATGCTGACAAAGCTAGAAAAAGAAATCCTCGATCCACACAACAGAAACAACTTGATACTTTAAGCTTCTCGATGCTACTGTCAGCATGCCTCTGCTGAGCCAGAGTGAAAAATCTAAAAACAGATGGATGAGTTTTGCCATTTGATTCAAAACAAACTGTTTCAGAGATACTTCCTGATTTTGACAAAAGTGTAAGATTATCCGAAGCAAAAGAAAAATTTAAAAATTAGTACTCTGATCTGTTTTGACTTTGCCCAGAAACACCAATGACTATTTTAGCTGAATCCAAAATTATTGCTGTCAAGTATGTAACATAAATATTACCCCAAACATTACTTAATATTATAAACAAAACTCCCTCAAGAAAACCTTTAGTTAAAAAGCAAATTCAAGATTCTAAGTGGCAAGAATAGCTGTCTTGAATAGTTTACAAAGCCTTAAAAACAAGCCACTTAAAAACAAGTAAACACTTATGGACATAATTACTCTCAAGCAGCCATCATAATAAATGCATTATTCTTATCAAGGACAAAGAATTCCCATAGCAATATCATAGCTCAAGAACACAAGTCCTGCATTTAACCAGATGATTCATCAGAAAGCCAGCCACTCTGCAGAAAAAGCAAGTCCATCTAGATAGGCAAAGATGACGTCCAAGAGAGTTCAGTAGATAAATTACGCTTTCTCCCCTTCCCTTTAAATAATGCCCTATTTTTACCTTAGCTCTGACCTACACTCCAGTGTTCTTTTGTGCAACTCTGCATGCCTTCTTCCATTAGTTCAGAAGTTTCACACAAGGAAATACATATCCTTTCAGATACTTACATAAACTGGGAAAAAAAGTTAACCTTCAATTTTTTTCCTTTATAATCTCATATATGACTTGGATAGTACATCCTACAATGCAAGACTCTTGCTGGTTTGCATGGGAAACAGACCCTATCAATCAGAAGAAAGCATATTGTTATCTTGGTTCATCACCTCCAGGAGCCATCCCTACAGGAATTCCCTGCAATTCATGCCACAAAATACAGTACACCAATTTACATTTAAAAATACAAGATTTGCTTTCCACTGGGATTGCAGAGGGATTCATAAATGCTCTTTGCTTTTGAAATCAGGCCAATATCGGACCACGTTGGGTGAAGAGACCTATTCAGAAATTTCATTCAATCAAAGAAAACTTATGCAGAACTTGGTCAAGAATTCAGTTGAGTCACTCTAGGAGCCAAATGGATGGAAACTGTTTCCAACAGAAGCAACATCAAGCTATAATCACTGAGAGACACACCAAAGAACAGATGCGATGATGATCCAGCAAACTGTACTTTTAAGCTTTTCTCACACTGTAGGAAAACACACAAAAACAATCTATAAGTCCGGCAAACAAACTAGTTATTATTCATTTGCAAAGTTTGAATTTCAGCACAAAGGGAACTGCGTGTCACGAAAAGCCATGTGATCCAGCAGTGACATTCAGCAAGGCGCATTAGTTACGTGGTATTCGGATTTTTCCATTTATTTACCCTTCCCAGAAGGTAAGACCGGGGCAGACCTGGGGAAAAAAACAACCCACCTGTCTCTAAAAGACATGCTTTGAACAAACATCCGCACGGTCATTCAGCACTTGCAGAGGCCAGCGCTGCACCCCTACCCAACTCCTTCGGCAGGGCGAAGGGTCCGGCCCCGCCTGGCGGACTCACCCCGTTAACCTCCAGATAGAAAACCCTCAGGTAAAGCCCAAATACACCTAATTCCCAAGCCCGCCACTCACGCCGGGGGTCAGGTCCCAGCCCGCCCTCGCCGCTGCTGCCGGCGGGGCCGGGGCCGGCGTCTCCCACCCCTCAGCACCCCGCTCCCCTCCCGCGCCGCCCCTCTCACCAGGTGCAGGGCCATGGGCAGCGTCAGCAGGAACAGCCACAGATAGAGGTGGCAGCTGTTGGTGAAGGCGCCCTGCTCCGGGTCGTGGTACCAGCCCCCGGTCAGCGCCGCCCACACGCCCTGCCCCACCAGCCGCGCCGCCGGCGACACCATGGCCGCCCCCCGCCGCCGCCGCCGCTGCCACCGCCGCCCCTCAGCCGCCCGCCGCCGCCGCCGCCATGCCGGCCGACCGCGGATTCTCCCATGGTGCCCCGCGACGCCGAGCATCCCGCCCGCCCCACCCCACCGCACCGCTCCGCTCCTCTCCCCACCGCTCCGCACCGCTCCCCACCGCACCGCACCGCACCGCACCCCACCCCGGCCCGGCCCGGCCCGGCCGCCGGGAGGGCGCCGTCACGGGCCGCCCCCTCGCCGGGCACAGCGCCCCGCTCGCACGGGGGCCGAGCGGCGCAGGCGGGGCGGGGTGCGGGGCAGCTGTGCCGCGGGGGTGTCCGTCCCGCCCGGGGGGCACAGGTGCGGCGAAAGCACGGCAAAGGGGCAGCCCCGGCGGCCGCCAGCTGGGCTGCGCCTCGGCGGCCACACCCCCGCCGCCGGGGGCTCGGCGCCAGCGAGTGATCCTGCCCGGCACATCACGAGTTTCCGATCCCTGAGCTCTGCCCAGCGCCAGCGGTGCCCTCCCTGCAGTCGACTTGATTTTGGGCGGGATGAGGGGGAATTCCATTAAAAAAATAATAATAATACATTTGGTTTCTTTAAAGGATGAGTTTAGGGTAAAACCCAGCCTTGCCTTCGTTTGACATAGCTGACCTCAAATTAGCGGAGTGAGGAGTTAGGGGGAGGTGTGATGGAACCATAAGCGAGCAAAATATGGTTAAGCAAAGCTGAGAAGATGATGGAGCTGAGTGGAAGCTTTGAGAAAGGGAGGCCAAAGTCAGGGAAGGATGAGGCGTAATGATACAGGTGTATCCTTACGGGAAACCCCTGAAGGAAGGGTTGTAAGGTTGGGCTGTGAACATCAGAGCTGATCATACACAGTGCTCCCCCTTTCTTACCCCTGACCATCAGAAAATAGCTATGAACTTCAATTGTATGTCTCTCATCAGCCCCTTCTAGGGACTTTTCCACATTTCCCCTGCACCTTTATTGCAGTCAGTTTTGTGAACAATGCAAGTAATGGAGGTAGCCAAGCAGCTTGCACATCACTGAATTCACCCTACTTCCATTGCTCCTGACTGTGGCTCCACTTTCATGGACCAACCACACCATTCTGCTATGTTTTGTGTGGATTTTTAGACAAAGGCAAGAGACCAAAGATGTTATTAAGCAACTACATTTGTGTGCTAATGAACCACAAACCTCAGCTTGGTCCCTGATAGTGCAGGTGATGTGGCCATGCTGGATGCTTGTGTTGGCTTGACAGGAGGGATGATACAGCACTACTGAACTCCCTGGTTGGGAGCAGGAGAGAAATGGCATTATCTCCTTCAGCAACGCTGGCATCCTTAGATTGCCTGAGGATCTACAGCCATGGGGCTTGAGTACTTGCTTGGTGTGACCTGGATGAGCAGCAAAGTTTCTTGAGCTGTCTGAAGAAGGCACAGTCCTGGCCACGCCTCGTGCTCTCCTGTACACACATCGTCCCCAAACCTCTGCCTTGCTGAGAGAATTTTCTCTTTTATTGTTTGCAAACTCTTTCCAAAGGTGACAAAGTTTGTTGATCCAAATGTAATGATTGAATCAAGTGCAATATGCAGCTACGAACAGTATTTTTGATGTGTGATAATTAAAAACCTTAAGTTTCAGAAACAGCTGAAGTCATTTTCCACAGGTATACTAGCATAATGCTGTATCATACTGGCAAATATGATAATTTACATGCACAGCACCAAAAAAGAAAGATGAGTAAAGAAAGGTTTTTTGAGGCCTATAACTCATGTAGGTAACTTTGTGGAAGGCCCAAGCAATGCAGGCTTTGCTGCAATTAATGTATTATTAGTGTGACTTGTCCTGGTTTTGGCTGTGATAGAGTTAATTTTCTTCTCGGTAGTTAGTACACTGCCATGTTTTGGATTCAGTAGGAGAATCCTGTTGATAACACACTCATGTTTTGATTGTTGTTAAATCATGTTTATCCTAAATGGAGGACCTTTTTTTGTGTCATGGGCTGCCAGTGAGGACATATAAAAAAGAAAAAAAACCACTGTGAGGGAGCATAGCTGGGACAGGTGACCCAAAATGGCCAAAGGGATATTCCATACCATATGACATCATGCTCAGTATATAAAATGTGGAGGAAAAGGAGGAAAGAGGGAATGTTTGGGGTCATGGCATTTGTCTTCCCAAGAAACCATTACACATGATGGGGCCCTGCTTTCCTGGGGATGGCTGAACACCTGCCTGCCCATGGGAAGCAGTGAATTAATTCCTTGTTTTGCTTTGCTTGTGTGTGTGGCTTTTGCTTTTTCCATTAAATTACCTCAACCCACAAGTTTTCTACCTTTTACCCTTGTGATTTTTTTCACGGATTCCCCCAGTGAGTGAGCCAGTGTCTTTGTGGGTTTGGTAACTTGCCAGGGTTAAACTATGACACTTGTCCACACCACTCAAATCTATCAGCTCTTCTTCATCTTTGGATAACGTTGACACCAAATATTTTTTGTTATAATGGTACATGCAGTTATGAACTGTTCCTGTAATTTCCAGGTCAGGATATGTGTACTGGATACAACGCAGATGCACAAGTCTGTGGCTACACAGTTGCAGGAGTGCCAAAGCTGAAAAACGAGACCACTTTTCTCTTGAGAGATGCCTGTGAGGGACTGAGCTGAAAGCTTTGCCGTCTGTATGCTGCTCTTCTCACCAGTAACTCCACTAGGTGGTGCCGTCAGGGAAGTTAAGGGCGCTTTACACTGTCCGGGGTCACAGTATTTACATTATTGGAATTCACAGGAACAGCAACTATATATCAAGATCCCGGAGCCCTGGGTGCTGAAAAAAACATTGACAAAGACTAACCCGAGTGCAGTGATTGCCAGTGAAGAGTGGTACTTCAGACAGCAAATTTGGGCATAATAGGTCTAAATAAATATTTAAACATTTCATTCTATTGCAACCAATACCTTGTCTGACCCAAAACATTCCACACTTAATTAGTTCCTGCAGATTCTTTTAGATAATGAAGTACAAGGTGGAATTTGTGTGGCAGAACCCTTGTATTACAACATACTTTATGGCTTTTATAATAAGGCAAATATGCAGATAAGGGGAAGGCTTGTAATTACCTCTTGGAATAGCTGCAAGGCAATCTTATATTAAAGGAAATGGGAGAAGACTCGATAGACATGCTGGTTCTGCATTCTTTCTTTTTGGTTAACATGGTTCAATAAGTCACTTTCAGCATAATTGTATTTTTGCCCTGTGTATACAACTGTAAATACAGTTTGTGGGATAAACAAGAATTTATGATTATTGAACACTGTCATTTTCATATTTTTTTTTCATTACTGTCTTTCTGTTGGAACCTTTGTCCTGTGATATCCAGCTGCAAATTTTGTGTTTGTGTAGGGATGTAAAATTCTCTGAATGGGGGTTTTACTGCAGGAAGTGGAGCTGAGTTCATCACACCAGGATATTCAACCCGGCAGTGCAGTTTTACACCGTTCCCAAGCCTTTTCTTTGCACCTCAGGGCCTCTGCTGGCAGCAGCCACATCCATAACCACAGGTTCCACAGCACGCAGTGATCAGTTCCTGGGATGAAAACACATCTACTTCCTCTTTTAACCATTGTTTCCCACTGTGCTGGCGAGACGGGAGGGCGTCCCCAGCCCACATGCTTCCCTCTACCTTCCAACGAAACGATGACTGTAGCTTAGAAAGTCATAGGATTTTTCCACTTGAAGACAGGAGAATCTTTACCCAGAAATAGCATGTACCAAGCGTTCGCTATTTTCAGGCAACCTCTTAATGAAAGGGTTGTGCGATCGCGCCACGCAGGGTCAGGACTCTTTCGGTCCTTGCACAGATGGGACAGAGCTGGAGCAGGTCCAGTGGAGGGCAACAAAGATGATTAAGGGCCTGGAGCATCTTTCTCACGAGGAAAGGCTGAGGGAGTTGGGCCTGTTCAGCCTCTGGAAGAGATGACTGAGGGGACCTCATAAGTGTCTATAAGTATGTAAAGGGAGAGTGTCAAGAGGATGGAGCCAGGCTCTTTGTAGTGCCAACGAACAGGACAAGAGGCAACAGGTAAAAACTGATGCACAGAAGTTCCACCGGAATAGGAGGAAGAACTCCTTTATTGTGTGGGTGACTGTGCAATGAGACAGACTGCCCAGAGAGGTTGTGGAGTCTCCCTCCTTGGAGATACTCAAGGACCCTCTGGATGCAATCCTGTGCCATGTGCTCTGGGACGATGCTGCTTGAGCAGCGAGGTTGGACCACATGACCCTCTGCGGTCCCTTCCAACCCGACCCATTCTGTAAGAGCCCACGAGCGGCGGATGGAAAAACACGAACCGAGGGAAGCTCTGTTTCTTCAGCGACTGCTTGCGGTTTGTCGCGGTGAAGCCCCGAGGCCGCAGGAGGAGGAGGGAGCGGGGAAGCCGCCGGGGCAGACACGAACCCCAGGCCCGCCCTGCTCCGCCGCCCCCCCGGCACAACGCGGGCTCCGCGCCCCCGACCCACGTGACTCCCGCCGGCCAATCGGCGCGGGCGGCGGGGCGGGCGCGGGGCACCGGCGCGCGGCCCTGCCCGCCTTTCCCGCGCGCCTGCGCCCTCCCTGCCGCAGCC
>JAWWTY010000106.1:44224867-44290456 GCA_035222235.1 Margarornis squamiger
CGCGCCGGCGCCCTCCCTGCCGCAGCCCCGCCCCCGCCCCCGGCCCCGCCCCCGGCCCTGCCCTGCCCTGCCCTGCCCTGCCCTGCCCTGCCCTGCCCGCCCCTGCCCGCGCCCCGCCCTCCCCTCCCCTCCCTTCCCTTCCCCTGCCCTCCCCTCCCGCTCGGCAGCGGCAGCGGCGGCGGCGGCAGGTGAGGATGCGGCTGGGGCTGGGCGGGCGCCCCCGCGTCGGCCGCGCTGCTGGTGGCCGCCGGGGCTGAGGTCGCTGCCATGGCTCTGCCGGGCGCCGCGGCGGCGGCCACCGCCGGCGGTGCTGGTGGTGGTGGTGGCGGCGGCGGCGGCGGGGGTTCGTGCCCGCTGTGGACGGCGCTGTACGACTACGAGGCGAGCGGCGAGGACGAGCTGAGCCTGCGGCGGGGGGACGTGGTGGAGGTGCTGTCGCAGGACGCGGCCGTGTCTGGCGACGACGGCTGGTGGGCGGGGAAGATCCGCCACCGTCTCGGCATCTTCCCGGCCAACTACGTGACCCGCCAGCCCCGCGGCGGAGCGGCGGCGGCGGCGGGCGGCGGGCGGGGGGACCCCGCGGGCAGCCTGACGGAGATCGACTTCGAGCACCTGGAGCTGCAGGAGATCATCGGCGTGGGGGGCTTCGGGAAGGTGTACCGGGCCACCTGGCGGGGCCGCGAGGTGGCCGTGAAGGCGGCGCGGCAGGACCCCGACGAGGACATCACGGCCACGGCGGAGAGCGTGCGGCAGGAGGCCAAGCTCTTCTCCATGCTGCGGCACCCCAACATCATCGCCCTGCACGGCGTCTGCCTGCGGGAGCCCAACCTCTGCCTCGTCATGGAGTTCGCCCGCGGCGGATCCCTCAACAGGGCCCTGGCCGCCGCCCCCGGCGCCGCGGCCGCCCGCGGGGGCCCCCGCATCCCCCCGCACATCCTGGTGAACTGGGCCGTGCAGATCGCCCGCGGCATGCTCTACCTGCACGACGAGGCCATCGTCCCCATCCTGCACCGGGACCTCAAGTCGAGCAACAGTGAGTCCCGGCCGGGGCGGGGAGCGGGGAGCGGGGAGGTGAGGAGGGGCCGTCGGGGCGCCGCGGCCGCGGAGGCGACAGTGAGGGGGTGTCCCCTCGTCCCCTCGGGCCGCGGGGCCGGGGTCCGTCCGGGAGCCTCGCTCCGCCGGGAGCGGAGTGTCGCAAGCCGGACACCCTGTGCCAGCGCATGGGCCGGCGGCAGCGTGGTTTGCCCTGGCTGTGAGCCGGGTACGGACTCGTGGAAAGGTCGGGAGCAGCCGGGTGTACCTTCAGCCCTGCCCTCTCGGAGGGGAGCTCGCTCAAGGCGGGATGAATACACGAGGCTGTTTTTATTCTGATGCCTGGTGCGGTCCTGGCTTTTGAGACTTACAGGGAACCAAGCGCCTAGTAAAGGAAAGTTTTAATAAGGGTATCGCTTCTGTTTCACTGCCGAGCAGTCATTTGTGTTTCTGGTTTCCACTGCATCCATTTAGCATTGCTAAAATTTACCCACTTGGCAAACATTGAGGCGGAAAAGACAGTACCTTAAAAACAGTAGAAACTGTTGTGCAGATGCCAGAATTGCTTTCATCCCTTGACATGGACAAATGCACCTGCAGGAGTGAGGGAGTTGCTCAATTCATGCTTAATGGCTCCTTGGTCCATCTGACAATACAGAAGCATCATCTAAGATTTTAGCAGCTATGGTTTTGGAAGGCTGGCTTACTAGAATAGATGTGTTTATGACTCGCTGTTATAGTTGTGTTTTGAACTGGTGACTTGAAAGTGGAAATCTGTTTGTTTCCAAAAATGTCTGAAACCATCTGAACTCCTTCCTTTTTGTTGTGACTATGCCAAAAGTGCAGCAATATGTTAATCTTTTTTCTTTTTCTTTTTTTTTTTTTTTTTTCCAGTTAGGAGTCCTTAAGTAGTCCAGTAAAAATAAAAAAAAGGTTCATTCAGCTTTGAAGCACTTTGTTTAAGAGCCTGTGTGTCTTGAAGGTCACCATGCATGGGCTGTTAAGACAAGGCTCAGTCATGGGACTGACTGTTCCTGAGAATACTTTCACTATTTGTCTGATAAAGAAAGGACCTAGCTCAGCTGTGTTTGTGGCTGTGTTTGCAGAACAGACGATGAACTCTTGGACCTTAGAGTCATGGCCAACACCTTAATTTCTAGCAGGTTGTCTGTAGGCAGCTTGTGCCCTCCTAGTTTACTGTTGTGTTCAGAGTGAACTGCTGCACCTTGAGTATTCAGTGGCTTTCCTTAGAGTGGGTTGCTTCATGCTAGCAGCATGCCAAGTGACAGTGGCAAAATGTGTGTCTGAAGTGAATTCATAAGCCTGTGGCTTAGCATAACACCGGGAGTTGGGTACTGCTGAGAGCTGATTACCATTATCATCTCTTTGTATATGGATAATGGCAAAGCATTTAAAAAGTACACTTTTGATGATAACCTCAGCATATGTGCCCATTCACTGCATCCATTTCCAACTCCTGTTGCAGATGCACTTAGCTTGAGCTATTTAGTTCTCTAACCTGTATTTCGTCATCTTAGCAAAGTTTGAAGGTGCTACTGAATACGGTAAATTGAATTATGTCTCTTGATCATCCAACTAAATGATCATGTTGGGAGACAGTGGTGTGCTGGTGGTACACTATACTGTTCGACAACATGGATTTAAAATGACTGTAAGTCATGACCGTAGCCCCTGTTCTGGTAACTCATCCATTCATCCAAGATTTCACTTCATTCTTTGACTGTAGTCTTTTGCAGTCTCGCACAGTGGGAGTGAAACACTGCCAGGGTTGACTGAGCAACTTGCTTGGTGTGGGTAGTAACAGTTCCACAGTGGCTGTAGCCTCAGACAGGAGTCTGGCAGCACCCATTTCTCACCTACTCATTGCTGTTTTCCAGGGATTGCAAATGCTGGTGGTCCATGCTCTCCATGCTAAGCAGCTCTAGGTAGTATACAAATGTATCGGTTTTGTGCTAGCTTAGTTATTTTTGTTCAGAAGAGTTTTTTAATTCCCCTGACAAGAAATTAGACAAATGGGTGCCCTTAACATGGCATAATAAGAAATGCTTCTCTAACTATTTCCCCAGAAAATAGGCAAGAACTAATTTTTCCAGACAAGGAAAGGGAGCCCCTTACACCAGTGTATTTGATCCAGAAGGGGTGTACGTTTGGGCTTGTGGTTGACAGGTGATAGGAAAAGCAAGGATCTCAAAGTCAAGCGTGTTACTTCTCTTTGTGCTATTTTATGCAGTTGGGATCTGTAGGATAGCACCTCTGGTATGGTTTTGCTGATAGCAAACTGATAGGACTGGAGGAAAAGTGCCACAAGTAGAAGAGCTATGAGAGCCAGCAGTGTTTTATTGACTGTAGTGACCACCTAAGTTTGTATGCTCTAGTTTCACTGGGCTCCTTTTGGGAGATGAGAAGATGTTTTTGTTTCTGCCAAAGTAAGGCAAATTAATAGATACACAAATGTTTTTTATATCGGGAAGGAAAACCAGCAAACTTGGTTGTGAGGGCTGAACAAAGAAGTAAAGGGTAACTCTTGAGATTTGTTGGCATCAGAGTTTCTTCAGTTCTGTAGTCCATGTAAAATAAATTTAGTATTTAAAGGTTACTCGTGAGTAGACAAAACAAAGCTGGAAAGAACACTTTTAGCTTTAGCTATGTGTAATAAAATGAAACATAGTAACTATGGTCTCTACTGTTGATTTCCGAATTGTGGGCGCTTTATAAACCTCATGTGGCTGACATGGTGAGAAGTTTCTCTGACAAAGATCATGGTCTATTTTGAGGGTAACTTCTCATAAGCAGTTCTTATGTTCCTCGATATACTTTAAGGACATAATGTATAATTAAGGATTAAGAGGTGGACTTTATCTATCTAAAGAAAGTTTGAGTTTTTTCAGATCATTGTCTATAGTCAATGAATTCTGGATTAATCAATACTTTAACTGAAAAGGAGGGGTCTTAAAAATTTGTTAAAGGACTTGATAATTCTTGACTGTGTCTCCTGGGTACGAACTTAGTCTTGATTAAGCATGCCAGGTGATTATGAAAAAAACTGTTTTACTGAAAATAAAAGACAAGAATTCATCTACAAGACTTAGACAGTGCTAGTTACATGTGTCTTTTTACCACATCTCAGCTATTTTGCTGACTCTTTGAAAGGGCAACTTTTTTCCTCGAAGGAAATCAAATTGGTTGCTTCTGTGCAAGGACAGCCTGTGGTTGTGTAAGGGCTCAGCGCAGCCTCTCCTGATTCTTTTTCAGTATTCTGAAGAAAGCTAGTAATGCACTCAGAGTATGCCAAGTTTTCCCCTTCTGAAGTCTAGTGTAGAGAAAGCAGAGGTTTGTGATTCTGGGGTTGATTTCAGACTGTGAAGTACTTCTGCCTTTAAAAAAAATGCATTTTATCTCTGATGCAGCAGCCTTGTGTACTTCTAGGAAGCATTACAAAATGTTCAGAATATCTTGCTTATGGCATAGACCCATCCATGATTACCCAGTTGATTATGTGTAGATTATGTGTACCAGCACAGTACTGATAAAGTACTCTGTGCTCATTTGTCATAGATGGATATGCAAGTAGGGTCCAGTTTGCTATGGCTTTCACCAGCTCCTCCAACAGCCCAGAATCCTTTGCAGCTCTCACCTCTCTGAAGTGGTTGTTTATGTTACTTTTTGAAATTGTCAAGGTCAGTTTGGATTACAAGGATTGTTGAATAAGGACATGACAATGCTAATGAGAACAGTACTTGGAATCTGAAGGAATCGAACATAAAAGAAAGCAGTGAAACTGCAATTGGACAATCCACTTTAATATGTTCTTGAAACTACTATCATGAAAGAAATAAGATGGAGATGTTTTCCAGAGTTCATAAATTACATTTAAAAGTACATTTCTCTGTACCTTCTCCACTTAGCAACTTTAGGCTAGCTGTTCAGGGAAAAGAAAAGGAAGAAACTAGAGTTAAGCCTATATGCTATCTTCTGAACTGATTTTACTTATTCTGTTATGTTACAAGGCTGCATAATTTGTCTCTTAACTGTTTTGAAGAGGCGAGATTTGCTCACATCATATGTAGAGCTGTAAGGATTACTTATATGTTATTAAATGTTAGAAATTCAGAATCTTGTACAGTTACCAAGATAATTCAAAATTAAATTCTAATTGTCTTTGGTAGTTTGGGGAAGAAGAGAGATGGTTCTTCAGCAGATTTGAGCTTCAACCTAAATTTCTTTAGAAATAAAGTTCCAAGGTGCCCTCTAATTGCAGTGAAACTTGGAGGTTTTTCTGTCAGTAGCACTGTGCTTTGCACTGTTCACCTCTAATAGTGTAACAAAACTGAAAAACTTGATGTTCTATGGGTCTGTATTACTCATCTCTCTCTCCTCCTTCTGGCAGTCCCATTCATGGAATTTGCACTCTTATATTCCCTTTCCACATCCCCAGTGTACCTGCTGGGCTTAGCCTGGCTGTCCCAGGATGCCCAGCTCCACTACTGGGTGACTTCTGTACCTCCTAGAGGAGGCTGCATATGCTGTGATTTGTTTGAAACTGCCTGTGCTGCCTGGCTGGCTGCTAACCTCTGAGGTCTGGAGGGGAATGGAAGTTTGTTCTGACAACTAAATGAAGTTCCTCTTCCGTAAGGCAACTGACTTCCATAAAACCCATAGGAACCATATCTTTGAGAAAGTGGTATCACTTTGATAAATGTCAGTCAGGTAAAGTAGTGGGGCCAGAAGTTATTTAGCAGTTTAAAATTCATATGCTGTAGTTTTCCATGCTGTCTTCACATAGGAAGTCAGAGCACTTAAATGCTTTACTTATTCTTAATTACTTAAAATTGCATAAAGCTAGAAACTATGAGAGACGGTAGCCCTGCCTTGTGCTTTGCTGTGAAGATAATGCTGCTGCATTGCAACATAAGAACTGGCTATACATCTGAAGCATCTGGAAATGTATAAGCAGGAAGGACCTCTAGTTTTTATAATCTTATCAATTTAGGATTCTTTAAAAAAAACCACCAGAAAACCAAAATCAAACCACCTTCATGCAAACACTAGGCTTGTAAAATTTCATCAGTTTGGGAAACAACACCTCTTTTGAATGTTATGATCTATTAAAAGTTGAACTTAATGAATTCTAATGATTTTTTCTTCTGAATGTGTTTATGTCACAAGAGTTCTACCTTGTTTCATAAAACATTGCTCCCAGTTATTTGCTTCATTATTTGATGTGTGCTCAGACTATGTAGATAGGGATTTTATTTTTTGAGAGGCCCTGAAGGTTAGTTGGATTCTGTGGGAGCATCAAATGCTTAGCAGCCTTGAACTAGAGTATATAGTTTCCCTGTTCATCAAAGACAATATTTTGTGTCATGCCTGTTTAATATTCACTTGATATATTTACTTGGTGCACATGATATGTTGTGTATTTTGGGTTCAGAAGGATGCTGGAATTCAAGAGAGAACAACTTTGAGTAACTGATTGCTGTGGTTGTCTCAATCTGCAGCAGAAGTTGCTAGTGCTGAAATGCTGTAGAGGCTAATTTCCAGTTGAAGGATGTGTTTCAGAATTTAAAAGTAATATTCAGGAGTTTTATGATTGTAATACAACATCCATCAAATGAAATTTTGTGAACTGCTGCTCTGTAAAGCAGTATTTGTTTGTGTAGTCTTTAAGCTTCCAGAGGAGGAGTAACATGCAGCGGTTATTTTATTTATGCATGAAGACTTCACTGCAGTAGCAATTTATTTCACCTCGATTACTGTCTTCTAAATTTGCTTCTGTTTGATGTTTTTCTGTGTCTCAAGTCTGGACATCAACAAGTGGAAAAGATTGCTCATTAATTTAGAACAAAGTACCTCAAAGTTAACAAGGCTGAAGTATATTTACATATAGTCCTTAATGCTGAAAACAAGACTCTGGGCTGAAACACTAGCTAAATAAAATATGACTAATTAAAACCCCATGAACTTTTAATACCCCTATTTATAACTCATTCTTAATACGGACTTTCATTTTAATGCTTCCCCAACTATGTCCATCTGACAACTGTAGAGAGATGTTCTTTATTTGGTGTCAAGACTCTGCATTTCTAACAGGGAGGATCATTAAGTCAAGAATAATATTACTTTGATCTTTCTCTGTTTCTTACTTGGTTTTTCATGTCTTTCTTCTCTCTGTCTTTGTTCTGTCATTGTAAAACACCAAGTAATCTGGTTTACAACTGTTGGAAGAGGGGTTTTTTTTTGTTGTTGTTGTTTTTTTTTTTGTTTTTGTTGTTTCGGGTTTTTTTTCTCTGCTTTGTGTTGGACTTCTAGCAGGTTTCATTTGCATCAAAGTTTCTGGTGACTTCTTCATGGAAAACACAGGGAGTCATATCATGTCTGTATGTCATATTTGCTGACTGTCTTTGCTGAAAAAGAGTTCTATTTTAGGATAGCATTATAAATTGGAGTGTAGGGCTTTGGATGAGAGTGTTGGTAATATTTGAATTTTAAAGAAGACTTCAAGCATTATTTGGCTTTTTTTTTTTTTCTTTAAAGCTGGTACCCTAAGAATATGTTCAGATACCTGCCTGCCTCTGGAATTGCACTGAGTGAGCAACGCATTTCCCTAAAGGTCAATGGAAAACAGACAGCTAAACACCTCTCATTAGCTGTTAAAATACTTGTGCAATTATGTTCATCCCCCTAAACAGTGAGAAATAAGTTTAGCTGCTGACCATAACACTTGTGAAATGAGGTATTGTACTTAGAAAAACAGACTGCAAAATGCATTTGGCATTTAGGCATTTGGTAGTGTTCTCCAAACGTAAAAAAAAAATTGAGATACAACCGAGTATTCAGTAACAGATCATTCCCCCACCCGTGCTGGGATTGCCAGGACAGGGTATGTCTTTGGACCCTCTTACCAAAGATTGAAAGTTCCATTAAAAACTTATGTTCTGCAACCTCAAAAGAATAGAGAGGAGGTAACACATCATTGAACTGTATTTGGATGTTGAATGCTATTTTGTGGTTTCTTTGACCTTAGAAGAGAATGGCTTTTTGTTTGCAATCTGTAAGTTTTCTTACCACTAAAGTATAAACTTTCTTGCAAACTTGCTTCAATGTTTCAAGTTCTGAAACACGCTGACCTTGTACATTGAACATTTGCAAGGAGTGTTTGCAGCATAGGGTAATTTTTGACCTTGATTTTTTTTTTCTGATTATTTGTTAAAATTTAAGGCATTGAAATTAATTTCAGTGACTTTCAGTAGTAATGCTTCTGAAAAATGCAGGGATTTTCTTTCTTTTTTTTTTTTTTTTTTGTTAGCTTTGGGGTTTTGTTTTTAGAAGCAAAATTATGGCATTAAAGTAAACAAAAATAGAGATTATATATAGATGAAAATAGGTAAAATATTAAATGCCAAATGATTTGGCTGTCCAGCAGTACAAAAATAACTAGTGGTGTATATTCCTGGATTGACAGCTTAAAACTACATTTCACCATTTTTATCTTGCTTGACCGTGTTACTGACAGCTTACCAGTCACTGAAAGTAAGCAGATGTTTATATTTTGACCCATTTACTGCATCTTAAAGTAGGGGGTTACATATGGTAGGTTGGAAAAGTTACATATTTGTGTGTCACCACAGAAGTATTCTTCTATCTTGGAGCTTCCTGCCAAGTTTAACCTTTTTTTTTTTTGTATTTGTAGGGTCATAGCTCCAGTTAAATCAGTCTTAGACATGCCAGTGTTGGCTATATAATCATGCTTTGTTCTCTTCATAGTAACTAAAATCTGTGTTTTGGCAGGTGTGCTGTTAACTCAGAGCTGATAAGTTGGCCCTCCCTCTCAAAAATGCAGAAGTAAATGCTTCATTGCTGTGGTTCATTATGGGACAAGTTAACCCCTGGAACTACTTATATTTTAGTTCTAAATGTTTAGGCAGTTTTGTGATATTTTCTTCTATTAGGATTAGATGCCACTGTTTTTCCTGAAACTGACTGTGTTTATTTCCTTGTGTGTTGTGTAAAAAGGAAAAAAAATGTACATTCTAACTCACTGCTGAATGTTTCACTAATTGTTGAGACACACCAGCAGCTTTTCCATTTCATTTTCTTTTCTTGAGAGAAAGAGCACTGTTGAGTTTGCAGAGTTCTCATTTCAAAATAAGTGTTTTGCCTTTGCTATTAATGAAGACTAGAGTTCTTGAAAATGTGTAGTCCCAAGAGGCTATTCCTCAGCTAATGAAGAAACTGCAAAGATGCAATGCAGGAATCCTCCCCCACAGAATATAGTTTGATGATTTTCAAATTTTTTTTTTTACTCCCAAGTTTTGTATTAAACAAAAAAAGTCTCAAAAATTGCCTGGTTTCTTTTTTTCTGTTTTGTTTTGAAACAAGTTGTTTGGGAATTTATTTTATTTTTAACAGTAAGACTACTTCAAATATTCTATATAAAAGAAACTGGCAGTCTAAGTCAGAATTCTTTATAGTGTAACCTGTTAAAATTCTTCATAGAAATTGTATTAAAGGATTTTCATGTTAATTCATTGTTAATTGATGAGATACTAGGGGAACTCAATGACTAAACTTGGCAAAGCATCTACAACCAGAATTTATTTGGATTCACAGCAGTAGGCATCTTCAAAGGGATTGAGAAAATTTCTTTTGTCTTCAGTTTTTTCAGTGGGTTCTTTTCAATAGTAAATTTCATCCAAGATGATTTTATAATGGAAAAAGAGTAGCAAGGCTGGGTTCTATCTTTAAATCTTGTGACTAAAACTAGATGTAGAATGGTTAGACTTATTATTTCTGAAAAGATGCTTGACTTCCCACTTGTTACAACAGGTGATGCGTGGCTTTGTTTAGCAGCTGCAGAGAAGGCTTCTCCACCCATCTCCAGGCACAGGTTCTCCCTCCCTCACACATGTCAGCAGACTCTCCACATCTCTGCCTGTGTGGTCAGTAGGTCTGGGTTAAATCAGCTGAGAGATCCAGCAGGAAACTACTCTAAGCTGTTGTATTTACAGGCTTCATTTTCTGCTGAACTGTTTGGCTGGTAGAGTTTCCCAAGACTACCCACTTACTAGACTCAGTCTGGGGGAAAATAAAAAGCTGTGAGGACGAGGAACTATAACTGAAGAGGAGATAAAGTATTTTAGTCTTGTTTGTGACATCAGCCTATACCCTTATAATTCAGCTTGGTTAGTAAGTCACCTTTAAAGGTAGAATGAGTTTTTAATTTTTTTAGGTATGTGTCTATATATTTATATTAAACTTTCTTTAATTTTGATGACTTTTTTTGGTATTAAATATTCTAATTTCAACACATCAACTGCAGCTAGATATAGATCACAGAAAATAAAGCAATGAGGAAGTTCATAATTGCCGAGTGTAATATGTTATGATCAGAAAAAGTATGACAACTATGTAAATACTTCCGTGTATTCAGAAGCTGTGTATTCTTCTGATTAGCTTGAAATACCAAATTGCAGCAAGTCATGTGCTGTTTACTTAAAAAAACAACCTATAAATCCAAGCCAAATATGAATTAAATATTCATGGTTTAAAATTAAATATTGAAAAAGTGATTGACTAATGATCGAAAAGTTAAATTGTTAGTTCTGAAGGAAGGTAACTACTGTCAGCTCTTGCCCCTGGATGACATTTTTGAGATTATAAACCTCATCTGCTTTGCCCTGTATGTTATATGACATATATTGATTTACTTTGTTTTGAAGGGAATGGCCAGATTTGGGGTTAGGGAGGCAATAATATGTTTTCTGGAAGTTTCTCTAGAAGGAAACTGCACCTGATGTATTATATATTGACTAAGGCTTCTTATGCTGCTTGAACATAATAGCTTTAGTTTGCCTTACGTTTTGGGTTTTTTTAGGAATAGGATGTTCCTTAAAAAAAATCACTTTCATAACAAAGATGGTTTTCTTTAAGGAATGGATACACAGCCACTTTATTCTGTAGTTTGAAACTAGAAGAATATCTTAGTCAGGAATGAGTGATTCACCACCTAACTATTAATACTAGTTGTTCTTAGCATTTCCTTCTCATCTTCCTGCATTTTGGTCAATTGTTTTTTTGGTGTTTTGTTTTTTTTTTTCTGCAGAGCTCCCTTTTAAAAACTAATAGCAAGCAAAGAAGAAAGAGCTTAAAAGGAAGTAATTGCTGTTTCAAAAAAGTATGGAAGTTCCTGGTAGATGCCATACAACTGAGTGTTTTGAGTTTTAAAGCTAAGTTTCAGTATTGATTGATTTCCATGTAATTGTAAAATTATGGAGGAATTTCTTTAATGAGGTTGCTTTTCTTAAATTTAGTATTTAAATAGGACTATTCAGTTTAACATTTTATTAGACAAAGAACTTGAGAATGTTTTGTGTCCAGTTGGCTTTTGATTTTTTGCTGATGCATTATCCAAATCCTACATTTTTTAGAATTTACTGATGATCTGCTGTTTAAATTATGATTATTTGAATGTCTAATTATAAATGCTTGTTACCTCTGGTACTTCCTCTTACAGCAGCATCTGCAGTCTGTGCCAATAACTTGTTAAAACTGCTTCTTTCTCTCAAGTTTCCATTTGCCCAAAGTTGCTTTAATAATAGTTATTAAAGAAGGGAAGGGGAAGCAAAAATGGTGATGCAAGGTGTGTTCAAGCTGTTGAAATCTTTCGTCCCTCTTTCTCTCTCTCTCCTTTTCCCTACATTTCCTGCAGACAGGCAGATGACCCTCAGTCATTCTCATCCTTTGGTGGTTTTCTTGTGCCACATGTCCCACTGTGGGGTGTGTTTTTCTTATGGGGATTGGTGTGTATCTGGCAATTCATGCTGTGAAGGGCTTTTTGTGTCAAGTCTTGTCTTGTTTTGGCTTTTCAATTAGGAACACTTTGTTCAGGCTATGTTGGCTCCTCTGAAGTATGATTTTTTTTTTTGATTTTTTTTTTTTTTAAAGCAGGATGTTTTGAGAAAAATACATTTAACCATAAACTGTTCCTTTCAGTTTAGTGTGAAAATTAAGAACTGGTTATATGTATGCCTGCTGTAAAGGGGTGTGGATGACAGAGGAGCCTGGTATCTGTAGAATAAAAGAGGAGAGAAATGGCTCCTGCATATGTAATCGGTGTTTAAAGGATGAAATTTCCTTGCTGATGGCGAGCTCTAAACTTAATCTAGTGAGATAATCATGATCTGACAGATTCTGGCTACAGAGATGACAGAACCCATCCTGAGAACCCACAGGAAAAAAGGAGGGCATTTAAGAAGCAGTGCTGTACAGCCAGAATTATCATCTTTTGTACCTACTGAAGATGTTCTGATCAGTTAATGTTTTCGCTGTGATATTTAATTTGTGGTTCACACACTTAATGATTTCACTGTGATAGTTAATTTGCAGTTTAAAAAACGGACATGGCTTCTATAAGCAGTGTTTAAATTTTAATTTCCAGTTACAATTGGAGCCAAATAACAGCTCCAAATAATGCAGGTGGGTCTCTTAATATTGCAAGGTATTGTGTTTCATTAACTGAATATGCAACATTTAGTAAGGGCTTTTTCTGCCTGTTAGTTCCCAGGTAAAGATGCAAGGTCACCCTGCTGGTTTTGTTGCGTGTTGATTTAGTGAATTAAGAGGAACCAGATTCACTTGCAAACAGTTGGAGAGGGAACTGACTGGGTGCAGGGGGAACACAGACAGTAGCAGCATTGTCTGGACAATCTCTATTTGCAAGTAGAGTTATATAGCATAACATCTTTCTTTTCCTTCCGGTATTCTCTAAGAATTACTTTAGCTGTGATGGTAAATGTAGTGGACATGTAGACAGTCTTATCTATAATCGTAGTAACTTACATAGCTGTGCTATTGAATAGCTTATATTTGCAAAACCCATGATAGTCACCTATTTAGCAAACTGCAGATAAGGTAGCAAGAAGCATTTGGTGACAAATAACTAACTTGGGAAAATAAGGTTGCTTAGTGTTTTGTTTTTAGAAGTAATAAAATAGGTAATATAAAGAGTATATAGTAGAAGGTATAAAAACTATAGGAGAGAGTGAAAGGACATGTATTTCAGGGTGGTTTGTTGTTTTTTTTTAAAGCTTAAGCATTAGAAGATTAATTTGAATTCAGTACATCTAAACTATTAAAGAGTTGTCCAGTCCTTGGCTTTTCTCAGAATACTTTGTTTGCTTAATTGTTTTATATGGCTGGTAACTGAAAATGGTTACCTGGAAGTGCTGGAATGTATTATGAATGCAGTAAAACTGGTTTTAACTGCATGAAGTCTTTGAATTTCAATAAATTTGTCAAATGAAGTGTTGTATTAAATAGGGAGTTTGAGATAGATAAGGTTGGAGAAATACAATCTATATGTACTTAGTAACAAAAAGAAAACAAAGACTGTAGGAAATAACCTGCATTTAAAGAGTAGCATTGAAGAGCTTAGTTCTAGGTGGAGGTTTCCTAGGCGTGCTGCCAACTAAAACATCTGTCCAGGCTTCCCTCAGGGTTGCTGTAAATACTATTTCTTAAGCTACATGAATTTTAAGAAATAAAAAGGAAAGAAGCTGAGGCAAGAACGTGAGCCTTTTATTTAAAATTATGCTTTAAACAAAGTGTTTGCAATTAAAACAAATACTTCTGCTTCCTCCCTAGGCTTTCAGCTTATTCCTGAAAGTAGCACTGGAGTATAGTTCTGGATCTGTCTGAATTCTGGCCTATCTGTCCATATTCAGGCTCTCACTTCATTTTTTCTTTTCCCCAGCAAAATTTCAACTTAGGCTTATGAGAAGAGAGAAGGCAGCAGAGCAGGCAGCTCTTCTTGTACTCTGGCCAGACCTGGGCTGCCACTTCATGCATATCTTAGCTTTGGCTCACCTCAAAGAGAGCTTTTACTGCCAGAGGGGAGAGTTTGGAGATAGGAGTGATGTGAAGGCAATGACACAGGAAAAGAAGTGGGGACTAGGAGCATTTGAGTGGGATTTTAATGTGACTTATGTCTTCTTTTCACGCTTAAATTCTGTGACTTTCTTCATTAAGAACAGCTTGTGTGGGAACACTGGTGGTTTGGCAAACAGTGCTGGTTCTGTTTTAGTTAGACTTGGGAAGTACCGGCTGGTTCCATTGCAGTCTTGGGTAACTGTTTGTTAGATTTAGTTTTTAAAAGTGTGTAGAACATCTTATCTGCATACTGTTACACCATGAAATATTTGCATTGTGCCATAAGATTAGTAGAAAAATACTCCAGCTGTAACAATTGATAATGCAGAAAGCAAGAAAGATTAATGGCACTGCTATTTCAGGAACCATTAGGTTGGACAGGAGTATATGTTGGATCTTGTGACTCTTTTTGAGGACTAAACTGTGCTTTACACTGCAGAGGAGGGCCAAAAGGGGGATGAGAGAAAAGAGGCAATGAAAAAATTGAAATCTGATATGACTCCCCACCCTGGGAGCTTCAGATCTAGAACTGAATTTAATCACAAGCATGCTTGTAAGACAGAACACCTAGGTGAATTATTGGTAAGAGCACCGGTACTGTAGGTCTGCATTCTGCTTCTAGGTATGGCTAACTTCTGCTCTCATGACTTCTCTCAGCCTTTGTTTAGCCTAGCAAAAAGGACAAGCTCCTCTGATTTTATCTAAATAAAAGACATTACAGGATCCTAACTATTCTGTTTTCTGTGTCTGATTCAGTTCCTGTTGCTGAACACGTATGTGCAGGTTTAGTCATTCAGTATTTCGTATGAAGTGTTATGCTTTGTAGAATTCTATTGATACTTCCCTGTTTCTACTAAACAAAGCCTTTTTTAGTGCCTTTTAGAATTGTGTGAGCTATTTGCACAGCTACATGTGGCTGCTAGTTTTCCTTCTGTTAGTCAGAATAGCCAGGATATTCTTCTTCCTTCACCTCTGCTTTATCGCTATAGATTTTATGAGTGATCCCTTGCAACTTGGCATGTTTTTTAGTATGATGGCTTGTTCTTGCTCAAGTGGGTACTGTCTATCAGTTGTTGAAATGCACCTTGTATTTTTGCTCTACCAATCAACATGTGTAACAAACCAGCTTCCTAGTAAACACCACCAATGTGTTACTCTTTATCCTGATAATTTGTCATCTGAGATCTTTTTTTATACAACTGCTGTATGGAATTCATTGATTAACCCTTATTCTGTCTGTATGGTTGGACTTCCTAAAAGGTACTCCTGTCTGGTCACATCTGCTACCTTGTTGCTTTCTAAGAAACCATCTGTTGGACAAAATGAGACTAGTGTGATGTGGGCTATTTATAAAGTAAATCTGCCATAACTTTTCTGGGTTTTTTTTCTGTGCCTTGATGTCCTTAATTAGTTTTTTCAAAATCTGTTCTAAGGTGATATTTACTTTAATGCCTGTACTTTGGTGAATACACTTCAGTCATTTTTAATATAGGTATCTTTTACTTTTTTCTGTCATAGAGTGCCATAACATTACAGATGGATAAAAACATTTCATAGTAGATTTAGACTTTTTACAATGTTATCCCTGCTCTGAGTGGGGGGTTTGACATCTTGAGGTCTGTTTCAACCTGAGTTATTTCATAATTCCGTGAGTTTCTTGCTTCAGTGCTCTATGGTAGGTAATATTTGGATTTCTAAGTTCTTTTTAGATATGTTAGACAGCTTAAGAGTGTAAGGTTTTGTTCAACTGTATGGTTAAATAGCAGTATCTTTGTCATGGATGCTGTTAGAATCCTCATGTACACTTGCTGCTCTGTCAAAAGTGTCTTGACTTCCAGAGTCCTGCACTTGGGTCCCAACAACCCCAGGCAGCACTACAGGCAGGGAGAGCAGTGGCTGGAAAGCTGCTCAGTGGTAAAGGCCATGAGGGTGCTGGTTAAGAGTGGCTGAATATGAGCCTGCAGTGTGCCCAGGTGGCCAAGGAGGCCAATGGCATCCTGGCCTGTATCAGCAATACTGCGGCCAGCAGGACCAAGGTAATGATTGTCCCCCTGTACTTGGCACTGGCGAGACTGAATGTCAAATCCTGTGTTTAGCTTTGGGACTCTCAGTTCAAGAAAGACATTGAGGTGCTGGAACATGTCAAGAGAAGGGCAGCAGAGCTGGGTAAGGGTCTGGGGCACAAGTTGTGTGAGGAGCAGCTGAGGGAACTGTGATTGTTTAACCCGGAGAAAAGGAGGCTCAGGGGAGACCTTATTGCTCTCTACGTCTGCCTGAAAGGAGGTTGTAGCCAGGTGGGGGTTGGCCTCTTCTCCCAGGCAACAGCTAACCAGACAAGAGAAAATTACCTCAAATTGCACCAGGGGAGATTGAGGTTGAACGTCAGGAAGAATTTCTTCATGGAAAGAGTTGTCAAGCATTGGAACGAGCTGCCCAGGGAGGTGGTGGAGTCACCATCCCTGGAAATGTTCAAGAAATGACTGGATATAGCACTTAGTGGTATGGTTTAGTTGGCGTGGTGCTGTTTGGTCAAAGGCTGGACTCAATGATCTTGGAGGTCTTTTCCAACTGTTATGATTTTATGATATATCTGCCAATTTTAATACCAGTTTACTTCATTGTAGGTTTTAATTTTTCTCTCTGACTTAAGGATTTTTTTTTTGCTTTTATCTTCAGCTTGTTGATTTATGTTTCAGGAATTATTGAAAATAGCATGCAATAACACCTCTTTGTTCTCCAGGTGTAAATGATTCCAGGCATGCACTGTCTCATACTCAAGCAGTGCCTGGTCTATGGCATTCTAGCCACTGCTCTAGGATGTTAATAAATTTACTTTCCCCTTGATCAAGTTGCAGAAAGGTAGAGTTACAAAGAGATATACTGACTCAGAATTGAGTTGAAAATGGTGTTACTGGTAGAAATCATATTCCTGACATTTTTTCATTTCTGGCTGTAATGCGTGCAGTGTTTGGATAACAGTCCAAGGTTAAGTTTTGCATTAGTTTGGTGCGTAGTTTTCTCACATCAAACTTAGCCTCCTTCTCTTAGATTTTTAATAATTCAGAAACATAGTATCTGTTTTTGCTTATGTAAAGATAAATAAGCTTATCTAAATATCCTTATCCTATGTCCTTACTTATATGTAAATAAACAAGGACACAGAATTTTTGTGCATTTCTTCATTCTTAATCTAATCGAGGTCTTTTGGTGGGTATTTTTTCAAATAGTCTTTGTACTTCTAAATATTTTGGGCTGTGTTTGCCAGGAGTAAAGTGCTAATGTAAGTATGAATTTTATTTTTTTGGAAAATAAAAAGTCTGAAAAATGTTAAAGTAAACCCAAAAGTGCTAAACTGGCTGTTGCCCTACTTAACATTGCATGTACATTGGAGCCAGAAAAGACAATCTAAAGGATTTGAAAAAGACATAAGATGGGGGCTCAGTAAACGGGGTAAACTGGTAAGACCTCTTACAGGTTAGCAGGCAGCAAGGGCTGGGAAGCTGTGGAAGTGGCAGAAGGATGCTACAGTAAAGGTTGCTAGGCTACTGCAAGGTAAGCTCTTACCGAGTGCTACTCTGCTATGCTGAGCATTTTTACTACCCAGCTGCTAAGTAATGTGTGTATAGTATTGTTTGCCTGGCTACGGGCCCGAAAGGGAAGTTTGAACTGCTAGGGAACACTGTCCCTTGGTAGGATGAAACTTGGTCACATGCCAGTTATTACCTTTTGCAAGACTGACTGTTTTTGGTTTCGGTCACATTGACTGACAAGGAATGTCAGGAATTCTGCTGAACATGTTTGAAATGGAATAGCAAACAATAGGTCTTTGATTCAAGTATAAAAGTATAAAAACTATGGCATGAATTTAACTTGTTCTGGTGGTTCTCATTGGTGAGCTCTTGGTTCGTCTGTACCATTTTGGCCTTAATTTCTTCTACTCAGTGTTAAGAAGCTTATTGAAAATGGAATGTGGGTTCCTTTTCTTTTAGCTGGATTTGATGTATTTTTTTAAACAGTTGTAAGAGTGTTATTAATCTCTACCAGTAAAAAGAATTTCTTTCAATTGCAAGTGTAAGGTCATCAGTTTTTCTTCTGTAAGGGAGCGTAATTCTTCATCTGCTTTTTTGTTGATGGGTTCCCTGTACTGTGTTTTCCCATACATATAGGTAGAAAACACATATGTTTGTGATTCTTCTTACTTGTAATTTAATCTTTGGCCTTTGTTCCAGGAGATCATTTTAAGAGAGAGTTAAAACTAATGGTTGCTGCCACAAGCAGAGACAGAGGACCTGAATATGTCATTAAAATTATAGTGTATTAAAGTGATTTCTTTCCATTTGTTCTCTCCCTCCTTGTGAGATCTCAGTAACTGAGTTCTCTTAACACTGTTTTTTGAAGAGATACTACAACTCTGCCAATATGAACAAGTCAGGCACTGAATATACACTCTAGGATGCAGCAGCAAAAAAAAGAGTAGTGTACTCTTTAACATTCATGAAGGTGCAATGTATATAATCTAACAGGACTTGATCCAAGTCTGGTGTCCTGTTGCCAGCTGGGGACTCTCAAGGCAAACTAACTCTCCCAGCTTGTTCTGATTTGTGGCCCAGAGATATCTGGAACAGAAATTAATTTTCTTTATATAAATTTCCTCTATCAAGTTGGCTTCTGTGAATTTGTGTAGATACTTTGTAAAATAATAATATTCACATAGTATGCCAAGAATTCCAAAGTTCGCCTACCTGTGTGTTGTGTGAATGACTGCCATGTGTTTGATTCTTATCTGCTAATTTTACCCAATGGGCATCCATTTCTTGTACTGAGAAACTGAACAATTATTACCTATAGTTTTCTTCACTACACAGGTGTTGTTATATAGATTTTGTTCACAAATATTTCTTTTCCTTGGGAAGGCTTCTTGTCTATTAACCATTCCTTGTAGCTGTGGATATTGTTTTGAGCACCCTCCTTGTGTCTTTTCTGTGCCTCTTCCTGTTCTGTTATATACTTTCTGGGAAGAGCAGGAACCAGGATTGGGTGCAGCTTTGTTTTCTAAGTCTTCTGTAAGAATTCTTAACAGTTGTTTTCTATTTATGAGTGCTTCTATTTTTTTTTTATTTCAGAGTCTTGTTGCAAAGTGAATACTTTTCTCACAGCCTGTCATCATTTGGGATGTTAAGATTCTGGGCTTTTTTAAAGTTTTGTGATTTACTTTACACCTCCCATGGATTTCTTATGCTAGTTTAATATATGCTCACATAGTTGCATAAAGAGTTTATGACATTATAGATATTTCTTGCTTTTATAGCTTACAATAGCTTAGAATAATAAAAAAATTCATGCTTATAAAAATTGCAATAATATTTTTGCAACATTTAAACTATACAATTATCTGTGCTGTGCCAGTTGCGTGTGAAATTATTAATAGGAATGGATTTTATTTTATTGCCATTGCATTAATTTTCAAACTCAATCTTTTGCAGTTTTGTTGCTAGAGAAGATGGAACATGATGACATTTGTAATAAAACTCTGAAGATTACAGACTTTGGTCTGGCTAGAGAGTGGCACAGAACAACCAAAATGAGTGCAGCAGGGACTTACGCATGGATGGCTCCAGAAGTTATCAAGTCCTCCATGTTTTCTAAAGGAAGTGATATTTGGAGGTAAGAAGTTTGTCTGCTGAAGACCACATTCACTGGAACTATGCTGAGGTTTTGGAGAGAATTTGATTTTTTGTCATGGTTTGCTAGGTTATTGTCTCAACATATGGCAAGTTTAGCTCTTCAAAGAAACCTACACATTTCTCAATATCTACTTCATCCATTACTTACAAATTGGAGGAGGGAGAGGGAAAATAACAGAACCTTTTTTCCTTTTTTTTATGGCAAGATTTCATTAAGAGAAACCTTTTAAATACCTGTTGGTTAAGATACCCAAATATTTATCTGGAGTCTTAATATAAATAACTTTATGCTTTCGCCATATTCATGTATGATTATTCTCATAATGGTATGTTTACCTAATATCAGATGTCTGAAAACTCTGAATCTGCTTAAAGAATGGGACCAACCTTATATGTCTGATAAATAAAAATAAGCTGCAAACCAGAATCTTTGCCAAATGTTAACTTGAATTAGTGCTGTTTTTAGGAATCCAGAGTGTGATTGTGTGTAAAAGATTTAACCTTCTGCATTTATAGAGATTTTGCTTCCAGTAGCTGGAGTGAGGAGAATGTATTCAGCACAAAATTGTTCTAACTTGCTCTCTAATTTTAAAGGTGGGAAACGCCCTATGTTAAATTTGTGAATTTCTCGTTAAAGATGTTATTGTGGATAATATAAATAATATGGCTCTCACTACTGATGCTATTTTTGAGTGGTGTAGTGTGGGATACATGTACTGTAGAAAGGTAATTTAAACTTTAGTTTTAATTTAGTTCTGTTTTGTGAGTGCAGAAAAGCAGCAATTTCACAATAGGATCTATAAGCTGTTGTGCCTCACCTTGAAAAGTCTGTATTTCCTTTCTTTTTGATATGTTTTCTCTTAAGGATCCAAGATAGCTATTTGGGAAAGGAGGGGAGGACTTTAATCTGTTTTCTCATGCCGCCTTATACATGTTCTGTGTTGTATAATTCATAAATAGGGTCCTATTTTGCTTAGATGCATGATTTCTACAGCATGAAGTAATACTTTTGGTATTCTCGGGGTGATTCTGTATCTTCACTGCTGTTTTGTGAAGCTCATTTGTCTTGTGTCCGGAACCAATTTTATTTACATCAGTCTGAGTTGATGTCCAGTTGGGAAACATCTTTGGCCTCATTCTTTTTTTTTCCATTCTTTCTTACTTTTTTCTTTCTTTTTTTTTTTCTTTTGCGGGATGGAGGTTGGGTGTAGGCGTTTCCCTAATCAGCTGTATTCCATGCTTAATTACAGGTCCTGTCCAGTCTTGTTGCTGTGATTTTAGGTATCTGAGGGGGTATGCTTTGGTGCAATTATTTTATATTCTGCTGCAACATTAGTTTACATTTTTGGAACCTACAGTATTTCTCTTCTTCGCCTTCTCTTCTGCACGCCTCTCTTGTAAAAATGTAAGTATTTAGTTCAATGATGGAAGTCTAACAGGAGAGGTTTTTAAGTAGAAGGGCTGTGTTTTACACTGTAGTTTAGACTTTCTTAGCTTCTAAAGATTTTCTGCTTGCTGCACCTTGATCTATTCTGTTGCTTATCTTTACTCTTTCTTTAAAAGAAAAGCAAATAAAGAATACCCAGATTACAGGAGTTTTTGTTTTAAAAAGCATTCAAATTACCGGTTTAAGTATGGGTCTCTTTAAGACAAGAACACAGTATGTTTCAGAAGAATTCTAAACTTCAGTTACACATACTGAGTCCTGAGACTCCAAGTGATATCTGCAGACCTCTTATTACAAAAAAAGTAGAGCAGTTGAGTCTACTCAAGTTGGGGCAACTCACACTAGCAGCTAGTCTTCCAGAATCTGCCAGTGCTCGGAAATGTTGTGGGAGTATTTTCATGCAGAGCCTTCCGGGCTGCATGTTCTCAGGTGTCATCCTAGATAGCAGAACTAGTGCTTTCCAGGCCCTTCACGTGTATCCTTTTGCTTTCGAAACCAGAGCTTTAACTACTGCGTTTATTATGTTTTGGCATATGCTTCCAAATTCCTAAAGAAGAATTCCACTTTTTCAGCCCTACCTTTCGCTCGACTGTCATACATTTCTAACTGGTACATCAGTCTTGGTTTTGTGTATGGAGCCTGAAGGTGCAAATATGCCCACAGATTTCCAAGTGCTGAGGGTGTGCTTCAGCAGTGGTCTTTACAGTGAAGTGTGTCTCAGATGTACAAGGCCATGACAAAGCTAGGAAGCATTTACTGTACAGCAGAATTAATAGCTGCTTTTGCCTGACACATTTGTATAAATTAGAAATGATTCATGTAGCAGTGCTTAGTAACCTCTGCTCTAGAAGATAGATTGTAGAGTAAAATAAACTTTGAAAACTTTACTCTCAGATTTTCAGCTTTTGAAATATGTAAAACCAGCAAGTGTTCACTGGCATGAGATATAGTAAGGCTTAAATCACATTTGACTACAGGAAAATAATTTTAATAGTGAAAATATTTAACATATCTTTTGAAAATGTATTAGTTTTTGTAGTTTGAAAATGTCTACTTCAAGTTTATGCCTGTGCTTTTGGCCTTTTGCTGAAATTGGAAGGGGACATGGTTTCTGGTCTTTATTAAAAAAGCTATTTCTTAGAAGCTCTGACTGTATACATAGAACAATTGTATGGGCTGGTGAAATGTAATGCACGAAGTAACTACTTCTGTAGTTGAGAGAGTTAATAATTAGTTGTTGTTCTAGATAAAGATAGATTAGTACTTCCCAAACACTCCAGCATGGCAAGGCTATAATGTCTTTAGGCTTCCTCCTCACAGCTTTTCCCCCACAGTGCTGGCTCTTGGTACTTGATATTAAGACTGCTGTCATTACAATGCTATTACTGTGTTGGTCTGTTTAAAACTTTACAGCCCCTTTCTTGGCATTGTTGAGAACTGATAAAGATTAAAGGCTTGAATTGTAAATACAACTAAAGCTAATAGTGTAACACAACTTTGTATAAAAGTTGGCTTCTTTTTAGTTAAATTTAGTGTTCTGCTTGCCTTCAGAGTTTGTGCTAGAATATATATAGAATAGTCTGAACAAGGGAATTCCTTGAATTTAGAATAGTCTGTGCTTGCTGGGAAATTTTCTGCTCTTACTCTAAGCACACAAATGAGCTGTAGTTCAGTAGAATTCCTCCAGCAGGCATAAAATATGTAGGTACCACAGGAAGCATTGTATTAATTTTTGTCAGCATACCACTGATTTCAAACAAACTGAAATTCATTATTTTATTCTTCTTTGAGTATTCAAGCACGTGCAGAGATTAGACCAGAAAGATCCAGAGGAAATTATTAAGAACTCAAGACTTTTTTAATTCCTTTTTGTTTTGGTGGCAGGTACAGACCATTTTCCTCAGATTTTGATTGTATTAGCACTGTAAATTCATTAGTTGTATAAGATTTTACGAGACACAGAAATTCTCAGACAAACAGACCATAGAAAACAAAGCACAGCTGATATTTGTGCTGCTATTGCATAGTTTGGTGTTTCATTGTTTATTAAAATGATTTTGTAAGGTCTTGTATAATGCTGACTGACTTTTCCTCTTTAAGCAGAGAGTGATAGAAAAACTTAACAAGTGTGTGTTCTTCTCCCTGACACATCTGCTCTACTTGACATGGTATTTAGAGTACTAAGGGGTGCATAGCCCTTAGTTCCCCAATGCAGTATGCATTTTTCCTCATGTTGGAGAGTTCAGTCCAGTCCTGAAAAACTTGCAGGTGGTTTCTTTGCACACCTGGAGAGAAAGGGGCAAGAGCAATAGTTTGTACTCTTTTTTTTTTTTCCCCCTTTGCCTGCTAACATTACTATTCAAAAGCAGCGATAGGTTGCCCTTTGTATCCTTGTTCTACTCTCAGTGGTTCCCTGGCAGGAAGAGAAGTGGAGAGTAAGACAGGAGGGGACAGACAAAATACCAAACCCAGTCATAAAGTCCATGTTAGGCTTACATTCTGAAAGGAGTAATTCCTGCTTCCACAAAAATTACTCTGAAAGCTGTCCATTTCAGTGGTGGTGGGATAGGAGCTTTAGAGCAGGGAGGGTGCTGCCCCAGCCCTGTGCAGGGGTTTGGTTCATTTGAACAAGACAAGCATTGCGCATACAGACCCAAGGAAGGTAAAAGCAACACCCAGCTCTTATTTTAGAATGGAGAGCATAGTAAAAATTCTTACAGTTATTGTTGCTGCAATAGGAATGCCTATAATTCTTGATTTCTGTATCTTACACTGAGAAAAGATCTCTTCATGCCACCACCTTTCACTGGAAACAATGTTGTTTTATTTGGGCTTTTTGGTTTTTTTCTCTAGTATGGAGAAATTAGTTGTGCGTGAAATAAATTCTCAATCTTGTGGCATCTTCAGTGGGAAGTGACAAGTTAGCTGGCCTTTATGTACACACAAGGGCATTAGAAATCCAGGCTTCCAAGTAAAGCTGGAGGTTTTCTGTAGGTTTTTTTTACTGTTATTTAAAAAACCAAAACAACAAATAAACAAACATGTACATCTAGTTAATTGTTGCAAAATGTTTGGAAAGGGGAATGGCCTGAATGCTCTGCTGGGGATTTCTTTTTATTGTTTGGTTTGTTTGGTTGGTTTTTTGGTGGGGAGAAGATTGCTTGTTTTTCTGTCATTTAGATGTGTGATTTTAAGTCATATTTCTGTGATACTAGCATTTCTGTAGTAGTGGTTTCAGGCTTACATTTTGAATAGGAGCGCGAGCCAGTCTTAAAGTTGCATCTAATTTGGTTAATCACTATTAGTGTAAAGGTGCAAGATGACAAAAGTAGAGATGACTCTTAAAGGCGTTCACCTTTGACTGGAAAATCCTCCTGAATTTCAGTACATGGTTGGACAGATATTTGTTTGTTCTTGAGTAAACAATGTGTCAGTATTCAGAAAATAACTGTTAAAAAATAAATTACCTTTTGTAGTTACGGAGTGTTGCTGTGGGAACTGCTTACAGGAGAAGTTCCTTACCGTGGCATTGATGGCCTTGCTGTGGCTTATGGAGTTGCTGTCAATAAGCTTACTTTGCCCATTCCATCCACCTGCCCTGAACCATTTGCAAAACTAATGAAAGGTATCTATGTTTTTGCTTCCTATGTACTTAAATAGTTGTGTTTAGGGAGTGTGTATCCTTGCCTGTAATAGTCATGGGGTTGCAAAATAAACACCTCATTTGGTAATGTGCTGTATACCAAGAATTGTGGTTCTTTTTTTACACAGCAGTCTGGTGTTACAGAGAGTTGGGTGTGTTTCTGAGGAAGTCATACAGTATTACTGTGTTGCATATAAGTTCTTCAGTAGTGACAGAGTACAGTTTTTGCTCTGTTTGTACAGATTTCCTTTTACATGGAAATTGCATTAATTTTCATAAATTACAGCATATACTATGTATTAATACAAGATCAGGATTAGACTTCCAAGGGGAAGAATTGCAAATGCCATTTTTCCTCATTGTTTCTTTCCGAGTGTCAAAAATATTTTGGAAGTACATTAAAGAGAAATTAACATTGCTTGTTAATGGCTAATTCCTTGTGTTTAATGAATTTCTTTACCTTTTATATGTATCCCTTCTATGTAATACTGCTAGTTTTGCTATTTCAGATGCTAGAGATGAAAAAAAAAAATTACAATTAATACAAAACCAGTCCTCTTGAGTAAAAGTAGGTAGATGTTACTTCTGTAAATTGAAAAGGAACGAGGGAAGCCTTGCAGGTAAAGGGAACACATTAGAACTTGCAATGCAATAGTAAGTAACTTGAAATTCATGTAGTTCTTCAAAAAGTTCTCTGTACTATTAAAAACTGACAGGATTTTGATAAATTCTAGAATGCTGGGAGCAGGACCCTCATATCCGACCATCGTTTGCCTTAATTCTTGAACAGCTTACTGCCATTGAAGGGGCAGTTATGACTGAAATGCCTCAGGAGTCTTTCCATTCCATGCAAGATGACTGGAAATTGGAAATTCAGCAGATATTTAACGAATTGAGGACCAAGGAAAAAGTAAGTTGATTTTTCCAATTGCGTGGCAGTGAAGGAAGTGTGTGTGTGTATGCGTGTTTATGTGATACAGCAGTTTTGGACTTTTGAATTGTGGCTTACAATTGTAGTCATGTAAGTATACAGGCAACTTTGTGACGTTCTAGGCTTTTTTAAAAAATTGTTATTTTTTTTCTTTTATGTTTGAATGTATCACTTCAATTGCATTTATCCCTTAGCTAATCTTTATAATCACTTGAAATTTTCAGCTGCTGTTGAACGTTCCCCTTAGCTGTGGGAATGAAAAGCCTTTCATCCTGTTACATGACTGTATCCTGTGGCTTCTTTTCCAATAATGGAATAGTGCTTTTATCTTTCTTCTTCCTGAACAGACTGGTAATATGGATGTCTCTCAGTGTTGCAGTTTGGGACATATTCTTGCCAGATATTAATAAGGTCAAACTCATACTCATGAATCAGCAAATCCAGTTTCATTGTTTATTATTCAGATTTCTGTCACTGACATTCTTTCTGTACTCTCATATCATATGTTTGTGCTAAATGAGTATTCACTGTCAGTTTTCTTTGCCTTCTCTTTTAGTTACTTCATCTTGTTTGTAATCACTCTGAGTTTTATATTTTGCTTTAGACAGATTGATAAAGCTAACAGTTGGAATAAGCCAGGTGTCCTCTAGAGTCCCTGTTAGAAGTGCTTTTAAGAGAAACAGATTCCTTCTTTACAGGTCTTTCTTGCAGTATAATTATTGCTCAGTACATATTTGCTGTTATTTTTCATGAAGTGGCAATAGATAAGGAAGACAATAATTGAGATGCTAGTGATGGCTGTGACATTACCTAACTGCAATATCAGCATATGTGGTATCAGTATTTATTGATTACCCATGAGATTGCAGTATCATCAGTAATAATTTTCCATACTTTCTACCTACTGTTTTTTCCACCCTCTGCATTTCCCTCTTCCATTCCAATTCGCAGAACTGGGTAAGTGCACCAGGCATACAGTGTGCTAGAACTGGGCTGTGTGCCTCAGTAGCTGTCAGATCTCTTCCTTTGCAGATGAGTTATAGTCCCCCTACAGAGAGCAGAGGTTTCCTTTTTTACTTGCTGTGGGGTCACCAGCTACTGTGTTCCCTTGCCACAGCCTGCCGTAGAGCATAACTCTCTTTTCCACTCCTCCAGCAACTGCAAAATCAACTGTTTTACTCTTTTTACTCTGGGAGCAATTGTAACAGGCATTCCCATTCAGGTTTTTTGTTTATTTTTTTATTTTTTGGAGGCATTAGTCCAGTATGAGATTTCCTATCAAAGAAAAATGTGACTATATCAAGTTCAGGGTTAAATTAGCCAGTAGAAAGGTTTGGGATCAGAGTCATATTTTGGTGTGGATGTGAGTTAAGCTTAGTTAGGGAGGGGGAAAGATAAATTGAAATTTACTGTTTATATGCCAAAGTAAGTGCATCTCCAGAGGCATCTACCCTAATTAGGTAAACTAGTTTAAGAATGAAGGCATGTAACTTTAACTTACACAAGGTTTTCATGTGTGCAGGCTTATTTAATTTGGCACATTATCAAGTTTGCTGTTAGCTACTAGGGAGAAAGTAATGTCTATAAAATATTTATATGATAATGATAATAATAATAATAATACAAACAAAACCCCTCTGCACGGAGTCTCATTCTTTGTGTAAAGGGAACTTCTGTAGCTGGAGGAATTTCCTCAAGGGCCTGCTGCAAATGGGCAATGGTAACGCCCACTCCAAGAGAAGATCACAATCTTTTTTCAACAAATGTTCTTGAGCAACTTAAATATAGAATTCTTTCCTACCCTCGTTACAATGGGTGTTTTAATTGTAGAGCGGTGTGGAAACGTTGCATAACTAATTGTGGTAAGTCAGTTTTTAAATAGTTTATTTGGAAAAGAGTAAATAGTTACTCTCTTGGTGAGAGAGAAAAACTATTAGTTTTTCTAGACTGTCTACCATTTCAGTACAGGCCCTCAATTTTTGCATGGTTACTGAGCTTTATGGAACCTGGATTTGTGGACAATGAAAGATGGAAATCAACAGTGTCTCCTAATGCACCTTTGTTACTGTACTAATACAGTAATAAAAATCTTCTCTATTTAAACTCTAAAGTACTTTTATTCTAAATTTGAATTCATTTATCTTCTGCTTTCAACCCTTGTTTTAGATTACCCTGTTTTGACTGGACAGGAGGAGGAGAAAAGTGAGGATTTACAGCAGTCTCTAAATTAAGTTTTTCAGTATCTTTAGAAAAAACAAACCAAACAGAAGAACACAACCCAAAGCTTTGCTTGCTGGCGTGAAGACAGGTTCCTTTGAATTTCCAAGAGGCAGAATTGCCTGTAGCAAAACAGCGTGGGTCAGTTAAAAAATTTTTTTCAAATATTATGTTGAAACAAGCTCACTCAATATTAGTAAACCATATGAAATTAGTCAATCATGTCAATTAAATTTTAAACCCATGATAAGCAGTGTATGTATGTTATAGTTGTAAATAAATAAACAGGTGTGTTTCTGAAGAACAGACACTTCTTAATGAATCGGTTTGCTTCAGTGCCAACCTGTCTTTTGACATCGATAGTCTTTTTGGCAAGAACGTTGAACATCGCCATATTTTAAAAAACTGAAGTAGTATAGTTAGTTCAGGAACTGATTTATTCAAGGCAAAGTAGGAGTTAAAAAGGGAAGACTGTTTGTTTTTTAGCTTTCACTGTATGCAGTAAAGAATTCTTCTGGCATGCAACATTGCTGGACAGCAGTGAGCAGAGGTAGGCAGTGTGCTCTGAAATAAAAACAAAACAAAGGCAAACAAACAAAAAAATCCAAGCAACATCACAATTACAGAATAGTAGTGACAACATTAATTTATTTTAAATAGAAGTAAGATTCTTAGATATCTTGAACTTCTGGCATAGCTTTATTTCTAATGATGGTTTTCTGTTTTCAGTTGAATTCTAATATCAGTCTAGGTAGAATTTACACAAGCATATGAGAAAATTGTGTAGTGGGGAACATACAGTATGAGTCACATCTAGTTCTCCTTTTCCTATGCTTTCAGGGCAGTATTATTAGCTTTCTGGGTAAGTCCATTTCCTGCCCCATACTATGAAGGAAGATCTAAAATTAGGAAGGTCTTAAATTTCAAATGTATTTTAACAGATTTTGGAATCTGAAGATTAAGATAATTTTAAGATGGTAGGTTTTCAGCTGTTTAGCCTTGGGCATTCATTTACCCTGAAAAATTAACTAGCTTCCATACTGAAGTTTTTCCAAGACTTAAAAAAAAAAAAAAGAAGAAAAAGAGAAGAACAACTATTCTGAGAGTGATGGTTGGAGAGTCTGTGTTGTAATCCAGTGGTTAGTAGCTGTTTGATATTACAGATATCTGCTAGATTTTAATTAAGAAACAGCTGTCTTCTGTCTTATGACTTACTTTGTCCTATTGCACTAATTCTCATTCTGTGTAATACTGATTGCTTTTCTAGATAGAAAAGTGCTACTTAATATATGGCTGAAAAACAGGAAAGGTTAGAGAATTTAAGATAAAGACAATAATTTGTGTATTCATCAGGGCATTGGCTTTATGTTAATGTGTAGGACCTGTCTAAGAGCAGCCATCATGATGTGCAAGAGTTTCTGATGTAAAATACTTGGAGCACATTTTGTGCTAGGCTGTAAGCTGACAGTCTTTGCTTGCATGTGTTGTCCCCGTTGCCACTGCTAACCTGCCTTACGTAAAGTGACTCAAGTTAAATGGAAATGTGTATAATACTTGATTCTGAATACAGAATCTTGGCTTATTCAGAATGGCAGACTGTCAGAAGGTCTTATGTGCATTTTACATGTAGATAGTGCATCATGAAAATGAATCAGGAAATACAACCTACTGTACACTTTATGTATCTTTTAATACTCTCTCCACACGATTACTTAGTTTCACTTTTGTGGGTCTTATCTTCAGGAGCTTCGATCACGAGAAGAGGAGTTGACAAGAGCAGCTCTTCAGCAAAAATCTCAAGAAGAATTACTTAAGCGCCGTGAGCAACAGTTAGCAGAACGAGAGATCGATGTACTGGAGCGTGAGCTGAATATCATGATATTCCAGTTAAATCAAGAGAAACCAAATGTAAAGAAGAGGAAGGGGAAGTTTAAAAGAAGTCGGTTAAAACTTAAAGATGGACACAGAATTAGTTTGCCTTCAGGTTTGCTATTTTTCTTAAAGTTCACAATACATGAAACAAATATGCAGGCTTCAGTTCAATGGTTCATGTTTTCAGTGTTGGCTACTTACTTTAATTCATTGCATGGTCCTACTACCGTAATATACAAAAGGATTTGATAAGAATTGTATGGCTCCTTCCCCCCAAGGAAACAACTGTCACATACCATATTCTTGTGGAGTAGTCCCCATTTCAGCTGGAAGAATCTTTTACCTAATTCAGCTACTCATTGTATCTGGAAGGAAAGGTTACTAGCATGGGAGCTACATGATTTAAGACCGTTTCAAAGTTCAGATTTTTGTTATCATTGTTTCTGTGCAGACAGAAAAGTACCTTTTAAATACGGGTCAGAACTTTCTCACATGATCAAATATTAGTGCTGTTTGCCCTAAATGTACAAATACTGAGAAGAAAAACAGCACTTGGTAAAGACAAGGAGGCACTGGTGGAGTAGGTCCAAATTGCATGCTTATTGCAGTTGGAAATACAACACAGCAGTTACAGTCTTCAGTGCCTTATTTCCTACAAGGAAGAACTCCCTTAGCAGAGCAGATGATTTCAGAATACAAACATGGTATAATTTGAATGTTAGAGCATTTCATTCCACCCGTGAATGCATTACAGTGACCTCTTTGCAAAGGAGGCATGTTTGTAGAGAGTTAAGTTCTTTTAGTTGTCAGGGGCTGGTTTAGTGGTGCCATTTTAATGCTGCCACAAGATAGCACTATGCAAACTCAAGGTTTTATCAATGATTGGAAGGCCTTCATTAGTGGTACCAAAATCCTAGTGTTGATGGGCTTTCTTTCAGTGGCTTCCACGTCAATCAGTTTATTACAAATGCACTAAGAACTTAATGCTCTGCTAACACGGGGCTATCACAGCTGTCTGGTAGTTGGAAAGAGACAAAGAGGGCAGTAAGTACATTTAGAGTACTGTTTCAGCACAGGTGAAATAAGTTTATTTTTCTTTACGAGCAAATAAGATAAAAATCAGCCTACAATCTCACAGACGAACATGTTAAATTGGTTTATGCTGAATCACAAGCTTAAACTAAATATTTGGTCCTTTGTTTCCAGTTCTTATATTTAACTTGATAAAAAAAAAACTTAACAGTTTCACTCAGAATGCTATTTAGCTCCTTGTTATGAAGGACATCCAGATGACTCATGCTTGAGACAATTCTATTTTAAGAATAGTGTATAATATAAGTCCACTGATGATGGAGAGGGCCATATTGTCAAACTTCATTTCATAATTTTCTTCCTACTCGTCAATATTTGCTGTGGTTCCTTTTTTTTTGACTACTTTGCTACAAATATTCGTTTTTCTGATACATGGAGGGATGTGACTTCTTTGTTAGTGCTTCTTTTTATGGTGTATATGAATTACATGTGTAAAAAAATAAGGCAAATCTGATTGCCATGAATATTGATTGATTTGAGATAAAGTACTGAGATTTTTCTTTCCCCCTGTGACAACTAACAACATTGAGTAACAGCTTGTGGTATAGATGGGTCTCAGATTGGGTCCACTTGGACCTACTTACTTCTATTGATGTTATTGCAAAACTATCACATGAAGTTCCTGCCTGTTTGACTCAATTGTTACATTTGGAGGTAGCATTTTTCTGTGGTTTTAATATGAATATTTCTTGTACTATCAAGTCGAATTCATTATATAACTTTGTGTTAAGAAGTACAGCAGCATATTCTTCTGAAGAGTTTTTTATTTAGAATATTAAAACCAATTTGTTTTACTCACTTACAGATTTCCAGCACAAAATAACAGTGCAGGCATCCCCCAATCTGGATAAGAGGAGGAGTTTAAACAGTAACAGCTCTAGTCCATCAAGTAGCCCCACAATAATTCCTCGTCTTCGAGCTATACAATGTAAGTCTTCACTCACTGGATCAGTAGAGAATGTTCCATATACTTACTGAAATGCTGGTAGTATTATCAAATTCCAGGCAGATTTCTGTCTGATTTCCACATCTCTTGATTTGTTCTAACAATTGCAGCTTCTTTGAAAGGAGGGATGATCTTGCAAAAATGCTAAATAATTTTCAGTAATTCAGAATGATTGTGAATGCTTTAAATCATATCTTTACTTAATTACTTCAGAAACGCATTTGTAAACTGACTGGGATAAAACAAGGACAAATCAGAATTTATGACAAAAGACAAATCATCATATTTAGGACCCAAATAAGATGGGAAAGAAGTTTTTATTAGGTATTGGACTTGATAAAGGAAAAGAAAGATTTAGAGAGTAAGAGAATAACCAAACTTTATTACATCAAAAGAGAAGCAAGCCTTAAGCAGTTAAAAAAATCAGAAGAAATCCTGCTTTAAGGTGATTTTTAAAAAAAAGAAAAAGAAACAAAAATAAAATTGTGGGTACATTTGTGGGTCTACATTATTATGTTTACTGATGACAGAAGGAAAGGTATGTTCATGCCCATGTACCATGAATATGAAAGAAAACTGATCATATTGTTAGCGTGAAGCACGCTTTTCTATTTGGGAAGGACAGAGGTAGAGACAGAAATGCACTGCAGAACCACTGTTTGCATTTGTACCATCTGATGTCTTGTGCAAGGTAGCTTGTCTAATTATCCATATTCAGCAAGTAATGCCTTAAACTTCTCTCTCTTTATGACATCAGTGGAATCTGTTCCAGCTGATTGCTTGTGCATGGTGGCTATCCTCTCTTGCAGGTGTAGTCACCTGTGAGGGAAATTACTTCAGAATCTGGCTCTGTCAGATGTAAATAAGGAGAAGGGGAAATGGAAATGCATGAGGATTTTTTTTTCTGCATACTGTTCTGTAGCCACTTTAAAGATGGATTGATTGATTTTTAAATCAGCCTGAAATTTTGTTTAAAGTTTGGATAGAAATCAGATCGGTCATCTCCTTTGGAACACCTCCACCTTATGAAATCCTTTTCATTATTAATGTCTAAAGGGGAGAGGTGATGTCTTCTCTGGCGGTAACTTCATTGTTTGTTTGAATTGTAACGGCTACAGTTCATTGGGCTAAGACCATTACTTGCCCATATATTGTGGATAAAGAAGAGAGGTGGGCAAACCCTGTCTTGCTTTTCTTAATGAAAATTTGAGATGGAAGGAAAATTGTCTTTTTCAGAAGTTAGCTGACACAGTATCTGCTTTGTCAATGGTTTTGTGACTTCAGAGAGTGTGATGGGTTTTTCTGGTTGCTTGTATATTTATTGCAGAAAGATAAGAAAGGCTTTTCTTAGTAAAATGTCATTATTACATATAAACTAGAATGTTTCATTTTATCTTTGATTCTTCTTGCTCTGCAAGGAAATGCTTGGAAATGAAGAAAGTGTAAGGTATTGGCATGATTCTGAAAACCTGAGTTCTCTGTTTGGGGTTTTTTTTACATTGCTTTTTTGGTTTGTTTTTTTTTCAAATGCATAGCCTTTTATAAGCTATAGCAGTGCCACTCCTTGCATTTGTGCTAAGTTCACTGGGGATTTTTTTTTATTTGGGCAGGCATTTGTATTCATAGGATGTGAACATACAAGACAACATAAACGATCTCCTGTAGCCCAAGTTCATGTCTGCTTCTGAGTTTGGATCCTTAGGTTTTACCTAAAAGTTTATCAGATCTGTCAGGAGTATCTAGCTGAAACAATTTAGCTTCCACACCCATCTGCACCTGTGCAAAATAAATTCTCTTTCCCACAATAATGTTTTATCTTGATTTAACTTCAAAGTGTCTTTGTTTCAAGATGACTTGCTCAAATACAGGTGAACAGGCATATATAACAACTGGTTACTTGATTGCTTCACTTTGTCATGAGTGAGTCTAGCTTCCAAATCTGGAAGTTCTTTAAGTAAAAAAAAAAAATCTAGTTAATTTGTTATTGAAACCAGTTCTGCTGATTTTGAAAGGAGTTTTGGAGGGAGGAGGAAAACCACTAAGATATATATTCCGTAGGTCCTGGAATGTGGTTGAAAAATGGGAATGTAAAGAGGGCTAGTGTCGTGTCATGCTACAGGGTAAGCTGTGCTGGTGAGAGGTGTACAGTGAGGAAGGAAGAGAATGCTGTGCAGTGAAGAAACAGCAGAACCATGGGCATGTAAATGCCACCTCATTTATCATGCTGCTATAACTGACTGCATTGTTTTTGTCTTTTGTCTCTCATAACCACATTGATAGCAAGCTACTGCTTCAGTTAGACAGTCGTTTATGAAAAATCTACCTTCCCAGGTCTGATCCTAGAAAGAGGATCCTTTAAACCCTACACTAAAAACCAGGAGATGCTTAATGCCTTTATAGATCTAGGCTTTATGACCCAAAGATAAAAACATGGGGGAAACAGTTTGGTTTCTAAAATCAGCTTGACTAAGATCTCTACTACATTCTCTTAATTTTTTCTCAGTGATCCCCAAAACAGATACACACACAGCTAATGGCCGAAGAAACAGTGTATATGTGTACCAGCAAGATGTAGATATCACAAGTGAATATGAACTTCCCAGTGGGGTTATGAAAAAAGGCAAGATTTCATTATGTTTTAAAGGTGCTGGTTCCATTTGGTTTATCAGTTGAGACAGTGACAGACTAAGCATTTAATGGAGGTTAGACATTTTAAAAGTATAATTTGTTTTGGTGTAGTGAGAAAGAAAATATTAATCATGGTCACAATTGGAATATTCTGTTTCATTTGATACCAGTTGTTTCACAGTATACATTTTTTTCATTGGAATTTAAGTGCTCAGTCTAACTCACTTGTCTGAATTACCTAAATTGTAAGGTTCGCAGTTAAAGGAAGCATGGAAAATATGATTGCTTTGCTGCTTTATCTTTAATCTGGGTGTCTTGTCAGCTCATAAATTACTTCTCTTGCTTGCTCATCTTTTTGGATCAGTGCAGTTTGTGTGGTGGTTTTTGTAAAAGAAAAAAAACCCTCATTTTTTTTCTACTCCTTTGTGTGCTACTGTGTCAAAATGGTTGTGCAGTGGAGAAAATATTCTGTTCTGCCAAAATATTTTGGTTTTAGAAATAGTATTTATGTGTGTGGGGTTTGTTTGTGTTTTTAAATCCAATCTTTAGTGACTTCGGATGAAAGTAACAGAACTTGGGGAAGGAGCACAACTTACCACCAAGAAGAGTTTGAAGATGTGAAGAGAAATTTTAAAAAGAAAGGTTGTACGTGGGGACCAAGTTCAGTTCAAACAAAGGATCGTGCAGATTGTAAGGACAAGTATGTCTACTACATTTTGTTTGTTTGATAATACTGAAGCATTCTTGGTAACTGAATCACTGACAGAGGTAGTGAATATGAGAAGTTCTGCAGTCTCTAGTTACAGCAAAAACTCCTACCTTTTAATTTAGAAACTGCATTAATAATGAGTAGCTCCCCCACTTAGACTTGAGGATAAAACGCCTACTTATTTTAAAGTTTTAGTGGCTCTTATCTCTTACCCTTTATCTCTTTGGAACATAATGGCATGCTGAGCTACTAATGCATACCAGACGTTCGTGGCCTGTCTTTCCTGCCTTTCCTCACATTAACTTGAGGAACTACAAGCATGGCTCCAGTGGGCACTTTCAGTATGATTAAGCTGACTTGGCTTAGGTGAGACACAATTCACACAAGCAACATCATTTATGCTGACAAACAGAGAGGGAAAGGGTTCTGAAAATCAACTGGACACCTTCACTCTCAGAGTAATGTTTTCAATGTCTCAAAAGTAGAGGTTAACAGCTTTTCTGAAATAAGAAATCCTTTTCCCTAATACAATTATATATAGTGCCTTTTTTTTTTTTTCTTGGTAAGGCCATCCACTCATTTACCTCTGTCAGGAGTTGGTTCCAGACCATCTCTTGAAACTGGCTTTATAATATTTTTGTTTGCTTTAAAGTCACTATGTTTAATAAACTTCCAATATTCACATCATTTCTTTGAGATGATGAAACTTTTATCCAGATTTTCACCAAGTTGTACTGTTCAATAGGTAGTCAAGGCCCAGTTTTCATTGGCTTTCTTTTTAGGCATGAAATTTTCATCATATAAGGAATACCTGACATAAAGCATATATGCATTTATAATCATATTAATCTATCCTAGTACATATTTCTTTTTTTATCTTTGGAAAGCTTTACTGTTTTCAAGTAATGTATTACATGCTTACAGTTTGAAAAGAAATCAATTTTCTTACAAAGTATATATAAGCATGGCATCTTAATGTCTTACATGGTCTGTAATGTTAAAATAACTATTGTTATTGCAGAGTAAGACCCCTTTCAGATGGCAGCAACCCTTGGTCAACGGTTTTAATGAAAAATCAGAAGGGTGTTCCCTTAGCTTCACTATTTGTGGACCAAGGTAAGAGCTATCTTTGAAAAAAGTGAAAGTTACCATATAATGACATTAAATTTACCTTCAGTGTTATAAATTGTATTGCTTGAATTCCTCTAGGATTATGCAGATTATTAGAAGAGTAGATCTATAAAAAGTGCCAGTGTTAGCATCTTTACCTCCATCATTGTCAGCTAAGAAATATACATGGTCTGTGAGCAGTACCACATAGAGATTCTTTCCACATTTTTGAGTTGCAGACTGATCTCTGTTGAGATCTGCAGTCATCACTTTCTCATTTCTTTTTAAAAGAATCTAAAGCAGTAATTGTCTTGACATTTAAGTAATCATTAATGACATTCTTAGTGGGCTCTGCATAATTGTTGAAAAAATGCATAGTTGTTTAAAAATCTGTAAGCCCTGATGTATTCCCAGATATTAGTTCCTTCTTTTTTTCGAATGAAACCTATTCTCTAAATGTTCAAGAATGAATAGAGAGATTTCAAATCCTCAAGTAGCTTAGGCAACATTTGGCTATTTACAGCTAAAATTACAAGGAAGACCATATTAAAGGCTCTTAGGATCAGGAACATAATAGTTGCACGTTGCTTTTTATGTCCGTTGCTATAATGTGCTGTGGCTATAAAATATTCTAAATAATTTTCAAATTTGCACACCCTTTCTATGCTACAGATCCTCTTATCTGAGAAAATTAAGTTACCAGTGTCAGGGGAAAAACTTGTGATATAATTGGGTGTCCATACAAGCAGCTGGATTTATGCCAGCTGGAAGAGGAAATGGTAAGCTGCTTGGACACTGCTGGAAAAAGACATTTTCATCTTCATGTATACTGGTAGGGGGGTATAAATCAATGCTTCACAAATAGTAATTCTATAGATTTATTAGCTTACTACTAAACCTCCCCATGCAAAGTTTACATATTTGAATTTCAGATATTTACTTATACATTTTACCCAGACCACCATAAACTAAGGAGTTAATTGGAAAAATTTCTAATAACTGACTGGATTTTGGAACACAGCTTAATTGAAAGTGTTGTAAAGAATGTGTTCCAGATCTTACCTGGCAGTTTGTATATAGTAAAATACATCTTTGTAACCCATACACAGAAATATTTTCCATGCTATTGGAAAAGCACTACCAAAGTGTTGCAAACATGAAGCAGTTTAGGAGAAGGATGTGTTTCTGCATCTCACAATGTGAGTCTGAGCTTCTGACAGCATCTAAAGGGGTTGTACAGTACCCCTCAAGATTAATACTTGTGAAATTGAAAGCCTGATGTACCTCTGCAGACATGCAATAGCAAAACAGTTGAATTGCAATCTTAAAGGATACTGTGATGTTTTACAGGTGTCTGTACTGATAAGAAACATATCCCTGAAGGTTTGGACAGTAAGAGACCAAAGCCAATTAAGTTGCCCAATCAGGCCTATATTAATCTACCTCTTTGGAAAGATGATCAGGGAGAGAATACAGTAGAACACGAGAGCTTTGAAGAAGGAACCTCTGCTAGTTCTACAAACAGTACTCCTCAAATGACACCTACGAACAGTCTGAGCAGGACACTGCACAAAAAGAAGACTGATTCAGTGCTCTATGGGTGTGCTGTCCTCCTTGCATCTGTTGCCCTGGGCTTAGATATTAGAGAGCTGAACAAATCACAGGGTCCGGATGAACTCTTGCCTAAAGATGAGAAGAAGAAGCGTGATGGAATATTTCAGCGTGCTTCAAAATTTCGCAGGAGTGCCAGCCCTACACGACTGCAGTCCAAGAAAGAGGAAGCAAGTATTCCATCCCTTAATCCAGCTGCAAATACTGTGAATCTTCTCTCTATGCCCTCCATTTCCACAAAATGCCTACTTCAGTCTGACAGTGAAGATGCTTTTGTAAGCACTGTGCTTGGTGATTGTGGTCAGCATAGTTCCAGTGACGACTTTTTATCTCAAACTTCTGAAAGTAAGAGAGAACAGAGGATACAGCTGGCTCCCAACACAGTTTCTACACAATTGAAAAATCAGCCTTTTAATCCTGGTCTGAAACAGGAATCTCAAAACATGCCAAAAGATTCCTCCACAAAATTGAGTATATTGGGTCACAGACGAACCTTATCAGATGGGAACCATTTTCAGATGACAGGTGCGTAATTAAGAACTTCCATGAATCCTTAAGTCAAGCTGTTGATAAAAGCTTAAGCTCAAAATAAATTCTCCAAATCTGTATAAATTCACGGTCAATGAGTTTTTGAAAAGAAATTCTGAATTTCAATACTGGTGTTCAGTGGTGGCTTACATGTAATATTCTTTATCGTACTCTAATCATGTGTAATTCCTCATAGAAACTAGACAAATTCATGGCGCTTTATTCCAGTATTAATGTTCATCCTGTTGCTGAGTAGTTAATGCTCTCCCTGTACATCTCTTTTGTAGCAATAGAAAATAAATTGTGATGGCCACTAGCAGAGAGAATAGATGCAAACATGTTACCTGAACACCACTGGTCTTGTCTTAAAAGATTCCCTACACATGTACAAGCCTCTTTATTTCTCTCATGGGGAAAAAAAGTCCCTAGTGTTTATGGCAACCCAGTTTTACAAATGGCAAGGAATTTAAGTAGTCCTATAGTTTAAATTGGTGGTTTTATTTTTGGACTTTCTTTCCCCTAGCTAACGGAGTTGTTTCAACCAATAATGTCTCCAGACTACCAGTTCTGTCAGTTCCTGGAGCTCTGCATTCTCCATCTCTTCATCGAAGAAGCAATCACAGTGCTGCTCCAACTGAAAAGCAGAGTGCCGTCAATATTATATCAAGGCCTCGACCTTCTTCTTTAAGAAGTAAAATTGATGCATGGCAGATTATTCCACGTGTTATTAAACCAAACTCTAAAGACTCTGAATGTTTAGAGGGCAATGTAGATCCAGATGTTAACTTCTTGCCAGATACTGAGGAAAGAACTAACTGCCACATGCCCTCGTTACTTGATATTGATGTGGAAGGTCAAAACAGAGACTGTACTGTGCCTTTATGTAGAATGAAGAGCAAAACTTGTCGGCCATCTATATATGAACTGGAGAGAGAGTTTCTGTCATGAGTGCCTTTCATTTTAAAAATGTTTGCTTCTTAAAGGGGAACAAATATGGAATTCTTGTCTGTCTAACGCTTTGTGCTGCTGTTTTCTGATGTACTGTGACAAATAGTACCGAAATTATTAAAAAGGGCACCTAATTAAGTGTAGTAGGTGCCTTTTTCAAATGTTCCTTGGAATTCCAGGTAGTTGCTTTAAAAGCACAATGCTGCAAAAATAGTATTCTAGGTGAACTTTGTAAATCTATTTTTAATAACTAAAATAACATGCCCACCTCCCTCTGCAGTGTCACAGAAGTTTTCTTTAGGTTTGAGAGGTTTTGCTAGAAATTTTAACTCTTGCACATGGAAAAAACAAATGACATAAAGCGAGGGTGTGTTCTGTCAAGAAGAGTTTCACCTAAGAAGTGATTGTTTGCAGCTTGCCTCTGTGGCCTGTAGATTTAGAGAGGGATACAGGGGATTGAAGGTGCTGGTACAGGAGGCTCTGTTCACTGCTCCTTAAGGAGGTGCTTGCTTGTTGGCATTTGATACTGCAGTTGGTTAAGTACCAGCAGCTGAATTTGCAGTCTTTGCCCTTGGTTTTTGTGAGAACTTACAACTGTGTTCATGAGTTTCTCCAGAAAGTTACACTGCTTATATAAACATTTCAGTTTCAGCCACCATATCGATTTGAGAGAGTAAACTTTAGTGTTGCGATTGGAGTAAAGGTATTTGACATACTTTGTAATGTGAAACAACATTCCTTGTAGGTAAGGATACACTGGAACGTAAATATTTGTACTCTTAACCTTTTGAAGACTACAGTGTTTGCACTGAAAGCAATTTTCTTGGGTTTGAATTTTTTGTTTGTGGTGGAGGGGTTTTCCCCCCTTCTTGTTTTTTAAATTCTGCTGCACCTTGTATTGAAGAAAGATGGTGGGTTTTAAGGGTAGTTGATTTTAAGTGAGCCAATGGTGCATTTTATTGCACTTCATTTTAAAACTACTATAACTTAATATGAAATCTTTCAGTATAATCTCTGTAGCTTTTCTTCCTAAGGTACTACACTGAGTGCCTGCTTACTCATTTAGGAATTAAAGGACAAAACCAGATGTGCTTGAATGGTTTTCAGTGATAGAAGGTTCCAGAAAATTCCAAGTAGTTAATTGTTGGGGGGAGGAACATTTAGCCTTGATAACACTGGTAGTTTAAATTTTTACAGTGTCACTAAGTGAATGATTAAATAAGATCAAATGTACAGTATACTTTCCCTGATGAAAGCATTTTTAGAATTAAAGAGACATCCCTTATTTTCCAGTATTTGAAGTCTTAATTTTGCAGATCATTTGACATTTAAATAGTTTTTAAAAATAAAATTAGATAGCATTAGACTAAAACTACTATGTTCCCATCAGAAAACTGTTTTGTTAAGACCTTTGTTTTAAATGTTTTCTTTTCCATTGCTCTGGGGTATGGAAGCTCAGTTGTTAAATAGAATACACAATTGCTTAAAGCTTCAAAACCAAGGGATTAAAAAAGAAAGTTTCTGTTCTAACACTGGTATGCATTATAGTGTCTACCTTGAGGATGACATATACAAAACAGAATCATAAGTCCTAATCACACAGAGCAGAACACAGAAAATGCAACTTCCCAGCTCTCAAAGTGAACACAGAAAAGGATTTCCTTAAAGTATTAGTTTACTGAAAGACAAAACCACTAGTTGTCTGTAAGTCTAAATGCTTGCATAGCAGATTATTAAGTTACTACATTTTCTTCAAACCTGTTTCTGTTTCAGTATTCTTAGTTTTTTGTCAGCATGATTCAAGTTGCATACTGTTTTGTCTTTCCTTTAAACTCTGATTTTGCCAGAACACTTTAATAGATTGTCTATTCCAGTTTTAATACAAAATGTTTTTCTAAAATAAAATCATGAATCAAATTTTAAAGGTATAGCTTGATAGCAGTTTTACCTTCAAGGCTTAATTAGTATTTTGGAGCATTATGTGTATTTCAACTCTTTTTTGATCAATTATTCCTGTATAATACTGAGAGAAAATGAGCTGATTTTATTAAGTGTTTCTGAAGAAAGTATCTTTGTTTGGCTTTCTACAGGAAAATCTCAGGTGCTGAAGTATTTTGACTTGTAAACTTCTGTTAAGTTCTGTTCCATATTTTTAAGGTTTATATAATTTCAAGTGTTGAATTTTGCACCCCACGTTTTGTAATCATTAGTATCAGCATAAAAAGTCCTTTGAGCTGTATTATTTTCACTTATTAGTGGCTTATCTCTCTTGCAATTAAATGAAGATTTCTATTCCTGTTCAGTGGATAATTTCCCATAAGATTGGGAAGATTGGGACATATGATATGGCCAGCCCAGTGCATTCTAAGTAATTTAGAAGTTTGTATTCCATCTCTTTTCTGAGACAGTTTAAGTAAGCCATCTCAGATATTTCTCTGATGTGATGCAATTTTTTAAAACTGTAGTCTGTAGTGCTTTATAATTATTTTTATGGTTTAAAATTATAGGCCAGTCTTCAATGTAATTAAAAAGAGAAAAAGAAAAAAATTATTTCAATCGTGGTATCACAGTCTGTATTTCACTTGTCACCAGAGAAACTTTCTGTAAAGTTATGGGAATCTGGTATGCATTAAGTGAGCTGTCTTGGTTAAACGGATATTTATTTCAATGTAGGTTAATAGCCTGACCAAAAAATAATTTATGTTGATTGTTTTAGCATAAAACTGAAGGTGCTTACACTACAAAGATTAAGATAAACACTTGATATTCCATTTTACGAAACCTGATGATTTAAATGTTTTTATTTAAAAAAAATAAATGTTTTGTAGCTACTGTATTGCAAAGTGACCTGAATTTTTTTTTTTTTAAATATTTTTTAATGCTTTCTTAACACATACAAAGGAGTTCCCTGGTGAATAACCAGGAGCTATAAACACTGGCCAGCCTGTTCTTGGAACTTTATAGTGCAATTGTTACTCTAAGATTAATTATCCAGTACAGTAACATGAACATTCCTGTAATGTCTTGCTCTTGATGTGGGCCGAAGCATATGGCATAAGCTTGTTTTTTCTTTCTTGTGATCATAGTATGTCTCTTGATGCTTTTTACAATGTTAGCTGGGTATCTAGAGGAGATAGAGCAGTGGATATAAACAAACTCAGCATCTGATTCAGCATCAAGAATACAGGTAAGGAATAATTGTGGTTTTTTTGTTGGGAGGGTTTGTTGGTCGGGGGATTTGGTACTTTGGGGATTTTTGTTTGTTTTTTGGTTGTTTGTGGTTTTGAGCCTTTTTTTAGGGAAATGAAGCCAGTATTTTCCTTAGGATATTTTCTGACATCTTTTTTTGTGAGCTTCCCTCTTCCCCCATCCTGGCATTGGTGCATTAGCCCATCTTTCATTCAGGAAGAGGAAGTATCCATTTGCCCAGCAGCAATAAGCAAGATACAGCCAAGTCTCTAACAGTGCAGTGAAATTCAAAGGGAACTATATTGAATTTATAAGGTTGCAAGCCCAGTCTTATAAAGACATGCCTATGCAAAGCTTTCAGTGAGGCTGGCTACGTAACGAATACTTACGTGGCCTGTGAGTGTCAGTATTGAGCCCATATTATAAACCGAACTGAAGAGACAGATTATGCACAGAGTTATAATGGTAATATTAAGATCTGCATACAAGTGTGGGGTAATGGAACAGATCCTATTCTCACTAACCATCCTCCTTTTAAATGTAACTAGTCACGTCACTATGGTGTATTCATTTTGAGGAGCCAATGAGACTGTTGTCTAATACATTTTTGATGTAGTTGGTGATGCTTAAGATTGCAGTATTGGATATTCTAAGTTAAGGCCAGAGTCTTTGCAAATGTGTAGTGGATTTATTCCTGAGCATAAATGAATATGAACAAACTAAATATGAGTCAGTTATCTCAATGCTGTTAGGAATTCAGTATCCTTGGTTTAGTTAGTTTGATAAAATAGTTTCTTTAACCGAAAGAAGTGTGTTTTGATCTAAGAAACTGGAGATTAGAATTCAGAGCTATGCAAGTAGGATGGTTTTACTTTTCTATTTCACAGAATCACAGGATCGTTTAGGTTGGAAGAGACTTCTGGAAATGAAACAGTCCAAGCCCCTCTGATGAAGCAGGTTGCCCAAGAAGTTCATTGAAGTTGTCCATTGAAGTTGTGGTTATCTCCACAGGTGGAGACTCCACAGCTTCTCCGGGTAATCTGTTCCAGTGTTTGACCACCCCCACACTAAAAACACTTTCTCGTGTTGAGATTGAATTTCCTGTTGGTTTGGGTCGTGGGTTTTTTGGTGGGGGGGTTTGGGGGGGTTTTGTTTGCGGGTTTTTGGGTGGGTGTGTTCGTTTGTGGGTTGTGGGTTTTTTGTTTTGTGATTTTTTGTTTGTGCCCATTGCCTCTTGTCACTGGACAGTGCTGAGAAGGGTCTGCCCCTCTCTTCACCCGTCCCTTATCAGGTATTTATAAACAGTGATAATAAGATCCTCCAGGAGCCTTCTCTTTTCCACTCCCAGCTCTCTCAGCCTTTCCACATATGAAAGTCCTTTACTAGTCCTTTCTGGCCCTGCACTGGTTTTGGTCTACTGTCTGTATCTTTCTGGATCTTTCTTGTACTGGAGAACCCAGAACTGGACCCAGCCCTCCAGGTGTGGCCTCACCAGTGTGAGGAGCAGAGGATAACCTGGCACCATAACTAACGCAGGGTACTATTGGCTGTCTTTCTTTGCTGTAAGGACACATTGCTGGCTTCTGTTCAGCTTGTCCCCCAGGATTCTCTGGTCTTTTTCTGCAAAGCTGCTTCCCACATGGTTGGTCCCCAGCACGTACTGGTGCCTGGACTTGTTCCTCCCTAAATACATTTCTGCTTAATGAGATTCCTCTAAGCCCAGTTTTCCAGCCTGTCCAGGTCTCTGTGAATGGCAGCACGGCTATCTGGTGCATCAGCCACTCCTGCTGTTTTAGAGTGTCTGCAAACTTGCTGAGAATATACTGGGTCCAGGCAACCAGGTTGGCCGTGGAGGCGTTAAACAGCATCAGCCCTTGTATCAACCCCTGGGTTACTCCACTGATGACTTGCTAGCATTTAAACAAGTTGTAGTTAATACCATCTCATATTTTATTCATGCAATGTAAAATATTTTTTCTAAGTGATTTTGGTAATGGCAATTCTTCAATTGCTTTCCAAGGGTTTTTTTTTCTTTTTTTTTTTTTCTTTTTCCAGAAATAAAGGCATAATGACCATTCTCACATCTAGGCCTTAGCAAATTGCTTCAATAGTTGAGATCTGGCATCGAGATGGCCCGAGTTCAGTGCTGCTTAATGTAACAGTTCATATCTGCTCAATGTGTTTACAGTTTGCTTTAAAAGCAAAGTCATCCATTCACCCTGGGTGACTAAACTAGTCAGACTTCAATCAGATGTCAAATTTGGTGTTACTTCTTTCAGTGATCATTAATATGGAGTCTCACGCTCTGCAATACAACTAAGCAGATTTTAAAAACATTTGCATTGTATCTGAGAGCATCAGTCTTCCTTCCCACCACACAAACTACGCAGGTACAGGGTCTGACAACGTGAGTCTCTCATGGCTGCTGAAGAGGTTGATGAATGTTCTGATCTCCAAAGGGGAGGTGGAGATGGCACAACCTGTGAACCCCTCAGCAGAATGCTGTTAGCACTTTTCCAAAGAAAGGTGCCCAGCGCAGCTATACCTGCTGTAGCTGCTGAGTTATTTCCATGCCAGAGAACTTTCACATGTGCTACTGTCTCCCTGCTGAGTTCAAATATACCTAGCCAAGATCTTTGATGTAGCAGTAGTCACTATGAATAGTCTAGTCATCTGAGGGCTTGCCAATCAGGAAAGCAGATGGAAGTCTGCATATTTGGGGCCCAGGATGTTCCCCTCACTGTTTTGCAAATCACTTGAATAACTCAAAAGTTTCTAAACTCGCTTTTATGACAGACAGGATTAGGCAACAATGTTTTACAATTTTTTACTCTGCTACCTTCCAGATCAAAAATTATGTTTGCTCCTTGTGTTAGATGCCACTTATTCTGCCTGATAAATGTTATCAGTGGTTGGAGGGATGCAAAATTCAATTTTCCAGCCTGATGGAGAGAGGTAGTTGTGCTAAGAAGCAGGTGGATTGAACATTGGCTGTATCTCTAGGTAAGTCAAAGATACATACTAGATGTGTATTTTCCAATTACTTAGGTTATATTGAGTGCATCGTTCTTGAGAGTGCTGGGTAGTCTCAGGGTCTTTCCAGGGCCAGGTTATTCACCCAAAGGGAATCCACTTCTGTTCCAGAGCTGACCTGGGGCTGGTCATATGCCTTCTTGACTCTGTTAGGGAAATGAGTATATCTGTCCTTCAATGCACACACCATCTGAAATGTTTAAGGCAGAAGTAACACCTATTCAGTCACTGTAATTCTCATCAAAATACTTGTTTTTCTCGCTGTAGAACCCCTGAAACTGTTCACATTGGTGGTTCCACTCTTGATAGTGAAAATTCTCATCACCAAAGCCCTGATTGTTTATTTGTGATGCAGCTACTTGATAGTTGACACTGGGGCTAAGATACAAACCTGCAAATTTACCCACAAGAAATACTTGTTGGACAGATACTTGTGAGCAAGGCAATAGCCTTGTCTTGTTTTTTCCATCATACCTTAGCCAACTTTGGCCCACCAAAAGCGTGTCTTTTAAGTGCTTTTTCAGGTTTGGGTGGTTTTAACTGTGGTGGTTCTTCTCCAGTTAAGCAAATTCTATCAGTTTATAGAACCCGTCTATTAAGAAGAAAACATGTACTGTCATTATCTATAGCTAGAAGATGCAAAGAACAGATAGTGTCTAAGGCATATTATAAGTGTGTAGGACAGAGTCGTTACCCTTGATCACTTAGCAAGTTTGTGAAACTCTGCAAAATTAATATGTGTATTCTTTCAGGCCTGCAGAGCTACCATGGGTGCCATTTCCACAGCTGTACAGTGTATTTAGAAGAAAAGTGTGCATGTGACTGTTCTTTTGTTTGTGTGTTTGTGGTTTTTTTTTGTTTGGTTTTTGTTTGGTTTTTTCTAAACATGTTTCCAAAACCCTTCCAGAAAGTCAGGGGCACTAACTGTGTTTGCATATTTTGTGCTTGTAGATACTAAAAGCAAAGAGATACTCTTGTAGACATAAATATGCTCCTAGAGCAGTTTTCTCCACTTAATCTTAAAACTTTTTAACACTTTCAGGGTTTGCAAGGAAGAGGAATGGGCAGCGCTCCCGCTTTTTAGTTGTGTGTCAGACAACTATTCAGGTCTGGTTTATATGCTGAAGGTCATTCTGTGATAAAAAGCACTGTGTGAATGTCTATAATAGTATGAATATACATACAGGAAATGCTTTTCAAAATGAGAAAATCACCTCATTTTTTTGTGTGCAATGATTGCAGTGCTTGTTTTGAAAATTATTATTTTTTGTGATACTCAAATTTTTCTGAATAGCTGTGGAAGTCAGAATAGGATGAAGCTGTGTTACAGTTGAAAAGAAGCCTAAGTAGGAAAGTTTTGTCTTTGCTGCCTCCTTTTATATATAGTCCAATTTAAGTTTATCTTGCTGTTAGCAGTGAAAAATCTGGGATATCCTGTAGTATACAAAAGACTTCATAAAATAAAATACACGAAAAATAGCAGTTCAGGACTGACCATGTGAAGCAATGAGATACATGTACTATCAATATCTGATTCTTGTAATGCAAGCCAGTTAGCTTTTTGTCTTTGGAAGGAAAGTCAAAGGATCAAAACTGAAGAGTATTCATTCACCATGGTGTAACATGACAACAGGTTGGGTGACACCAAGTTGGGTAGGAGAGTGGATCTGCTGGAGGATAGAATCATAGAACATGCTGAGTTGACCCATCAGGATCGTCAAGACCATCTCCAGTTCCTGCACAGGACACCCCAAGAATCACTATGTGCCTGAAAGTGTTGTCCAAATGCTTCTTGAACTCAGACAGGCTTAGTGCTGTGACCACTTCCCTGTGCAGCCTGTTCCAGTGGTCAACCACCCTCTGGATGAAAAACCTTTTCCTGATACATAACCTAAACCTTCCCTGACTCAGCTTCATGTCACTCCCTCGGGTCCTGTCACTGGTCACGAGAGCAAAGAAATCAGTATCTGTCCCTCCCCTTCCCCTCACAAGGAAGTTGTAACTGCAATGAGGTCTCCCCTCAGTTTCCTCCAGGCTGAACAGACCAAGTGCCCTCAGCCACTCCTCACAGGGCTTCCCTTCAAGGCCCTTCACCATATTCATTGCCCTCCTTTGGACACTCTCTAACAGCTTAATATCTTTCCTATATTAGGAGCCCAAACTATACACACTATTCAAGATGAGGCCACCCCAGTGCACAGCCCTCTGCCCTTGAGGCAGTCAACAGCTCCTCCCAGTTAAGTATCTTACATAATATTCCTTCGAGTCCTGCCTCCAAGGCATTAATGAAGGCTATTTCCCCTTCTGAATAACTTCCTAGAAATCAGATCACTCTGGACTTTCTATTACATTCACAGTTTGGGAGGGAGACAAAGCAGTGTCCAAAAATCTCCAGCTGAGATCTAACTTGCATCATCTGTGTTCAAACCTTGTCATGGTCAAAATATAACTGCTGTTTTTCCCATTGCTAGAAGACTTGTTATCCTGTCTCAAAAAGAAATTAGGTTAATTTTTCAAGGGTTGTTCAACACATAGTAGCTGTAGTAGCTGTCCCTTGTCATCTTCGTGGTGCTTTCAAAGGGTCCTGATTATCTTTTCAAAAATTTGAAGGAAAATTGAAGATGAGATGCCTAGTTTGTAATGTACCACCTCCATTAAAAACAAACGAACAAAAAAACCCAGCACTATCTGTTCTTTCCACAGTCTTTTGAATTCCTGCTCTAATGGGATCAATTTTAAAACAAAGTTCTTCAGGCACAGCTAATTAGTAGCAGTTGGGTGGTTTTCCCACTTTCTAAGCTTTCTCTAGACTGCTTTTTACTTACTTAGGTTGAAGTCTTACCTTTACTTGTTGATCTTAATTGTACTCGTAACTGTTTAACATCTGACCCTGTTGAAAATATTGTTGCAAATAAGATAATATGACTTCTGGGCATCAGCTAATGAGGTGATGTCTTTGCCTACCTTCTGGGAATTGTATCACCACTTTCTTGTGGGTTTCTGGTTTTTTGTATTTAATACTACTGTGTTTATAATGAACTGTTTTGGGGGTTTTCTTCCAATTACATCTCTTTGTCTCCATGTACTCTTGCCATTTTTTAAACTTTTTTTCCTACTGGCTTTTCCCTTGTATTTGGTATGAATAAAAAATATGCAGTTTACCCAAGTCAGTGGTCTATAACTTCATTTCTCTCACACTGAAAGTGTTTGAAGCCATGCTCTTGATCCTAAGTTTCTAACTTGTATTTTCCTTTTGTTTTTCAGTCTATACTGAAGTCCTTCAGGCCCTGAAGTCTGGTTTTGTCAGTTTGGAGAAGGGAAACTGAAGAATATCCTCTTTTGAAATAAGTTCAGAAATATTTTTTTCAAAACTTGTAGTTCTTCTTGTATTTTGGACTACTGAGCAAGCATATGAATCTCTGATAAGTAAAGCTAGATTTCCATCAGTTCCCCATTTTTAATAAACCTTGTCTTTTATTATATGTATTCTGGTCATGATACTTCTCATACTGATTGACTTATAATCTTGTTCATTATATTAAGACTTTTGCTTTTCCTCATCTTTACTGTGGTTTTATACAACCGCCTAAGACTAGTTTCATTCACTCTTCTCTCTCATTGCTTTATTATTACCATATTTATAAATAAATGCCATTTATTTTAGGACAGTGTCCAGGCTGCCTCATAATTCTCCTGTATGCCTTTCTAACCATATTTAAAGTCCTTCTCGCTAGGTTGAGAAACCAATGTGGTAGATGGAATAGCTTGTCTAGGTAGGCTTGTTGCCAGAGGTGTCCAATATCAAAGAGTTAAAAACACTATATCTACATGTTATCAGTTCAGTGACCTCTCCCATGCCACTTTCAACAATAATTAACAGTGCTGTTTCGGGGAAGATTAAAAAAAATGTGCTCATGTAATTGCATTTAGTTGATGCAGCCAGTGGAGTTTGCATTTGGGGTTATAAAGTTCAAATACTTCAGAAGCTTTACAAAGTGTTTAAAAGGCCAGTTGGATGTAAGCTTCTGAAAACTTTTACTTATGCAGTCTTTTTACTTTGTGACATGTTTTAATTTTTTGTCTTGAAAATGCAACATTGAACAGCATCTCTTAAGGTGGCTTTTCTGCACTTTTCAGTGCAATGAGTTCAGCAGGAAAGTTGTAGCTACAGGCAGTTCAAACTGGAGATCAGACCCTGGTTCCAGGACAAGTTTGGCATTTGATCTTAGGCAAGTCACTGAATTTCTTTGTAGCTTGCACTGTAGCTGTGGTCTGTAAGATGAGCACAAGGACTTCATCCTTTTTTGTAAAGCACTTTTAGAGCTGCGATCAAAGGCACCACGTTTCAGCGGTAAACAACAGCTGCAGTAGTTAATGCCTTGACTTCACACACAAAGGGGAGCTCTAACACTCAGCCTGGGAACTGAATTAACTGCAGCTGTACATACTTTTCTTTCACAGCACAGGTTTCTGCAAGTTAAAGTTTAACTTTGGTAAGGAATAATTCCAGTCACAACTGGTTGCAATGATTTAGCCAGTAACTGCCACATTAGGGAAATAATTACACTGAGTTTCGTGGAGTTTTCTTTAAAGATTCTCATGATTGGTCAAAGCTATTATAATTTAGCAGAGATTTCCTGTTTCATACAAAAAAAATGCTGTTACATTGTTCTCTGCCACACTACATTTATCAGGATACTAGCTATTTTCTTTTGTTTGAATTAAAGGACTGTACTTCAACCACTGTTGTTCAGTACTACTTTTGTAAAGCTGTATTACCTGGTTGCTCCCCATTTATGAGGGGGCAGCAAATATGCAAATATTCTTTAAAGAAGAATGATGTTACAGCTTATTATCCCAAATGTCAGGACAAGTTCTGCATGCTCCTCTTCACCATAGCTTTATCTCTTAGAACTGCTCCATCTTTACCTTGGAGAAGAGATTTAAGAAATTAATGTGAAATATAATGGTGAGGGAGAAGAGTTACTCCATCATTTACATTCAGGCATCTGACTCTATACAGAAATAAGTACCTGCTGTGAATTGGAAGAAAAATGAGCTGTGAATGGGTCTCTAAAGGCTCAGTTGATTGTACAGAAAGTCTTGGCTCATAACTGAGCTGCAGAAATGGAATGCCTAGAGCTATGCTGTAAATCTCATCTCCCTAAAATACAGATCATTCAGTAGTACACTGTGGAGCTAGAGTGAAAAATGGTTCATTACTACCACTGTTGATCACCAGTATCTCTGTGCATTAAGGGTATGAATATGAGATATGATTAGTCAGTAAGCTTGAAAGAATGTGTGGTTTAAAGCCTCCAACTTCAAACTCCAGAGGTAAGCAGCTGATGGAAGAATTGCACTATGGCACTGTGTCATGCCAAGAGTCAGTTCTTTAAACAAGCCAAAACACAGTTCTCTGCCCTTAAAGCTAACCACCTAGAAAAGTGAGGAGGTGTTTTCTACAAAGTTGCTACTGATTAATAGTCACCTCTTTGTTCCCTTTAGTTTTTGATCATGCAGCCTTCAGTAGTTGTAACCTGCCTGCTGTGTTTGTACACAAACAGCGTGACAGTCAGGGACCCATAGGAAACCACAGCCAGTCCCGTTTATTTCATTGATGTATCACTTGTAGTTATAGTTAGAAGCAGAGACTTTTCAATGATATTTTTTTTTGGCAAAAGAAAAGAAAACTGTCAAAGCCCAAAACTTTTTGTCAAAGCATGTGTTTGATAACCAAATTATCCTTGCTTTATCTCTGATATCCCAACATTTTCCCATCACTGAGAAATTATAAGTCTCTTCATTAAGGTAGAGGTGTCTTAAAGGGATACCTTGTATTTACTTGACCTTCATGTATCTTCTTGGATTTCTTACCTTACAAGTGATTTTCCTATTAATGGAGTATTTTGAAGTAAAGTTTATCACACAAAAGTTTGAAATAAATAGATGCCAAAAGCTTTGAATCTTTTCACACAAGACAGAATAATTCTGAAGACGAATCTACTTCAATAGAATGGACCTTGGGTATTATGGTATAAACTAATTTCTTTACCTCTTTTTAAGGGTAGAAACACAGCACTTACATCATGGCCAGACTTCAGCATACTTTTAGTTCTCTCCTTGTCACAGAAGAACATTTTACTCTTCTTTCTTTGAACTACTGTATAGAGTTCATAGCTGAGCAAGGTACAGCTGATTGTATTTCAGCAATAACTGCTGCTTTCCTCTGTGCCCTCAGACTTGTACCTTTGTCATAGGATTTTAAACCATCTTACAAATGCCTTTGGAAGTTGTCCTGAAAGCCTAAGATCTTCTGTATTTAATGATGTTTCAGTTGCTCACTCCTTGGTATGCTAGGTATGTTCATTTGATGGATAACTATGCTGGTTTTCATAAGACCTACTGTAATCAACTTTCAGATGTAATTTGAATCATGTGATGAGTGGATGAGAAATAGTAAATGAAAAGTGATATCTTATAAACCTGTGAACTTAAAACCAGATGCTACCAGAAACAAAGTTTGCCCGATGGCACTTCATGCAGTAGATGAACTTGCTGTGAGACTAAAGAGAAAATCAAGATTAATCCACTCTCCTTGGTGAACCCTGGAGACTGTTCAGATTATGACAACTGGATTTGCTAGGATGCTGAAACACTGGGGTTTTGCTGTGAGGAAAAAATCCAAGACATCTTTTGGTACCTAAAGCATCAAATAGAGGCAATTGCTGCCTCCTTTTCCCTCTGCCCCATACTGATAATGAGTATAGCAACAGAATGGAGCTGCTTTCTATTCAAATATAAATATTCAACACCTGTTTGCCCCTGCTGATTAGGGATAAAACTGAACTTTAACCCATTCAATTATCAAACCCAGTTAGACTCTTTATTTCTCCAGTAATCATGGAATGTGCACAATGCCAAATTCCTCTGCTGCTCACAGTGATGAAGTTGGGAACAGCAACTTCAGCTGTGAAAAAAAGTTGGTTTTGCATTTGGAAAAGTAAGTATCATCTTGCAGATTAGCTTCAGGGTAGAACACTGAACCTTTATGCTCCAATTAATTAACTCTTGTAGCACTGTCAGGTAAGAATCCTGATAAGAAAGTAATTTATTGGAATTGCATGCAATAATGTAGCAAAACCAATGCAGATAAATAAAACCAGAGTTCGTTTACCCATCTTGATTAATAAGCATGATGATGTGTATGCAGCAATGCAGCAGGATTATTACGTTTGCAAGTAACATAATTAAGGAAGCTAGGATTGCATTCCAAACACAGTAAAACTAATAGACTCAAAAATGTTGGGGTTTTTTCATTTATTTTTTAAAGCTCAGGGGTGTCTTCCTGCTTCTGCAATATGGTGTCATAGGATTACATGGGAGAAATTGTATTTGAGCTTCCTTCACTGAAATCTCAGCTGACTGAACTAGTGCATTTGTGGTTTGAGGGGAGGTTGTAGGATGACTGTAAAGAGTAATTCTGCAGCATTAATTCAGGTTCTCTTCCCTGTGATTGTACAGAGTAGGGAGATATTGCAAACCAATTGGCTGGGTGGAAGATGAAGGTTGACTGGACGCAGTTCCCATATAAGGAAGGTGCAGCAATACAGACCAAAATCTGGAAGACCATCTGCTGATTGTACAGGGGGTGGCTCACAGGATGATGGTGCTGCAAGACCCGAGGGGCCTGACTTGAGTGGAGGAAAATAGGAGTCACACATGTGGCTGGCTGAAGAGTCCAGCTTTCCCTGGGTCATGATTAAGGGGAACTTTATTGTGTCAGCATTGTGGATGTATAATACTGCCACCCTTGTTTTTGAATAGTATGTCTAAGGCTCCAGGAAGAAGGAGAGGCCCAGTTTTTCTGCCTTGCTGCTTTAATTCCCTTTTAAGACCTTGTCGAAGTGCCTCTGTACAAATTATTCTCTTGCAAGTTCACTAAAGTGTAAGATATCAGTCCCTTAACACATGTTGCATAAATGCTTCTGGGGATGAATTAGTGGGGAAATTCTTATTTCAAAATGTCTTTAAGTTTCATCTCAACGAATTAAGAGTTTTATTTTCTGAAATCAAAAAGAATTAATAAAAGAAGCATATAATTGCTACAAACGTAACCTTGAATCTCAAAAAAAAGTTCTAAAGTGCCTTTAAATGACTTTTGTAGCTGCATAAAAATCATTAGCTTCTTTGAAGCTTCAGTCCTGTCCTTGAACTCTTTGAGTATGAGACTAATAATTAAGGTTAAAAAGTTGGAGGTCTTGGTAGGGCTGTGTAGATGTAAAAGAAGTTGGGATTTGAATCCTGAGAAGTGATCTAAACCATTTACTCTACCAACCTTTCCATCTCTCTTGTGAAAGCAAAGTGAGCCAATTTTCCTAGTAGTATCCAGCTATTTGGGTTTAGTCTGCCAGTTTGGTTAGGAAGTTCTCTCTTCTCTGAAAGGAAGTGAGTGGGGAGAGACTGGAATGCCAAGGACTAGAAAAGCAAATAAACTATGCTGATTTCTTTCTCAGATGTTTTTAAGTCAAAATAATTGGAAAAAACCAACCAAACAAACAAACAAAAAACCAACAAACAAACAAACAAAAAAATCCCCTGGGAAAAGCACCCATTCAAATGATAAGCTTAATAGCTTACAGTTATTATTTCTCATCCAAAAATGCTTGGCCCCGTTGAATCCATTTCTGGCAGAAGGTGGAAGTACCTGCAAGTAGCATAATTCCATGTTAAAAAAAAATAAAAATTATGCTTTTTGACAATAGTTGCAGACTTTTTCTCCACAAAAAGCTTGTTATTTTAAAAACACTTCTGATATAGTAAATTGCTTGTACTTTTACAAGTCCGTCAGGAGGACTTGCCAGCAACAAGTGCTGGCGTGAAAAAGGAGAGCAAGCAAGGAATGGAAGTCTATCTTAGGAGTATTGTTTGATATCTGCAGGAGGGTAACTCCGTAAGATGTTAGGTTTGAGTTCAAACTTGTGATGTTTTATCTCATGCCAATGCAGAAGTTAACCTCGAGAGAGCGAGGGCAATTTTTTTTGGGTAGAAAGCCAAGCGCTGCTTTGGCGAGCCGAGTTGGGCGCGTTGTGGCCACCAGGTGTCACCGGTGTGTGCTGTTCGGAGGGCACGGAGCAGGGGTGTTAAAATTTGGTGGTGTTTGTTGGCAAACGGGCCGGGGAAACCACGGCAGGCAGAGGGGGTACTGCACGGAGTAAAAGCTGTATGTTATTGTTCTGAGCGCTGTTCTCCGGTAAGGCTCTGCCACGCGCTTTGTAAACTCTTCCATCTCTTCCCTAAATCTTCCCCGGGACGTTCACCCATTAACACAATGAAAACTGCGATTTTCTGCACGCTCCTGGTTATCCAGAATCGGCTGCGGGCATGTATGGACGGGTTTGAAAAGCATTCATGTGCTTCTCTGTTGCTGGTTTTTACCACTGCCATGTGCATGGTGGAGTAATGATGGTAAGTAGCAGTAGTATATGACAAGGAACAAGCTCCAAAATTTAAGGAGAGAAGTATGCAGTACAGGATGGGTGTCCTAAATAGTGAATCTCTAGCCTTGGGCAAGTTCCTTTAGCCTTAGGACCAGAGATTAAGAATGGCTTGAGGAGATGCCATGAGATTTAGTTACCTCAGTTTTTCAATTTGCTTCCCTTTGGTTTAAAGAGAAGCAGTATTAGGTTTAAGAGTAGTAAAGGCCTTTTAAATATGGACACGGATATTAAATCCTAAGTATTTTTATTTAAAGGACCAAAAAGAAAGATGAAAATTACAGACATACCCCATTTTATAAATGTCATAGTTTTCATAAACTTTTTCTGATGAAGGTTTTCTCTTACTTTAATCAAGGAGAAAGAGATCCTTTTGCTGAAGGCCCCATCAGGAACATGAGAGATATGGTTCTACTTCAACTTCTCTTGTGTGACTTTGTGAACAAGGCTCTAGGAGGAGACTTAAGTAAGTGTACAGGAGAAAAGAAACTTAGCAAGGGTCTGTTTGAGGAAGACTAGCGCTGACACCCCTCTTTTTTCTTTTGACACCTTCATCTCTGGGCCAAAGAGGTTTGGATCAGGTCTGTGTCCTAATATTTAGCTCCTCTTGGAGCAACAGATGCTATTCTTCTTTTCCATTCTGCCAACAGAAAATTATCTGATGTTACTATTGTGTTGCAAAAGTCATTCAGCTATGTGAGCTGCTTATCAGTGCTAGTTATGCCTTGCAGATATGCTGTATGTCCTGGCTACTCTTAAAGAGCCATTTTCCCCCTCCTTTGATTGCTTTTCACTCTCTTAGGGCTTCTGTAAGGCTTTCAGATTTGCTTCACTTTGTGGAGGTATTGAAAAAAATGCACTCTTCTTCTGTATCCTCATTTCTAGAAGGAAGGTGACACAGGTACTTCTGTTAGACCATGATCCTAGCATGTCTTCTATTGTTTCCAATGCTGAAGTTTCCCATGGGTTGACAGAAGAAACAGTATTAGCCAGTACACTAGACCACATGATTTTTCTTTTGTGTTTTGCCTACCACTGTGACCTTCATGTGTCCTTAAAAGCAGGTCAGACTAGTGCCTCTGGCAGCACTTTTCTCTCACCCATAAATAGCAAGCCAGCAATTACAGAAAGCCATGGTGATTAGAATTGGTAATATAGCCTTGGTATATAATTCCACAGCCACCCAAGAAACTAAGTTCTAATGACTTTCTACAACTATGTCATCTTTTATTATTGCTTCTCTACATGCATTCTATGTCATTTCTATGATTAATTAATTCTCAGACATGAACATTGCATTCTTTGTGTCATTTTTCCTACGGTTCTCAAGAACAGATCAACCAAGTGCTCTTAGGAGCATGTCTGCCATCAGCAGCTAGTGTTGCAGTTTGTACAGTGCTGACGAACCTTGCAATAGCAGCTGGAAAAGACCAGCTTTCTTAAGGTGTTATTTTTCTCCAAACAGCAGTATTGTCACTGCCAATGTTTGCCTGAACTGATCTCCACTGAATATGCTTCTGTGCCTGTGTGCAGTAACACTCTATTTCAGTAAGTATTCTGGGGGCATATGTTGCTCACACCCAAAGTTCATAATTTTCTTGCACATATACTGTGCCTTATGCTGCCTTTTGAGGTGTTTGTAGAAAACTTGCTCTGTCTTTTGGTGTAAAAGCACACAAGGATGATAATTCCATTTTAAACCTTCTAAAACAGGGATGTCCCTTCTCAGGAGGACACTCTAGCTCCTTTTCTCTGTACTAGGACACAGAGATGAGCACAGGCTGACAAGGCCGATAGGGGTGTTTCTCCAGTGTTTACTATGCCTGCATGCCTCTGCATTAGTTGTATTGTTTTCAGTCTTTCCCCTAGTGATATCATTTAGATGACCTTCACATTGCCTCTCAAACTTCAGTTCTGTTCCTGTAGCCCTGTCGAATGCTTTCGGAAGCCTTTCATTCTGATCTGCTCTTGTCCTTTCAAGATGTTGTCCATACTTTGCCCGCTATTCCTTCAGGAAGCTGTGCTACTTTCTTCTAGGGGAAAAATAAAAAAAAAAGCACCAGGAACAGATTTTAAACCATAGAGTATTCTGCAACAGTATTTGCTGCCATATGGCATATAGGAAGTGCATACTTAACTCTTGTTATCTAGAGGAATATGTCAGAACCATCAAAAATTATTTAAAAATATTGAGCTTCCAGGTAAAGATAAGAATATCTTGCTAGTTGGCTGTAATTGTATTTATCAAACATTTCATGCCCTAAATAATTGCTTCAATTACTACTTCTTCCTGCTGCAGCTGGTAAATTCAGTTTGTTATTAAATTCAGTTAATAAACTTTTAAAAAACATTTGTAGAGTTATTGACAAAGGATATTCCTGGGAGCATGAATTACTAGGCAGTAGAGCACTAAAAATCTACCTGTCACATCAAAGATACCTGAGAATTAATGTTGCGTGGGGTTTTTTTATTCCTTCATTGTATGCATTCTATAAATCAAATCCAGAACCAATCACCCTTAGAAAAATAAATATATCTGATATTAGCTCTTTGTTCCCAGCTGTAACAGACTGTTCTTTTAGCTGTGATTTTGTTTCTGTTTCCTCAATTCAAAATCAAATCATTCCCATAGAAGAAATTGGATCCTTCATATCCATTTTCAGTTTTTCTGTTTTGCCTCTAAATTCTATTTTCTTAGAACATGGACCTTACATCTGTATGTAATTTGCTTCTTGTGAAAGAGTCAATTGGTGTGTTTCAGCTCTTGCAGACAGGATCCCTTCACAGAAATCTGCCCTGCCACCTGTGCTGCCTCCTGTTATACAACATTACAGCATTTGCTCCCTGCACATGGTTCCAAAAATGTGCAAAGTTACTAATTCTCTTCAATTGGTTTCCACATGCTGAAGATATTCACCCTCCTTTGTCTCCCACTCTTTTTTATTTCCCAATTCCTAGCACCTAGCTTTCTGAGGTATCTTCTGAAGCTCTTTGCTCCGTGGTAACTCGTTTTCAGTTTCCTTTATCACAGGTGCTTCTCATCGAGTGTTTCTGCACTGAAGGAGCCAACAGCTTGACAACCTTTCCTGTGAAAAAGCCTATCCCTTTAGCCATCTGCTCACACTCTGCATCTCTGATATCCGACTAGAGAATCTGTCACATCTGACTTCATTTAGTCACAAACACATAGCTGTAAAACATGAAAAGAGCTTTTCTGTTAGCGAACTTCCAGCAATTTCATTTCTTTTGGAAGACAGTATCTCTGAACCTTGTTGCTGCAGGGATCGTGGTGCTGCTGGCACTGGCTCCCTAAGCCTGTTGCAGGGATTAGTCACTCCATCTTCTCCGTGAATCCCACTCTCCCTGCGGCTAGGCTGGCAAGTCCCCCCTGTCCTCCTCCCTGTCCCTGCAGCCCCCACTGCCCAGAGCCCCAGCCCATCAGCTTGCTGTGGGTGCTGCTGTGGGAAGCAAAGGGAGGAATCACCCGTGGCCTTTCTACGGTCACAGTGCGCAGGTGCTGTTAACCTTCCCTGACCCGAGACTGACTTGATTTTTTAAGTGGTTCACTGAGTGTAAAAATTATTCTTGTATTGTTTAGTTGAAGTCAGTAGCGTGTAGAATAGTTATGAGTGCGGTGTGCACGCACAAGAGGAAAATGTTTTAATAGGTTACTGAGCTGTATAGTGGGGAGAGAGAGTTCAGCAGCATGTAATTAACTGCGTAAGATGAAGCCCAGAAAAAGAAATACAGCTTGTCTACAAGGCTTCTTTGTAAGTTACAGCACTTTCTGTGTTGTAATAGAGAAGTCTTTTAGAAAGATAATTAAAAATTTATCTGTAACAGTATGTTATGGAAGGGCTCGGAAATGTTTGAGTGGTAAGATTATTGAAGATGTGCTGGAAGAAGAAAATCACATCTTAAGGAAGAGATTTCTTTTAGGCGTTCCTTGGGGACTCCTTTTTTGAAATCTTGAAGCCCTGGCATCTGGTTTTCCTGAGCATGGTGTAATAGCTTTACATGGCATCACAGCACAGTCTTCATATGAGAAATTAAAATGTATCTTTCCACAATTAAAAAATGGAAAATATTTATTGTGTAACTCTTACATGGTTATGCTGATGATACACTTGGATTTTATTTTTTTTCCTCTGGAGACATTGTTCTCCCCCCTTCCATGACTATTGATATTCCCTGTGTATACAGTGAGATACGCAGAGCTGGAGTTGGCAGACACACACAGAGGAATAGCAGCACATCCTTTTCCCTATTTGCAAAGAAATGTACAGTCCCTGATAAGAACTTCGTGCTGGAGTGAGATAATTAGCTGCAGCTGCAGCAAAGGTGAAGGTTTGATGGAGCACTTGCTGGGGATTTGCAGAGGAGTCTGGCTCTCCCTGTCCCTGACAAAAGACAAAACATTTCTCAAGGAGAGCAAAGTAAGGGGAAAGGTTAGTGGAATTTTATCTACCAGAAACTTGCCAGTTTGTTTTCTGAGCCCAGCTATTCTTTTGGTCTCCACAATATCCCAGGAACCTGAAGTTACATAAACATGTAATCCTGGCTAATAATTTAACACCTGAAGTCTGATGGCATCACTAGGTTTTCCATAGTTTATTATTCTGATTATAGCAAAGCAGTCCTTCCTTACTTTCCCTGGCCATCAAGAAGTTCAGGCTGCTCTACAGTCCACCTCCACCACTCATTTTCAAAATTAAGAGCTTTGTTTCAGCTAAAGCAATGCCGCAGAAGCTAGAAGGTGCAGAGTCAAATGCAGCTTTTTGGTATTTGTGAAGTTATGTGTCCATAAAAGCAGCCACTGAAAGATGAACTTGCCACCTCTGCCTTCCAGCACTGGGCTGTACACTGGAGGCAGCCCTGAGGCAGGAGCCACAGTGGGAATTGTCCGTTCTATGCAGCAGCTGCACAGCTGTCTTCTCCTGCATCTACATCTGATGTAGAGGGGCAGAGAACTGAAAACATACTGGGAACCACGAGCTATGGCCAGTCGATGGGCATTGCAAGGCTGGAGTGCCCTTAATGGGGACCTGTGGAGGACAGCGGGCAGGTAATGTGGGAAGATGTGGAAAGATGAGCTGTCAACCACAGGTATGACAGGAGAAAAAATTGACATGAAGGAGGAACACTCATTACCCAAAGGCTGGCTGAAGTGGTGAAATCTGAGAAACACTGTTTGCTTGTCAACTGAACAAAATCAATACTGTAGCGGTTTTATTGAGTTTGGTTTTGACAAGATCCTTTATTCAGATGAAACTGGTACTCCTACTGGCTGCTCCATAATAGTATTCATGACTGCTTCAAAAGCCTTCAAAAATCTTCTGACAGATCCATGGAATCTAAATATTAGTAGTACATTTTCACAATGGCTAATAATTAGATCTTAATGGAATTTGTTTAAGGACTGCTAGGACTGGCAGCTGTCACTGATCAACATTTGATTGTCATCTCTTTGGAAAAATGCGGTTTATTCATCTTGGAGCAAGGGAGAGAAATATAGAACTAGATTTTCTTCAAATGGAAATAAATAAATAAAAGAGATTAAATTAAACTCTATGGCTGACAGGAACATTATAGAGTCCTGTAGCACCTTCTTCTGCCTTCCTTTATCAAATTAAACTCTATGGCTGACAGGAACATTATAGAGTCCTGTAGCACCTTCTTCTGCCTTCCTTTACCTCTGTGCCCTTTAGCATGATGGGCAACATCTTATTTAAATGATCATGAGATTTGGATTATCTTTGCAGTGAGTCTACAATATATTCTTTGCTATCTTCTAAAATGTTGTCATTTTCCTGTAGAAAGATTTCAGATATGGTGCCTTTTGACTGACTCCTCAACAGCTTCAAAGACTCACAACTTCTTACTAACAGATTTTAAAGGCACAGATTCCCAAGTCAGGTTAAGCTAGCTGTCCTCTCTTCTGTTCCTTTGATAAAAGAGCTGACATTAAATAAACCAAGAGAAGTTCTTCCTAAGCCTCCTCTGCCAGAGGCCTGTTAGTACTCTGTAGGCAAAAGGTGAGTGTTACTAAATAGAACAGGCTGACCAGCTGAAGCAAATATTGTGCTTAATGTATTAATGATTTTATTTTGTTACAGTGGGAATCTTTTTAATTATATAAAGTGTGCCTTCTGCCACACAGAGCTGGTTGATATGAGGGCAAGAAGCAAAACTAGAATCTTCCCTGCTCAAAATAAAACTCTGACCTTAAAAAGGTTCTAAGAAGCAGCAGATACTTCACTGACTTCCATGGTGCATGATGAAGACTGATGAAAGAAACCACCTGTGGGTGTTTTCCTATTGGAAAAGAAAAGGAATATTTTTTTTCTAAACAATCTGTTAGTATTATTTCAAAATTATGAAGCAGAAGAGCATTAATGGAATACCCTTTTGTTTTAAGAAAAGTGATTTTGAGGACTCAATTTGCCAGAGGTGTGAGGTATTGCTAGAAATGCTGCAGTCAGTCTTGAAGAGGAGAGACTGATTTCATTCTTTTTTTTACAGTCCTTGGATAAAACAAACCTCTGGACTCAGGGGTTTGTGCCACATTGGGCCTGCAGGAGCCTGTGCTGGTCTCAGAGAAAGCAGGTGGTGGCTTTGCTGCCAATACTGACCACTGTGCTGAGCTTGCCATGGATAGAGCAATGGATGGGGAAATCAAAAATGGGACTGACAATGGAGTTGTCATTCCAGGTAGTGAGTGGAGAGCTGAGCTGCTGCCAGGGCTGCCCCTGAGTTTGCAGAGAAGAGAGAAGATATTTCAGAGCTCAGATGTCTGGATACCCATCCCCATTTCACTCACCCATACTCCTACAACACCAAACCTGCCACAGAACCCTGGCATGGATGCAGTGGGCTCAGGTCTGTGCTGATGGAGGCCCATCTTAACCTTTTTGTGCTAGAGACAGCCTCTGGTTTGCAAAACAGCTGTTGCCGCTGCCACACAGCCCATCTAAGCTAATAAAGGTGAGTTTTACAAGACTCAGGTTTCATCACTAGCTGAGGTTTGAAAGGACTTGTTCAATATGGCAGAAACTAGTATAAGCATTATCTTCAGAGTAAGTTTGTCCCTGAAACAGGCTGGTGTTTTTCTCCTGTGCTTCCCGCTGAGCCAAATGGTACAACAGCACACCTGTACAGTGCTATGCAGTTCTTCACCTGGCAGAAATTTTACTTTTTTTGTTTGTTTCTTTTACTATTCCCATTCTGTGCAAATACAAATGCTTTCTAGCGTATTTCTTTGCAGCAAAAATTTTCTTTCTAGTGAGTATGAAGTAATCTGACAATAGTAGGGGACAGCTGAGAGGAAGGTGCTGCAAAGTAGAAATTAATTAGTCTAATTGAAACAAGATTGGGTTTAATGACCTGTGGATCTGGTGGTGGCGAGCAAGGTTGACACAGCTGGTGATTATGTTGCTTGAGAGTCAAGGCACCTGTGCCAGTCTTGCTGGACTGCAGCTCAGGTTGCTTGTCTCTACTACTCTTCAAGTCCTTGGGACTGGATGTTCAGAGGTTGTTGTGTTTCCTATACTTTACTGAAGTTGCTGGGATTTACTCAGCTGTAAAAGTTTCAGTCTCCCATGTATCCCAGGAGAAGGTAAGAAAGTAGCTGGGCAACTCCCCCAGCGTACCCTTGCTGAAGGTTTTTGCGACTGTTTTTCTGCTGCTTGTTTTAGGCTGTCAAAACCTGAATTCAATTCTCTGTCTATAAAGGTCCTCAGGGGTGTGTGTGTGTTTGTTTGCATTTGTGTGCACACAAAGTCAGGTATTCATCCCTGAACACAAAGCTGTGCGTCAGTATGTGTAAATGCGCACAGTGTCCACAGCTTTTTAGTCACTTTAAATTTTGGAAAGTCTTCTGCTACCACACTGTAATGAATGAAAAATACTGCATTTGCCTGTGAACTATCAAGCCAATCTATTTTCCTGAGCTGGATGCCTCATGAAAGGATAAGGTCATTTATTTATTCTTCTGTAAGAGAAAATTATTTCCTCCAATAGGAAATTATAGAATGGTTTGGTGGTTTTCCACTTTAAAAATGTTATAAACCTAAATTTTAACATGATGAAATTTCAAAATACAGGAAGGTAGGACAAGGGACAGGAGAGTAAAAGAAGCATGGCTCACTTGTGAGTACAGAGGCAGATGGTGTGCTCTATCCAAAATAATGGTACTTGTATCCTCTTGAATGGGCTTTGGGAACAGGCCTGGATCAGCATGTGTTCCATATTGAACCATGTTGACTTAGCTGATAGCTGCAGAGACTGAACTGCAGAGTCTGTGTGTGAGAACAATAGAAAAAACACGCGATAAAGCTTTTGGTTTTGCTCATTTCACCTTTCCTAGCTCAGAACCTTGTGCAAGTGGCAGAGGTACTAGTCTTCTCAAAAGCATTGTTGTAGACTTAGCCTTTAAATCATGTATGTGCCTGTAAGATGGAACTGGCAACCATCCAGCCCTTCTGGGGGGCATTTCAACATTTGTATATTGTGTAGGAGAATGAATCTCAGTGGGATTGCTTAGGCATTATTGCAATGAAAATATTGAATTATAATTACACTAACAAGCACAAAAATGCAATAGATGTTCTTCATTTGAAATTGGAGCTCAGCAGAGCTCCTGTCTTCAGTATGCTCATCACTCAACTTCTACAGCAGGACAAATCTTTCTTTGGAGAGGCGAGGCAAAATGAATATTCAACAATTGTTTTAGTTAAGCTGGTGTTACTGTAGACTCTGTTCTTTCTCTCTGGCGTATTCTTTGAAATGCAAATTTTTTAAAAACAGAGAAATCAAGCAACGATAATCAATCTTTTCTCCAGGGTAAGAGAACTTCTAAAACAATTTTTATAGCCTCTGTTCTCCTTAATTACTTTTCTCTTATGGAAACACTGATAACATTTGTGGGGGAAGGGTGTACAGAAGTGTGCATCTGGAAAAACACCAATTGAACTAGGACCAGAGTAACAATTGCTAGCTGTAGGAAGACATCTAGTCTTTCTCTTGTTGACTTATTGAATGTTCAAAGTTACTTTTTCTCTGAGAAATTCCAACCTGCCACTGAAACACTTCCCCTTGTTGTCAGAACTTACAGAATTGAGTTTAGTCCCTCTACTATTTTCTCTCTCTGTGTTGCAGACCCTACTGGGGGGTCAAATCCCAAGTAACAAGTGGTGGCTTCTGCTCAGCAACACCTTTCCCTGTTGGGCCTATGAGCAATGGGGAGGAAGCTCAACTAAAAGGGAAAGCAGTGGATGTCTAAAAAGGTGTAAAAACTTGGTCTTTTTTGTCTTTCTGTCTGATTAGTTTACCCTTATAAGTTAATGTTGTCTAAAACTGCACTATATTTGTTCTTACCTATAAACTTACACTACAGAGGACAAATTCTGTTTTCTTGTCAACCCAGAGACTCCAGGACATGTCCATAGATTATATAAATGTAAAAATGGCAGTTATGAATACTGAGCTAATCAGTATTAGAAGTAATCAATCAACTTTCAGTAACGTATTGTGCAAAGGGGCTCCAATTTGCCACAATCTGTCTTCCTGAAAGACAAGAAATGTGCAAGATTTTTTTTCTACAATATAATATATAGAAAACATGGTCCAAAATGGGGGTTAAAAGGGTCCCTTTAGTCAACATCTTGGCTATCATTCCCTAGAGTACTATGAAACAGAATAAAGGTTCATTAGTCACTAATAATGTCTTGAGACACTTTGTCTTGAGAAGAAAGTCTCTGTTTATGGGGGGAAATGGCCAAGTTGGTTGTGCATGTGTGAAGGTTGTGTTTGTAAGAGTTGTTACTAGTTCTAGATGCTGGAGAACAAGTTACCCTTTTACCCAAGGCCAGCCTGATGTGAAACAAAATGTTTCTTTAAAAAAAGTATTTCATAGTACCTTCTCAGTGTGATAACACTAGTACTGGAAAACAAATATACAGGTGTTACATAGCCTGCTGTCAGTGTAGAGGAAAGGCCAGGCATGTGAGGAGAGATGTGTATCTTTAGATATTGTTGTTGTGGTTTAACCCCAGCTAACAACTAATTACCACCAGGACAATTGTGCCTGGCACTACAGCAATGTTCTCCAAAGTGGTGTAGAACCAAGGGAATATCATGAAGGATGTCAGCAACTTTGAGAATAAGCTTCTTCAGACAAGGCACCAAACTTCATTGCAGGACAATACAAATCCAATGGGGTTTAAATCTTTTCATCAAAAATGTGTTTGTGAGGGGGAAGAAATGGGAAGGTAGATAATTAGATGGCTATTTTATGGTGTGCACATAAGCCATAAATTTTGTTTGTCCAGTGTGAACTGGTTTGCTAGAAAGTAAGGCCTCGGTCAGGTTTTATACCACTCACTGTTCCTCTAAGGCACAGCTTTATAGAAAGGAAAGGATTTGGAAAGACAAATGGAGACTTTGCTCTGGTAAAGAAGTTTCTGTTTCCAAAATGTTTCATTTCACAGGATCCAGAAGAAACCCTAAGACAGAGAGCTGGAGTGT
>JAWWTY010000106.1:44290556-44629287 GCA_035222235.1 Margarornis squamiger
TTGTTGTTGTGGTTTAACCCCAGCTAACAACTAATTACCACCAGGACAATTGTGCCTGGCACTACAGCAATGTTCTCTGAAGTGGTGTAGAACCAAGGGAATATCATGAATGATGTCAGCAACTTTGAGAATAAGCTTCTTCAGACAAGGCACCAAACTTCATTGCAGAACAATACAAATCCAATGGGCTTTAAATCTTTTCATCAAAAATGTGTTTGTGAGGGGGAAGAAATGGGAAAGTAGTTAATTAGATGGCTATTTTATGGTGTGCACATAAGCCATAAATTTTGTTTTTCCAGTGTGAACTGGTTTGCTAGAAAGTAAGGCCTTGGTCAGGTTTTATACCGCTCACTGTTCCTCTAAGGCACAGCTTTATAGAAAGGAAAGGATTTGGAAAGACAAATGGAGACTTTACTCTGGTGAAGAAGTTTCTGTTTCCAAAATGTTTCATTTCACAGGATCCAGAAGAAACCCTAAGACAGACAGCTGGAGTGTCCATCCATCTTCTCAGTGTGCAGACATGACAAGTCAGGGCAAAGTACTGAGGTGCGTGTACTATGTTGACTGTAGCTACAATCATCCATCCACTCATCCACCAAAAGGACATTTCTGCTTCTGGGTTTGATAGAGCCTGTATCTGTCTCTGTCTCCCCAGAAGTAGGGGACTGAAGGCTTTGTCCCTACTTGTCCTGTCATTTACCTCCCTCCACTTCCACTTGACAGGAGGTTTTTTTGGAGCATCACAAAAATGTCATGGACTTTTCTTCTTTATCTGTTTTTGTTGTGTTTGTGACTTCTCCACCTTTCCCAATGGCAGGTGTATGCACCTAAAGGTATTGCACCACAGAAACCAAAACAAGAGCCGTCTCCAACACTTGTAGGCAAAAGCCAGCACATAACTGGTGAGCCAATAATGACAGAGAGCAGAATGCTTGCTCTGTCATTAAAACTGTGATTAAAGATTTAGGTCCAAATCCCTTTGGGCAATTACACAGAAATTTGTTTTGTTCAGTCTATCACCCTGGACCTCCAGGCACACACCAGTAGCCGATTTGTACTCTGTGACAATTAGCATGCTGAAGTTTATCCTGTTAGAGATGCAGCCTGCCACCAGAGGTACAATATGCCTCTCCAAATCTGTTTAACAGTGACACAAACATTGGGTCCATCTGCCATCCATCACTTGTCTTACATTGCTTGAGAGATGAATATATTTTATTGCTCGTGCTGGGGGGGCCGGTAGAGACCTAAGCCTCTTAAAGGTACATTTAAAAAAGGAAACAAAAAGATAGACAATGCTGTTGGGAATTAAGCGAGAAAACAACTAAATCCATGTAAAAGTAAAGAGGTGTAGCACTGAATCTTAAGCCAGGGTGTGTGATCTATTAGTCTCCCATGGATTAAAGATTGCAACTACTGTTTTTAGTATGCTGCTGTATTTGCTGCCCCCCTCCCTGTGAGTGTTGGGGCTTGCAGTAAAGGGGGCCATCTCTGGGCCTCCACAGTCAGTTACTATAAGCATCAATTTTGTATCTAAGCACAGGGCTGAACTTAATTAAACCTACTCATTGAAATTACCTGATCCCTGAGATGATGTCTTTATTTTGTACATTGTTTTCTCACACTGGAAGACTGTGTGCCTTGCCCTACAGCCAGTATCTTTCTGTCAAGGTTTGGGAGGGTGAGGGCTCACTTATGTAAGAAAACTCTATTGTTCTTTGCATAGTAATAATCTAGAAGAAAGAGACTTTTCCTAAAAATTCATTTCCACCCTGACACACAGATCAAGTGGGAGCATTTTTTCCCCAGGAGCCGCATTTGGTCTCAAGCACAACAGGTCTGTATTCTGGCAAGCTCTGAAGGCTGTTATAGTACTGTACCACTGTGACTATAGTAATAGCTGTATTTAATGCCCAAATACGTAAGGTATAACTAAACGTTTCAAACCCCTGTGAAGTTCCTGCAGTGCTTTTGAATGCTCCATAATGTATAACTGTTCTTAAAATTCTGAAGAACTGGTATTCTGGAATTTGTAGTGTAGCGGTTTTTTGGTTGGGGTGGTTTTTGTTGTGTGCTTTTTTGATGAGCTATAGAATGGCTGCAGCTAGTTTAATGGGAGTTAATCTCCTGTGAATTTCTATTCATGAAACCAAAGAGAAGGGACCCCAATTTTCTTGTTAGTACTTTGAAATGCTATTAGTCTTTCAGACTTCAGGGAGCCATTTAAAGCCTACAGACATTCTAACAGCGTTGTGCAATGCTGGTAGCAAAAGTCACCTAATACTTAGGTACACTGTGAGCAGCAGCTAGAAAGATGTCATTCTTTCTGTTTGTGTTGATAAGCCTGCAAATGTGTCCTCAATTATTTTGCTGTTCTTACCATCCATTTGCCATGACACTTTCCTTGGTGCGAGACAGAGAAGCTTCTCCTGAGCCTTTCAAAGTCAGCTGTGCAGAGAATAAAGATGTGTCTAGGGTTGGACCCAGAATTCAGGTTCAGCTCAGTGCTTGGCCATTCTTTCAAGGTTTTGGCTGCAAAACAAGGACTCAAGAAAAACATCCTGCACTGGGTGGCTTCTCATGGGAATTTGTTGAATTTCCCTAGAAGTTTGGGCAGTTCTGATTTCTAAAATTCTGTATCAAAACTAAAACTATATAAGTGCTTGAGAAGTCTTTCTAATAACATTGGAACAAAGTTATTTCTTCTTGTGAAAATGTCCAAGACATTTTCTTTTTAGTGTGTATTTGGAATGAAATCACACTTTGAAGTCCCGGTTTCCTCAGGGAGAAGGAAGTTCCTTTTCAATCAGTTCTACAGAGACTGATCCTCTTGGAGCCTTGGAACCAGCTCCCCCTTGTCACAGATGCAGACAGAAAAGCAAAATTGGTAGAGATAAATTCATTATTTCATGGTGCTCTAAATCTTAAAGGAAATCTCCTCTGTCCCTTCCAGCCACTTCCCCAAACTTACTGAAATTAAAGCTCTGTGTAGAGTCTTTGACTTTAAGTCTTCAGCTTGCTGACCTTTTCCCTCTGTCCTGGAGAAGGTGAAGATACATAATGTATTGAAACATCTTTAGGCTGCAGCTCTGGACTCTGCTCCCCTTTTTCTCTCTGGAAATATTTTTGCAGGATTATAAATGACCGGCCATGAGCCGAAAGCACAAATATGTTTGGACAAGATAGAGAGGGTCTTGAAAATAATGTTTTTAAAAAATGATTCACTGCACTCCTAACACCCATCATATTGCAAGTAGTAGTGTGGCATCATGACTTTCCCTTCTTAGCACCCATTAAAGAGAATCCCTGGCTAATCCTTCAGAGATAAGGAGCAGAATGATGGTAGTCATAGAAACCACTGCTTAAATATCTGTGTTTTGCACAGACTCCAGAGTATGGCTAATTGCACAAGTGATGGAAATCTGTTTCAGCGCTGTACAAAGTGCTACCATTTTATTAGCTTTAAGTAAGTTTGCTGCTCAAAAAATTGTATAGGTACATTTATTTTTTAGCTGGGCTAGTTGGTAATGAAACTAAGGGGAAATTCTTAACACAGTGCTTGCCATCTCTTGTTAAAGGGCCCCTTGAATAAATCTTCTTCAAGTACAAAACAATAATTGAGGTGGCCAGAGAAGTGGGTGCCTCATATGTGTACCCATTGTATCATAAATAGGTTCTGTAAACAGGTCCTGATTCCAACACAGCAGTTTAAAGCTGCTTTTTCCAGTGAGAGTTCAGATCTGTTGCTCTGAGAGCCATAGATCTGCTGTGTCCTTGTAGCTTCAGGCTGGGAGAATGGACTGATTTTCAACAAATCATGCCAATATTAGAGAATACTACTTGGAGTAAACAAATATGGGGATTAAGCATGTTTAATGAGCCTCTTGTCTAAAAGGGCTTCAGACTTCCTGGGCTCTTGCTCAGCTTGCGAGTTTAAATTTTCTTGCATATCTCAGAACAGTTTTATACCAATATTCCCATACCAGCACAGGGGAGAGCCTAGCAGAGTGCAGCTAATGTGGCCAGAGCCCCCTGCATGGGATATACAGGAAGAAGCTGAAGGAAAGGGTCTAGTTCAGCCTGAAGAAGAGAAGTTAGAGAAGGGCTGCTTGTTGTCTCCCACTGCCCGAGGAGACACTGCAAAGGACATGCAGCCAGGCTCTTCTCAAGGTGCAGAACAGAAGGAGAAGAAGAAATTGTCACAAATTGCAGAAAGGAAAATTTTGTTTGGAGGTAACCCCTTGTTTCATCATGAACTTCTTGAGCACAGGAATAGACAGTTCCCAGGAACATTTCCTGGGAACCATCAACACTCAACTACACCAAGCCCTGTACAACCTGGTCCAACCTTGAAGCTCGCCTTGCTTTGAATAGGAGGTTGAACTGCAAGATATCCAAAGAACTAACATGTATTTTTAATGTGATTCTCTAAAAATGAGGCAAGGAACAAGTTACTTCAGGTCATGCAACAAACTTGTGTTCAAGATAGGAACATGCATTCCCTAGTTTCAAACCATTGTTGCACTGAGTAGCCCAATTACTCTTCTGGCAGAACAATATTTCCCTGATGAGCCTTATTTAAGAGCATTCATGATCTAATAAGAACAAACTTTTTGTTCTTTCTTGTAAAAATATGTAAGGGGATGGAGAAGAATATTTTAACTTTAATGCTTCCAGAGTATCTTTAAAAAATGATGGTTTTAAGCCCTGTGCTTTGCCTTGTGGCTTTTGTTATGAAACTGTGTCCGTGTTGAGTAGGAGCCCGCTCACCCCCACTGTGTTCTAAAAGGGTCTTCCTTCAAAGAAATTTTTCTTCAGAAATAGTAATGGTTAAGGTGCATCTGCATGCCTGGAAATTATATTTCAAAATGAAAATAGTAATTATATTCAAATGCTAATATTTTCTGTTATGATCCACATCTTGGTTACCTCTAATGATGCCATGGAAGTTTTTATTAGCAGACAGGAAATCTTTCTTTTTCCTGCAGTTCACGAGGTAGCTGGTGTTAAGTCAACTGTTGTTGCTGAATTTTAGTCTGAATGTGTTCTTCTAGTTGTCAGTATAAATTGCTATAAAGTGTTGGGTATGTGTATGGAGTTATTTTTTTCTGTATTAAAATATTTCATGGAATACAGCCCTATGAATCTAGCTTAGTAATTATGCGTATTATTAAAATTTATGAAGGCATCTGGTAGTAAAGCTGCAACATCTCAAAGTGTTGGAGGAGTGGAGAAGAACCCAACAAAACACCACCTGCATAGACTTTATTAATAAATTCTTATTATCAGGTTCCAGCAGATGTTTCTCATAAACTACATTTACTGATTTCCCCTTAACTATAGTAGAAAATGTGTGTGTTTACTGCTGCCCAACCCATTTTAGCTGGCATAATAATTCTTACCCAAGCATCTGTGCTGTGCTGATCAGACTTAGGAAATATAACACACGTTTGCTTTTTTCACCTTGGCAGAGCCTTTGGCTCCACTACAGTGTACTCTAAAGTAAAATAAAAGTAAATCATGAATTTCACAGATTAAAATATGCTAAAGGAAGAAAGAAGTAACTTGTTTATTGTCTATGGCTCTGTGATAAGGCTGCAATTCTTGCAGAATTTCCTTGCCTCTAGTAAAGGTCTTAGTCCCAGAAAGAGAGGGTTTCTGTGCACAGCTGTAAGCCTGTGGTGGCGAATCTGGCTCTCATGTCTTGTGCAAAACCAGGGACAGGTCAGACTTCAATGTAGCCTCTCTGTTCCAGCTCTGGAGATGCCAGCACACTTGCTTTGCTGCAGGGCTTTGAGCTTTCTGCTGCATTTGTAAATCTAACGACTTGGTTTAGGCTCTCTGAAGGGACCTATTGCATCTTCAGCCCCATCCTTCTGCAATCACTTTTGCACCTGTTTAGCTCTCTAATTAAGAATACCCATTCCTTAAAATCTCTGAACAGTTGTAGCTTGCACGAATGCTACATTTCTCCCCAGGGCCACCATACGAGCACCTGGAAGGCACTGTGAAATGCCTTCATGCAGGAAGGGTATATTCTGCACAGACCATAAGCCTTTGGACTGAGATATAGGCAGCTAGCTTGCATAAAATCACAGAGTACTATCAATTTAAATGTTATTTAAGATCTTTTTTTATTATTTTTTTTTTATTTTATTTCTTTGTCTTGTCTGAAACTGTTTAGGTTAATGTCTCTCCTTCTGTTGATCTAAGCACTATGAGGTGACCTGGACCTTGAGCACTGACCTCATGGTTTCACTGTAGGATAAATACTAGAGAAATGGCAGGTATAAGCTGTGAAGCTGGAAAAACCAGACAGAGCTGCATAGTGTCTCAAGTAAGCCTCAGTCTTGGCATAAAGGTGAACCACAAGGCTTGAGTTTTTGGTGTTGGTTTGTGTGGGGATTTTTAATCACAGCCAACTTCAAAAAAATTTAACCCTGAAGGTGAAAATGAGAAGGGGGCTGTGGTGGTGGATTGGAGGATGTTGGAGGTGGTGTTTTGTGGGGGGTTTTGGTGCTTTTGGGGTTTTTAATTTTTTTTTTTTTTTTTTTTTTTTTTTTTTTATTGCTTGAGAGGTGATGTGAGTGTGTTTTCAATTATCCCAATTTACTGGGAAGTGCTGAAATCCCTCCATGGCATCTATGAAATCCTAATGTTGAATTGTTTTAATGACATTTCTAAACATCAAAATGATTATGCAAATATGAGTTAGGGGGTATCCTTTTAAGCCTGCACTTTCATGGAGAATATCCCTTCATTACGGAGCAAACTCGTCTAGGATAAACTTGGTAAAACCTGGGCAAGTTACATGGGAACAGCTGTAGCAGAAAAGTAACTTTCTAATGGAATTTACTTGCTGCTAAGAAGTACTCATTAAGATACAGCCAGTTTACTCTGAGAGGGAAGGGAATGAGAGAGAAAACCACAGCGCTGCTCCACTGGTCATATGGACTCTTAATGCAGTATGGGCACTGACTCTTGCATCTTCTGCAGAGCTGGGGGCTAAAATAGCTGTGAAGATTTGGCCTGAAAATGACTTGTCTGTTTGGTTAATGACACTATCCCCATCTGCCTCAGCTCAGCTCTGCTGGTGACAGTGCTCTTTCTCTCTCTAATCGTTTCAGTTTCAGACAAGGGTGAGCACCTCTGAGCTGAGGCTGTGGAGAGGTGTCCTTCTCTGGAGTTACCTATATCTGTACCTTGCTCCAAAAGCTGACCACACTGTGTGTTTCTGCCTATCCTCTGCTGCAAGAGATTACTGACCACTTTGCTTTCCTGCACTGGATGATAACGTGGAATTCCACCTGGCAAAATCACCTGGGTTAGACTCAGCTCTCCTGAGGTGCTTAGATGCCTTGGATGTTCAACTTTCTCATTAGGCATTTGCTATCCAGCAATGAGCTACCCATCTGCCTCCTAATCTGTTGCTGCTGAGCACTGATAGAGCCACCTATGCTGTGGTTATCAGTAGTTTTAGCAATAGCACAGTCTCTGAAGACCTCAGATGGAGTTTTAAAATCACCCCACTGCCACTGACCAGATTATCACACTGGTGTCCCCAGGGAAAATGAAAGCAAAAAGTGGTCAGCCAAACCTCTAGCTTCTCTTGGGAGACTTATGGGAAAGACTATGCCCCAACTACCTTTCTGACTAGAATTACATGCTTCTGCTGTATCCCCCCGTCAGGTGGGTGCCCTAATCCCATGTCTACCTGTGACCTGCCTTTACTCTGACTGCACAACATCTGACTAGCATTGAAACACCTTTCTCTGTTCATTAGAGGAATCAAAGTTAAGTTTTAGGCTGTTTGCTGTACACTGACGTGTCCCTAGTGACGGAAAAGATCAAAATAATGTTGCTGCCTTACCTGTAGAGTCTGTCTGAAACTTTTCATCATACTATTTGTGACAACTTAGCAATGGAATAATTCCCAGTTACACAGAACATTTTTGTAATTAAACTCACTGGTTGGTAGGGGTTTTTTGTTGAGGTTTTGTACCTTTTTAATCAATCCTAGAGGTACAACACCAACCTTCGGTCTACTTAATTTTTTTATTAAAAAAAAAAGGCAGGATATCAGACTGAAGGAATTCACTTTAATGGTGATCTTCTCCCTCCAGAAATTTAATACTGCATAATATATGGAATATAATATTTAGCATTTGCTGTTAATACCAACCTGTGTGAAGATGTAGGAGTAGTCCTGCAACTTCCTAGACAGACTGCAGGGTGCCCAGTGTGTCACACAGTCTGTACTGGGGATTTATCTAACCAATAGGCACAGCTTAGAGGAAGTTGGGAAACCCAGATCTTGAGCTGACTTTTGCTGAGGATTGTCTCCCTGTGTACCTAGGGAATACTTATGATTGCAATGTTTATTAAAAACAAAAAAAAAGAAAAAGGTGATCTTAAGTAGCACTATCTATGCTATTAAAAAGGAGAAAAAAAGATCCCTTTCTCACAGCTCAACAACGAGGGCAGACCTCTGCATCAAGGAATGGGAAACACTCAAAGCAAAAGATGGTTCAAACCATCTTTAGTGTTCCCTTTTCAGCTTGTCTTGACTGCAAGATTTACACAGGACTGTAGGTCTTTGCTATATTTAATGAGTTTTTGAAAAGCAGGAGGTGTGTAAGAGCAGCCTTGAAAGGTTAGGCAGCTGACATTTTGGGAGGCAGCAAATAACACAAGTTGATAATGTCAAGGAGCTGCTGCAAACAGTCTTTTGAGAGCTACAGGTGGGTCCCAGCTAAATGCTTCAATAACTGGCAACTTCGATTTAAAAATTATGTTTTGGGTAGCAGTATTATTTCCTGTTTGCCTGTGAGACTCACCTCAAATGTCAGACAGGGATGGTGATATTTTACATAAGACGTTTTTTTTCCTGGCTCTTTTCAGGGATTGTAAAGCTCTTCCTTGAGGGCAGCCTGTATTCCCTTCCTTCCTGAGTTCATGAGCAGGAGTTGCTTGCAGAATGCAGAAGAGATCTTTCAGCTCCTAACCAACCTTCAGTACTTTTGCTGGCCTGACACAGATACTTGTTCGCACTGTGAAATGAACAAGGTGCAATGGCATCTGAAGTATGCCATCTCACTGAATGTTGGTGCTGCAGTGCGCAGCAGAGTAGCCTGCTCATATAATTAAATGTGCTCAGCACCAGTACATAAAGCTAGCTTGAGAAGATAGCCTTGATAAGGATCCAGTGCTTTCAAAGCCTGACAGACAACACTTTTTAAAGCTATACCATAGAATTCTGTATTGTACTTTTGCTCTTGGAAAGTGGTAGCTGAAAACTTGCAGCCTTTGGTGTAACTGAACTCAAATATTTGATGATAATTCTGTTAGTAAGTAGTGAATTCCTGTCTGGCCATCCAAATATTTCCTAGAAGCTGCTAGAGACAGGGTGGGGCAGGAGACTTAGTCAAACAACATTAAGTGATGGATGGAAGACATAGATTTAGAAAGGTAATCTCAGTGTAGTGGGTCAGATTCACACCCCTCAGAGCCAGGCGAGAGCACTTTTGAATGCCCATAGCAAGGAGGTGATAATGCTGTACCTCACAGGGCACCCATTGAGGGCTGGTTTTGGTTACAGACCTCCACGGACCTGCAGGCACTGGGTTCTTATGGCAAACATCATGTGAGTTTTCATCAGAAAAGGCCCTTATACTTTCAGATCCCAGGGATGCTGATTTTCCCAAAGCTGCTATTGATACTGGCCTATCTGACTAATACTTTGCTTGTGTCCTGGGATAAAAGTTGTGGTCAAGTTTTAAAAGTTACGACTCAGTAACTGTAGGCACCAAATTTTGTAATTGACTTCAAGTGCAACAGATGATAGGGACTACTTTTTATGTATGTTGGTACTTGTAATTGCAAAGCTTGACAGTGATTGTATTCAAATGGCTGTGGCCAGCTGCAGTTCCATGGCAAAGGCAAGTTGCTGGGCTTGCACTTGTAAACCACCTTGTCAGTTAAGCTCACTGCATCAAATGGACTGTGTGCCTATCTGAATGCCAGAAATGTGGTCACAGTGTCTTTTTGTCTTAGATAAACAATATATAAATTTATTTTTAGTATACTTATGAACACCATGTAAATGTTTTTCCCAGACTTGGTCTTTTTCCTTTCTTGGTATATAGTCAGTCCCTTCCATCTGACCCATCATCTTAGTGAAGATTTTGAAAACTCCTTTTGCCCTGGCACTACTAGATTTTAGGTACATAGGCAACATATATCAACATATATATAATATGAACTATATGAGAAACTTTTCATTTGCTGAAGTTCAAAAATTTTTTTCCAAGTGAAAGGAGAGACTGTTGAGGAAGAATTGTATTACTGCTTTGGAAAGAAAAAAAGCCCCTCATACTCCTGCTCATATACTTTGATGGTTGTGAAACAACCTTTTCTTGCATTGATGGCAAGCCATGGTGGTGACTCACATAGCACATCAGTCGATATATGGAACAGTAATGAGTTAAAGAGACTGCCACATCACAGAAATGATTATTTTTTATTTTTTTTTTTTTTACAGAGGAGGTTTTTTGCTTGCTTGGTTGGTTTTGCTGTCCTAAGTGCCTACAATGCTCAGAAATCATGTCTTTGCATCATCTTTATCTGCTCTGGGATTGAAAGCAGGTTGCTGGCTAACATTACAAATATGGTGCCCTGCAATTCCTTAGCAAAGGCCACATTACCTTCTCTTGAAGGTCAGTTTGTGTGTTTGGCCTCTCTGGATCTGGGAGTCTCTGAGGCCCTTGATGTTGTGCCACTTTTTGCAGGAGACTTGCAGGGCTCTGATGGCTGAAATTGTGTAGCAGCCAGAGACAAGAGAATTTTTACTCAGAGAGGTGGTGAGCAAGATGGTAACCATGCCCCTGCATATATTATGGACTGATATGGTCGAAGCTGTTCAGTTTGTTTTTACTAAACAGTACTGAGCCTGTGGTGAGAAACTGGTCCTGTTACCCTTGACAGCTGTATTTTTGTCAGCAGTCACCGAAGTATATTGGATCCCAGCACAAACTTTAACACTTGGAAGCACAGGTCTGTGCTCAGAAAGACAAGTATAGCTACTGTATTTCCAGCCCTTGCTTCTTGCACAGCCAGCGTCTAAACATAGAAGAGCCTCCATTACCCTCGTCTGGACACAGCTGGCTGCATTCTGCTGCCCCATGTTTGGCAGGGTGCACAGCTAAACATCTGGAACTTAGGTTTCTCCTTTATATACCACTGTTTATGGTCTATGGTGGCATGCTTAATTTTCTTGTCTTGACTAGACTGTGGGCCTGGTGCCTGGCTGGCTTGAAACCTGTGTCCAGGGAAGGTTTAGGTTGGATATTAGGAAAAGGTTTTTCTCCTAGAGTGTGTTTGGGCACTGGAACAGGCTCCCCACAGAAGTGGTCACAGCACCAAGCCTGACAGCGTTCAAGAAGCATTTGGACAGAGCTCTCAGGCACCTGGTGTGACTCTTGGGGATGGTCCTGTGCAAGGCCTGGAGCTGGACTTCATGATTCTGATGGGCCCTTTCCAACTCGACGTATTCTGTGACTCTGCAATGCTGACTTCTGTGTAGTGGAATATGTGAGTTATAGCAAGCCATCAGAAATGGCACATGTTTGGTTGTATTGCCTCTGGATATCCCTTTGAGCAATAGCTGAGCTTGTGCTCTAACGTGGTTCCTACCACATTCTTCCAAGACCTTTTCCTGGTGTTGGCAAAGACAACTGGTCTCTCTTTCTCCCAGAAGCAAATGACCTCACAAGGAGGTTCACTGCTGATGTAGCTGCACAGGTCTTATCTAACTGCAGTGCCTTTCTATTTAATGTCCACTCCAGTCCTCCTTATTGTATATCTCTGATCTGGAGTTTGATGTCTTTATTGCTATGGGTGTGCAGGAGGTGGTGTTTGTGGGGTTTTTTTTGTTGCTGTTGGAGGCAATGTTTCAAGAACCACATTTGATTTAAATCACTGACCACTTTTAAATCACAAAATATTCTGAGTTGAAAGGGACTCACAGGGATCATCAAGTCCAACTCTCAAATGACTCTCCCTTACAGGGATCAAACAATTTCTCAGCTTGTGATTTAGTTGAGAAAACAAGAACCTAGACATGCTTGTTGCTGCCTTTCTATCCAGACAGTAAAGATGCTTTTTTTTCCCCAACATTTGTTTGTGAAGATTTTGTGTTGTTGTTGTGAAACTGTTTTCAGTCTTAATATCTGAAGAGTTCTCCATGAATGACATGATGATAACATCGGAAATTCTGCCTTATCCTGAAATGGTGTAGTTGAGTCAGAACTTACTTTGCAGGCAAACAACCAGGAAACATTTCAGTACTTTGCCAAATGGTATAGTTTCATCATTAGAAATGATGCAAGTGAAACGGACCATCTTCTAGCAGAAGACAAGTGCACAGGCAGGCCACCCTGCACAACTACTCCTCTTAATGTTTACTGTGACCAGTGTGCATTACTCCTTTATGTTTGATTGAAAAGCTCACCACTTCTGGAGCTATTTGTACCTCAAAGTCTTTCTCAATCTTCATGTAGGACACCTTTGAGGTTCCTTAATGTGCTGCTGTTCGAAGAGAACTGTTGTTTGTTGATAGCTTGGGTCTGGAACATGACAATGTTTATTGCAGATGTCCCTGAAAGGGTATTGAAATCCCCTGTGGTCTGAGGACTGTCAGCTACACAAAGGGCACAAGTGGTGTGGGAGCTGGCTGAGCTGGGATGTGGTGTCATGGACAGGAAGCAGGCTGGGCTGCACTTCTTTGCATAGGGAAGGTTTGACAGGATGAACAGTGGCCAGAAACCATTCTGACTGCCTGCATCAGCGGTTTCCAGAAGAAAACTATTACCTTCTGGTCAACTTTAACGAATATTAGTTCTGCTGTATCAGGTAATGTTTTGAATCAGGATGGTGGCATACTAGATGGGCTCAAACATATCTTTTTACTTAATAAAACCTGATGGTAGGATTTTTATTCGTTAACATGGGGAAATGAAAAATCACTCTCTCTTACAGTTGCCCTTTATAAAAAGTTCACATGCACATACCACACACATCCATCTCATATAACATTTCACAGAATATTCTGAGCTAGAAGGGACCCACAAGGATCATCAAGTCCAGCCCTTGAGAGAATGGCCTATACAGGGATCAAATGCACTACCTTGGTGTTATTAACACCGTGCTCTCACCAACTGAGCTAAGATGATTTCAAGTCTTCAGTGGCAAAAAAATTTCAAGAGGTAAAAAAAAAAACAGGTTATAAAGTAAATGCAGGACCCAAAATTTGAAACAGTCTATGACTGAATTTGGCAAGTGTAAGATGGGACATTTGACATCTAACCTTTCAGAACAGCTCTTGTTAGTTTTCCCAATCTCATCCAGCCTTACCTGACTTGTAGAAGAAGCACATGATACAAACATGAAATTGAGCATTTTGGTCCAATCAGTCATATTGTGTGTTTCAGCATCAAGCTGAAAAAACAAGTTATTAATTCCACAGTCCTGGTATTTGGTAACCTGCCGCTTTCACATTGTGCAATTTAAACCACTGCTCTGCATCATAACCATTTACGAGAGTGCTCAACTGTGAAAGGATGCTGCTTTTATGTCCAGAGAAGCCACATCTGTCTCTAAAGTCAAGGGTGCTGAAATGCTCCCAGTAGTGGATCACTGTCAGCATTTGATGCAGGGCTGTACTGGGAGCTCTTCAGAGAACAGGATCACAAGACACTTGATTTCTGGCCACTGACAGATGTGTCTGTATCTTGACCTTCAGCTCACAAATAGCTGTGTCTCGCTGTCTCATTATCTGGGTCAGATTTGGGATGGCAGTGGGATGGGACTAAAGTTCAATGCCCATTTCTTTATAGCATAGTTGACAGCACAAAACTGGACTCCTTGTGTTTGCAGGCTTCATAGGAAATCCACTGTTATTTAGTCTTAATGTGGGGTGCCTGGGGAGGTCAGTGAGGGGCAAAGACAACTCCCTTTTCAACCCTGATGTCCTCACCCTGTCTATCAAGAAAAATAGGATGCTTATAGGGGGATAAACTGAGATAGCCTGCTACCCATCTGTAATGTCATAACTTTTTGGTACATGGCATGTCTTGGTCCTGCTAACCTACTCTGTTCTCATTTGGCGCACTATCCCCCTACTAACTCCCTTCCTCCTTCCAACCCATCTTTCTCTTTTCAAAATTCCTTAACTGAATCCTTTCAGAACTTTTTCCAGACCTTGCCCAAACCACTCTGGGCTCAACAATATCCTGCGTGGGTTTTTTGGTTCAATAGCAGAGCATCACTGAGCCTGTTCTTTCACAGCTCAGAACAACCTAGGTGTGACAGTTTCCTGCTTTGTTCCCAGGTGCAAGAGGTTTCTTCTATTTAATGCAAAAAACTCACAAATTTTTGAAGGGGAGGAAGAGATGTCGTGTTTAGAGCACATTCATTGCTGAGAGAGGGTGGAGGATGAGAATCTTTCATAATTTTTGCACTGAGATGTAGGAAATTGTGAAGGACTGTTTTGTGTTATATTCACCATAACTTCTTCATTAGGTAAAATAGTTTTGACATAGGTCCACAAACACCACAATTTATAGAGTAATCCAGAAAATCTGAATGTGTATTTAATGTGAAGAGGCTAAAATAACTAACTATTAAGCATGGATAGACAGTGTCATGAATTTCAGTGAAACTAATATCTCTCCTGGTGAGCTACTGTATGTCTCTGTAGTGGTTCTCACTCTGGGTTGCTAAGGAACTTTGGTTATCTACATTTCTGCCTTTAACATTTGCTTTTATCCTCACACTTCATGTGGAACATTTTCCTTCTGCTGACCTTTCTCTTCCCCCTCATTAGCAGAAGCAACAGCTATGCTACATTTATCCTCTCTAAGTCTGTTGCTTTAATGCTTGGGAACTAAAATACAGAAAACCTTTAGTCCTGCTGACACTTAATGATATGGTCATTATGCACAATAATACAGTGGAGAAAAGTGGTTTCAAAGGGAAGGGAGCTCTGCGTTTGTTATTAGCAGTGGCAGTGTGGGCACTTAGAATAAATAACTGAAGAGAGATAAAATAATGTAATCAAAAGAAGTCCATCTCCAAAAGAGATGTCAAGAGGCCTGCTACCCTGTTTTGAGATGTCATTAGCTTTAACTGTGTAATCCCTGACAGACGTCCATCTTTTTTTACAGAAATAATGGTGTTTTGTAAGAAGTTGTTCAGCTAAATGCCTTTCCTTCCCATGTGGACATGGAGTATAATTTATTGATTGTCTCTCTATAAAATCCCTTTTCTTGTTTGGGGACTGTTGATTCTGTTCTCCTCTTCCTCTGGACATTAAACAAATCCAGCTCTTTCATCATTTCCTTACAAATAATATTTCTGAACCTTTGATCACTTATGTTGCTCCAGTTTTGGCTCTTCTACTTTTCCCCCACATTATATTAAGTGCAATTTCTCCAGGAGCAGACACTTTATTTATTGTGACCCTGCAGTCCTGAGTAGAGGAATAATTACCTCCTTTATTTTGTAAGTTATTTTTTGTTTCATGTACCTAAAATGAATCTACCTTTTTATCTTCCAACAACAACATTTTTTTTGATGCCTTTTCATCTGGTATGCCTGATATAGCTCCTGTCCCCGTTCAATGTAATACCGTAGACCAGAGGAGCCCTCCCCTTCCATCTGAGCAGAGTTCATCCCCTTTCTTTTCCACCCTGGTGTGCTATTCTGCACTTCTTTAAATCAGTTCTGGTTTGTTGACTTGAGGTTGAGCTTGATAAATGGGAGAAGCAGTCTGAATTTTAATCCCACCCTTAAGCAGTATTAGGCTTTGGTTTGCACTCTTTGGAACCTTATTTGCTAGTCCATCACTCAAGTTAGTAACATATAGTAGTTTCAATAGATCTGCACTTGATCTTTCTCCTGTCACAAGTAACATGACTAACGTGTAATTTTACAGGAGCTTCTAGTTTTCCACTTGTTTACTATATCTTGATGGCAAGAGCAATCATCATAGCATTGCTCTGGGACCTTTCTTATCCTCCAAAGTTCTTTAAGACTGTTCAGAGTGTGTCACCTGTCTTCACTCTTGGGTGCCATTCAGCACCTCACGTAATTAGAGGAGGGAACACAGGCCAGATGGAGAAAGGAGATGTTAATCAATGAATAGTTACCTAGCTATTCCACTTTCTTGTAAAGAATGAAGCAAAGAGCAAATGACAAATTCAGTCATTTCTGGACATAAGTCTTCCCTTTCTCAAACTTACAATGTTATTGAATTTTAGTGAATCTCTTTGCTCCCTAGGGCTGTCGGCTTCTCTTGTGACTTTTAATGATTTGTCCCCACGTACCTGTGCCTCTGTGAATATTTTAGAACTGTCCTTATACGTCATGTGTTTTTTATTTTCCACTTAATTCTGTTTAACTTTTTAGAAATCTCACTTAAAGAGTTCTTTGTGCAGCTAGATAGAGTGTGTGGTTATAGTTTCTTCTCTACTGGTTAAATTGTTGACAGCTTTCCTGAGGGTCAATAAAATGAGTTAGATAAGAGCAGAACAACCAACCTGCCTCCTTTCTTTCTGTAAAGTTTGCCAGTTTGACACTTATTTTCACTGAAGCAGCTTTTCCAATACGATTTACTACAGATCTTTCCTATTTGCCACAGCCAAATCCAGAACAGTCACTATTTAGGGAACTTCTTGACACTTGTGGCAGACAGCTTCTGAGTTTTGGAAAGGACTCAGCAGTCTACAAACTGTCAAACAACCCTTCTTCTCTCCCCAAAGGCCAGTGCTACAGAAAAACCCATGTTGTGCCCAGGATCAGGTGGAGGCTGCAGATTTTTCCCTTTACGCTGGAGGTTGGCTCCTGCTTCAAACTTCACTTTTGTGTCTTTTTCTTCCTTCCACTCACTAGCCATGGCAGTAGCCCTTAACAGAAAACCTCTCCATAAGAAGCGTTGCTCAAATCTCTCCTACTGCAGCAAAAAGCAGTGATTTTACACTACCTACGTTTTCTTTTCTGAATCAGTATAAACAAAACAAAGTGGTAAATCTGGAAGAATGAATATTCAGGGCTAAATCTGGCTGAAAAAAAGAACTTGTTCTGATACTTCCCAAATGAAAAAAACCTAATAATTTTTGTGAAGTGCTTCTTCCTTGAACCCTTGCAGAAAATGGCACTTTGGAATGGATGACTAAAGCAGCCCAAGAAAAATACCAGGTTCCTTGAGATGTAGATGTACATCTGTTTCACATTAAGTACACAGGGATGCTCGAAAGCCCTCAGCAGAGACTTCGCATCCCCTCTGCTTCACCAGGGTGGTGCTGGGCACAGTGCCTGAAAGTACTGCTGTGGAGCTGAGAGCTAAAGGTGTTGCTGATCTTATGACTTCATTGGTCTCAACTCTGCCTTAATAAGCTTTGGCATAACTTTTTGCTTCCAAATCATTCACAAATCTAAAGTTCCCTTGCAAGGACTCAGGTACCTTAAACCTCTCCTGGTGCATCTGTCCCAGCTCTGAAGCCTGGGAGGCTGAGGAATTCATGGCCTTTGGGGAGCATTGAAGCACCAGCTTTATGCGGAGAGGTTAAAGTCACTTTTACAGCTGCTGTTTTTCCATGAAAAGTAGATCATGCTACTGGAGCTGTAAAAAATGTATTTTGGAAATATGTTATCAGAGCTAATTTGCTCCTCCTGGAATTAGTTCTACTCACTCTGGAGTATTTTTCAGAAAACACATTCCATGACTTGTAATATTTGGTACTGTTTAAAGGGCTCCTGGGAAACCTCTTCCCTTGGAGACACAAGGAAAATCTGAAAGAGTTTATCACAGTGGGACAGTAGCATTTGTTTCAAGGAGTGTGGCTGGAACACAGCTCAGTTGTATAATTTTAATCCTTTTAAAATGCTGTGTCACATTTATTCAATAGAAATCCTAATTCATCATTTGTCTTCAAGCTCAAACCACAATTTCCAAGTTGAATGGATTTACAGGTTGAAATCAAAGTCCCATTGAAATCTGTGGAAATATTCCTTGACTTCAAAAGGGGTGAGGTTTGGTATGCAGCTGAAAGCAGAGCTCCTCCTAAATATTTGCAAGTAATGTGCTCTGAATATGCCTGTGTCCATCTGACATGCACAGCAGCAGTCAGATGCCCAATGAGCACTGATGGAGCATGAGGCAATCTCCAGGGTGGATGGAAAGAGCAATGGTTCTGCTGCAGGCTCTGTCTGATCCTGGGCACAACATGGATTTTTCTGCAGCATTGGACTCTGGGGAGAGAAGAAGACTTTCCTTTACACAATTTCTTGTTCCAGGTCAGTATTAAGGAGAGCTTGGTTCAGTCACTTCAGTGTCAATTTTCACACCCGTTTCTCTCAGCTGTTTGGTTATTGTCAGAGTTGGTCAGGGTTGCAGCCACTGTTCCTCTCTGCTGCCCTTGGCACTCACATTGCAGCTGTGCCTTTGCCCTTTGCTAATTCTTTATTAGAGCTGTTTTCTTGGTCTCCTGGCAGGAAGACCCTGTCTGTAACTGGCTATATGCCACAGCATGGCTGAATTTACAAAAAGGGACATTTTTCAAGATATCTTTCAATGAAGTTGTTCTCACGGTAGGTTAGAACATTTCCTCCAATGACATAAAAGCTCTTTTCTAAACAAGGCAAGTAGTTCTTGAAGATTTTAACCATACTGCATGCTTTATGCCCCCTGCCTCGTCTCCTTGTACTTCATGCTTAAAACAAGCTTCTCCAAATGTGTCTTCAATAAATAAATAAACACCCAGACTTGCTTTCCACAGAAAGTGGAAGTTTTTGAGAAGTTGTGTAAACCAGTGAGAAACTGAAATAACAGCAGGATGGGAACAGATTTAGTTTAAACTCCAGGAGCTGCTGTATCTGATGGAAGCTGAATGCTAAGTGAATCATCGTGACTCAGTAAATAGGATAATGGTCTTCCCCTCTGGGATTTCTATGCCTGCCTGAGCAAATAGAAGCCTCACTAAGTCTGCAGACAAGTGAAATCCAGCCTGCTCAAGCCTGCCTTGCAGGAGGGAAGAACCTACACTTTTCCACCTGCTGCCATGTACAGTAAGTCTGTCTGGATCTATTACCATTCCAGTTTGATCTGAAGGGATCAAATATATACTTGCACATCTATCCCACCTACATCATTCTTTATCTTGAATGTATGAAGAGGCTGGAATCCCTGCTTCTGTAGTAGCAGGAACACCATATGTCACATGCATGATGGTAAGGATCCTGTGGTCTTGAGGTTTCCATTGCACAAACAAGTTTGGTTGCTCCTGGTGAAAACAGCAGAAAATAGTAACCTGTTTCTGTACAAATTTGTGTTGTATTCTTTTAAAGCATGTAGAATCACAGATTTGGAAGAGAGCGAGAAAGTGGGGTTGACAACACAATGGGGCTAACTTAAGAGACTGAGAGACAGAGATGGCACTCATGCAGTAGGGAGAAACCAAAAAGACATTTTGGACATCCAGAGCTGCAAAAAGATAGCTCACAGCATGCACAGCACTGCAGACAAAAAAGCAGGTGATGTTCACCTGGAGCAGTCATAGCAAGTCTGCACTGATAGCACTGCTACAGCTCTCTTGATTCATTTCAGAAGGCTGGGACTACTTCACAGTTGATGCAGATTGTGTGGTGCTGCATCTCATGTGCACTCTGTTCCATTTGTTGTAGGAAGATGCATCTTCCTTTGCCCTACAAAAGGAGGGATATGTTAGTCGTTTGTGTCTAAGAAGTGCTCCCTATACCTTGTTTCTCATGGGTGGTCAAGGACATAGATAAAGCAGCACCTGTGGGAGGTGAGAAGCCTCCCATTAAGTGAGCTTGAACCCACCCCAGTGATTTTTATTTATTTTTTTTTCCTGATTTATATTTGGCAAAACTCTGCTGCTGGTCTCTGCCCTCTGGATGTCACTGTTGTGCTCACTTAGATTCCTCTTCTTCAAAGGTCTGGGTTATCTTTCCCTATGTGATTAAAAAAGCTTGGAAGAAGTTAGTTTCCCTTCTCCATTAGCCTCTCAGGGTGCCTTGGCTGGAAAATGGGAAGAAGTATCTATCCAGACCATATTGTGCAAATCATTTCAAAGGGTGATTGGCCTCAGAGGATCAGCTAAAACACACCAAAGGCAAGCACAACACCATCTGCTCCTGTCAGAACATCCTTGGGTTGTCAGAGAGAGAGTTATCTTGCAAATGCTTCTGCAAGACTTTCTGCTCTTGGTCCTCTCTGCACAACTCCTTGCTTCTTCCAGGCAAAGAGATGATACTGTAAGATAGACCAGCAGTTACAATGTCTCTGCATGGCTTTAATTTTACTTTATTTTTGTCCCCTCTTCAGAAGTGTTCAAGTTGTAGAGGTATGGAATTGTCTGCAGTGCCAAAACCTTGGACTGCAGTAGTTTCTACAGGGGGCAGTAGAAAAAGAGGTAGTGGAAAAAGAGGTCAAAATCCTGCTTCTCCAAGAGAGTTAAGCTCACTGCAGCAGAGCCCTCCACATTTTGCTTTTGTGCTGAAGAAGACAAGCAACAGGGACAGGTATGATATTGCAGATGGGGAGCCAAATTAAAGATCAGGCAAAGTGGAAGACAGCGATGGTTGACACCCTGATGGGGCAGTGGTCAATACAAAGGGAGATTTAGTGTCCAGAAAACTAGACAGTAAGGGAGCAGAAAATAGATTTCAAATCTATGATTCAAAGTGAAGACTTGTCAGGGCAGGGGCCTCATTCAATTCCTTTTTGCTTTCTCTCTCTTCATAATGCACTTAAAAACTGAAATGCTCTCCCTGGCCAGATTTTCTGCACTGTATGAGGTGGCTGTGTTTCGAGGAGCCTTTAGTTTGATTACTGCTTTTCTATTTGTGATTTACCATTTCATCCACAGATCACAGTGGTTTCTTTAAATTTTTCTCATTGATCCACAATGGAAAGTCTCTTTCTTTCTCTCCCTGCTAAACCTTATGAGACTTATGCTCACAGGAAGAGGCATCCAGCCCTGCCTCTGCTCTTTGTTTTGTTTTGCATCCTCCTTTTCCCCTCTCCTACTTGACTCAGTGTCAGTGTGAGTGCTTTTTCTTTTTTCCATTCAGAGTCATATTTAAAGATTATTTAAAGGCTCGAACTTAGGCAACAGAAAGAGATCATATAGCAAATAAAGGCCATATTTCTCCCACTTTGCAAACACATATTCGTTTTATGCAGGGGGTGAGATCTTCCAGTTTCACTAACTGCAGTTGCCCACAGAAACAATGATGGGTTACATAAAATGGTTCTCTGTCCATTTTTCACTTGTATCCAAATGGGTTCTCATTAAAAGTTTTCTGAGCCCTGGAACTTGGGTTCTCTTTGTCCAGCCTCTAACATAGGTATTATTACAGAATTAGAAATCTTATAAAGGTCAGAAATTCTCTTTTTCAAATGACTAGCTGTTGCTGACACAATTATTAATTACATTGTATGATATTCTGGCCGTTAACTGCAATGATCAATGATTTCCTCAGAGACAGTTGTTCTATTAAAAACACATCAGTAATAAATGACCTTCTCTGAGGTTCCTGCTGTAAGAGGTGCCTGGCAGCTCTGAGAAGTACCATTTTAATAAAAAATGTGAGCTGTCACAGTTGAACCTTGAGAACAGGACTTTATCTTCATGTGAATACCAGGGCTCCTGAGAAGATGCTGCCACTGAGTTTGAGAGTGCACCTTGAGCCTTGCGCTCTCTGCTCCAGGACCACCACCTGTTCACAAGCACATCCTCCATGACAAGAACCAATCGCCATTCTCCATCTCTATGAATGTTCTCTCTGGAATTCAAGCATAATCCAAGTAGTAAATGAGGATCCTACAGTCAGGTGGTCCATATGCAAGATGGGTGAAGAAAACCATCCTTCCTGTACCTAAAAGAGGCTGTACTCTTCATCTGCCTCTCCAAAAATAATAATGTTATACTGGGAGTTTGACTAGTATGAAACACCACTGTCTGCAACATCATTCAACCCTCTCTCCCTCCTCTCTGACTACTTATTCTTGACAGATTCTGCCCACCACGGGAAAAAAGGAAGCTCTGTGGCTGGATGATACATAGGTATTAGAGTGTTGACAACTTTGGCATTCTTCAGTTTCGCTCTGGTAGGTGGACAATTGTACAAATATTTCCAATGTCCTATTAGCTTAATAAAAAAGGGAAGGTCTGGGATATTTTTTGTTTGAAAATTTTTCAGATATTTTGTAGTTGCATGAAAGGCCCCGAAAGGGAGAGCAGTGAAAAAGTTGGGATAAACAAACTTCTAGTGCAGATATTTTCAAAACATCTCTATGGTCTGGTGGGCAGTATAAGATTACCTTCTCACTCCTGTGACTTCAATACAATAGAAAATTAACATATTTTTAAATATTTCTTGCATGAGGAATTACAAACAAAAAATATAAATATTTTGATCTGTTGGCAGATATATGGATAGAAGGACAGAGAAGAGGATAATTGTACTTTGAGATATTTGTTTCTTAATACTAATTTAGCAGTGGGAGATATGGTTCTCCATCAGCACTTAGAACTAAAAATGAGTGAACAGCATACAGAAAACGGAGAAAGCTGGTGGTCAAGGATGGTGCTTTGCTAAGCATACATACAGTAAAGCAGAGATTTTTCATGCTTGAAGTTAATTCTTCATCAGGAGAATGCCTACAACATGAAGTTACTGGCTTAAGAGTGCAGGGAGAGTTCATACATCACTTTCACATTATTGCAATCATTACATTTCAGTGTTTACCCTCGGTGCACAAAATACCAGTCTGTTCTTGTAATAAACATTAGAACCAATCTATTTTTATAATAAACACCTTTCACCTGCATTTTTTCCCCAACAATCTGTAGTGGCACTAGGTCATACACTTTACAAACATGAGTTTTCTTTCTGGCCTCCTGATCTGATTTTGTAAGTAATAGTTGATTGGTCCCAGCTGGGTGAATAGGGACAAGACACGCAGATTTTTTTTGGCAGAATACTCACCTCTGTTGCATTGCAATGGCCATGATAGGTAGGAAAAGAGCAGATTGTGCTTTAAAATCCTAAGATATATTGTTTACTGGGAAAAAAGGGGAACAGTTTGAACTAAAATAATCATATTTGAAGAGCAAGAGACAAGAGCTCTTAGATGGATAATAGGTTTCTTATTCATATGCTCACCCACTAAAATGCCAATCAGCAATAAAAAGCTGTTCCTTAAAAAGGCACTCGTTGCAGTTGTTACAATAGAAAAATTTGTTCACTTATTCCAACAATTACTGAAGAAGCAATTAGTTATGGTTAGACCTGAATAAAGCAAATACTCACAGATGAGAGTTTATTTATTTATTGCTAACTCCTTCATAATTTATGGAGTTTCATTTAGTTGAACCAGTGACTCAGTCACCGAGGAGAGCAAGACCCATCATTCCTGCTGTTTTCTCTGCTTCTGGAAAGCACAAAGCCAAGATGAGAAAACCCATGCTGGCTAATGCTGAGGCCAGTTCAGCATTGTAGATGAGAATGCTTAAATATATGAGTATTTGTGAGCAGAGCAGCCTCTGTGAGGAGGAAGGAAAATCTATTTAAAATGTGAAATGGAAAAACCCAGTGGCAATCAATCAGAATAGGTAATCAGAAGCAGAGACTTTGTGACCAGGTTCAAATGAGGAAAAAGGAGGTGTAATTCTCTCACCTAATTAAACCTCAGGACATACTTGTTCAGCAAACAACTGCCACTGCATTAGGTTTAGTAAAGAGTCACACCTTTCCCTTGAAATGAGATAATGATTCATCTATCATGGGGAGAGGAGAAGGATGTTACACATAACCCACTGCTTTGCAATTAATGTGGAGCAGATGATACTTTTGTAAAGGCTAATTTGGTCATTCATCCTAAATGTTCCAACCTACAAATATTAATCATAGAATAATTTAGTCTGAAAGGGACATCTGGAGGTCATCTGGTCAAACTGTCTGCTCAAAGCAGGCTTTGCCATTAGAGCAGGTTCCCTGAGGTCTTGTCCAGTCAAATTCTTATTATCTCTGTGGATGGAGATCCTGTTGTCCCTATAATGATTCAGTTTAGTGAACACAAAGCTCAGGAGTGCAAGGGAAGAAACAAACAGACAAGCAAAAGGGAGTAAGCTAATTGCCTGCACCAGGATAAAGATAGGACAAAATTATGACTGATGTACTTAAGAGAGAGAGGGTATAGAAAGCTCTGTCTCTTTCCCATAACAGCACAGCAGTCAGAACATGTCTTAGACCAGTAAGTGGAATGTGAGATGCATGGAAATGACTGTCAGACACTTAGATGATACCTGGAAAGGTGAGGAACAGACTTTTCTGTGGGTTCACTATGGATGTAACAAACCAGCATGTGAAGAGTATGTTGACTATTGAAGAAAATTGTTCTGATAGGACAGACAGTGAAACTGGAGTTCTCTCTTAGTGCAGGTTCTCCATCATGGGAAGTTACAAATAAAATGCCAATCAGGAATGTCTTACGCACAGCTATTCTGACCTTGCACTCTAAAGACAGATACAGCGATTTCCATTTCACCTCCATTTTCTCTGAGTCTGTGGTGGAAGAACAGGAACACTGAACTTCTTCTAAGGCAGTCTTGAGAGCCATGATTCAAGGACTGGGAAGCAGTAGACCAGTTCAGCACTGTACATGTAAATGCATTAGCTGAATGCTTGTAAACCAAGCCCTATAGGCATGATCTACATTAGTTTAATTGACTATTTTAAGAGTAGGGGAAACTCCTTTTAGGTACTTAGCAATGGTTGACATACCAAAAAAAGAATGTTTGGAAATAACATTCCCTTATAGAAGGGTGTACTCAATGATACAGGATAACTTTTGATGGCTAGAAAGTTCTGACCGCTACCTTACCCTTGTTTCCAAAAACTTTGTGCCTTAGATCTTATTTATAAAGCTAATATTCTTCAGTGAATTATACAGTATCCCAAGACTGCACAGTAGAAGCCAAGTGAAAGAAATCGTAAAGCAATATGGAACATAATTATTCAAATCACTGCACCAAATCCTGCCTTTCTAGTGAGTTATAGCCATTTTATTTTATTTTTTTGTATCTGTTAGATATGATGTTATTTTCAGTCCTAGTGAAGAAGCACCCAGGTCACCAAACAGCTTTGGTTGTAATTAGTGCCTTTGGCAGTTCCAGGAAAGAGACCAAGGACTGAATGGGTTTCTAGACTTAATTATGTGCTGCAATTTCCATATGGATGCACCTGGTGCAGCTGCAGTCTCTTGTTACCAGAGTATTCAACACAGTATTCTGCAGGAATGGGATTAAGAGGGTTCATAATTGGACTGTGGGTTCCCTGGAGATCTATCTAAATGCTTAGGTCCTTAACTATTTTTTGTTAAACTACTGTGATTAAAATAAATCTACTGCAATCATAATATTATGTAAGTGACAGCAATAACTCTAGAGAAGAGCAAATTGTAGTCCAAAGTCTTATTCCTGTAATTTGGGAAGTGGGTTCTTGAAAACCATGACACTGACTGCAGGTAGAAAAGTTCACTTGAGAACCTTCACTGTCTGAGTAAGGATTAAAAGCACTTTTATGTGAGAGTATGTGTGAAAGCCAAACTCGTACCCTGTGCTCAAGAGAAAGATATCCACACCAGAACCTGCATATTGTTCAGCAGTGTTTCTGTCCTACATCTTCACTTATAAATGAAATGCAATCCATAGGTCCAAGTACTCACATAACAGCATAATTCAGACTTATTTAGATTGCCATGAGTATAGGAAATAGTGCATTACTTTGGGAGATCTCTATCTTGAGCTGCGGTGACAAAAACTGAGCAAGACCAATGTTTGGGTTTTTTTCAGTGAAAGTTGTGCATTCTTTTTCACTGGAATTGAAATGTGTGTAAGTGAAGTTTGTAAAGACTGGAATGGTGTTGATGAGTATATGAATGAATAAAACATGTTAGTCTTGAAATACGATGTAAGTATTAAGAGGTAGGATTGTCTTCCAAAATATTTGTATTGGTAAGTTTTGCATTACACCCCATGTTGTGGGGATATATAGAACAGGGAGAAGGTATTGTGAAGATAAGTCAGAACTGTATGATGTCTTTGCTTGATATTTTGTTTATTTTTTTAATTTAATGCTTATAGTGATGATGAACTAGAATATCTGTAATTGATAAGAAATTCATTGCAACAAGCCAGGAGGGATAATTTAGGATCACACTCCTATCTCCTGGCATAGTTTTGGTCACAGTAATACAACCTTTGGAAAGTGCCACAAATATACAGAACATACGGTATTCCTTATATTTGAAAAAGAAGAGGCAGGTAATTGTTAGTTGTAGCACATTTATAATATTCATAACTTGTTTCAAGAGATAGTGTTTTATTATAGAAGTGGACTTTGTGGTGGCACCTTGCAAGAGAGAGTGCACTCAACATGTTTCTGTCAGCTTTCCTGGCCTTTGCCCCTCAGCATAAAAACTTTCCCAGGAATAGAGGGTTTCTTGTTTTGTTAGGTTTGACAAATTTCACTCATTTATGGAAAGAGGAGATTCGGAGAGATAAAAGAGCTGTATGTATGTCTCTTTTGGGAGAATCTTGAATAAAAACTTTCTTTATAATGAAATGTATGTTGGAGCTAAAATGACAGACTCGTATTGTTGCCCCATTAGCAAATAAAGCATAAGAGAGATTTGTGTTCCTGTTGAGTCTCCCATCTCAAAGGAAAAGGGTGAATGGAAGTTTTCTCGATCTTTCATATTTACCTATTTTTGGCTCCCGAAAATGCGTTACTGTTGTTGTACTGTGGCATGGTGACAGCTCAGTCAGAGTTGCAGGACATTTTATTAGCAGATAGAGAGAAAAAAAATTATTCCTCTCCCAAAGAGAAGAAACATAAAGGCAGAAGATGGCAGACAGATGCAGTCAGATGAGAGGCTAAAATGAAACAGTAAGAAAATATTGGCTGCTGTGACAGCCAGCAATTCCCTGCAGACCTGCATCTTAATTGCAGTCAAATTTCTTAGCTGTTGCTGTTAAACTAGAGAAATAGCAAAGGAAGGCTTTAGAGGTGGTAATCAGTGGGCCTTGTTTGAACGTGTTCCCTCTAAGCATAGCAGGGGAACACGAGGGTCCTAAGAATGTGACTCCTTCAAAATGTTACAAGGGGGATGAGCATGTGGGGTGGAAATCAGTATTTTTTGATACTGTCTCTCAGTAAGTACGTATGTAAGTGATCTAGAAATGGTGTTTCTTTTTAGCTTTCACTTGCAATTTCCTAGTTCATGCTACCCAGTACCTTTCTTCCTGTGCCTGGGACAAGTTTTGGATCCAGCTGCAGAGTACTTCATCAGCTCTAAGGAGCATGTTACACCAGCTGTGTTTTAAAAATAAATCACAGTGTTATGTATATTTTGGGGATGGCTATAGTCTTTTTCTGAGAGTTAAAGAAGTTTAAAGCAGTTAACCTCAAAGTCTTCCTTCATAAATTCATATGGATCTGCAGATTCTGTTCCACTGGCACTCCTAGCGAATGTGGAATGTTTCTACCACACAATTCTTCAACTATTTCTGCAGTGTTGCTGTTATCAGTGTCTAAGGGGATTCAATTGACTTGTTTATTTTGAAAGAATCCTATTTTTCTAGCCTCTCTTACACCTCCAGCAACCTTCAGAATTTCTTATCTACCTTTGCAGTTTTCCCTCTGCTGGTGACAGTAATCTTATTATAATCTATTCCAGCCTGTAGAGAATTCTAATGAAATCTCTTCAATGTGCCTCAGCACACTTGTTAGAAAGGCAGGATGACTCACGCTGAAGTTTTAAAGCAGTATTTGAGGAAGGAGGGAACTGGATAATCCAGAGAATTGGCAAGGTTATCATGACAACTGCATCAGTTTTGAATCTGTGGAGAAAGGAATCAAATTGCTGTGGGTTGCTGACTCTTTTGCTGGGCAGTGTGAGATATGATCCCTGCATCTGTTGAGTATCCTTCATCCAAGAATTTCAAAACGTTGCACGGGTGTTCAGCCACAGGGAACAGAAAGAAACATATACAACTGAGAGGAAAACATATGGAGAAAACCTCTGTAATAGACTTAAATCAAGGACCACGATGCAGTGTTGTGTCAAGCCTGCAACAAAGTTGCTTCCATTTCTCGATCTTACACTGTTGACTAATTAGACTTAATGTATCCAATGCACTCGGAATGAGGTATAAAGTGCACTGCAGAATGTGTTTCAGCTCTTATATCCAACAGAAATAATCCTGTTAAGGTGATTTGACCAAGTCCCTGGGTGGCATGCATAATGCTGTCAGAAATTCCAGTATGCTGAATTACATTTCCCTCATACACGGGCACGGCCATATTTTTGTAAACCTAAGGTGCAACAAAACAAGCAGGATATCATCTAGAAAAAGATCCTGCTTGCTTTCTTCATAGTGTTACTATATTTTCATAATTGAAATTCTATCTACTAAACTGTATTAATAAATTAAATCAAGCTTAGCAATGTTCCTAAGGGGAAAAAACATTTAGATAATATTCAGTAGACATGTATTTAGACAATTTATTGGCTTATATCTATGTGTCTTCTAACATTCACAGTATTAATAATTTCTTTTGCTGTTTAAATTTGATTAGCTCATGCTATTTAAAATTTCTATGATGAAATAAAACACCTGTAGCTCAAAATTTCCAGGCTGCAGAAAATAATTATTACTTTCTGAAGGCTCATCAGTGCTAAATGGGGAGCATTTGTCCCAACTAATTAAGTGCTCAGGAATTTGAACATAGTGATTTTATTTTCTAAGAGAGAAATAAAATCAGATCTGTCTGTCTTCTCTTGTTTAACATAAATCTGTATTCACAGATACTTTGAGATCTTCCACAGCAGAATGAACCATGCTCCCCCACTCCCTAACCCAGTGAGGACAGTGCAGTATACAAAGCAGAAAGGAGATCTTCAATAGACGTGACACCAAGCAGGTTCTTAGTAAGCTAATGAAAATTCCTTCATGAAATGTTGGAAAGAAATTAACCTATTTATCTTCATTAAAACACCTGTCTTAGCCTTCTTTTCCCATTTCCTGGTCCAATTACTGCTTTGATAATACTGATTCCCTGCCAATACCTTCCTAGTCATCCTCTAGTCTTAATGCTACCTTTCACTGGCATTCAGGTAGCTTTAAGATCATGCATTGACTCAGGATTGTCGCCAGTTCACTTTACATTATCACTGAAGAGATACAAGATTGCATATATTGAGATATGGAAAAAAGAAGTTTTCTGGGGGCGTGGGGCACAATAGTGTAGATGAGAGGTAGCCTTTAATTTTTCTAAAGAGAAGAAGCAATTTGGATGAGCCTGAAAATACTTTCTCGGTATCTCAGGATACTTGTAATGGCTAATCCACACCCATAGAACTTTTGAAAAGATAAATAAAGTGTAAGCATTTCTTTCTCCAGCACTTCATTTTCTCTGCTTAAATCTGTGTGGTATAAGCTTTACATTTTAAAAGCCTCTTAAGCCTATTGCCCAGTGGGAATCTATTTGTAACTTTAGGAGTGACTGAGGCACATTTTTGCCCCAAGTTGCCGTTAAATATTATTAAACCAGGGAGTTTTTCAAGCAAGTCCTTCTATCCTCACGCCACATCTGATTTGATCCCAGGGCAATCAAGTTACCAAATCAATGTCACTAGTGGAGACTTCTAGCACCCTTCTCATTTTCTCTTCATTTACTTTTGTTCCTTTCTGTAAAGGGTAATTTCTACTCTTTCTCATTACTCATCTATAAACAGGACTTACTTTTTACTAATCTGATTTCACAGTTGTGAAATGAAGACTGCATCACCAACATAAAAGAGTGGAACAGACTTAGCTGGAGATATTAAGATAGGTCTTAGGAGCCTGATTTCAAGCTTGCTTAGATCTAGAACTAATGTAAATTGCTTCTCTGCTGCAAAACATATTTATATCCTAAAATACACATTATGCTGATGGAGCTCATGATTGCATAACATGCTGCACTCTTTTGCCAGTGACATAGGCAACATTGGATCCATTTGCACATCCAGATCTTATTAATTTTTGGACTGAAATCCATAATAGATATAGATACAGAGTTTGAGTTTTCACCTTTAAGCTACAAACTATTGAGATTATGGGGCAGCTATTCCAGTTTAAGAAAATACTAAGAGCTGCTATGCACAAATAATTCAGACTAAAGAATACTAACAGGAAGCTAGAAAGCATGATCCAAGCAATTCTTCCTGATGCCACCTCTTGCCCCTGGAGTAAATGACAGAGTTGTAATGGAGTTATAAAATAGAGAGCTAACATTAGAATCCCATTTGCAGCGCAGAGAAGGAGCTCCAAAATGTTCTGAGTAGCTTCACGAGAGACCTTGTCTTGCTTACAGTTGTACTCTGCATTCAACCATTCTCAGAATAACTGGGTTTTGCCTTTTCAGTCTAGATTGTGATGTGGCTAAGTCCTGTACTAAGGAGGGACTTTATTAAACACATGTATTTTTCATTCCAGTCAGCTTTCTAAAGGACCTTATACCTTATGTTCTCTCAAGAAAAGTTTGCACTACTGGTGACCAGCATTTGAAATTCAGTGACTAATTTTGTATTTTTGAGTGTGTCTTCTTTTTTTTAAACAATTGTTTCATTTCATTATAATCTCAGTTGGAAAGTTCCCTGCTCACCACTAAGCACCAAACCATGCAGTTCAGATCACAGAATCAGTCAATATTCCCTGTTTTTGCAAGTGGAAGGAACTGAATTCTGATTGTCCTCACAGCTTTTTCTCTGCTGTTCTATTCATGCTGTCATAAATATTCCCTTAGAAGTGTTTCACTATGTATTGTAACAGTTGTCCTTTTAGAAATGTTTTCAGTCATCTTTGCATCCATTCTTCAAAGCAGACTGCAGATAAATTGTTCCCCTTAGCTTTTGTTGCACCTTTTCTTCTACCTCTTCAAGAAATTAGAAATGTTTACTTGCTCTTCCTCATTTAGAGATCTCCTTAGATACTGTCTTCTTTATTCAATAAACCCTTTCTTCTTCTCTGGTCTATTTTTAGTTTAGTTAGTCCTATTTTTAGTTGTCCTGACATGGATCAAACTCTCTGGTTTACTATTATTTTGAGACTCAAGTTGTTTGATTATATTTAAGAAGTAAATAGCTGTTCTTTTTGGTTTTACTTTCACTGCAGTCATTACCTCTCATTTTTTATGACATTCTTTTAGATTATGAATCAAATCCGAGTCTGGGTTTGAACTAACTTTTCCCTTCAGAGTGATGCACTCTTTGAAGCTAAAGGCCCTCACAGGAGTGCCTGAGGTTTAACGGAGCACAACCGTGTTTCCTTCCTTTCCTTCTTCATTATTGTTTCAAACTTGGTAATTTTAGTTTAACTCTGTGCCATGTTTCTGATGGGAAGATGAGGGAAAGTGAAGTACTTTCTAGAATAATCTATTCCTTAAAATTTTTAAAATGCAACCTACCTAAATCTTGAATAGCAAAAAGGGCATCATAGTGGGTCACAGCTTTAGTGATTGATCATACAAAGCTCCTTAATGAAAAAAGGGAAACATTTCTCCATCATATTTTTCCTTTAAGTGATATCTCTGGCAGTGTCTGCATCACAAATCATATGTGTAACATGTTTTCACACCTGTTGCATTAGATGTAACAGTAGAGCCTTGCAAACATACCAGATGCTTAGTGTGAATTTTTCCTCCATGTTGTTCAGATCGTCTGCTGTAATTTTTTTTTGAGTCCCTTGTGGGAGATGGTAATTGCAGCAATTTCAAAGCCTTTTGATCTATGGTTCATTACAAAGCTAGGTGCAGAATTATACATGATTTTACATTGTCTCATAATTGTTCCAAATTCCTCTGTCAAAAAGGAAGCAAAAGATGTTGTTGAAGTCCTAGTTGCTTTAGGCTCTCTTGTACAGAACATGTCAGATCTACATTTGGTTTAATGTCAAGAAAAAAAAAAGTGGAAAACATAAAGTGTTACAAATGATAGAATAAAGTAGATTATAATACATAACATTAGTTGAGAAGATGTCTTTGAATATCACTGGTAATCATCCTTCATTAAATGCTGTTTCTCAGACTGTATGGCGTATTTTCCGAGGTATTTCTACCAACTCAGGTGCACATAAATAACCTTTTGTATTATTTCTTGCTCCAGATGTGTGCTGCTTAATCATTTACCCAACAGCCAAGCATTATAAATCGTTTCAATCATTTAGCCCTACCAACCTTTCTGCAATAGCTCCCAAAGAATGAAGAAGTCACAGTGCACTTCAAGTGCACTTTAAATAATGTGTGGCAGGCGCCAATGAAGCTACTCTTAAAAGGGTAAACATGGTGCGACTATGCCAGCAAACAGACCATTATTTTAGACTGAGTAAGCACCACTGGCCTTCATGCTTCAGCCATGAGTGCCAGAAGTTTCTATGTGGTTATCAAAGGTTATAAAGAGAAAGTATTAGAGAAACAGCATATACTCACACAAAGAAAGTCTCTTCTAAAGTGTGAAAGGCCCTCACAGCCCCAGTAAAAACCTTTTTTAATGGAAAATCTTTCTATTTGATCCTTCCTTTCTTTTTATGCTTATCAAGGTCTTGATATGCTTACTATTTATCAATAAAAACTGGTGTTGGCTGAAGTGATTCCTTCAGAGTGTTTGGTAGCAAAGCACCAGATTGTGCTGCCCTTGACCTTTTGGTCCCCTGAGCTGCACCAGCACCAGGCAGATACTGCCAGGGGCTGAATTAAGGCATTTATTAAGCTTTTGTTATATGAGATAAAGGATGAGAGAAAAAGGCATTCTCCCAGATACCTAATTGTTACTGCATAAAACAACACTATTTTGTGCCATTGAGGTGTTGTTCAAGACAGTTGTCTTATAGTGTGTCTCATAACTGTGCCATCAACTGGTACAATTGCAACTACAATTCTGACCGAAACTGAAGGATGAGGATCTGATTAAAGCAAGCTAAGTGTTTCCTTGGCTCATAAACCTTTGATCTTAAATGCACTGAAGGATGTGTTATCAAATGGCACCTTTTCCTTCACCGACTAACTCAGCAGGTGCAGGGAAGCATCAACTCTGTGGCATCTGCCTGAGTCACCCTGCTAAGAGGCCACACCAGTTTGTTTCCTTCAAGTTGATCCTTTCAATCCCCCAAGTTTTTGCAAAGGAAAAGGTTTCAGACTCTCTCCTAGAGTCAGAAGAGTCCCTTTTCTTCCACAGACCTGAAACCTGACCCTTCACTGTCAGTGAAGGAGCCAAGAGAGACTTCTGCTGAGATGTCACTGTCACCACTGGGGTCCTTAGAGAGTGGTGGTATGCATTGTCTTTTTGGAGGGAGAGAGTGAAGGGAGAGACCAGTTCATGATGGCTGCTGTCCCCCTATCCTGGGTTTGCTCACTCCTTAGTGGGAGGTAGTGGTGCATGCACTACCCTGAGCTCCTCCAGCATCTTCTCACTAGAGTTGAGATGTATTGGGGTCATCCATCCCACCTGATTTTAGTACCGACAAAGGTTCAGAGCTTCTCCTCATCACAGTAATGGTTTGATGAGAGATTCTGTGTTTCATGACTCTTGCTACATTCCCCTCAGCAGGAGCCCCTTCACCTCTAACAAAAAAATGACTTTTTACTGGGTGAAACAGGACCTCCAAAGTCTCCAGTTCTTGCTGAGCTTGCTGTTCAAGTGATTCTTCAGTGCTTCTCCTCCTGAGTTCAAAACCATATTGAGAGTTGCATAAGAAAATGCCTTTTTATGAGAAAAAGCTTTTTTTCCCCTTTGTTCAAGATCCAATTCATGTTGAAAGTGTTCAACTAATTTTTAATTTCTTAAGCAATTTATTTAACAACAAAAAAAGATTTAATATTTGATGATACATTACAGGAATTCGAGATGTATCCAGAGCTCATTCAGCTTTCATTCTCTAATGTCCTTCGGTGCAAGGGGCATCAGTCTTTTAGTTCTGGAGCTGACTGTACTCCTCAGAATTTATTTTTGTGTTCATCTCTAATCTTCAAAATTATTTAGATAAGAATAAAGATGAAAACTGAGTGGATAGCAAGAATCATATACTATAGTCCAGGGATTCTCTTTGATGCAAGAAGCTTTCTCTCTGCAAGATCTTTTCTGGCAAAAGATCTGTTGATTGTGACCTTGATGTCTGATCTGTACTAGAGGAATGAACTTCTTTCTATATCATGTTTTCTGCATCATTTCTTGGGACTAGTTTTGTATACTGTGTACCAAATCAATCACCCTGGATTCTCTCTCAGAAGGGAGACCTTTTCTAGATCTTCAGAAGTTTCAGTTTGAGAATGCACAAGAAATTGCTTTTTAAAATGAAAACACATAGTATTTACAGAGCTCCAAGTGATGTCTCAGGGGAACTTTCTCCTTTGATACTGAGATTCAAAAAGAGGGCACCACCATATGCTCCCACAAGCACATTTGTTCATAAAAGCTGATTTCTGATTTCTACAGGGCTTGAGTTCCCAAGTATGTGTATGTGTATTTTAAAAACTAGATTTCAGACTAGCAGATACAAAGGGGCAAGCAGGGATTATTACAGCTTCAAGACATGAGACACAAGGTGCAAGGGGAAAGAAAGATAGCTATGCTTTCAGTTTCAGTGAATGCAATTAATATGTGCTTATTTTCTAGTGGGAAATGAATACATAGTGCCAGGTGCTGCCAGGAACTCAAGAAGGGGTGGGATGGAACCATCCTGCTCTTCTCAGCACTGTGTCCCTAGTTCACACCTGCATCCAGACAGGAGAGAGCACTAAGGGATGCTACTGTGGGATAGCACAGGTCTTGGTGAGGGATGGGTCTGTAACAAGAGTTGTACTATTGCTGAGTTTGTCCCTTGAGCCTCCTAGGGTGCCACCATAGGAACATCTCAGTGACTCAGACTCCTTTTGTGTGCTGAGAAACCTGATCAAAAGCTTTATAAATCTTGTCACTAGAGACAGGACATAAGACACAGCGTTCCTGCTCTCCCCATTTTGGAGCAAGGCAAGGAATTAATTCCAAAAGTAGAGCTAAAGTTAGTTACCTTCCAGTGAGAGTTTACTCTTCTGTCCTTATTTGCCCTAGATCTCCATTCCCCAACAGGTACATGGTAATAAGAGGAAAATTATGCCAACAATGTGCCCACTGAAATTTTTCCATTAAAGCACAGTTTCATTAGGAGTATTGGTTCACTAAGCTGCCCAGTCTTTGTTCAAAACGGCTCAGGTTCTTAATCACTCGTGATCAAGGATGTTTACATTTGCACTTCAAAGAGGCACAAGAGAAGCAGATCCAGTGTACAAAGCAGCCTTCAACCCACACCGTGGCGCTAGGACATCACTTTGCTGGCTTGCAACACTTCACATATACAAATGGACAAATGCCAGACAACTAAGACTTTTTTTTTTTTTGTCAAATGAGCTAATGTCTAGAAAGGGACATAGATGAAAAGAAATGGAAAAGACAAAGAGGATGTATCATAGAATCATCAAGGTTGGAAGGGATCTCCAAGGTCATCAAGTCCAGCATTTGATAGAACACCACCATACCAGCTAAACCATAGCACTAAATTCCTCATCCAGTTGTTTCTTGAACACTTCCAGGGGCAGTGACTCCACCAACTCCCTGGGCAGCCCATTCCAATGCCTGACCACACTTTCAGTGAAAAAACCCTTCCTGATGTCCAAACTGAGCCTCCCCTGGCACAGCCTGAGGCTGTGTTCTCTTGTCCTTTCACTTACTGCCTGGGAGAAGAAGCCAACCTCTGCCTTGCTACAACCTCCTTTCAGGTAGTTGTTCAGAGTTATAAGGTCTCCCCTGAGCCTCTTCTTCAGGCTGAACAACCCCAGCTCCCTCAGCTGGTCCTCATGAGTTATTCTCTAGACCCTTCACTAGTTCTGTTGCCCTTCAATGTCTTTCTTGAAGTAAAGGGCCCAGACCTTGATACAGTGCTCAAGATGTGGCCTCACCAGTGCACGTACAGAGGGACAATCATTGTGACTCATGATCAAAACACTCTGATTTCTCCTTCCCCCCATCTGTTTTCCCACCATCTGTGTGTTCCACATGTAGCTCAGTGGAGATGGACCTGTGTTTGCATCCTGATGATTCAGGGCCAATTAGACACACAGTTCTTCTGGAAGTGTATCACCAAGTGTATCACTGGAAATGTATCACCAAAAAAAAAGGTCTTAGCCAATCACAAACTCAAGTTTAAAATGGCAGTGTCCCACTGCCTGTTTCTAATGTACTGTAAACAGCTCTGCCGTCTCACTGATCACTCTTTGCAGATGATGCACAAAAACTGTTGATTTTGGCTCCCAGCTCGTTCCCAGGCTTGCACAGCAGAGAGGCTCCAAAGGTCACCAGCTGCCCTTAATAAATAAATACATTTAGCAAACTCCCATCAAAGCTACACAGACAGTGTCTCTTGACTTCACATTATTTGATTGTATTTATTATTCTGTTTATTTGCCAGACGCTTTCTTCAGGGTTTTGACAGTGCTTCTGCTGCATTAAAAATCTGCACTGCTCCTTGGATCTGATTGCCTGTTTCAGTGCTGTCCTGTGGAAAACCATCTCATGTTGTTAAACAGTTTAATTTGCTGGAAACCTTCTAACAAATTCATTTAACAAGCACTCAAGGGCACTGAACATATATATTTTAAAACTTTCAAATAAAAATCCCTGACAGAAAGGCCAGGCAAACTGATATACAAAGACCTATGAGTGAATAAGCAGCAAGGGACTGTATAAAAGGTTTGGAAGTTGGAAAGATGGGTGAGATTTCAGTAGAGAGCAGGAAGGTCAGAGAAAGAAAGAGATGCAAGTTCAACTGAGAAGCTGTTGCTTTCTCTTTCTGAATCCTGGACCAGTGTCATTTAAGTCCCAGCCAGTTATGTGGCTACAGACTACATGATTTCTTTCTTACCTGCACAGGACCTTAGCCAAGGACTGATTTCACCAATATGTAATTCATCATGCCCCCTGCATAACCTGCAGTCTTTTAACCTTATCTCACTTTAGGTTTTCTGTATCTGTTTTGACATCAGCAATTGTTTTGACATCTTGTACAACTGAAACGTTATTGAAGCAGGAGCTCTTTAGACTACTGTGAAAATCCACAAAATCCATCAAAAAATCTTATTCAAACATAAAAAGAACCAGTTTAGGTTCAGTGAGACCTGTCACTGGATTTCTGTAATAGAGTTTGCAGCTGCAACTTCTGTCCTTGACTTTCTATTTCTTAATTTTTACTGTGTTTTGTCTGTTCCTCAAGTACATTCTCTCTTTGGTTGATTTCTCAGCTTCTTTTTTCTGTTCCTCCCTTTTCCATGTGTAAGAACCCTTCTTTTTGCTGTTTTTCTTATGCCTTACACTTTCCCGTTCCTTTTCCCCTTACCCATTATCTACCTTTTATCATTTTTTTCTGACATCTCTTTCTTTCCTTGTCTCCTTCTTTCCTTCCCTCACCACTCCTGGGGCTCAGCTGTGCCCATCTGGTAACTCTACAGCAAATCCACCAGTGGCTTACATGTTCCTGTGCTCTGCCCAGCTCACGCTGAGGGCAGAAAACCCTCATGTTCCCATCTCTCTGTATCACCTCTCCTTGGGAAACGCTGAGCAGATGCTGGACTAGGTGGCCCTGGGATCACCTTCCAGCCTGAGCAACACTCATGTTGAAGAAAGCTTCATTGCTTTTTCCTTGGATTCAGGGCACAGCAATAACTTGCTTAATGTGAAGCTGCATCTAAGGCACATGGGCAATCAGAGCTCATGCTGATTCTAAGACCTCTAGTGAATTGATTTGGGTGCTGTTCACGGGTACTGTTGTGTATTTGGGGAGAGGATCTGTACTGGGAGGGCTGATTTAAAACTTCACCTGCAGTCAAGATCAAATATCTTGCAACAGGGAACATTTCTTGCCTAAGGGGCTTGACAGTGTCCTGCTAATAACAATACTTCCTGAGTAGATTTTAACATATTTGTTTTCTTGTTAATTTAAAATTGTTATTTGAAAGTCTTCTTTAAATGCATTTAGACACTTTCCTGGATGATCAATTATCTCAATTCATGTAAAGTTCTCATGCGTAAGCATTCCCTATGATGGCAATAAATGAAATTCAGTAATAAACTCTCATAAATTTATTAAGGTCCAACAGCCACAGATTACCATTGTCAGTTCATATAATGCTTCCCTAGTTACTTAAAAGCTATATTGCATGTCATTATATTTATAATCTCACTTAATATTAGCCCACTTAACAACCTCACAAACATTTGGAACTGAATTTACAGCCTCTCATCAGGTTTATTGCAATATTTCCTCTCTAAGTGTTTTTGTGGTCTGAGAAAGGATTATTCTCTTTGAAATGTCATAAGCTTTGCTCAGCAACTCACTTATTTCTCCCCTCTTTATTCTTTATGCTTCTCTCTCTTTTCCTCCCCGCTCAGACCCTCATTTATTCTGTATTCCACTCAAGCTAACCCCTCTCTATGCAGATGATAGCCTTAGGTCCTGGTTATAAATCTTCAGTGCAAATAGCCCTAGAACCTGCATGTTAGCTGCAGAGGCAGGAAACTGTAACTTCTGGGAATGTCATTGCCTTTGTAGTGTTAGCTGCTGTTATCTTGTAGAATAAGCTTTACATCTCTGCTTTCCACCTTTTGCTTTCCACTGACTATTCCTAAAAACACAGTCTGAATCTGTACCATCAAATCCCACCTTTTTAATGAAACTGTTTCCCCCTGCTTATTCCCTGATTAATGATCCCAGGTCAGGTGGGTCAGGTGTGTTGACAGACCAAGGCAAGTTTCCAGCCTGAAATATATAACCAGTTCTCATCTAGTGTTCCTGGTTAAGTAAAGTCCAGATAGGCTTTGCTATTAGAAAAGCCTCTGGACCGTGCAAACCACAGTGAACTGGAACTGCTGGTTTATGCTGTCACCCTCGGACTTAGATCAGAGAGCCTTTGAATTCAGCAGGTGAGGCGTGACACAGGTTTTACCCTTTTGTCATGCTTTCTGCAGGCAGCCTATGCAGGAAATGTCTGACAAAGTTCCCCCTGTCTGAAGAGTTTCCTGGGCAAGTACATAACTTCTCAGGTTTATGGTGATTTTTCTCTCTGTAATGCGCTATGTCAGTATTATATTTTAACAGCAGCCATCCATTAACATTAAAACATCACGCTTTTGCAAGGACTTTTGTAGAAAATCCTCAGGAAACTTGTGTTTGCCAAGAACCTGAATGCAGATTGAGGTCTGCTTGCCAGAGCTGAGAAAGATGGACCAAGCTAACTGCTGATCCTGTCTGTATTCTGCTCATCCTGCCCCCAGCTTTTTCCCTGGTGACACTGCACTGGACTGCAAGGGTGCAGGCTTCTTGTCTTTCACATCCCTTGCTGCTGGATCAATCCAGTGGCTGGGTAGGTTCAGCCTCTAATGGGCTGCTGCCCTCTGAGACAGGGCTGTTCTTGTCATGTAGCTGACTTTGTTATGAAACAAGTCTTTACTGACAAAACACTCCAGCTTTCGTGGAAACACAGAAGGACACTGTACGTGATGTATGGATTGGAAAACAGCTCTCGCCTGGCAGGCTGGCAGAGAATGTGAGCACTGCCGTGTGATCGATACCGGCCTGAGCTTTTTGCAGCTCTTCTTGGCAAGGGGCAGCCAGAAAGCCTCAAAAATCACCAGGATAAAGCCTTTTCCAGCAACACTATTAAGATCAAAACACGTCTTTCTATTCCTATAGCTGAGTAGAGTTTTAATTAGGACTTTGTGGCCAGGGGTGGTTTTCCTCTCTCACATGATGCTGTAGGCTTCAAGATAGTTTTTTTCATATTCCTTGACAAAATGAAATGCTGCCTCAACACGGCAAAACAAAAGCAAAAGGACATCTTTTTCAGCAGGAGAAAAGCAGCCTGATGATTAATCTCTGCCACCAGCATGGCAGCTCAGGAGCAGACACAGACAGCCGCCTCCGGGTGCTGGTACGTGGCCACCCAGGAGCTGGCTGCCAGGCTTTTCCTCTGGGATTGCCCCTCCAGCCCCCAAGGTTGCTGCCTCCTACTGGGGAATAGACACAGGAAATTAAGGGCACCAACCTCTTGGCTGTTTCCATGCAAAATATGAGTCTTTAGCTAAAAATTACAATAAAGGAATGTTCGTTTAGGACTTCTAAGAGATTTGGGAATATGCCTTGCTCTCCCCGCCCCACGGCATGGGCAATACTCTCTGGCAAAGAGGCCAGATATTGAGCTGAGGCTGGAATCACACCAAACCCTCTGCAGCCTGCTCCAGGGAGAGGTCCTGTGGCCTCGCCTGCCATGTCTGCTCCTGTAGAGATGGTTCTGTTCCCATCTGGCTTGGGCCATCTCCACAAGCAGCAAGCTGTGCTGGAGCTTCTCCAGCAAACCAAATGGCAGAAGGTGGGCAGAGATAGCACAGTCTGGCTCTCTGATTGCCTTTTTTGGGGGGGGAGAGGAAGCTGGGCAGAAGGGGTGTGTGTGTGTGTCTGTGTGTGTGTGTGTGTAATCTGGGTTGTCACACAGTTGTATCACATGCAATCTATCCACTGATAGAATTACACTGGATTGAAAGGTAAACCTTTTCTGTATATTTAAGCTGTAGCATTAGTGATTTTGAAATTTCCTGAATCCCACTTGCATGCTTTCTTCACCTCAGTTTAAATTAGGTGGATGATGATATAATTGTTATCTCTTTGTTTTGTGTTTATGGATGCTACAGAAGGGATTCTTTTCTTTCTTGTACTTTTTCTTTTTGGCCTTGATATTATTACGCTGAGGTTTCAAACAGCTGAGTTGCCTGGAAATTCATATTTCCCCAAAAGAACCATTTGGCTTGTCTGCTGATGGCAGAGAGCACAAGTTGGCACAATTTCAAAAGAGAAAGCTTATTTTACCAGCAGCAACTGTGTCTTTCATTCAACCTGGAACAGCAGATAGGAAACCAAGGGACTGTTCAAGAAGCAATTCCAGGCAAATTACAATCTGACATCAGCTTTGAAAGAACTGTGAAGAAAACCAACTACATTATTTCTTTGAGTTTTTCTATAGCCATTTTTCACCCTTTTGGTTTTTTGTTTCTTTTAAGAGAAAACTATAATGAAACCAACCTTTATTCAGGAGGAAAGTATATTGATTCAATTTCATTCTCCTCTCTGATTTGTGAGCTCCTAAAAGGGCCCTTTCCATCACTTCAGTAAGGTGGTGCATCACATATTTAAAATTTGTGCCTTTTCAGTTCCTCAGTGATTTCTTTGACTTAGAAGATTTCTTTTTCTTATAGTATTATATCTGAAATAGGCTTTTGTTTTGTCTAGAGAGATTCTTTCATTCACATAATGAAGTTTTATTTTAATGTAAAATCATCATCTTGATTCTCTCACAACTTTAATTCTACTGAACACAGGACTGTGTCCTGTGGCTACGCTTCTCAGAAGGGGAAAAGTCACAAACAGCAAAAGGTACAAAGCAGTAACACTGGACAAAGAGTTCCTGTTTCCTCCCAGTTTGTGGTTTTTGAAAGGAAAGCAAATGCATTGCATGTGTTGTATGCTGTGCCTTTGTGGACGTATATGTGCCTTTTCCAATTTATGACATGCCAAAGTTTGGAGCAACAGAAAACTGCACAGGATTTTTAAAAGTAAGGACTGAAGCAGTAACTGCAGTAGACCCAATGTCTAGGTCATATTGTTCTCCACCAAGAGATCAACTCTATAGCTTGTCTTTATGATCCTCTATTGTAACAGAAGTCCTGAAGAGGGTGTGCGGACCTGTGGTTCTCCACATTATGGTGCTGGCTGAGCCTGCAGAGCCCATCCTGCTTGTGGCAGGACATTGCTGTTGTGGTGACTCTTCTATCATGGTGACCTTCCTGTTATGGTGGCATGCGTGTTCTAGTGTGGTGAGTTTGCTGTGCAAAAGCAGGCCAGGACTCAGATGGACCGTCCTAGGGCCACAGACCGGGCACCCTGGTACCCATCTCAGGGTAGCTGCTGAATGCATGATGGACTCATCCGCTTACTCATCATCCCAGGGAGCTGAGCAACTCTCACAGCTCTTCTATTACTGTATTTCTCATGATATGGATGCCTGAAATAATCCTACGGCAGCATAATGAAGACTGTAATTAAAATATAAAAGCAACTATACTGTGTGAGTTGGAGGATCCACCCAGCATCTTGCCTCCAGCTGTGGCCAGCAACAGGTCCTTATGAGAGAGCATAAAAAGAAGGGCAAACGCAAAGTGGTACCTTCCCAGCTACTGTTTTTTTTTAAGGGGCTTTCTGAGCCAAAGGTTGCATCCAGACAATCCCATTCCCTCATCACTGGTGAACATTTCTGGTTACATGAATTTATCTGATCCCTTTTAAAATTAATTTATAGGTTTAGCCTCTGCAACCTCCATGAAGAGTTAGTTTCACAGTTTAATTAGATGTTAGGGGAAAAGGTGTTTCTTTCCCATTGTTTTAAGCCTGCTGCCTGATAATTGGGGTGCCTTCTAATTCTCGTAGTGGGTGGGAGATTGAGTAGTTGTTCCCTGTTTACTTCAGTTATCATTATAAATCTCTATTATCTCCCCTCTCAGCTCTCTCTTCAGCTGAAGAGTCCAAGTCTAATTAGTCTGTCCTCATTTCAGCAAGGCTGAAATCCAGCTCAGAATAATTGCCAAGTGTGACCCTAGCACTCTTGTCCAAGTCATACCTACAATCCTCTGGAGGTTATTGTGCTACTTATAAAACCAATAGACATCTTTATTAAGACCTGCTATGAATGCAAAGGGCATATACAGAGTACTTAGAGTGGAGGGATAACACAGTAATTATGTAGCACTTTTTCACATAGTGTCACTTTTGATCAGCTATAATGTGTAACTGAATGTTCTGGTAAAGACCGTGTGCTTTTATATATACAGGAAACTTGCACCTGGTGCAGAAATCCCTGAGAAGATGCCAAGTAAACTGCACTTCAATTCTGATTTCTGCAGAAGCAGAAAAAATAGGAGAGACAGACCTTTAATTAATGAAGTTTAGCAGTGAGAGTTCTGTGGTGATCTGTTGTTTTCTGACATGGTTAAATCCAGCTGCCAAACTGTTACGACCTGCCTCAGAAGGGGTGTGTAACCCAGGTTCTTGTTTCATCCACCCTTGGGGTGTATTAAAGTGAAATGACACTGAATGGTCAATGTTTTTAGAGATTTATAGGTAGGGTTTATTTTAGAACAATTTTGGTCCAAAGTTAAACAGGTATGTTGCTGTTTTGGGTATTAGCATCTTTAGTAATACAGCAATATTAAAGCATAAAAATAACACTTAAGGAAAAGTATAAGGGAGAAAAAGACAAAGAAAGGATAAGGGACCTGAGATCTATATAGGTACCACTCACTGGACCCAGCCATGAAATTCAGTAGTTGCAGCTTCCATGTCTTTTGGTTGAAGTGGTTGTCACAGTGCTGTGTGACGTGATGGTCTTGGGGCTGGGGGAAGACCTCCACAAAACTGCTGAGATCTTATGAGTTATTGTACACTGCAAGCTCAGGTGGGAACTCCTTGTACCTCCTCTGGGGTGGGGAATTTTACAATGAATAGTGTCAGGGTCATGTCCTGGGACATGTCATGAGTCTCTGACACCTCCTAGGACTCAGCATCAATCATGGTCCATCATGGTCCAACATTTAAGATGAACAGCCCAGGCCAGATATGAAATGTCTTTGAGATTTTGCAGCAGTCATCATGTAAGGGAGGACATTGGCATGCTAAGAAGGATTATCCCACCTCACAGGATTTGCCTCTTGTCAGCCTCTTCACTTATCTGGAAATCCAGTTTGTAGCTTCAGATATGCATGCCCTTCTGCACCAGGGATAGGTGGACAATTATCTGACCTGAAGGTCCTTTCCCAGTAGGCATATTCAGGGAGAGGCAGGCCTTGCTGGGTGAGCAGCTGTTTCTTTTCTGTTTGCTACAGCAGACAAAAGTGTTTTGGTGATCTTAGAATATTTCAGCCATTAACTATTTCAGTCTCTGACACAAGCAATGGATTGAGTCATCATACATCAAGAACTAAAATGTTTTGAAAGGCATTTATAGGTACCTGAATATAATTTAAAACTGTCTAGATTATATAAAATCATACTAGTAAATGAACCACAAGTACCTGAATGAATGACTTAGATATGCTTCATTTGAACTAGACCAGTATCAAAATCCAACCTGCTTGGAATAAATCACAAGAAAAAGGGTTCCATCCTTTCACTATATTTTTCTCCATGTTAAAATATGGTCCTTGCAAACTAATCTTTTAATGTTCACATCCATTACAGTGTGTAAAAATGAGACAGACATAACTTACTGTATATGCACTTTAAAATCAATTATGATTTCATAAGCAAAATCAAGAATTAGATTGTACTGAGTACAAATGGACTCTGCAATCATGAAGCTCCAAAACTACCGAAATATGCTGTATAGATTTCAAGTGAAGTGAACTTTTGTCCAGATTTCACATGTAGCCGTGGCACTGAAATGTACTATATGTTCAAAATTATCTCGGCATCCATAACAATTTTTCTAACAGTATCATGTACAAAATTCTGGGCAAAACCTGATTAGTGTCTGAATTTCTATTTAAAATCACTTTCCCATCTGACAGTAGTTGTTTCCCACCTGCCCTACACAAAAACTGTGTTTCGCTTCCTGGGGAGCCACGAGTTTGTGTTCCTCCAGGCACTCGCAAGGCAGTGTCATTTTGGCTTCTCAGGCTCCTGGTCCACCTCAGTGTAGGCAGTACCTTTCCAATTTGTAGAAACTTTAGAAATACTAGGGAACTGCTTGGAACTGGAGGAAAAACAGATTTTGAAACATCTAAATCTTCTATGAATTGAAGGCCTCTATCTTTACTCATCTCTAATGCTGAGGCATATTTCAATCAAGCATTTTATAATGTGCAAAAATATAATAACCTTTATTATAAAGCAGAGATTTAAGTTCTGTGTTGAGTCCCAAAGTTTCAGATGGCATTTTGTCTTAGAATATGAGTGTTTTCTTGGAGATGGAGGGAAGTTCCTGAGTGGAACTTAATATCTAGTTATATATGTGATATCTTAAAAATTAAGAAAATACTAGCTGAATGCTAGCTGAATACTAGCTGAATGCTCAGCTATGTAAGGAAAAACAACAGGCAAAGAAAGCCAAAATAAGCAAAAGTTGAAGAAGTGCCAATTATAAACCCTGATAACTAATGAACACTCAGATCTTGCAGCTTTACGTCTGGAAAAATAGGATGTGAAAACACAGACAGGCACCTGAAGAATGATGCTCTGCTGGCCCATGTGTGAGTGCCCTGACTTCGTTTCCTGCCAGATGCTCAGCCCTGGCTACCTGGAGCAGGAGGCATCTTTCAGGCAGTTTCTCCACTCTGAAGATCACAAATTGCTGGATGTAACCTTGGCACTTCTGAGTCATTCTGCCTTGCCTTATTTCCCCTTCATCTTCTTGCTCAAATCAAGTGTGTCTTCATCCATCCGAATGTGAATTATCTCCCTGCTAGTCAGCAGTGCTTGGAAGTTTTGCTACAGCCAGCATCTTTTAAATTGCTTAGTATTTTCCACGTTATGAAGGTTATTTGTCCAGTGACTGCCACCTGCCTCCTCCTTATCCTTCTTCTAGGCTAATATAAACCATACCTATTAATACACTCAAGGAACCTGGTATAGTACTTCCTAGATCTTTAAGAGATGTCATGCTACTGGGTTATGAAAACTCAGTTTGCAGACTTTTGAAACAGAAAGAAAATTCCTTAGAGCAGCAAAATCAAACATCCAAATGTTCATCCAGCAACAAACTAAAGATTTATTCAGACTTTGGGACAGTCCCATATCACCGTTTTCTTCTTTGTTTTTCTAAAATTGATGCAATGTTCTCATTTATCTTCAATTGACTATGATAACCTTCTTGTTCTCGAATCAGGATATATTTCAAGGCACAATTTAAGCAAATGTAAATCCTAATATATCATTGGTGGTGGGCTCTTTAAGTTTCAGGATTGAAAAGGCTAGTGCAGGGGGCACCAGTCCTCCATTAGGCTAATCTCACTAACCTACAGCTGAACACAAAAGCTACTTCTTGCAGGTAGCTGAAAAGAAAAATCCTGAGTTTTCTGAAATGTGGGGCTACTTTAGAATGACACAAGGAGGCAGGCAGAAATGCATTGGTCCTCAGCTTTCATCTGGATGCTCCTTATGAGTACAAAATGAATTTGAAGTGCAACTCAGGAGAAATGAGGTTTACAAACATGGAACATGGGTGTAAGCAATTACCTGGGCTGGGTATTAGCAGCAAACAGACATGGCAGCAATTTCTTAACTCCTCCCTTCCTTTCTGCTCACTTGGGTGTCAAGAAATGAATTGGGATACATCAGTGGCTCACCCAAAAAGCCAAGTGTCTTCTGTCTTGTACATGTGGTGCTAAGTTACGAAGTTTGGGACCTGCCCCCTTTATCTCTATTTTGTTTTGGGTTTTGTGTTTGGAGCATTGCAGGTGTGTTGCACAGTATAACTACTGAGTAAAGCAATAACAGAGGAAAGAATCAAAGCAAAGACATAGAAATAGGAAATGCATCTGACAGGAGCACAGCCTTAATCTCCAGTGGCCTGTGCTTGCATTGATGTTTGTCAGCATGAAGTATATGTTCTTATATGTATCTGCGTGATTCCTAGTTGTTTTTATTTTATGTCCTTACTGCATTGTGTTCCCTGCAGCAGTGTGCCCTGGGTAGGTCTGATTCTCTGGCATGTAGCAGAATCAGAGACAGTGGGGCTGTGTCAGCATAGCAGAAGACATGCTGGGGTGGTAGGATTGTTATCAGCAACTGCTCGCAATGCAGCAGGGCAGCTCTCAGGAATGCCTGCCGAGTGCCAGGCTCTGAGAAATCTGCTTCTAATATAATCTCAAGCAAGTAACAATGTTTATTTTTATCAGTCTGTAGCTCTTTTAATTGCAGATGATGCAAATTCTGTAATTTTGGAAATCATCTATCCTCTATTAAAAAAAAAAACAAAACAAAACTCAACTGTTCACCAAGTATACAAAAAAGTGCAGAAATGGTAATGTGGAACACAAAATATTGGAACATATAGCTTTGATATAGTGACCTTTTTGTGTGTTAAGAATCATAAACTTCCATGCACTGAGAGGCTAGTTGTCTTTACTGTGCTTAGTGCAGATCTAGTTCAAGGAGAAAAAGAACATCTACTGATTCACTGATCTGGTAAGTAGATTTTTCAGGCAATATCCTCACAGAGAAAAAGAAGAAAAGTATGTCAGTTATTACATGCTAAAGATATAGTGCAGAGGCAGTAGATCCAGCAGGAATCCTGTGTTCTGCTCCTCTTTTCTAACAGCCACACACATATTAGTATTTTTATATTTGAGCACAGATTTCACTTTCTATTTCCATTACTTCACATAAGTGTCACAGGGTAACTCAGTCACTGGGCAGAATTGGTTGTACCTTACTATGAAATGCCAAAAACCTGCTGTGCGTCACACCACAGGTGTGACAGGGGAAACTGGGAAATCAGTCTCACATCCATTTTAAAGGCTCTGTTTAAACAGTCCTATGTTCTGGTCCATGTCACAGTCACTGTACAACAGTGCTCCTACATAGAGCTTGTGATCCAGCTCCCACAGCTAGGGTTTTTCTGGCTCATGCAGATCACCTTAATGTGCAGGTCCATTGTCTGACTCATTGCTTAAGTGTCTGAGGCATCCTTCCATTGCAGCTGAACTGATGCTTCCATTTCTTATGATATGCTGGGAGGCTAAAGGTCCTTGGTGAGTAGGTGGGACTCCTCTACAGGAGGATATCTATACACAGCCCTAAACGAGGCAGGGCAGAAGCCCTGAGGACTTCAGCCTTTCTGCTGCCAGTGTTGGCAGCAGTGGCCACTGCACAGCATGCTGCAGGGATGCACTGTGCAGCCTCCTGGCAGCCTCTCCTCCCCAGCCTTCCCACTCCAACTCACTTCTCCCTGGGTCCTGCTCAACAAAGACCCCTCTTTGGAGGAAAGCAGAATTGAATCACCAGCTTTTCAAGGGATTTCCCTGTGAAAATGACTTTGTTTACATAGAGCTGCTCCTTATGCTCAAAATGTGTAAGCTGAGGGGCAGCAAGCTCCTCTCTGCAGCAAGCTCTGGCTGAGAATTTGTTTCTTCCTTTGCAGATCCCCCTGGATATACTCCATTTCCTCCTGTTCACTGTGCAATTAAGAACCGAAATGGGAATGTGATTGTTCAACCCAATACTGAGGTCTCTGTGGACGGGCACTTCATTTCTCTCCTATCTGTTGTAATGGCAAGTACCCACATCTATTCCCCTGGTGCTCTGCTGTACTGCTCTGGTGAGAAAGTCATTATCCTTCTCAGGGAACCGCTCCATGGCATGCAGTTGTCAAAGGCCTGAAAAGACAAAAAGGTGTTACTTTTGAAACAAGCCGAAAAAGAAATGGAAAAAATAAATTTTGGAAGCTGCAGCAGTTTTCTCAAGGACAGCTGTAACTGGCACTTACTGCATACAAATAGGAGCCAGCAATGATGACAAGAAAGCAACAAATAAACAAATTAACTACAATGCCAAAAAAAAAAAAAATGTGTTCTGCTGCCAAGAACATACTTTATCTTTCATTAGCATAATTATTGCTTAGAGTTTCAACTCCATATGCCACAAACAATTAAAAAGTGATGTTATGCTTAAATATTTGGTCATTTTTTGGCAAGAAGGCAGGCTTAGGGAGAGGAGGGTATGAATAGCATTGCTGTCTTGTTCTATAAAGTGATCTTACTCCTTTGAGGAATTACCCTCTTGCACTGATAGGCCAATGGCAGCCAAACCTGATAGAAACCTACATGGCCCCCCTGCAGCAGAGGGAGAAAGAGGAGCTGCTGCCAAGCTGTAGCAGTGTTTAGATTTTTAAGCTGCTGAAAACAGAACCAACGATTTTCACCAAAGAGAATTTCATGCTAAACTTTTCACTCCCAGGGAAAGGTTGGGAGAGGCACAGAACTAAGGTCTGGTAAAGGGAAGTTCTTTAGATTGTTTTTCATGAATATTACTTCCTCTATTTCTTTCCCCAAACCTTACAGTATATATAGACAGAGCCTAGGGACCCAGAGGGACAGTGAGCACAAGTCTGGTGTCAACTGGAAGGGAAGCAAAAGAGCAAGCAATTTGGACTCCTTCAGGCCAGAGAAAAGAGACAGGATGGCATTTCCCAGTCCTTCTCAAGGCACTGCTTTTAACTGTGTATAAAATTATCGCATATTCCTTGAAATGTAACCTTATATTTAGGCAGTGAAAAATCTGCATGAAGACAGTAATTCTCACCTAGTCTGATCCATTCAATTTAACCCAGAAAATAGATACTACTGTTTTGAGAAGCAATGACATTCTTGAGTTGTTTACTGAACAGCATATTTCTGCCTAAATACTGTGCTTTCTGCTTTCAAGGATGGTTCAAATAGTTTCCAACACAAATTTACAGGAGCTTTGCTGATAACTTTGCTGGGATAAAAGTCCTGACTCTGAGTAAGTCATGTATAATGGATCCACCTTCTGAGAAGTCCCATCAATTAAAAACGAGGTGTGCTGCAGGAAAGTGCTCTGGCAGCAACTCACCATCAGAAGGACCTTTTAGAGTCAAGTCTACCCTTGTTTCATTGCAGGGGCCTGCTGGGGCATTACTTTTGGAAATCAATTCTAAAGTGTGACAGATGCTTTCAGCTTAAAGAGCTATGCACTGTGGCAGGCAGCAAATAGCTGCAGTGCTGCTGTGGCTTTTGTGGAGTCATTTGATAGCTGGTGGCTATAATTAGCAGAGCCCTTTATGCAACTGTCATGTCCCTGAGAGAAATCAATGCTGCAGCATTGTTTTACCTTCCTTGCCTTACCTAGGCTGCTGTAAATTGAAATGCAAACACAGCCACAAAATGCAGTCTTTGAACCATGTTTTATAGAGCTTCACTAATGTATTACAATGTTTCAGCCATAGCATAATCTGGTGAGGAATAAAGATGCCTGCTCATTTAATTGCCTGGGGAGACCCCAGGGTTGGAAATCTTTAACAGGTTACACAGATGTTTATCAGGTATGACACAGTATCGCTTATCCAGTTGGTTGGTTTTGAAGCCCTCCAGAGGTCCCTGCTTTCTTTATTTTGCAATGATTCTGTAAATGTGGGATGATCAAGTTACTTACTAATTCTTTGGTAAACTGGAGGACCAATAAAGCTTAATTGGGCTCCCATGTGGATTCCCTTACATCTAATAAAGTGAATGATGCTTACAATTCTTTCAGGAAAAGCATGTACAGAAAATTCTCCCTCTCTAGTTTTCTGTTGTCATTAATCTTACAGGACCAGAATACCTCTGAGACCTCCAAAGCTTTGATTGAAATTGGTTGTTTGGTACAACAGTTATTAGACAAGTGCTGACACACCTACCTGCAAGCGAGAACAGAGAGTGATCGTGCGAGCCCTATTACACCATGAAATCAGATTGAAAGGTGAAGCTGATGCAGCAGCCTTATGTGGCAATTTAACAAATGACCACTCTGTGTGGGAAACAGGAGGTTGTACATAAGGTTTTAATTATACTGATTACGGAGTGGATTTTTTAGTGCATTGCAGCCATGATTTTGTGATAATCAGGCCATTCAAAGCCATCAGAAGCTCTACTTAATATTTTCTCATTTATTTTGTGTCACTGGTAAAGGAACCTGAACGCACCAGTGTATCTGATTCCTTTACAGTAGTCATCACCGGTAAAATGCTGAGGGCCATAATATGCACTAGGGGCTTATTAAGTGGGATTAAAACAAGGTATGGATTGGTAGCATGAATTTTTTGTGCTGTTTTATTTTTGTATGTGTCAATGCCACGTACACCTGAGGGCAGAATGAGAGCTGCAGGTGATGAACTCATGTAGGAGTTTAGTGCTGATGATTTCTACTTAATAGAGGGTTGAAGTCTCAGGGTTGTATCTGACCTCTTGTGTGATATTGCAGGGGTGTATCCACTCTAGCATCTCACATCAGAAGAGCACAGGAGAACTCACTAAGGAATGTTAGTTACCTGTGTTTTTTCAAAGAACTCTCTCTCAATAGTGGTAAGTAAACAGAGGAAGTTGAGTGGGGAAGTTCTTTGAATTTCAGAGTTTGTTGCAGATGATCATTAAAAAGTGGGTCTAATCCCTGAGAACATAGAAGAGGGACTACATCAGGGAATAGCATCCTCGTTAGGGCAGAGACATACACATTTCATATCCAGTGGAGGTAGAAACTATGCTTTTTTTCCTGTATCATCTTCTGACATGAGGGAATAAGCAAAGCAACAGTAATCACACTGAGACCAGGTCAGAAGAGTTAATGAAACAATGTGTGGGTCTATCTAAAAGAGTACAAGGTATTAAAAAAAACTTATTCAAGCTTATTTTTCCGCTGTGGTCCTTGCTCTTCCCAACACGTGCACTGCTTGCTTTCTTAGTGTGCATTTATACAGCTTCATGCAAATTTATCCCCAGGGTTTCTGAATAAAAAATGTGTAGATGACCAGCCAATGTTCATGGTAGAACTGGATGGAAATATTTTGCTCATCTATCTTTCATTTGCCTGTAGTAGGTCTTCCCTTCTGACTAAATGCCAAAATGCTGCCTGTAGAATAAGTGGAATGTACACTGGAGTTCAAGACTGGAAACAGGCTGAGGGAAAAATGCGCTACTATTGGTTGCTGCAGGCTAAAGCTGTTAAAAATGTCACTTAAACTTCTCCTGCCTTCCTCTGCATGAATGCATTAAGAGGAATCATCTGGGGGAAGCTATTGAGATTTAATGATCCTAGCCTGATTCCAGCTGATTTAATGGGTAGGGTGGAGGCCAGTGGGAGCAAGCCCTAGAATCACAAGTTAAAGCAAATTATTTGCTCATTCAATGGCTTGAGGTCTTGTATTGTCCCCTCTGACCCACTGACAGCTTTTGCTGGTCTCTGAGAGGGAAAGTGATGAGATTCTCTGCCTGTTTTCAGACTGAACTGTGAGTTTGAGATCTCTACCCTTATGCCATCTCAAAATGATGACTGAAACATGCTCCCAGTGTGCTCCCACTCTTCTGCCCTCTCTGGAATGTTTAAGCAGAGCTGGAAAGGTGGACACAGCATACTGCTGGGAATGGCAAAATTCAGCCAGTTCTGTCCAAGTCATGCAGCTTAGAAGGGGCATGGTAGCAAAGATACTTTCTTCTTGTTTGTTTTTGGGTTTTGGTTTATTTGGTTTCTTGTTTGGTTTTTGTTGTTTGTTTGGTTGGGTTTGGTTTGGTTTTTGTTGTTGGGGTTTTTTTGTTTTGTTTTGTTTTGGAGTTTTTTTATTTTTAGGGTGGTTTTTTTTTAATTAGCAGCCTATAGGAAAGAAAACTATGCAAAATAGTTTTCCCCTTGCTTTTTTAAACTCCCAGGTGCCACCCATTCGTAGCGCATGGTGTACTAATGCTGGATACAAGACTACAGCAGTTAGGGTAGGTAGCAATTTTAATATTTCATACATGGTCTGCTTGTCAAAGCTGTTTTCTCTCATTTCACACCATTACATCAGCGGTTTCCTTATGTGACAACTGGAATGTTCTCTCCAGACTACCCTGTGTACACTCACTCCACACTGCTTTCAGAGCCCAAGCAGCAGATGCAAATGATCAAGGATGCATAAATCTTCAGCAGAAGGCAAAACAGGTACAACATGGAAGGGAAAACCATTGGCCTCTGGATATCTTGCTGCCTTGTCCTCCCCCTGGCTATTTTAGCAGTTTCAGCAGCTTTTTGACGCATACCAACTCTACAGCTCTCTGCTGGTTCTTGTTAACAGATTCCTGCCAGGGATCATTTCTGATTAAAGGATTAAGGTATAAGGATATTGAGAGGGAATCAATTTTGATTTCCAAGTCTTTAGATGCATGAACAATATTTTATTAGCTCTGGAGTCAGGAAAAGTGTATCTGTGCTTATGTGTGTTATGTTTGCTTCATCCATCTGATGAAGAAAAGAGGCTTTGCTCTCTTTGAAGTTTACCCTTCTGAGCTTAGTGCTGGTACAAGCAACTGAAGTGGCAGATTTGCTCTTTGAAGATCCCTCATTTCTGTCTCAGTGTTTCCTTCATTTTTTCCTTTGGAAGCTGATGGAGTTAAGGGAATTCAGAGCCAGCGTGAACTCAATATCAGTAAGGCTCTAAAGTCCTGGTAATAAGAACACCGTAATAATCTGAGTGAAGCACTAGCATGATCATCACCAGGTTTCATCACATTCCTGATGGAAAACATTTTATTTCCTCTGGTCTCTCAAAGGAGTGTTGTGGTGTTGGAGATGACTCTCTCACCATGACTACAAGGGGTGAGTGTTGTAACTTAGCACTGCCTTTAGGTACATAAAGCTAGATGATACAAACAGCCTACAGCACCCCATCAAATCCATTCAGACACCATAATTCCTCTAGCTTCTTAGAGATATATATTACTGGAGCCATTACATCATATATTCTATATTTTCCATTTACTCTTGCTGTGTTCTTAATTAGCAATTAATTTTACAGCATAATTCTGACCTTGATTATTCAAACTTCTTTTCTTTATTTAATACACTTTAGACAGATAAAAAAAAAAAGTTCAGCCTCTTCCAGCCATTTTCATTATTAATTTCATTCATTTCTCATTTTTAATTGCCCTGTTATCTCTCTAGCTCCATTCCCACTCCAGTATATTAGGGAGAAAAAAAAAACCACTCAGACCAGCCTTCTGGTTTCTCCTAGCCCCTTTGGCTAACAGTAACTCATTCTAGGGTTTTAATTGCATTTTTAATTAAGGCTGCTACAGCTGTTGGCACTAAGCCTTTCATCGTGCACAGTATTTTTTTAGCATGCAAAGCAGTGCATGCTGTTCAGCAGAGACAGCCTCTCACTAAGGCAGAGGGACAATGTGGAGCGTATAACACTGTCTGCTTTAAGAATCTGGGCAGGGAATACGGAGATGTTAGTTAATTTCTTAGCTGTCTCACATGTTTGGCTTTAATTTAGTGATCTCATCGTTGTCACAGTTCTCTGCCTGTAAAATATTCTTACTCTCTTACCAGCTAGTGGCACAATTTAACAAAATACATGTGCCTCACTTCAATCATCCTACAATTAATCAGCAGGTTCTTTGGCACATGCCCTCGCAGAGGCACCAAACAGTCCTCCCCTGCCCCAGCACTAGCACTTCTGGCATTTGCAGGATGCCAGGATGGCTGCCTTCTCTCATGTGTGTGCCAAAACCCCACATCAGCTGTTTGCCTGTATCCAAAACGCTTATGCCCTGCACAGAGCCCAAGAACAAATAGAGCAATGTGGCTGCCTGTCCCTGCCTAAACCTTCTCCTTTCTCTGTGTGTGTTTGTATATCCCTTGTGTGACCCAAGATGGGAGTACGCGCTCTCTGCTGTGAACAGAGAAAATCCATCATTTCCCTGCTGAGCACTGCAGTTGTACCACCTTAAGCAGAGCAGTCACACACCATTAATGCCCAGCTAGTCTTGAGGACATTCACCTAGAGGTGGGTTCAGTGATCCACTATTACTTCACTGTATATGACTCATCTCTCCGCCCCTGTGTTAACATAAAGTCCAGATTTGCGTTAGTAGGAATTGTGTTTAAACATTTTGAAGTGAAAACCTTTGACACTGTGGTCATTAAAAATGGCATTATTTCATTTCCAAGAGTGCACAGATTTTAGCTTTCATATCCTAGCCAAATTCTAACTTAGTATTTACTTTTTGCATCTCAGAGTGTTTTCTGTAATTTTTTTCTGGCAACTGCAGTTTCACTTCCTACCCTAAACCCTCTTTGGTTGCTCATATAGTGTATATAGTGCCACATAGAATTAAGCTTTTAGTGTATTTGTATATTTGGAAAACATTTTGAGAAGACAAGACAGCATGTAATGTTCAAGTGTAATAATATCTTATTAGTAATTGTTATACTCTTCCAACTGCTCTGGGTGGAACCTGTGTTCATAAAATGCTCTGAGTTTCTCTGGTGAAATGTTAGCTGTAAGAACAGTCTCTGGTTTTGATCACAAATGAAGCTGAGGTGTCATAATTTCTCTGGCTCCAGTTTTAACAGATTTCACAATGCATTAGAGAAACATAACCAGCAATATGACTGCAGGGTAATTAGTTCAGTAAAAGCAAGATGGACTTCTTGTAAAACAAGCTAATATACCTCATTTATTTCAGCTTCTTCAGGAAAATGTCTTCTGGAAGAAATTAATTACTTAAATTTCTCACTGACAGCCAGGAATGTCTGACAACCACTGAGCCAGGAGCTGACTCACAGCATTTAGGGCACTCGTATCAGATCAGCCCTTCCCACAGGCTCTGAGGAATCACTGGTCTCAAGTTGGAGCTCCCAGGTTCCCCCTGCCTGATGGGGACAATCCCAACATTGAGAGATGGAGAAGCAGCACAGAATAATTCTAGGAATAATTCATAAATAAATTTTAAAACATCATTAGCTTTTCAAAGTTGGCTTCCAGAGAAAACCTACCCACTTTGATACAGCACCCAGCAAGGTTTACTCCCATGAGTATGGCTGTTGGACAATGTTTGTCCAACAAAAGTGCCAGGAGTTAGACAAGTCCCAAATACTAACTGGCTGTTATTATTCCCTGGAGCCATTCATACTCACAGGCATTCCCATGAATAAAGGGACATTTTCTCAGAGGAAAAGACTTTCAATCCCCAAGCTGACTTTCTTCCAGGCAGCAGAATATTAGGATACAAAGTGTAAGTGAGGCTTATCCATTCATCACAGCTACCTTTCCTCAGATGCTGTAGACAGAAAGCTGCCCTCTTACTGGAAACTAAGTGTAGCTTTATGCTAAAGCATGATTAAGGCTGAGTGACTGCAAAGTGACAGATGTTCATGGCTTTTCAGCTCTTCAGACTTGATGCTGCAGAACAGAAACCTGTAAGCTGAGCTTGTCTCACAAGGAGAACTTATTACTCCTGACAGTGCACTTGAAGGTCTTACCAGGTCAGGCACACAAGCCCTCTAAAAACCACTACGTTGCTTCTACATTCAAGCTTAACACGTACTTACATGCTGTTCGGCAGGAATCACAAATCAATCCTGGTGATGTCCAAGATGGCAAATCCAGATGATGTGCAAAGGGGTTTAGTTCTGGATGTAAAGAACACTTCTGCCTTCCAAGCTGCTGGGACAGTAGATGACAGTAGTATTTGTAAGTAAAATTTTTCGCCTCTCTAGGTTTGGGAAGTAACTGAGACAGTCAGGTTTAGTGATATTTCTTAGAACTTCACCAAGTCACTTTCAGAAAACTTTAATGTGTAATTATTTGTAGATCACTGCTAGTGATTCATTAATGTCATTAATTTTTTTACCAATTCTTGAGTTTCACTATATTCACACTTATTGATATACACACACACTAAATTTTTTTCAGCTGTCTCTTTTCTTCCTCTTGTGAAAACCTTCCTAAGTGTTTTTTTTTTAGCTTTTCATTACTTTTTTGTCTGAAAGACCATTTTAAAAGAACTGTTTGAGTCAATGATATTTATTAGAAAATTATAACTCTTGTAGGGTTTTGAAGCACCCTGTGGAGTTTAAAGGAGAATTGCATCTTCTGTAGAATGTTGCAGGAAGCCTCAAGAGAATTGCCAAAGGATATCTATAATAGTTCAGAGGTTTTGATAGCAATTTTCAGTAGAACCTTTTGAATGTGTCCATAATTCTCCTGTAACTTTAATAAGGCCTCTTGGGACTTTCAAAGTTGAGGGAAGGAGCCATTTCTCTGGTTTCAGTGGGTGTTGAGCCAGGCTGTTCCCAGAATAGGAGTTTCTTTGCAATTTTTCAGTCTTTGAGTAATCTGTAAACCTCTCTTGGCTGCTTCCTGTGCTTTGCATTTTCTTTGTTCATCTATTTTTAAATAACCAGACAGATACACTATTGCAGTTCAATTTATCCTTCAATATTGATTTTTTCAGGCTGACATATGATTTGCTCCCATGACTGTTTGCAGTGACAGACCTATGGAGTCACGAGTTTTTGATAAAAGAAATGGCATTGTTCCATCAGCCACATGGTCTGTAAGTCAGGAGAGCCAGGCAGGCTGGATCACCTGAACTGCTCACACTGGAAATGATGGCTCTACTTACATGACAAGTTAGCAAAAGTCCACTGTATATGTCCTAATTAGATTTGAAATATCCGAACTCAACATTGTATGGTACAAAATGTGCCAAAATGATATATTGTGTTACCTACCTAATGTAATAACTGTTCCTTTTTTCTTTTTATGCTGGAGTTTAAAGTTAACAGTTTAATTAGGTTGAAGTTTTGAGTACAATCAGGTGTGATTTTTACAGTTCATTTCTGGCTAACAAAAGGAAAAATTTCTTCTGAAAATCAGAGATACCAAAGGGAAAATATTTCCACTGCATTATATTTCAATTGGTTTACACAAAAATCCAGCAGTGGCTGAATATCTGAGAACAAGCTGGACATGGTGGAGGAGAGGGTCAGCTCTGCTCTTGTCAAGGATGGAGGCATACACATTGGAAATGCAAGTAGGATAAACCATCTACATTGGTCTTGTTTACTCTGATCAATGCTGGCTAATGGTCTGACCTTGTGCACCTTTACTTCTCATTCCCTCCCCTCCCTCTCACGGCTCAGAAACAGAATTGGGGGGCATATCTGATCCAATCAAATGTTAGAAGTGGACTGGAAGATGAGGAGGAAAGGATCATGGAGGTTTGCCAGTGCTGCAGCTGCTATTACAGGAGTACACATCATCAGGTGGCCAAGCGACACCACAGCTTGCTTGTGTCCCTCTCCTGACTCCAGCTCTCCACCCTGTTCATACACTGCATGCTGTAGGTGTATCCAGAAGGCATTAAAGCATAGCAATGTCTTGATAACCAGATGAACTATCAATATGATGCCAACAGTTTCTTCAGGAGTATCTTTTTACTCTTCAGTATCATTTTCAAAAAACAACCCTCAATTTGCAAACAGCCATCACAGATGGATGAGTTAAAAACCTAACCTTGTAAGTGATGGCATTACTGTACAAAATGAAATAAAACAAATAAGAGCTGGTCAGTAGCGTCTTTTCTGCAAAAGCACAGCCATATAGATAACTTTCATGCTAATAATTTTTTTTCCTTTTTTATATAGTAAGATTGCAGAATGAAAGAAAATATTACAATTTCTGAAATTCCACTGCTTTTTATGTGGAGTAAAGAGCGCTTCATGTATACAAGCACCACTTGTAAAATACAAAATAGAGACTTTCACAGTAAAAGTCTGTACTGACCTTAGCTACAGATGAATAATTTTCCTCGTAAATTTACAACTCACAACAATACATAGAGAAAAGCAAATTATAACAAACTATGCTACAGGAATGAGACTGCGTCAACTATTAGATTATCTTTTATAGCTAATATAAAGACATACTCTCCTGAAAGCATACCAGAGGGTCATAACTGTCAAAAGAGGAAGGCTATACTCTGGAACTATGTACTTCATAAGGACTACAGTCTGCAGAACTGCTAAAATACACTGTAAGGAGTGACAACATTTAAATCTAATTATAGACAAATTTTCAAACTCAGAAGACAATATAATTTCCTCTGTAGTTTAGTGAAGCTATTTTAAAAATAGTTTTCTTGATTATTCTATTTTCATAAGCACAACTATTACAATATAAAATGATGAGGTGAAAATGCAGTTTTCTTCTTTAACATCAAGCAAAAGAAATGCATCTTAGGGAGTTTATTTGGGGGGCTGGAGGGGAGATCTTTTCTTGCTGCAAAGCATCACACCATTTATCATCAATTTAATATATAAAAGAAGTGCCTTGGGGGCAAAGTCACAGAAGTATATCACACAATTGTATGTAAAATGCTGTGATATATATTTTTCATAAATATTTAATGCTTTAGGATAGTTACATCCAGATTTTCTTTCAGTCTGAACTTCCCAGAAGACAGGTAGGATTTATATGATCCTGTGGTAACAGCCCATTTTGTTCTCCCAAAATAATGTCTATCTATCACAGAATATGAATGAGAATATCTAAGCAGAAAGAAGCCTGTGGCTAAAAATTTTGGAGTGCCTATCTTCAAGTTTCTGAACTGGTGTTTAAGAAATTAACCACAAGACTTCTGGCTTTGCTGAACTGTTACAGGTCCTTTAGTGCAGTGGTCCCTCAGATCTGTTGTCCCCTTTGCCTGTGGAAAGTCATACATTGGCCACATGCTGCCATACAGGAGGAGGCAGCACCACTACCTGCAGTGTCCCCGGTGTATGTCACTTACTTCCACCACAGCCTGGACACCACAGTAAGCCACTCAGGCCAGCTCTGCCAGAGGTGTTAGTTGCAAGGTAAGAATTTCACAGCAAAAGGATTTTTCATCCATTAAACTGAAAACAATTGCTGTTCTTTAGTGGGCGATAATGTTTGGGAGACACTGCATCCTTACCATGGGAGGGTGTCAAGTAGAAAGGGGTGATGGTGACTGGCATCAGAGCAGTTGGGACGTGGATGAGTTTTGGACATGCCTGCATGCATACAAGCATCCAGAAAATCCTGCAGGAAACTACTGAGGGGTAAAGAGTGTGGCCCAGAAAAGGAGCAAGGTAAGACCCCCACCAAGGGACAAAACCTGCTGGCAGAGGTCAGCTAGGAAATCAACCTTCCCACATGCTATAAAAATACACTTTCCCTATGCTTTGTACACAAACTTATTTGCTGGCAGCAAAAAACTGATTCCAATATTGTTTCCTCCTCCATGAAGTGACTTTGGTCACTGGGGATTAGAGGTTTAGGAGGCAAGTAAGTCCTTCATGAGATTGCAAAAAAGTACTGCTATTAACTGCACATATACTTCCTAGTGATTAAAGTAGAGGTTTGATGGCACTCCTGACTATGTTATTAAATGCCTCTCCCCATCTCATGGTGACCAGGGTTCAAAAAGTTATCTTCTCTTTCTATGACTCCATTTTTCAGATATAAAATGAAGAAAACATCATTTCCTCACTCAAAGGCTGCTAAGAGAATAAAAGCACTAAAACTCTCTCCTTTTCAATGCTCAAAATCATTAAGCTGTCCAGTAATTATGGCACACTATCATATAATACCCTAGATAAATTTTGTGGCTGAATATATTCAATAATAGCATGAGGTTATAAATATGCAATAAAATATTTAGGTTTTTGCAATGCTGGACTGAATTCCTGTGGTTTTGGATAGTAGGAATAACCATCATCATTTTCATCATCAATATAACCCCATACAACATCACCCATTTTGTGATACTTGTAACTATTATTAGCTGACGAGTAGTACTTCTTTTCTAGGTGCCTCAAGCAAGAGTCTTTCACTGGTTTTGGCTGGGGAAACTTGTCTTTACTGGATTTCTGACAGAAGATCACTCAGCCTCTAGCTACTGGATGTATATCCTGCTTGTCTTCTCATCCTTATTTCCCTTGTGTGGCTGCACTGAGAATCCTTTGAGGACTAAGGCGTCTATTCAGCACTAGCCTAAATGTTTAATATCACTGAAACTTAATCTTTAATATATAACACCATGCATCATTCTTACAAAAATGTTGCTGAAACTGTCTTTTATTAGTCTGATTCTTCTCTGTTTTGGCTCCTTGGAACACACTGTGCCTTATATTGATTGCATTATTGTAATCAAAGCTCAAATTAACTACAGAAGAGTATAAAGCCCATGAACTACTTCTATAAACAATACTTCCCTTTCCAATTCAATAATGGATTTTGGATGCATTGGATTCATCAGCAGATTCACTTTTGCTTACCAACAGTGGTTCATATGGTTGCAGGTAAATTGGACTCTACAAGTGCAATTTCAAAAAGAAACATTTCATGTGGTGAGGTAAGCACACAGCATATGAATGCCTTTGTATTTTATAGCCAAACTAGATATGACAAGAATTTAACTGTAGTGAAACAGAAGACATCAGCACAATGTGAGAACAATTTATTTGTCCCTATTGACTAGTGATATTACAAGTTATTCTAGTATCCAGTAATATTAGGGGTTTCTCCTTCTTCTTTCCTTCTTCTGTGCACTGCCTAGAAAAATATTTCTCGTTACTTAATAAACACAAAATAAAATTAATTGTAATTGTGACAATATATCTGATTACTATTAATTATAACTTTAATATTAATAATTATTACTTTGATTGACTTTATGTTGATGAGGGATATGGTGACGACTTGAAAGCAGAGGTTCATCCAAAGCATAAAATGTGTCAGGAAGATTGTTCCTGTCACTATGTTGTATATGTACTGCCTCAAAATTAGTTCCACACCAATTAAGTTTCATTGGAAAACCTATGCCAGTGGTCATTTCTGTAGCCTGGTTTAATATTTTATCATTAATTGTTTGCAACCAGTTAATGATTAGGACTTCATCAAAGGACAGCTTGAAAATATACATAGTGTTACTTTTATTTCATTTTCATATTTATGAAAATATAATCTTAAATTCACTTTTTTGGGTGTGTAGTAGAAGACTTTTAACTAGGAGCAAGTAGAGGCATGAGTAGGATTAGTTTAAACGAAGAAGTGGGGGAGGTAGAGAAAATCACAATGCAGCACAAAATCAGAACCCATAGTTGGCAATGTTCAAAAGTGTTACAAGTGTTAGGTCCCAACCTGACCTTCTCAAAACATTTTGTAGATCTATCTTAAAATTAGGCATGAAAGATCAGAAGAGAAATAGTGGCACTGTGAGAAATTTTTAGTTGGGTTTTTTTTTTTTTGGTTGATTGGTTTTTTCCCCCTGGAAACTACACTTTGAAGTATTTTATTCTTTATTCCTGGCAAGGTTGACGACTTGTTTGAAGGATAGCAGTCTGGATTCTGAGAAAAATATTTCAAGGAGAAGGAAGGAATGATATTCTTCTAGCATGTGTTGTAATTGTTTCCCATATATGTCCATGAGTAAGACAGAACAGGATCAGGTCACTGATACTTGTTTTGCCATTACAGCAAGAAAAACAGATTCTGGTGGTGAGGTGGTGTTGTTTTTAAACTGCTTCATGCATTTCTAAAAGTATAGAGGAAAAAACTGTCAGTTTTTTTAACATAGGTTCTTCTGGATAGACCTACATTTTAAGCCTTTTCTTTAACAGCCTGTAGGTCAGACAGCTTTTATATTTCTGTATCTGGCAAATGTTGTAAGAGTATACAGTACACTGACAGAAGTAGATAAAACAATAACACTATTGTATTATGTTAAAAATTAACCAACCCAATAGTATAAAATCTAATATTAAAGTTGTCTTACTTCACAGAAGTTTTACTCTTGTCCTGTGATGTTCTTTCTATCTAAGTGTATCTTTTCAGGGGAGAGTGCAGAATTTGGCCTTGCTGAAACTGTAATTTTCTTAAACTTTAAAATATCTGACAACTCAGGATTTCCAAAGGTATCTTGGGCTAAGTGAAAAAAATCTTTCTTTTGTACTTCTGATAGGTTTGTTGGGTTGATTGAAAATCAGTGGGTAATAATAGGATTCAGACTCAATTTTGATTGATGAGTCATATGACACAATTGAGAAAAAGTAGGACACTGCAGCTTGTGTTCCCTCTAAGTGGATAAAAATAAAGGACTAAATTTTCAAAGGATTCAGGTCACTGAAATAGGCTTTGGTATTCATTATAGCAGGTGCATGTGGCAATAGTACCCATGGGCTGTTCCAGACACTGGTTCAACGAGGCAATGAATTGCACTTATTAAAATTTAACACTGCTGAGGCAGAAGCGTTGCCTGGAAAATAAACCTGTCCAAATAGCATAGCCAGGTGGGAGTATCACAGAATAGTTTTGCCTGTGTTTCCTCATTGGTGAATAGTAACTCCTGATGACTTCATCATGGTAATGTGGGCCTTCACCTATGAGGAATAGATGCTGTGGCTGAGGGTTTCTGGTTCAGTATGTTAGACTGTGCTGCATTCCCAGGGAAGAACTATTAAGCCTCAGAGTTATCACCAAAAGAGATGGATTTGATCTGCAGGAACAATGAGAGAAGGGTGCCTGTTTCAATGCTCATGCCCACCATGTGATGGCTGTAAAGCCTGTGCCCATGGAAGAGGGTTCCCTTGTTGTAGGAAAGTAATGGATCTTATGCCTCCCTACAGTTAAACATTAAGCTCCTTCAAACTGTAGGATGCACTCAGCACAGGAAATACCCAAGTTCAGACACAAGGTCAGAAAAAAGGTTGTTTTCAGGTATGTCTGAGTATCTGGCTTAGAGTCTAATCTACATATAAAGACTCCAAAGATGGGTCTCACGTTAGAATTTAAATTGTCTAGGAGTCTAGAGCCCTGAAAACCCAAGTTACTGTACATTCTAGCTATCAGCTATGGCTGCACCAGGAAAGAGAGGTTTCCTTCCAGAACTGCAACCCTACTTCTTCCATGGTCCCCTACTTTATGGGCTGCATCTAGGCAGCATCTGATAGTCATCCCAAGCACTTGCCCTGTATGATCCACATGCAGGCATCCACAACTAGTACCAGACTTCCCTACTTTAGCAAAGTATCTTGGCCCGTAGGCAATGCGTAGTTTCTACGTGGTCTCAAATGGGCCAGGACAATTGCAGACATCCAGACGTTCACTGCTACAAATCACAACTTCAAAAATGTCTCTAGTCACCAGAGCCCAGTTGGCCAAGGCAGAGTCAAAGAGCGGTCAGTGTCTGGACCAGGTTCCAGCACACTGACCCTGTGCATGCAGTTCAAGTGTACACGCTGTTCCGTCTGAACTCACAGCCCAGGGCAGAGAGGCCTTGGAGAGCAGTGCTGTGCTCTGTGTCCATGCTGGAGCCCAGGAACAAATGGAGCTGAAGCTGAAAGCTACTTTGACAAGTTAATGTGACCATTCTGTGAATGGGCAAGAGGGGTGTGTGAGCTGTCAAGGAGAATGTCGCCACTGCCGGGTCCAAGTCTTTGCCACTGTAACAAAAGTTCAACTCAGCCTGTGCATAAAATTGATTATACATGTACACAAATTCTACAGCAATGTAAACTGAATTACAACAGGCTAAAGGACCTACCAGTATTCCCAACGGCACCACTAAACTAAGAGGCTGTGCCTCAGTTAACCAAAACTGGAAACCACGAAAATATAGCCTAACTACTGAAAAAAGTAATTACAGAGAGATCAGTTAGAGTGGAACCCTTTCTGGGACTGTGTGTTTTGAAAGTGACACAGAGAGAGCTGGTAGGCTTTGCTGACACCAGTATTTCCTGGTTGCCCATGAACTGGCTCATGTTGGAGACAAAACCAAGATCAGTCCCAGAGCTGGTAAGATCAGGAGGGACACTTGGACACCCACAGCTGTTTGAGTCCACCTCAGCTACTGCTTTCTTTTATTTCCCATCACAGCCATCTTTAACAGCAGGATGCCAAGCAAGGGGAAGAAGTACAAATAATTCTACAGAGCAGATGGAAGACATATAAAGTATTTTGTGAAGCCTTATTTTCAGTAGCAAGTACATTAACCATTTTTCTTCTTTTCGGCACCTTGAACAAGAGGTTAAAAAGGCCATTTCTGCTGGGTGTCTGTCACAGGATTTAGGAGGGCAAGGCCATTTTATTTAAAACAACAAATTTTATTTAATATAATGTTCTAGTAAGGTCACATTGACATCCTGAATTCTCTGAGCTATTACATTCCTTTAGCGTTAACACAATCCTACAAATCACAGGTAATTACCTTTATACAAAGATATGGCACAACTTAGAATATAATAGGGAATAGTTTAAGGATGAATGCTATATATAAAGTTATATAAAACCATACATGTATAGACGTAGATACATGTACTTATGTATATATATGCAGCCCTCATCGCCACTGGACCTATACCTCTTAGAGTAACCAAGTTCCTTTTTGGATAATGTCATTGGGTAAACCTGATGGCAAATATATATGAAACTACTTTTTTTCCATTACATAAAATGCTTATCTTAATAAAACAGTTGTCTATCAGTTATTCTACCTAGACACCAAGATCATGGGTTAAATACGAATAGCTATTGCAACTCTACGGAAAATTACATTTACACCAAACAGAGATGACTCATTCAAGAAAGAAATTGTGCCTGATGATGCATATAAACTTTCTTCATTCTAAACATTACTACTTCATGATGTAAACCTTCCCCTAAATATAGCTCCAAACCAAGCACATTCATTCCTTTGCTATCACAGATCAGTGGCCTTAACCTTTGTGGACAGTGTTGCACCATTACATTAACAATATAAAATGATTTTTTTGAGGAAGCCACTAAATCTCAAGCCTTCTCCCCCTCCTTTCAAGTAGAATTCAGCCAGGCAGGATGTTGGAAATGGCATGAACATGGACACAGATTTCACTGACTGTCTTAATTCCACAGCAATATTTCCGTTGTCACCAGTTTGCCTGGTGAAAAATTTTAAAGACCTAAATACATCTATACTCTCCTCCTGCAACATTAAGATGGGAATGAATCCCCTCTTCAAAGATTAAATATTTTTTCTATAAGTTCAGGCTATGTTGTTTCAACTTTTGTATTATTTGGCCCAAATCAAGATGATTCTGTTTAGCCAAAATAGAACACCTTACCCACTGGAAACAGAACACATGGCAACCCATCTGACTGCTTCTTGACTTAACTACATTTGTGTCAGTGACTGTGAGGATGTGATTCTTATAACTTCACATCCTGCCTGCCCACAGGGCCATGACATTAAATCAGAGCCACTAGCCAACCTTATATTAACTTTTGCAAAAGTTCACAAATTCAGAATTTGGAAAAAATTGTTCAGATATATTTTCCTCTATAACAGGAAATGTATTATGTTCTGGCCTTCACTTAACAGGTAGAGCAAATCTTGAAGGATTCTACTTCTCCTCAGTTTCTCTTTAAAAAATATTCAATGGAACAGTTATATGTGGCAGAATTGTTAATGGAAGTGAATTCAGAGAATCTTAAATTTATGACTATCTTTCTTTATGTATGCATCATTTAGGACTAATCAGCAGATTTTAGACTTGCTATAACCACTGACTTTACAGTCATGCCAAATTTGAAGAAAAATACTGAAGGACCAATCAGTTCCCTATTGCTATTCAATATTCAGCTGTCAGGGTGACACAGCTTTGATACTGTCTCATGTTCTCCCCACATAACTGTTCATTGCCTCCCACACTGTCCTGGTTCATCCCACAGTTCCTCAACACCACCTCCTCTGTTCTCTGTACTGTGAGCTCATGCTGTAGGTATGCCAGAGCAGAACAGGTTTGTCAGGACAAGTATTGCCTGGTAACTGATTTTATTTACCCAGCTCCTCGGGATTTATGGCTCTTCAACAAAATAAGAGGAAGAACATTTTCATCCAAGACTGATGTAAAAAGTTTGTCATTTGGCCATTAGACTACTCTTTAATAGGAAAAAAAAAAAAGAAAAAAGGAAAATAAATAATCCTTTCAGTCACCTTGAAACTTCCTGTGTATATGAGTCACTTTCAGGCATTTTTTGGTGCTGAAAATATTTTATAGCCTTGATACTAGTAAGAGTGCCAAACATGGGTGTTCCCTTTTCCCAGACTTATTCCCATTCACGGACTAGAGCTCAGTGATTACAGCAGCAGAACAGCAGTGCCAAAACTTCTTCAGCATATGCCACTCAGCATAGTCCAGTCTCTGGGCACTGAAGCACTGTTGTGAGCTATTCTTGCTTTACACTGAAGCTATTTATTTTTACCTGTTTTCATTTTCATTCACTGGACAAAAGACTAGAGTACACTGGTCCCCCTCTCTGGTCACTGTCTGCCACCAGGCTGTCCTCTTCCTTTAGCCACCTCCTCCTTGTCTTCCAGTGTTTCGAGCACTTCAGGCTTTCATTGGTAATGTGTTCAGTAATTAAAGATTTCTTGAGTTAACCAAAATGCTCAGAGAGACTGCCACTAACACAAAATGTCTTTACTTCGATTTCACTTCTCCTAACAGAAATTGTCCATGATTCACACAGTTATGAGAGGGCCTTACATGTCTTATGTACAAGAGAGGATTTTCTCAGCCTCTGGACTATGCTACAGAAGCTGCTAGCCCAGGGATGTGGTAGGGGACTTGTCCTACCTCCCCAGGCAGCAGAGTTAGAGAGAATGGTAACTTTCTCTGTGGTTTTCTAGCACCCCAGGGCACAACTGTGGTTTCTGTCTCAGTTCAGTGATGGATTAGAGTGTCCACCTTCTACCCTTGTAGACAGGAAACCTGTGCTTGCATTTTCTCTAGCTTTTGCAATAGAGAGCACCAGTATCTACCAAAAGTGGGTTTCTTCACTCTGCTTGCAGCTGGACTTCTCCAGGAGTAAGTAAGGATAGCTGGTGGACAAGTGATGTGACGATGCGGTGCACTTTATTAACTGGATTCATGCTTTATGAAGAGGGACAATTACAGTGGAATGAAACTTCTGCTGGGAAAGGACTGTTCTGTAAAAGCCTGTTCCACAATTTCAATCACTCCCTGCTGAAGCATGTTGTGACTTTTTATTATACACTACATAACACTGAATTCAGTACACTGAATCCTTGATTAGCCTGACTAGCAAAACAATGTGAAAATGGATATAGCATACTTGGGAATGAAACTGGAATGACACAATTGCATTCACACATGATATTATCATGGTAAACACAATCACTTGAAGTCAGAAAACTGAATATTAAGACACTTTTCTGCACATTTGTCCCAAAGAAATCTGTAATTAAACCATCAGGTATGTTAAGGGCTTTGAGTTACAACATGAACGTTAATAATGATGGCTAAAACTCCGACTGGTCAGATGTTTGCTTTGGAAGCAAGAACGTGAATGTTTTGGTGACACAGCTGTGATGCTCTGCCATTGTTCCTCTTAGTCCACGCCTTAAAACTGTGGGGGGAAAAAAAATCAAGTTAGAAGAGTAGTGCAGGCTCTGTTCAGCAGAGAGTCCTCCTTTTCTCTCTAGCCCAGCAAGGCTCCAAGCGTGAGAGGCTTCTAAAAATGGAGAATGAGTGATTCATAAAAACGGAAAACTGAAGGAGGCTGGTAAATGAAACTGTTCAGCTACCCTGCCACAGTTTCCTATCACCACTGAAGAGAGGCGTGTTCTTAGGCAAACATTTTCTAACCTTTAAACAAATATTTGGCTTGAAGGCTGGGAAAATAATGTTTTATACAAAAGACAGGACCATTCCCTATCATGAATGCAACTGTACCTGCCAGATGTTGCCATAAATTAGATCATGTTATGAAACCTACTGTGTCTGGTAAACTGAGTATATTTGATCAAAATGGAGCCCACTATGTCACACGTACTGTTTTAAATGGTTTTTCTATTAGAGGCACAGGTACTCGGTCATTTGGAGTTGGAGAGGACAAGTGGCTAAGTAACTGGACAGTTAGTTAAGCCTACCAAATCAGTCATTGAGGTTCCTCATTCTCTTTTTCTTTAACAATGTTTAAATTCATGCTGTCTTAGCGTGATGCAATTAAACATTTGTTTGGAATACTCCCTTCCAGAGCTGGTCTGCATTACACTCTCTCAGACAGTATCCATTATCAATTTTTATTGCTATTGACTGAGATTGCCTTTTTCCTACACAACAGTGGTTTACAACAACAACAAAAAAATATTCTAAAAATACACTGATGCTGATGAGAGGTGCTAAAGTGGTGGTGTAGGGATGTGACATCTGCCTCTGTCTGTCCTTCTGTCAATTAACATCTGAATATACGGCACAGATTTTCTTCAGCTGCTCAATTCCAGCCCCTGCCCGAATTTAATTGTGCTTCACTTCCTTTGAGTGCTACAATTTATACATATAAACACTCTGGAACCCTTTACCTTGCAACAGTTGAGGAGTTCAGCCATGGGAGAAAAGTTTACCTTTCAACTAAAACACCCGAATTTCCACGGTGCCCCCTCTCTGGCTGTATGATTGCATGGGTATGCACACATGCACAGACACACACATCTGAGTCATCAAGAGTCTGCCTGCTTGGCCCGTCTCATGTGTACCTACCACATCACCCAAGTGCACTACTGACCAAGCATTCAAGCAGCTGCCTTTTGCATGTATGGACAAATTTACATTTTGATCATGAAACAAGGTGGGTGGGAGTGGGGGACATGCTTAAGTCCCTGCAATGGCTCAGCTATAGCTGACAGTGGGGAATAGATGAGGAACAGCATGAGCTGTTCTGCCAGGCCAGAGTAATCCGAGTTTCATGTAGGTGTTGCATAAAAGGAAATGTTGACACATTGTTTTAAGTTTCTAGCATGAAAAATTATTTTGTGCCTTGCATTTTTCTCTTCTATTCCCATGGTAGCCCTTACGGCTTAGAGAGGTACTTCACAGCTTAAGACAGGTTGCTAGATTTGATTTACTCTGTCCAAAGTCATTGGCTCAGCTCCAGTAAGTTTCTAATTTACAAGCTACTACTTGGTGACTGTAGCATAAATTGCCATCACCTGAGGTGAAAGGGACTCAGCAGAGCCTTGTGGGATGTGACCTGGGAATCTCCTCTCTCTCCTTAACCAGAAGCTGCCTTTATTCACCCTAAGGGATAGTTTAGGAAGCTATAATTTTCACTGATTCTTTTCGTCTGGTAAGTTAACTGTGAGGTTACTGGCCACAGTTTGAGAGTGATGAGGAAAGAAGCATTCAAAGAGAAACTTGCAAGGATCACTGCCTGGGACCACACAGAGGGGCTGGCTGCACAGTGCCTTTGTATTCATCTCAGATGCCGCTCTGAGTATTAGCTGGGCACTTCACACCATTAAAAAGTAAGTGTCTTCAAAAATCCAGCACAGGAGCAAAGACTCCTTTAGCTTGTATGGGGAGATGCTGGAGGTCAGCTGGATGGAACCGCACCCCCAGACAAGCCCCGTTTTGAAGTTACGGACCTGGGGGAGGACATTAATGTCTGACATCTGAGTTTCTCCTTGAACTCATCACATCCTGAGCTGAATGAAATTCAGCCCTCTGCTTCACACTGCGTCACCTTATTCTGCCTTGAAATGTGAATGAATACATAAGTAAATAGTAAAACAACTCAATAATGGAAGGGATTGCTGTTCTGGGGGTTTCTCACTGTAGGGGGCGGGGAGCAGCGAGGCAAAGAAATCTCCAGAGACTTTGGGTGGAAAGGGGAATAAACCTCCGCCGCAGCGCGGGGCCGGGGGGGCGGGGGCGGCTCTCGATCGGCTTCGCTGAGCGCCAGCGGGGGCTCCCCCGCGCTCCCCACGCCTTACTCGGGGACAAGCAACAGAGGCGACTGAAAGCGCCGGTGTCCTGGCGAGCCGGCGGCGGAGGCGTGGGGCGGGCGAGCCGGCGGGGCCGGGCGGCTGGCGGCGGCCGCGGGAGCAGCATCAGCAGCAGGAGGAGGCCCTGCCTCCCTCCCTCCCTCCCTTTGCCGCGGTACCTGCGCCGCGCGGCCACGTGAGCGCCACATCAGCGCCGCTCCGCGCCCCCAAAGTCAGCCAGCGGCCGCACAGGGGCCAGGCAGGCGCCGCCAGCGCTCCCCCTTCCCTTCCCTTCCCTCTGTCCCTCAACCCCCTCGCCCCCTCGGCATCCCTGCCCGGCCCGGGGCGCAAGCCGGCCCCGGCTCGGGAAGATGCTGCAGTCGCTGGCGGGCAGCTCCTGCGTGCGGCTGGTGGAGCAGCACCGCTCCGCCTGGTGCTTCGCCCTCCTGGTGCTCGGCTACCTGCTCTACCTGGTGTTCGGCGCCGTGGTCTTCTCCTCGGTGGAGCTGCCCTACGAGGACCTGCTGCGCCAGGAGCTGGGCAAGCTGAAGCAGCGCTTCCTGGAGGAGCATGCCTGCCTCTCGGAGCAGCAGCTGGAGCAGTTCCTGATGCGGGTGCTGGAGGCCAGCAACTACGGCGTCTCGGTGCTCAGCAACGCCTCGGGAAACTGGAACTGGGACTTCACCTCCTCCCTCTTCTTCGCCAGCACCGTCCTCTCCACCACGGGTAAGGCAAGGGCGGCTCGCCCGCCGCCAGAGGCCTTCCGAGGAGGCCCGGACCCCCTCGGGGCCGCCTCCACGGAGGTGGAGGAGCTGGTGCGTGAGCGGGGCCGGAGCCCCCGGCCCCCGCACGGCCAGGGATGCGGGGACGGGGCGCCCGCCGGTCCCGGGCAGTGCGGGGTGGCGGCGGCGCTGGGGCTCCGGACTCATCGTTACCTCCCAAACTCACCCCTGTGAGGAGGCATGTTCTATGTAGGACGCATCAGCCGTATTTGAAGCCCGCCCTAATTCAGCGTTAGGAGCCAGGTTGGCAGATTCCCCCCACCTTGAGGTCGCTGGAGGTTTCGAAAATCCTGCGTGGTGCCCGTCTCTTTTTTCGAAATTTTCGATGCTTTCAGGGGTGTCTCCTCTGCGTTTCTCCCAGGCTAATTTGGAGGGAGGGAGGGGGCACTGCTAACCGAAGTGTACTAATGAAGTTAAACTTCAGCTTTTCTTGTCAATTTCCATTTAACGTTTGCATGTAAGTGACTGAAAGATAATGCTTATTTTCTCCCAAATAGTAGTTTTCGTTGATGTTTTGAAAAAGTTGAAGAAGCATTTATCTGGCCGTAGTATTTACAAGCACTTATTTTTACAGCAGTTGCGTTTCACATAAGATCATAGTGGACAGCCTTCTCCTAAAGGATGAGTGCAGGCATTTGTGCTGGGAACCTGGGCTCTGGTGATTTGAATGCTGCTCACTGAAATAAATAACAAAGGCTTGTCGAATAAGAAAAGCTTTAAAAGAATCACCCTAAAATTTGTCCAGCCAGAGGGCTTTGAGTCTTGGCAGTACATTGATACTACTATAAAAGATGCACTGTTTCTTTCTTTTTTTTCTTTTTTCCTTTTTCCCCCTCCCTGCCCCCAATTTAGCACCCCTTCTATTATGGGAAATGCAATCAGCTCATATTAATAATGTCCTTTAATAATTTGCTTACTTGATCTTATTTTGGTGCTTCCTGACTGATTTCAAACAGGCAATGCTTGTCCTATAAATAGTTGTCATTGAGTACACAGATTAGGTTGTCTGCTTGTTCTAAGGTGGTTGTGTTTGTAAAAAGTAAACCTGGGTTATGGGCGTCCATGCAACGCTTCCCCCTTTGCATCTTAATAACTAGAGTTAAAGTGACATGCTTGTGACAGTTAAATGCTTTCAGTGAATAACTTTCTAAACATTAATCAATGTATAGTAATACTATTGTGAGAAAAACAGGGAATTGTGATACTTTCCTTTCAGTAAGACCATAAAGCACTTTAAACTTAAGGTGCTAAATTGACCTTATAATGCTTGTTTTCATTCCTAAACAGTTAAACTGTCTGGTACTATAAAATGTAAATTATTTTGTCCAAGAGCTATTTTTTGTATTTAAATTATTTTTCCTTAATATAACAACTCACATTATGTATTAAAAGAGATAAGGTATTGAAAAAGTTCTGCTTTTCAATTTGGTCTTATACAGTGTAGTTCGTGTAACTTCTGTTTGGTTGGTTGGTTGTTTTTTTTCTTTTTAATCAGACAAATCCAATCCACAGTCCCTGCAGTTTATTGCTTTTAAATCTGGCAATATTGATTTCAGGGATGAATCAATCAAAAAATGTTCACAGTCAGGACAGTTGGGGGTGGGACTGAGTTGGTACCATTGGTAACACCTTAGTACTGCCTGGTAATACACAGCTGTGTGTTAGAATGTGTTGGAATTCCGTAGTACAGTTCAGACAGGAATGTCTTTCCCACTATACATCTGCTTAAGGGCAAGGCATAACCTGGCCCAGCATGTGTAGCTGACTTGATCATAGAGGCCCTACAAGGAGAGAAGATGCAAGGTACCGTTGTCCAAATGCAAAACCTGTTAGAAAACTCCACTTAAATGGCATATCCTTAGAAAAGACAGAGGTCTGAAGTGCATGAGTTACCATTATTTCTGTCAGTTTCATAAACTGAAGTTTATCTAGTCATCACTGATATAGTAAGTCAGGCATCAAATAGCGATACTTCTTTCTACGTCTGATAGTCTTTTGGGTTGGGCTCTTTTTAGCAAAATCTTTTTCTTGTTCTATGCAGTAGTCCTTAGCTGTATTTGACTCCAATTTAATATAAATAACTTGTACAAGTAGGCAAGTGTAAATCCAGACCAATATAGTATGACCAACACTTGTTCAAGTTCTCCCCAGAGCACACAAATTTCTGGTGAGGTGCATTTTTCCCCCTCAATTAACTCTGCCCCTGTGCAAGAAATCTTTCAAGATGCTTGAAATGGCCATTGAAATGGAAGACAAGCAGCAGAACCTGCCTGGTCACTTCAAATAGCTGTTCAGAAGTGTTTGAACATTAAGAAAAATGTTGTATTATTAGTAACTGTGCACCTGAAATGCCCTCCCTTTGCCAAGTAAAGTAAGGATGAAAACAGAAAAGAAAAACCTGGTATTGGTGGTACCAGCTGAGGGTTGCTTCTGTGCATAAGTGAAATTGCAGAGAGCACCAGTATGTTCCGTATGTTCAGCTGACTGAATTTGTCATTCATCATGTAAATAAATGCACACCTACCCCTCGCACAGAGGACAAGGCTTCTTTCATAGCCTTTTAGTTTTCTATATAAAGCATGTAGGGAAAGTGTTTAAATATAGCATCCCTGACTTCACTTGTTCCTTCCCGTCCTTATTATATTCTTTGGCCTCTTACTCACTAGAGAAAATCCTTGAAGGAAATTATAAAGTCAGTTAAGAGTTTGGAAAAAAAATCATAAATGGAAGGAGTTTGCAGAATAAACAGAGTAAAGGCAAATTGTTACTTGAAAGCAGTTTATGTTGCTGCACACATGGGCTGTCACAGGACTGTCACAAGCTGCCTGAAGGACGGACAAACAAAGGGCAGTGAAATGGACTGGTGGTGAGGCTTCAGCACATTGTAGAAGTTATTGGCAGCAGGTTTCTCTTCTAACAACTTTATTTCTCCCTATGCAACTTAAGCAGTCATGCAGAATGCCATACAAGCCATGTATAAGAGGAAGAAATTCGGTCATTAATAATTGACAACATAAACACTAAGAATATACCATTGTGTGCATTTAAATAGTGTCTGTCTTGGAAACTCTCTGGAATTATGACCTTATACACATCTATGGTTGTCGATTGTCTCTGCGCTAGATGTCATGAATTGTCGTGCTGAAGCAGTTCGTTCTTTCTTTATTGTGGGGCCATCAGTACTAATGTCTTTTATTTCTAACTATAAAAATGAAGTAATTCTTTTGCACTCACTTTTCTAGGTGGTGTTTTCACTGCTCTTGGCATCCTGTCAGTTTCTAAGATCTTATCCCATATTGGCCCAATATGGGAATATTGCAATACATGAACAGTAAGCAGAATGAAGTAATTAAAGAAATTGATATTGGTTGTGTTACAAGATACAAAGAGTACAGTGACTTCTGTTTGTTGAAGGAAAATAGATAGCAGAGGATAGGAGCTGCCAATTTAGAAACTTGGGGCCTGTATTTTTATGTTTGTTTTTGGAAAGAGTCTTCTCAGTGCAAGGATATCCCATGGCACTTTATTTAAAGGGACCATGAGTCTTATTGTCACTGTCCCACTTTGAGTATTTTTGCCTTCATCACAAAAACAAACATGACTGTAGATTTCACTCAACATTTGAATACTGAAGGATGCTGAAACAGAACTTCTCTGGGTCCTCTTTTGTTATGATAGGGTTGGCAAGATACCCGTTAAAAGGAAGGTAAGATAGTGTTGTCATGATTTAGGGATTTGCAGAGGAAGGGTGAGGAGAAGTTGTATCTTCTATGATGGCAACACATGTTTTAAATCTTTTGATTAAGATCAGGTGGTCTTTCATCTGAGCCACAGGAGTTAAGACAGTAAAAGAGAAAAGAAGACTGCTAGTATTCAAGCACTTCCAAAACCTGTAATGTGGTTGTCTGTAGGGTGGTTTGTGCAAAGCAGAATCTTCTTCAGAATTTAGCCTATGCCAGTTTCATTGTTTGCACTGAGGATTTGTGTATTGTGCTGCATTGCAAGGAACGTTACCCAAGATCCATGATGTACTGAATTTGTGTTTCTGCTTTCTGTATTCTAAAGAGAATAAGGAACATCTATTCAGTAGTTGTAGATAAATGCTGACAGTGGCTGTTACTTTGACATTTTTTGGTTGAAGATCTAGTAAAGAAGCACACTGGCTTTCAGGGGAAGTTTTGTATTCACATTAAATAAGAGTCTTACTGGCAAGCAGTATGAAGAGTTTATATTAATGCATATATCACTTGATTTGTAAGGTTGTACTGTGTTAGGTCTGACTCTCATAAACATTGCTACTGATGACTTGCCAGATAAACTAAACTGTGCCTTTATTTATTAAAAGTAACAGGCTGTGAGGTTGTGCTGAAGTCAGTGGATGTACTGCAAAAGAAAGTTCATTACAGATCTTAACAAATCCATGGAAGATGAAGTGCCATGAAAGCATCACAATGGAGCCTTACAAAGACAACACAAGATTTATAATCTCTTACAGTAGAGCTCTCAGGTGGATGAGATTACCTGGGTCTCTCAAACCTTATGGACAAATGTGAATTTAACTTAAATAGAAAGAGGATAGTTCACAGAGGCTTTAGGGAAAGCAGACTTTTTTTTTCTTTTTCTTTTTTTCTTTTTTTTTTTTTTTAAATTTTTGGTCCCATACTTGAATTCAGCATAAAACACATATTTTATGTTGCTGCAGTCAGAATATATGGGCTGTGTCCCTGTAGTATCTCATTAATACACACCAAATAAATACATTTCATAATTCATACCAAATGTATGTCTAGAGACCAGTCCTTTGCCTCTTATATGAAAATATACAAACTTTGTGATGAATTAAACTCAGATTGATCTTGCTAGTAGTCACTCCTGACTCTAGCAGAAAACTGAAGTTTCATTGTACTGTTGCTCTGACTGTAGCACTCATAAATCATTTAAATTGGTGTGACGAATTGCAGCTATTCACCAGGGTAAGGATGCCGAACTTTGTTTCTCTTTTGAGAGTTGTTACTTGAAAACAACATCTACAGGAAAAGGTAATTTGCTGGGGATGATGTCAGAGGCAAAGCAAGGTTGTGCTCCGTTCTGCAACAGTGTAGTTTTTATCCTGGAGTACTTCTAAGAAAATCAAAGGAAATGATGAGGTAGTTTGAAAAAGATGCCAGAGAGAAGGATTACACTGAATAGGCCAACTGTTTGGATCTGAAGCCAAGTGGTTGAAGGCGACAGGGTGTTCTGGGACAGGGAGTCACAGCTACTGTCCCCGAGGCTGTCGGCCTCCAGATAGATCAGTAGACTGTCCTGAAACCAGGTGTCCTACCTCTTGTATTAAATAGTATAAACATGAAGTCAAAGAGTCATTTCTGTCTGCCTGTGTGTCTGCTTTCTTCTCAGGGGAAATTCCTTTATTTTATACTCCATGGAGCAGCTCCAGACTTGCTGCTGTCATATTCTAGTCTGGCCCCAGGGTCAAGGTGCTGCCTTCTGTAATGTGGGAGGTTTCAGTTTAGTTTGGCTTAATGTCATTTTCAGGACAAGGATTTGAACTGGGGTTTTCTGTTTTTAGGAAGAGGAGATAAAAAGACTACTGCATCTAGGGAAGCTGTAAGAAAAGCTGAGTAGGTATGGACTAATACTGAGGAAGTAGATTGGACGCTTCTGGTATCTCTGCCTTTCAACACAAAATCATGGGAATGTTCAATGAAGTATTAAAAAAAAAAATAATCAAATTTAAAACTGGAAAAGAAGGGACTTACTCAAAAGAATACCAACCAAGCAACAAATCCCCAAAAAACACACCAAAAAACACAAACAAAAAATGTGTTGTATGAATATTTCCAAAAAACCTGTATTTGACAAAAGCAATGATATAAACTCTTTGGGAAGGATATTAGGCTCTTTACTTCAGGCCACAAGCCACTCAGTTGCCAGAGTTATAGCCAGCAGGTTGGTCACTTTATCTCTTATGTGCCCAGGACAAAGGTCTTGTTTTCTCTACTGAAGCAAGCAATAGCAAAGAGGAAATCTGGGTCTGTCCTGTCTCATGTTCCAGGCAGGATGGTATTTCCTGGTTTCTCATGAGACTACAGCAATCAGCTGTGCCAAAATCCTGCTTGTGCTTGCTGAAACAAAGGGTGTCAAGAGTCGCTCCTATCCAATATTTGTGGTTTACAGGCAATGAACAGTGAAAACCACCTCCTAGCAGAAACTGGAGATGCCATGGAGTAGTGGGACTGTATTATTGTTTGGAGCAGTACTGGCTGCTCATGGATGGAATCTTTCTTACAAAATCTGTCCTCAATTCTGTGTCCCACAGTTCCATTTGCCTTGCTAAATTTACCCACTGATGAGGAGCCAGCCCAACAGCTCTCAACAGGTGAAGGACTGCAGCTGCTGCCTCTCTAGTTCTTCTGTGTTAGGCATAGGGTAATTCTTCTTGTGCTGAAACTCAAACACCCCATATTCCTTCCCCCAAAATAAATAAAGCATAATCACAAAACAAGTCCATTGAGCTTGATATGACATGCAGAGTTTAACTGGGTTCAGGACTGAGTTACTGGTGTTTTGCCCTGGGCTTATTAATTGACTGGGTTTTTTTGTAAATGTTACCTTTGCTCTTTCTCTGTTTTTTCCTAATTCAGCTGTGTTACAATTATTTGCTGTTTGTCATAGATGAATTACATGGTCTCCTGTTGCTTTGTTATTATTTCTAATCATTACTCTGACTTGATTTTATTCTGTGATATTTACATCTTTATTGAAAGAAAGTAATCTCTTCCCAAATTGGCTTTGATTAAATATTTTCTGTTTTTAAACCTTTTGTAATGCTGGAATTTTTATTACTATTCTACATCTACAAATCGAATCCCAAGCTAAAAGTCACATACAGTCTCAGAGCAGGACTTCTAAAACTTAACAATCAATTCCTGACCATTGTTTAGTAGGATTTTCACTTTTATCTGAATGTAATTTAAAGTAAGTAATACTAAATCTGTAGTTTCTCCTCTTTTCATTTATTTGTTGGCTAGTTTTGTTCTTTCCTTGTTTCACTTTGGCCCATTTTATCATAATTTTAACAATATGTGGGGGGCGGTTTTTGATAGAGGAACATCATAATCTATGGAGAAATGTCTACCTTAGCCACTGCTCCAGGTTAATCATAGAGTAGGCTACAAGCTGCTTTGAAACTATGTGAAAACCAAAATATTTCTTGGCATGTGCAGAAGTGGAATTTTAACAATTTGAAAAAAATTAGGATTCCTATGACAGTTTGGATGCTTTTAGGATTAAAGAATAGCAATAAAAAGTTTCATGGGAATTAGCTACCTAAATCCCTACTGTCTCTCTGGATCTGACCTTGGCTGTTTGAGAACTATGGTATTTGTACAAAATTCAACTAAAGACCTAGCATAGTCACTGATGGTGACCCAGAAGACCTAGGAGAAATGTGTCAGTTTACTTTTTCACTGAAGAACTTAGCTGAAACCTTAAACAGACTGTGTTTCTTATGAGCACAAAGCAGCAATGTGGTCCTGGTTAAGAGCAGAACTGAAAGAAGCTAATGGAGCAAAGCAGTTCAAGTGGCTATGCTTCAGGAAAGTATCAGAGTGCTTCTTGGAAGAACATATGGAGTTTTCTCTCCTTTGGAAAGAAAAAGATACACATTCTTCTCTGAAAACAGAGTGTGCAAGCTTCCTTGTAGGAAAAGCACATATGAATCGAAGTGGAACACCAGCTGTCACCAGACTCCAAACGTTTACTAACTGATGCTTCCCAAGTATTACCATCGTCTGTACTCTAAACTGATTCTGTGCCAGTCGCTTAAGCAGCTTTGGAAGTTATCACATCATCTCTGAGGAGCTGGGGAAATGCCGATGGGAAAGCAGGGAGATCACTCAGGCAGTGTTCCCTGGCAGCAGCTGAGGGAGGAGGTTGGGCTGGGAAACAGGTTTTGCCAGTGCAACAAGCCAACCCACTAGTCTTTTGAGTACTCCTCTGTTTGTGTGTGAGAAAGCGAGGCTATGCCCTCTGACTACTTACTTTTAGAAACTTTAACAGTAGTGTTTCTTCTTTCTCCTGAAAATTGTGAGTCCAGACTGTTGTTATGATAACAGGGAGTAGAGGCTCTTTGCATCTTTTTACTCTCCTCTACTACAAAGTGAAAACTTCTGGACTGAGCAGAACCTCTGTATAGAATGTTTTTAAGCATAATTTAATACCATTGCAAAGGCAGCCTTCGAGAGCACTGGTACTATAAGAATGGAGGTTTGTCATATCTTTTGCTCTTTTTGTTGTGTATTTCATGTCCCACACAGTGAGTGTTTTTTTCTGAATATGTTAAAAATAACTCCAGAAGCTAAAATAAAAAGGTTAAAATGTACCTCTGAAATTCATCCTACTTGTAGTACGACTACATCCTTCTATGTCTTTCAATTATTTAAAGACTGTTTAAATTGACTTAGCTAAATAACCTTGAATTCTTTAACAGTAGCTGATTCACAAAAGGTTTCTAAGAGTAGATATCTAAAGTTGGTTTGAGGGGAGAGAGGGACCAACCAGAATTAGATATTGAAATGATAAGGTTAAAACATCATTGTTTATATTTTTTTTCAATAAGTAGAATCTTGATTACAATGAGAGATGAATTTACCTTCACAACTGTGGCTTTTGCAAAAGAAAATGCATTTCAGGCAGTACTTGAATTTTGTGTCTTATTTTCTGTGTTATACTGGCTATATGATTTTGCTAGCTGTAATATGTTGAAATGACTGTAAAAGGAATCCTTTGCTCAACTTTACTGAAAATGTTTTTAGGAGCACCTTGCCTATGAGAATTGGAATTGTTTAGCCTGGAGAAGTGAAGGTTCTGGAATGACTTAATTGTACCCTTCCAGTACCTGAAGGGAGCTCATAAGAAAGTTGGAGATGGCCTTCTTATAAGGGCATGGAGTGATAGGACAAGGGGAAATGGCTTTAAACTGAAATAAGGTAGGTTTAGTTTGGATGTTAGGAAGAGATTCTTTACAGTGAGAATGGTGAGACACTGGTACAGATTGCCCAGAGAAGCTGAGTATACTCCATCCCTGGAAGTGTTCAAGGTCAAATTGGACGTGGCTTTAAGCAACCTGGTTTAGTGGAAGGTGTCCCTTGTGCATGGCAGGGTGGGTTGGATGAGATGATCTTTGAGGTCCCTTCTGACCCAAACCATTCTGTGATTCTCTGAAATAAATACTAAAACTATAATTATTTCCAAGTGTGACAAGTTTTCTCAGCATTAAAAGGCAAAAGTGATCTTCCAGAAGACCTCAAATGATGCAGCACTCACTAGAATGGGACTTAGATATGATTTTATTTTAAAGATTGTCCTGAATTTTCTCTTATGTGACATTTGGTCTTTTACTTTCTATGTTATTTTAAAACTACACAGCATAGTATGAACATGTATTTTGCTCGATCAAGCTTTTACAGTGTGATTGGCAGGCTTAGACATTGCAACATGCAGTACTAGTGCCAAAGTTCAGAGGCAAGCTAGAGGAGGTATCCTCCTTTGTTTACAATATAGTTTGAAACGGGGGATATTACTTTAGAGTCACCAAATGCAAACAAAAGGCAAAGATCTGATTTCACCTCCTCGCTGATAGGCTGAGATCCTACTCTATGTGGCTTTAAGGAAAGCTGAAGTGGAAAAAAAACGCCTTGTGTTCAGGAAGTAGCAACATGTCCAGAGATCTGCTAAAAAATTAAATAGCTTGGATGTTAAGCTCTTGAGGACTTCATTATAGAAGTTTATACATCTCCCTTCACAAAAAGGGAAAAAGAGCCCTAAAAATTGTTGGTTGTATTTAAGATTAATGTGGGAAGGCCTTGGAGTCTCTGCTCTGTATATTATTTAAAGTGGCTATTTTTGCACCTGTGTGCTGTACAAGAACAGAATAGACCTTTCCCTTTGTAGACTACAGCATAAAAGAAATGAGAAAACTAAAGAACTTCCACCTCTTGTAGAGAACTCTAGGCTGTAGACTTTACTAATGGGCAATTAAATTTTAAACACTTCACAGCATGTCTTGTTACTTATTTATATATATTAGATAGGTTGATGGTTGGACTTGATGATGTTCAAGTTTTTTCCAGCCTTAACAATTCTGCTATTTTATAATTTTCATGGCTATATTTCTGCTTAGTGTTGGAATGTTGACTCAGCACTATAGCAAAAATTGGTAAGGCTCAAAGACTTATAATCATGTTACTATTTGAAAGTTCTAGCTATTGTAAACTGTGATGCACAGAAATTAACGTAAAATGCTGAAAGTAATTTGATGGATTAGTAGTTAGCAATGAAATTAACAATGAAACTCCTCTTACATGAGGATAAGAGATTATTTAATTTACCTGTGTGCATTTGCACATCTGTTAAAAATCCAGGACCCAAACCTGGCTTGTGGTCTACTGCTGCAGCTCTAGTTGGGCAATGAAAGAACTGAACACTACACGGTGTTGCATAGTGTGAATCAACAATTCATGGTTATAAGAAAGAGTAAATCTAAGGGTGATTTCAGGCCTTAGATTTAGTTTATTACTGAAGTTATGCATTTACACTCTATGTATAGTGCAAAGATAAATCTTCATCTTTGAGCCCTATCTTTTAGTGCAGCTATATATACTAAGTGAAGCCAGCTGAATGTTCAGGTCAGGTTTTCTGGGGCTAATGGCTACCTGAAAGGATTTTATATGCTGCTTCGAGGAAAATGTCATTTACACTAGGAGTTCTTATTATTAGTCATGAATCTCAGCCAAAACAAAAGATAAAAGCTCTCTCAACATCTCAAAGAAATTTGATCTCCGGGTTTTAGCCTTGCACTGTGCCATATCCTTGGAAGTCACGAAGGAGATGGTGGTAATCTTTCATGTTTCTGAGCCACTTTTTATCAGTAGATCTTGAAGCATGTGCATACCAGAGAGTGCTTTACTGGTTAGCACACTTCTGTTATGTTGTGCATCTTGTAAGATTACAGTGACATTTCTGTACGTATTTTGCAAAAGGATGAGCTAGGACAAACAGTTGTGAAAGATCATGTATTAGTATGGTTGAGAATTTTGTCTTGCAGTTCTCCACTCCTGCTGCTAGGCTGTATTCCCATACAGTAAGCTGATTTCCCACCCTGTGGATGCACTTCAGTGTGCTTATATTTTCTTGTATTGAATGTTATTTTTTCTTTTCCTTTAGTAATAGTTTTTCTACTCAGTAGTATTAGAGGAAATTGCAGCTACCTGAATAAGGACTTTCAGAAGGCATATCAAAGTGTGCAATGCACTTTTCTGTATCTTCAGTGGAGACTCCAAAATACTGCCTCTCCGTTCTAGGGAATTGTTCATTTGTGTACCCTGTGCAGAAAACAAACTACACACCTGTTAACACAGCCCACATAACTGAGCAAATGCATGAGTAGCCTTTTTGAGAAGGAAGCAGTATTTGCTCAGCTTTAGCATGCTGGATGCTTTTCTTTACCTACTGAAATGTTTTCTCAGGGTGTTGTAAAACAAAATGGGCTGAGCCTACCTAACAGCTTTGCCAGTGGTAGGAAGATGTCTTGGATTCCTGATTCTTACCCTGTGGTCCAACTCTGTGCTAGGTGTGTTGCCAACTGAACCACAACAGTAAGCCAAGTCAGCTTATCAAACTGGAAGAAACATATTCATTTCCTGGAGGATTAGTTTGCTCTGAGTTATTGCATTCAGGTAAATTACAACCAATGCAAAAGCAAGCAGATCCACACAGCAATTTTTCTCCTAGCAGTAACTCTGGGATTATGTTAGGTGTTTCATGTAACAACTTGGAAAAGCACAGAGTCAAAAATGCGTGGACAAATTAACAACAGATCGGAGCTGGCAACCTAAGAACATGTTTCCTGTAGTGATAATGTATCTGGCAATTGCTGGCTGTCCCTTGTAAAGGAGCATTATTTCAAGCAGGATTACAATATCAGCTAGCAAAGCTGAAAGAACTTAACAGGACTCCTCTTTGTTAATACAGATGCCACCGCTAAAATATTCTATCCTGTGTATCTCAGATACATCTCAAGGGGAACCTTATTATTTCCTGCTGGGTAACTATTGTTATGTGATAAATTGCATCGTCTTTAAGGAAGTAACACAGTCCTACCATTGTAACTAGTTTACAAATTCTGATCATTGACAATTACAAGAAACTGGATACATTTATAGGACCAGAAACTTGCAAACAAGTATCTCCCTTGTCAAGATATGTTAACTATCAATTTACACTTTGCTACCCAGGCCTTTATGTTGGAATTATCAGCAATTTTATATTCCCTTTCCCTTTATATTGAGGTCTGAGAGACACCAAGTATAGGATCCTGGTTTTAAAGTCACAGGTCATATCAATCCAACCTTTTTCATGTTGATCATGGTTTGCAAATGCAAGCAAGAGGGTGCTGAACATGAAACCTTAGTGTGATTCAGTCTTGTTAAGAATTTCTGATATGTGTGCTACCTTATTGGAAAGGGATTTAAGGAAATGGAACTCAAAATCTTTGATCAGTGTTGATGGTCTTTGACTGATACGGTGGATCCAGAATTGTGATTGGGGAGCTGGAATATTTTTTGATGAATTGTCATACTGATTTAATGTTGCCTGCTTTGATTTTATGCAGGGCTGTCTTAATCTGTCCCTGAGAGGTTAGAATTATGTATCTTCACTGGGAAAATCATCCCACTGTTGTAAGAATTTCTGCAATTATCAACTCTTCTACGAAAGGGTATTTTTTTTAACAAAACAAAGGGAGATTCATTGATTTAAAACAAAATGCCATTAAACTAAACTGAGAATAGAGTGTTTGAAAACCACACAGTATTTAAATTGCTCTGTGTCTTTATGCTGCTGGCTAAATGTGTTGTATATGTAGTTTACCTTTCTAAATGCTACATCCCTATTTGTTTCTAAATAACTTCTTCTAGGGAAGCGAAATCCTCTACATTTCATCTGCTTGTGAATAAAGAGTACGTGCAACTACAGTGCTGCTCTTTTCCCTTTATTTATCAGTAGGACATACAGTTGTGATTATCCTGGGTATCCTGAGCCCAGTGTAATAAATCAAATTTTTGTTTCCCACAATTAGTGTTTTCTATGTGGGATGCCCTAAACATGTGAATGATTGAATACAACTGGTGTATCTATAAAATTTGTTTATAGTTCAGTAAACTAGTTCTCACAGCAGTTGAAGTATTTCCCCATTGAGTTTTGTAAATTCATGTTCTGTTTTGAGCTTGAAATGATGAGTATGTTCAGGTAGGCTGTATTCATATGGCAGAGTATAATCAAGCATCATATTTAGGACTGTGATTTAGAGTTTAGAATAATCCGTCTCATCTGTAAAACTATCTAACTTTGGCCCTTGTGTAAATATTGTCTCCTAATCTACCTTAACTATTATTGTGAAGTTAGAAATTAGTAGTCCACATGGAATATGCTGTGTGGAAAGCGGAGTGTATTGCACTTCAGTTAGTTGCCTTAGTGATTTTATTTATATTAAATTGTTTTGCTTCTGTTTTGCTTTATGTGCTGTTGAATTCTTCATGTTTCTGAGAAATAGGTGTTAAAACAGAAGGCTTGGATTTGTTCATATTCAAATGCATTATGATATCTGATTGATTTATATATGAAATATTGAAATATCTTACAAAGAGAGGTAAGACCTATGTGTCTTCCTCTGCCAAACAAGACAGTTGATGCTAGTAATTTCCCTGAGTTCCACATGTCAAATCGATAACAAGATTAGAAGTAAATATTCCTGTTCCCCTGCTGCATCTAGTAGATAACACTGTCTTCTACTGAGGTTGCATTTTAATGCAAAGATGCTGCTTACAGATTAGATTTTAACTCCAGAGCATGAAATGGCTAATTTTTTAATGTTGTGTGACAATTCTTTACTGTCCACAATACAAACTTCATTCACTGTTTTCATTTTCTGTTCTTTCTGATGGTGCAGTAAAGCAATTTTTGTTTCAAAGTGGAGGTGGGAAGCATACTAATTTGCAGCTGGTAGTTTCTTTTTATTTCCAGATGGTGGGAAGAAAAAAACTGTGGCTCATTTCAGTGCAAGAAATGATAACTTAGCAAGACTAGATAGGTATTCTTCACTAATTGGATATCTGATTAAAACACTGCAGTAAGTGCCACTGCAAAGCTTTTGACACATGCCAGGGTACATTTGGGATGGTAACAGGTGTGAATTACAAATTTTGAGAAACCTCTTTTCATTGAATTGTACCAGGCTTCAAGCAGAGTACCATAGCGCACAGGTGCTGAGTTCAGCAGTGGCGGCTGGCTCATCCCTGGGGTACACTGTGCAGACACAAGGTCTTTCAAGTTGTGGAAGGCTGAAGTAATTGATAGAACTTTAAAACCTGTTATGCAAAAATTGGAAGGGTTGTGGAAAGACAAAGGTGCAGCATGAAATGAATCCATGGTTCCAGACCTTTTCTGGAAAGAAGAAGCTTCATCTTCTACCAGTGTCTTCAGAAAGTGTGTGTCCTCTGAGCTTCACTGGCAATTAGATACTGAATGTGGCTTAGATGCTAAAAGGAGTTTTTCCATAGGTCAGGCTGCTGTAACTGAAGACAAAATCTGGACATGTAAAATACGCTGTGTAAGATGTACCATCTTTATGCTGCACTCAAGGTGAAAGTCTCATTGTACCTTTTACCAAATCAGCATGAGAAATGGAAAGATCAGTATCATGGACAAGCTACTGGCTAAATCTAGTCAATAATGATGTTTTGCCTCTGCCAAAGCCTTGTCCATATTAAGTTGTTTTTTTCCTACTTTGAATATTTTAGGATGTGAGCCTCAGGACGAATTGCAGTAAGGCTTGTGCCCTGCCCTGGTTTCAGCTGGGATAGAGTTCATTTTCTTTTCAGTCACTGGTACAGTGCTGTGTTCTGGATTGAGGATGAGGATGAGAATAATGCTGATAAAACACTGATGATTTAGTTGTTGGCCAATAGTACTTCCTCTAAATCAAGGACTTCTCAGTTTCCCATGCTCAATGAGAACAGCCAATGAGCTGTTGCACAAAAAGCTGTGAGGGAGCACAGCCAGGACAGCTGATCAAACTGGCCAAAGGGATATTCCATTCCATAGAACATCTTGCTCAGTATATAAGCTGAAGGGACTTGGCTGGGAGGGGCTGATTGCTGCTCAGGGATGGGATGGGCATCAGTCTGCAAGTGGTGACCAACTGTTTTGCACATCACTTACCTGTCCTGGGCTTTATTCTTTTCTCTCATCTTCATTATTATTATTGTTGTTGTTAGTATTACAATTTCTTATGTCAACCCGTAAGCTTTACTTTTGGTTCCTAATTCTCATCCCCAGCATGAGCAAGGAGTGAGCAAAGAGGTTCATGGTACTCAGTCAGCATCTGGGATTAAAGCACAACAACCCCTTTCAATACCTTGAAGTTGGTGTTGAAGTTCTTAGGAAGGTTTTTAAAGAACCTGTTTCTTTGATTGTTTGTTAGTCTTTGTGATCAGTGGCTTTAAAAATCTGTTTTTATGGGAATGTTGTTGCACACGTGTTGCTGAACATACCAGTGCACAAACCCTGAAAAAAAAGACCAACATGAAACCTAAACCTTATCTTGTTTTCTAATCTTCAGAGGTCCGGAAGTAAAATTTTCCTAATAAATCTTATTCACATTTCTCTTTTATTAAATTTAAGTTTCTGAGACTTACATAGTTTATTCTTTTGGGAAACAGTCATAATAAAGTAGTCTGTTGGTGGAGCCCCTACTTTGATACAGATTTTTTGACCATCTGTTGCCTAGCGGGCAAGTAAACCAATAAAAGAATAATTGGAATTTTTCTGGCTGGGTTCTCAGAGGAGCCCTCAGGAAGTCTCACCTTGCTTTTGACCCATTGGTTGGGTTTTATTCAACAGACTTTTGTAATTTTTACTTTTTTCTCTCCATTGCAAAATGAGTCTGAGATAACAGAAAATAACTGTAGAAACAAGGTAATAGTTTCTTTATTTATGCTAAATCTTTGCTAGAGGTAGATCTAAAGATCTGCCTCTAAAGATCTAGTTTGTGTTTTGGACAGGTATTTCTAGAAATGTGCTGTTATTGAGAGGTCTATGGGGGAAAAAATAGCCCAGCACCAGACAGATCCTGGTTTGATTGCAGTTTAACCCTTATAGAATCTTAAATCCAGGATGACAGTAAGAGGAACCATTTTCTTTGGGTTTAAAAAAAAAAAAAGTAGCTTTTAAGAAAGAACAAACCCCAATGGCAAACCTAGAAATTAATGCATATCTCTTGACTATTATCTGTGATAGAAATAAAGCCTGAATGCTTTACCACAGAGGTTTAGCAGACCTCTCTCTGCTGAAGTCACTCCTAGAGCTCACAGTGGACAGGAAATCTTTAATGACACATCATTTCAAAAAGCATGACTGAAGTTGTCAGGGTTTTGTGGGAGCATGGGTCCAGCCCTCAAGAACCTCATGTCAGGCTAGTTTAGCATGTTGCAACCAAAGGAATTTCTAAATGGACAATCTGGTAGGAGCTGTGTAGCTTAGAGGCAGAGTTTGAAAAATCTGCTCTTCAGTATAAGTGGGAAAGCCTTGCCTGCCGGTTGAGTGCCTGGAGAATCCAAGCTCTTCCTGCAGAGATCGTGTCCTTTCTAAAGGCATATTTACTAGCCCTGGAATGGAGTATGTGCCTCACCTTGTCCTGCCGCTTTGTCTAACACATGATAGGCATCTTTCTGGTGGCAAGGAATGTGTGCTTCCCTGTAGAGTGTGCTGAAAGGCTCTAACAGTACCCTTGGGTTGGTAATACCTGTTTTACTCATACATAATGTACCCAGGCAGGATTAGCAAGATGTGGTGTTGGGCGGTGGCATAAAAGAATGTTATCGTTTAGCAGTTAAAGTCACTGTCTTCTGAGCTGTATTTCCTTCTGATACTTCTGTTGAGAAGAGATAATACTGCACCAAACACTTACTAGTAATCATCTCAGATGTGGGAAGGACATACTGATTTCTGTACTTAATCTTTTGTCTGCATTTGGTTCCTGTGGAGTGGATTCTATCTACTGCTTTGCTTCTCAAGTCGTGAGTACTTCCTTATACACACCCCACACACCCCTCCCCAGATCTTAACTGCTGATATGGGAATGACTTCATCATGAGCATCACTGCTGCAGGGTTGTAATGTTGTTCACTTACGTCATTAAATAGTTATTATGGGTAAATAGTGTATAAAACTGCAGTCACTGTAAATGGACAAAATGTTACTGCTTGCTGCAATTCCGTATGCCCATGAGACTGTAGCCTCTGCCTCTGCTGTGCCTTGCCTTGCCTGATGATGTGAGCAAGACATGGATGATCTTTCTGATAAGAGAAAGTGTAGAATAGTATGGGGAGCTGAGCTGTTGAGCCGCTCTGGCTTAGCTCTGCAAGTGGAGACGTGCTGTTAACTTCAACTTCGAACTCTGAAGGCAGCTGAAGTCTGCCACATTTCTTGGTCCTGTAGTAGTGTTTTGGTTCAGATCAAGAGTGCACTACAGATCATTCCTGCTTCCCACTTTGTCTCACACTTGTGGAGCAGTTTTGGAGCATGCAGACTGGACTGTTTTTCAATTAAACAACCAGAAGCAGACACTTCTGGAGAGCAGTGAAGGGTACCTCAGGTATTACTGGGCATCCAGTCTTTGCAAACAGCGTAGAGCAAATCTGAAGCAAACCCTGGCTTCCCTAAATACAATGATGAATTTAGGTCCATGCTACCAAGTATTCCACTCTATGGATCAACATTTACTGTGCTGTAATACTAATGTAAACAAGATGACCATTCAATTCTTTTTATTCCGTTTTTTTATGTGGCTATACTTTGCATTCCAATGGTCAAAATACTGAGTAGAAATTGGAAGATACTTGTTCCTTTAAGTAATATGATCAAATATTGCTTTTTTCATTACATTCAGATAAGACTTTTAGAATAAGATCTCAGCTACTATTGCAGCCAAACCATTTTCATGTTTTAAAGGACCAGTTTGGCTGACAAGCCCAACACAAAAACATTTTCTTCATCATGACATCTTGTAATTTCTCCTACTGCCTCTCTGGTATGTGAAGAGTATCAGAAATGATCATGTTTTGAATAGAAAATTACCATCTATAAATATGTAATTTCCAGAGCTCCCCCTGCACTGACCGCAGCTTTTCTCTTGCTGATTGAAATACCAACAAGGTACTTGTACTTCTTTATGTTTTCTCACTTGAATTTGATTGAAAAATGTTTTTAACATGCATTTTCATATTAGTTTTTGTGGATTATGAGAGCAGCTAACTTGCAGGTGGAACGAAGCAAAGCTATTTTTCATCAGTTTTCAAGAATGTGGTTTCATTCTGTTTTGAAAGTTGTGTTTATATTTTAATCTCTACATGAGAAAAAAGTATAATAATTCATGTTAAAGCATGTCAGAATTTGTAGTAAGAAATCAAAGGTTATTTGTGCTTTATTGTCATTTTTCCTAAATATTTAAGGTGACAATAATCTCTTCTGCTGCGTAATTGGTACAGAAAAAAAGAGGAGTTGGAAAGACATGCCCAGGTCACGACATAAGTACTTCCACCTCCTATAGCTCCTTCTTATATACAAAGGTGCACAGCAGCCTTATTATAGTACAGGGTACAGAAATTTCTCCCTGAACAGATAATTCTTCAGCATCAGCAGCTAGGTTGGAACAAAGGCAACAACCGTCTTAGCACATTCCTTAGCTGAGAAGAAAGTACTCCTTGGAGATCATGGAAATGAATTAGTGGTCAACATGAATAATGTAAAGATTTCTGTGCCATAATTTTGGAATTATGAAATGTTTTTTGGAACTTGGGAGTTCCCAGAACTGCTAAGCTGCAGAAGTGGACAGCATGTATTGCTCTAGAAAGATGTAAATGGACTTAAACTAGTAAAAAATGTACGGGAGTTCTTGTTGTAAACAGATGGTACTGTAATTTTTCTCTAGTTAAGAAAATGAATAGATACATAATGTATGATTTTATTCTGATCCCACTTGTTTAACTCATTTTAAAAGACTTAATGCACTTTCAGTTTTTCTTGCATAATTAATGGCTGAAGGAGAACCAGCAACATGACCAGGGAGCAAAGAGGGCTAATGGTATCCAAGGCTCCATTAGGACTGTTGCCAGCAGACTGAGGGAGATGATCTTTCCCCTCTACTTAACACTGGTGAGGCCACACCTGGAGTGCTGGATCCAGTTCTGTGCTCCCCAGTGAAAAAAAAAAAAAAAAAAAAAAAAGAAGATAAATAAATAAAAGTAGGAAGCTACTGGATAGAGTCCATCAAAGGGCTACTAAGACCATGAAGGAACTGGAGCATCTCTCCTATGATGTGTGAGAATGACTGGGACTGTTGAACTTGGAGAAGAGAGGGCTCAGGGGGGAGCTCATCCATGTATGTGAATACCTGAAAAGGTGGGTTAAGTAGGGATGTTGCAGGTGGCATGATGGGTGCTGTCATGCTGCCCACTGCCCAGTGTCATATCATTCTTTTCCACCCTTCTGTTCATGTTCGCTGGCAGAAATTTTTTATGGAATTTTTTACTGAAGTTGGACATTTTGAGGGAAAGGAAATATTTTTGTTCTGATTTGGTAGCACAGTAAGTATAAAATAACTGAAAAGGGTATAAACAGTAGTGATAATTATTGTGGGATATATAAAAGACTTCCGTTTAGTTTTCAATGTTTATGTATGAAGTTCTAAATGCTCATTACATTTTTTAAAAAATAATATTATATAAAAATGTTTTTAAATACTAAATTTTTAAGGTATTTTCGTGGGGGTAATTATTTATTCTACTTCTATAGAAGTGATTTTTCCACTGGATATGACACTCTTTGCAAAGGTCTCAGCCAGTAAGAGCCTTTGCTTTCTCTTCATGCTGGACTTCCAGAGAAGGTATAGAGCTGGGGTGGGCTTATTGCAGGAAAGGGGATAACTCTTCAGAGTACTAAGAACATACTCAGTAGAAAGTTGGAAGCATCACTTCTTCTACTCCCAGTATGTGTTTGGTTTATCTTTTTCTTATTACTGGTTGTCGTGTTTTTTGAATGTGGATGTGTTACATGTCCAGAAATAGCTATACCCCCTTTCACACCAGTTATTTAAGCTGACCCAGAATATATAAGGACAGGAATTGAACATCAGTGTTCTACCAGCACTGGTACAAATCCTTGGGCAGTTTAAACAATACCAAATATAAGACCATAGAGTAAGCTGCCTTTCTCAATGTATTCACGCAAATATGATTAAAGTTTGGAAGTATCTGTTGTCCTCATACAAACATTTTCCCCATTTTGATGCATTAACATCCCGTTTTCTCAACATCTGTGCATGCAGTTTCTAGCTTGGTTTCTTTGGGCAGGTGAAATGCTGTTTCCTGTGCAGGAATAGATGTGCCAGACTTTATATGCTTTGCAAGATATAAATGTTCTGACGTACAGCTGTGCTGGTAGAAATTGATTTTGAAACTGATTTTGAACATAGAAGCCAATATATCCATGCCTTGTTTCTTTGATTCAGATATTGTTGACAGTCAGCCAAATTACTCATAAACCTTATTACTAAACTGAATGTGTTAAAAGCCATTTCAGCCTTTCTTGGTGCAGCAGGTGACGTTTGTGAGCTGATTATATGAATCATATATGAAATATGCTGGTCCTTTCCAGGGCAACTCCAAACCTAGCTAGCAGGACATTGATTCTGAGGAATCACAGGCTTTGGCTTTCATAACTAATGGCAGCAAAGAACAGTCTCAGAAGGAAACACAACCATGTACCATTAGTAGATACATGTAAATCACTGTGTTGGATTCTCTTTGGGGTTTGTTTGTTTGTTTGGTATTTTTGGAAGAAGCCCCGAGATTCTTGAAATTGGCAAAACAAACAATTCTATTCTGAGAAGGGATTAACTGAGAAATTGTTACAGAGATCTAATATCCACGGTTAAATGTTTAAATATGGTTTTACTGCTTTTATTCTAGTGAGGTTTGAGGGATATAATGTTACTGAAGAGAGCTGGTTCAGCACCATACTAAGTCACCTCAGCTGGAAGTCTAAATCACCCTTACTGGTGCTGAGTGAGAATAAACCTAATGAATGTTTTCTTTAGTGTCAAAACTGGTTTAAGAGTTTTCTGCCACACCCTTTGTCACCTTCCTAATTATCCTGGTGCAAGTCTTTGATGGCTACATTGTAAACTTTTTTTAGTGAAATGAACTTGGTTTCAAACAAATTTCCTTCTCCTGACTTTCCCTCTTTTTTATTTTCTTTTTTTTTCCTTTGAATGCAGATAATTTCATCAGTGTAGTTTACACCACCTCATCCTTCTCCTTCCTCTAAGGCACCTAAAATCCATTCCATTAACTCAACTGAGCAAGTAGCAAAATGTAGCCTCCAAATGGATTTCCTCTGCTTAAAAATGCCTTAAATTTTTTTCCTCCTCCTTTCTGCCATATAGGGTAGTGTATCTCAGTGTGTCTGGAAAATCTCAGATTTGTTTAATAAAACTGTACTGATTAACTTTTCCACTGTGTTTAACAGTGAAATCCATCCTTCTTCATAAACCTAAGTCCAAATTATTTTTTCTTTTGAAAGGAAGAGCATAGCAGCAACCAAATTCTTTTACTACACAGATCTACCATCACCTGATAATTCCTTTTTATCTTAGAAGGTAATAGACCAGTTAGGAAAAAGGATGTTGAACATAGTGGAAAATGTGAAAGGTTTATAAAAGTAAAATTCTATAAATTATGTAAATACTATCGTTGACAGTCTCCATAATCATCATCATCATCATATTCCAGTGAGTCATGTTATGCTTGGGCTGAATGAAAGATTTTTGTGCAACTCTAAACTACATAGCACATGATTCACTTAATTTATTGGGGCATTTTGAGATTATGAGCCAACTTAAAGGGCTGACTTCTCTTTAAGGACACCGACTCAGACCAGCAAAGGAATTAGCACTCTTGTCATGTTATGCCACCACATTGAGTTTGCGTGTTATGATTCTGCCACCTGAATGGGTGTGTTGTAGAGGGAACTGGATGTGCTGAAGATAACCCTCTCCACACCCTGAGAATCTCAGTGGCGCTACATAGGGCATGGTGGTGTTGCAACAGATTGCCTGGGGCCAGAGGGAGCAGTGACTTGACAAAACCTGTAGTAGAAGAGGGAGAAGAGCACCTGACAGAAGAAAACAAGATGGCACAAAACCATTGTTGGTTTCATTCATGAAGGGAGAGGAGTGAGTTTTAATGCTGCAGACAGTGGTCCCCATTCGTGGGACCAGCCCATGAAAGCAGGCATGAACAGCTGATGCCCTGGGAACATAACAGAGGGGCAAGAGAAAGATGCATCACTGCAGCCTGCATACACACCTCCCAAGCTTTGTCACCATAAATTGGGGGAAGCTTTCCAAGAGCTGTGGCACCTCTCTTTGCCATGTATTTGCCTCACCTGATGTCAGATGTCTCCACATTCAAACATCCAGTCTTCAGGGCAGCCTCTGGGGACTTCTCTGGGGAAGTCTAGGCTGGGTTATTCCAACACAAAATAGTGGCAACTCTGCACTCTGGTGCTAAATGCTCAATTCAGGGTCCTGAAAGACCTGTAAGGCAGCCACTGCCTCTTAACAGAGGGAAGGACCCATTAATGAGCTACAGGAGGGCCTGAACTATGATGAGACAAAGCAGTGAACATACACAACTGCTTAAATTGGTTAAAGTAATATCTGAAAAGGATGGAAGGAGAAAACACCAAGTGTCAACAAGTGCCAAGCTAACACGGGACTGAAGAGTGGTGGTGTGAAATGCACATAGGCAATGCTGGCTTTGACATAGTCTGTTATGAGCTGGACATTGTTGTAAGAGACTCTGGAAAATGAAGTGTGATGGTATATAAAAATGGAGGGAGAAAAAATATCTTACCTGGAATACAATGATCATTTCTGTCTATTTATCTATGAAGTGATCTAACAGGAACAATTAGACACAGGTAAGACAGAAGAAAAAATAACTAGAAGAGGAACTTGCACAGGAGAGCTACAACCCACTGAAAAGTATGGAGAAGTAATGACTGAGCCTTTTTAAAAAGATATAAGAGCAAAAGACTAACCTGAAGGACAGCAAATGGAAAATTTTTTATTGAACACATAATTAACTAGTATAACTCAGCACTAAGATAAATGTAAAAAGATTTAAGTATTTGGAATGATTTCTAAAAATAAACACTTTTGTAGTATCTGACAACATTCAGAATTACATCAGAACAGATAAAGATATTTTGTATATTTATCTAAGTGTATAATAGAAATCCTCCAGGTCATACGGGAAGAAGTGAGTTTAAGGAAAAAATCTCCACATGTGAACAGAAATGAAACCCAACTGCCAACATGTTGTGGGATTTTGCTCTTTTTATGATCAGTCAAATATTTTTTGTCTCAAGAAATTGAGCTAGATAGATCATTGATCTTATTTCATTTGGCAAATTCTGCTGGTCTTGAATGCATTCTTGTCTGTGATTCCTTTTTTTTTTTAAGGAATGGTACTGCTGAACTATGAATAGACAATAGAGGTTATTTGTGAGTGATATCCCTTTATTGGGGCTGTCACTGTGAGCAACAATGCTCGGACAGGTTGTCTGAGGGTGTGGTTTTTCAAAGGCTAGTGCTTTTAAATGAGTGATTGTTAGTTGGTATTTCCATTATACAGTATGAAAATACAGCATTTGATAAATCTTGTCTGTCTTCATAATCAGTAATACAGTTATCAGATATGCTACACGGGTGATTTAATTCTGGTCACCCATAGCAAGTGTCCTTGATAGAATCAAAAAATATCTTCATAAGTAGTCCCCTTTTGGTGAGCATTCTTTTCACATAGCAAAAATATTACCTTAGGATTGCAATTGTAATGCTTCTGATCATGGTGTTTTTCATTGCAAAAGACAAATGGGCATACCTGAAGAGGGTACAGTACAAGAAAGCTGCAAATAGGTCCAGGAGCAGAGATGGAAGGCAATAGAGCACAAGTGTCTGAGAGCAGACAAGGAGCACCTCCTGTCTCAGATCCACAGTTTCCTCTCTTTTAAATTGTGGCTGTGTTAGTTTGTTTTGTTTTGGGTTTTTTTTAGTTGTGGGTTTTTTTCTTAATGACTTTTGTACATTGATGACTAAGATAATAGGCATTATTAGGAAAAGTCACATAAAACCAATTGCATATTGGGAAAAAATAGAAGTCCTTTTCTTCCCCACTTGCTATAGCCTTATAAATTGTGACTGGTTTAGCTCAAGCTTTTCCATATAATTATTCCCAAGCAATGAGTCTGTTTCCTGAGTAGCAAGCAAACACTGATCAGTCATCCATTGCTTTTGAAAGGTGTCATCTTACTGCTGCTGGCTGCGTGGAGCATAAATTCTCTCCTCAGTCTGAAACTGTCAAAGCTCTTTAGTATTATACTTCCTGTAATTGTTAGCAACTGAGGAGCAGAGTGTTCCTCCAGACTCGGTTCCTCTGAGTTTAGGTGCATACTGTATAGCAGTAATTTTTGTCCTTCAGAAGGAAGAAAGTATTGGAGAAGTAACAGAATCTCTCCTCACCAAGAAAAGATCTTATTGCTACGTGGGTCAGCGCAGAGGCTGGAATTAAATGACCATCAGCCTGCGCTGTGTGCAATGATCAAAAAAATATGGCAGACTGTTGTTTGTATGCATGCTACAGATGTTTGGGTTCAAATTAATGAAAGCTTTGATTCATTGTTCAGTGCAAACTTATGTTAAATTTAGGAACCTGGAGCTTGCAAGGGACTCTCTAGGTCTGCAAGCTCAATTTCTGCTTGTTATGTGTAGCTTTGTGATATTGTGCCATCCATGAAGTTACTAAACTTCATCAGGTTCTGTTTTAACATAGCTGGTTTTTCTCCCCCATTACTGGAAGTGGATGGCTGCTTCGAAACTCTTATCTGAAACTTAGAAACCTTTTTCTAATTTCTAGACTAAATTTGTTCATGTTACATCAAAGCTATCTGTTCGTGTGGCACTATTATTCTTCTTCATCTTAAGTATTTATTTTCCTTTAGTGGTACTTGCATGCTGATGCTTAAACAGGGAGATACTCTAGTGCTTTTCAGCCTCCATTCAGTTGTGCTGAGAAAGTCAACCACTTTTATCTTCCTCTCATAAAATAGTCTCTGTTCCCTTGATGGTTTCAGTAACCTTTCTCTGCTCTTCTTCCAATGTGTATTTGTTCTTTAAGCATGGATACACAGAATGAGCTAGATTATTCCAAATGAGGTCTGTCAAATAGCATATCCATAGTTATGCTTTACTGAAGTCACCTTGATGTGATGGAGCACTGGAGTTGCCTTGTTTGTGTTTGTGTCACATGGGCCAGTTTTAGTTACCCCATGATAGACTCAAAACACTCCTCTGCCAATCTTGGAGCTGACTGTCTCACAAAATACTTTCAAGAAAATTAAGCAGCTGGGACTGGTCCTTGTATGGATGTGAGATATGGAAAGATAGCAGAGTAGAAGAAACAGTAAATTCCAGAAGGAGTGCTGAGTTCATTCCCTAGGGGGAATGAACAGGGGTTGTTCCTTGTACACCTATGTTTGGCTTATGCTGTTCAATGTATTCCTAAAGCCTGGAAGAGGTAAGCAACTAAGCTGACTAAAGACACAAAATTAATTAAGGCAATAGGGATAATGGAAGAACCACAGGACAACTGGGCAGTAAAAGGGGCACTTCAAAATGAGGATAAAATGTTAAGTCATGCTCAGAGCAAAACCAGTCATAGTTTCACATATGAAGTGATGGGGTCTGCCTTTGTGGATGCAGGATCCAAAGATTCTGATAAACAGAGCCAGGAAAGTGTGAACTTGGAAATAGTCAGAAATGCCAGTCAAATCTCCAACATTATTAGGAACAGAGTAGAATGCTTTCTTGCAACTTCCTAAAGCTGATTGAACTGCTGCTCAAAGTGGATAAAGCAAACAGAAGGTGAGCAAGAAAAAAAGCCATTAATTAATGTGATTTTCTGGGGTTCAAAAGACTGAGCTTGGGTAAATTATTCATAGTGTCATTAAAATTCAAATACAACTGAAGTTTCCTGTCAGGTTAGCTAACATGAAGAAATTACACCTCATGCGTTTCTTCTTCAAGACTTTGTACATTGTAATGATAAAGCGCTTTGCCTGCTTCTCATTGTCTGGAAGTGTCTCTGTGCATCTTAAATAACATTTCCTTTTCTTACTCCTCTGGAAAACTTAAAAAGCAATGATTCTATTATTAAATTTGTTAATATAGAGAAGAAATATCTCATGTTCTTATGAAACTTGAAGGGACTTGCAGAGTGGCAGAGGGTTTCCAGGAGCCCTCATGGAATGTCTGCCCAGTCTAGTGCTGCACTGGGCAGACTGGGGAAGTGCAGAGTGTCTAGAAATCAGAAGCAGCATAACCCTGTATGCACTAGACTCTGCCTGGACTGCTCAGGAGAGCTAGTTGCAGTAGCTCTGGAAAATGCCTTTTTGTACAGTATTAATATAACCCAAATGATCTGACTGATTTGGGGCTGCAGAACTGCTGTGGCCTTTCTGCACTTGCTTGATTTGATATCAGTGTAAAGGCTGCCCACACTAGATTTCAAGAGATTTCCTCTTCCTTGCTGCAATGAAAACAAAATACTCTTTTTTTTTTTTCCCTTTGGTTGGCAAACAGAAGAAAGCATTCCTTGTTTATGCTGGATTTACTGTTCTTTTCTGTTGCTATGATTTACATTTAGAACCAAGCTGTCTGTCAGAGTGTGCTTTGGCAGTGTACCTGCTTGCCCTGGGTTCAAGCATAGTTGCACTCTTTGTGGCATTGAGATTGCTGGCCACAATCAGCCTGTGCAGTAGTGGATACATTCCTGTACTCTGAACACATCAGTATTGATATTTTTAGTGTGTAAATGGCAAGGCAAAAATCCAACCACAGTGGTTTAGATCCTAGGAGTTTTGCTGTGAAAATGTTTATTCTGCTTTTGCATATCTTTGATGGATTATAATCTGTGGAAGCACGGAAATAGATGGTATGGAATATCAGTTGTAGCACTTCTACATAATTTAGTTGATTTTCACAAAAGGTGTTAGACTAAATGAAGGAATATTTTTCTGAAGTATGTATTATTTTAATTTACAGGGTGGGTAGAAGTCACATCACTTTGTAAAACTTAATAAAAAGGTCAGTAGGAAAACCCAGAATAAACTAGAAATTTTCTGGCGTAAATTCCCGCTCCTGACCAGGCATTTCTTTCTTCTCCAAAATAAACATTTATACAATGATGTTCACAATTTTGAAATACAAAAATACTCGGTTTTACTTGCTTATGGCTAGTACTGAGGCTTTGTTTGCCTGCTTAAAACAGACCTTTTGACAGCATTTGTCAAGAATAGAGGAATTCAGAATTAGCAATAGTGCAGTGCAGCTTATTTTTATCAAATTAGTACATGAGCTCCTAGATTTAACTCAACCTATGCCTCCTCTGCTTTGTTTCAGGTTATGGACACACAGTGCCTTTATCTGATGGAGGAAAGGCCTTCTGCATCATCTACTCAGTCATCGGGATCCCATTTACACTGCTGTTCCTGACAGCAGTGGTACAGCGCATCATCGTATACGTCACCAGGCGGCCTGTACTGTATTTCCACATTCGCTGGGGCTTCTCCAAGCAGGTTGTTGCAATCATCCATGCTATGATCCTTGGGTTCATCACTGTCTCCTTCTTCTTCTTAATCCCAGCAGCAATATTTTCGGTCCTGGAAGACGATTGGAATTTTCTGGAATCTTTTTATTTTTGTTTCATTTCCCTGAGCACCATTGGCCTTGGTGACTATGTGCCAGGAGAAGGCTACAATCAAAAATTCCGAGAGCTGTATAAAATCGGAATTACATGTAAGTGTCAAACTAACCAGCTAAGTAAAAGGCATTTTATGTTAAAAAAACAAGCAAACAAACCAAAACTAACAACAGTCAGACTCTTGCCCACAAACCAGGTATAAAGGAACTCTCTAAGGCTCTTTATAAGTATTAGGGAGAGGCATTCTTCTATTTATGACTTCAGATGGATGAAGGGATGCGATCATGCATGCCAAGTTACAAAAGCTTCATGCCTTTATTTAGCTATCTAATGAATAATTCATGACATCACCAGATCTGTGCTTCCCATTTCCCAAAACTGTTCCTCCCCTTGACACACCTCCAGTTTTGATTCGGTGGTCCTTTAGGGTCATTCATGACCCTCTGGTGGTTGTTCTGTAGTCTTCCTCAGGCTGTCCTTTTCTTGAACTCTTGCTTTTGGCACATCATCATGCCCTTTAGAACAGTGTCCATGCTCTTTGAACAGTGTCCAACCATAAGGACAGTTTTGACTAGTTTGTTAGCCTTATGTTCCTTTTATCAGTTCTGCTTTATAGAATAAAGACACCCTCTGTCTTTTGAGAAACTCCTGACCTTTACATTTCTTAAGCTACACTGATAAGCTACATAGTCTAAGCTGTGCAGTTCTATACAGCTATAAGACTTTCTTTCTCCATCCTGTGGATAGTGATTATTCTGTAAGTTGTCAGTTCACAAACTGGCATTAATTTAGGTAGCTCTGTAAAGAGGAAACTTTTAAGTAAGGTTAGTTTTCTTAGGTAAAAAGAAAAAGCTAAAACCAGAATCCCATTATGCTAACCAGAACTACTTACTTTCTTATTAGTAGTAGGAAAAAAAAAAAAGCTCACATTACTGTTACGTAAATGGTTAAGAGCACCTTGGGCTAAGATTTCAGTGCATCACAGAGCCAAGAAGATGATCTATGTAACCTAAGGTCATCCCATAAGGTGGTGACAGGTGGGCAGAGATGAATCAAGGAACAATGGGAAATGAGGCAGAATAGCAAAGTTCCTGACTCCAATTGTAACAGAAGATAGCTGAAGCTGGCAAGCTGTTAAAGACAGACAAGCAGACCAAGATGATAGCAAAGCGAGACCATGAATGTTAAATTTAAATTGTTTCATTATGTTTGACACAAAAGAGATCATGGTGGTCAGTGGTTCTAAGAAAGTGAAGTTAAGAAAATTATGGTATTCTGAGGGCAATATTTTCCAGTGAGAGTGTTTTGAAGCATTCCAGTTCTGGGTACAGCTTCAGTCTGTGCAATTCTTGGATCATCAGATGCACCAGTTAAAAGAATTGAACAGCCAAAACAAACTTTCCTGTCAGGTCCATTTCTTAGGTCAGTGTGCATTTGACTGTGCTTCTGTGCATGATCCAGCAAACCTAATGTAGGCAAAGTGTCTGTTAACTTGTTTTTGTGTTTTACCTGAAGAAAGGTCAGGTCTTGAATTTTCATTCCTTGAAGCAGGGCCTTGAACTAGCCAACAAAACATTTTATTTATTCTCCTGCCAGGCCTGTTGCCATTGCAGGAGATTTCCTCCTCTACCCATCATGTTTGTCTTATGAGCAGTAGCTTTTAATTATTAACCTGCTGAGCTGCAGGGTTAAATTGTGGGTGCTGAATGATGAAGCAAATGGAAATTCATACATAGCAAAGACCTTGTTACAGTCCCAGCTGTTCTGAAAATTCAAAATCAGAAGAAAACATTACAGCTCAGGTGATATTTTTTCAAAATTTAAATCAATTAGGAAATAAATGTTAGGAAATACTAAAAGGAAAAAATAGTTTTTAGGCAAAGTTATGACCTTAGAACATTTAATTTCAGTAGATTTTAAGGTTGTAACTTTTAAATTATTCTTCCTTTCATGTGAACAATTCAAGGAACCAAATAAAATATTTTCTCTTGCTGAACCTAAATTTTCTTCAAGATGTTTTGGAGTTCTACATCAGAAAATGCTTACTGAGTACTACAGGCTTTTCAAGAATTTTTAAGAGAACACAAGCCCTTTCTAAATGAACTGGCAATCAACCGGACTGAGTTTCAGAGAAAATTACAAATTCTCACTGTAGATTTATAGATGCCTTTGAATTGGCATAGTTTTGTCACTTCTTCCCTGTGTTAGTGCATAGTTCCCATTTGATATATGATATAAAGTTTAAAAACAATTCATAAATTTAGCTGTAGTTCTGATTTAGATCAGTATCTGGTATTGCAATATTGATTTAATAGTATTCCTGGAAGGAAAAGGAGTGTGTTCTTGCCAGTGAATAATCTGTAACTACAGGTGAAATATTTATAGAACAGTGACCATATGTAGATTACAATCATTAATCTGTGTTGGTCTTTCAGCACAATTAATGTTCAGCTTTTGAATGAATGCATTATATGAATAGTCATACACTTAGCTTCTGCTTGATTTGCTTCATTGAAATGATAAAATAATCAAGTAGTCATGCTCCTCGTTGTATTGTAATGATTAATAGTAGGGATCTAATGAAACACTGAGATTAATAAATGCTCATTTTAACACCTTCCTTTAAGTTTTAGATGCATATGTTTGGAGAGGGGAAAAAAAAATAGAGCACAGTGTGCTGCTGATCATAAGTTCCACTCCCAGAAGTCTCTGTTATCAAAGCTGACTATTACCTTTAAAAATCAGAGTCAGTCAGTATATGGCTAAAGTCATTGGTAGTATAATTTAAGTAACACTTCCAAGTTTTGAATAGTTTATGTATGCTGGAAAAACATTCAAATAATCCTCAAGGTGTCATCAAATATAGCAAATTTGTCAGGTTTTTAAAATGCCAGGGGTAATTTTACAGTAATTATTCATTTTGATTTTATTGGGCTTGTACACACTTCTAGTTACTTGGGTTTTCCAATCATTTCAGGGTGTTGGATATCTTACAGTTTTAAAGGAAAATAATTCAAAAGTTTTCATGAAATACAAGTATTTGTCCTGTTAAATAGGTACAAACACAAATTACCATAATTAGCCACTGTATTTTTACTTCTATTTGTAACATGTAGGAATATTGAAGGAAAAATTTCTTTTTGATCTTTTGAAGGACACTTAACCATGAAGGTCATAAGTGGGGGAGTGTACACAATCTAAATTTTCATATTCTCTTTCGTTAACACCGTAACACATTTTTCTCCAGTACAGTTGTAAAAGAATTGAAGCCACTAATGTTGTTTTCTCTGATTATGTGGGGTCCAGCTGATTGTGGAATGAAAAAAAAAAAAAAACAAAAGAATGTGACAGTCCAAAGCTCTGAAATTGTGTCATAAAGAAAATTAACATACAAGTCAGAGATGACAGGGGAGAGAAAAGTTACGGGATTAAAACTGTTCCAGCCTCAACTTAGTTTGCTAATAATTAAACCACTTTATTTTTATTTTTTTTAACTCAGGTTATCTGTTGATGGGCCTTATCGCAATGTTGGTGGTTCTTGAGACTTTCTGTGAACTCCATGAGCTCAAAAAGTTTAGAAAGTTGTTTTATGTGAAGAAGGACAAGGAAGAGGATCAAGTGCATATAATGGAACATGACCAGCTCTCCTTCTCTTCCATCTCAGACCAAGCAGCCTCCATGAAGGACGATCAGAAGGCAAACGAGCCTTTTGTGAATTCCCAGTCCCCAACTTCCAATGACAGCTCTCTAAACAATTAATACAGGGGTATATCCATACCATTGTTTTGGTGCGTTTATGCTACTTACCATAAGAAATAGAAAGCCTCATTTTTTTTTTTTTCTCAAAATATAAAAGCTGGAAGACTGTGCTACTTTAACAAGGATTCATCACTTCTGACTAGAAAAGACTTCTGAGAAAAATGTGGGAGCCACCCTGGGAAAAAGGAAAAAATTTAGGATGTGGCTGGGAACATCAGGCCGTTTTGCTAGAGAGATAAGGAATTAGTTGTACCACTTCAGAGATGCCAGAGAGAAAGGCTTGCACAAGCTGAATATCTTTAGGAGAGTAGGTCTTCACTGACATCCAACTCATTGAGTTGCATGCCTCATCTTGCAGCTGGGTGACTGTAATTTTGGGATGTGCACTTAAGATTGTCAGAAGTATATTCACAGATTTAATCCAATAGTTAGCATCTTAATTTGGAAAACATTTTCAGGGCAATAGATCTGCTGAAGGGCCGAATATCTAGATCATCCTTCTACTACCCAGTAACGTGCAGGTGCAAATAATAATTCTAGAAATGAAAAAACAAGACTGCAGTCCCTCCTTTGTCCATGCCATTTACATTTAAATTTCCTACTTCCTTAAAAGGTCCTCTAATCATCAGAAAAATGTTGTCCTGAAGAGAGTGTGCCTTGAGTCTTCCATGCTGTTTGTTTTCTGTATGAAATACTTTTCTGAGAGTTAGCAAAAGTAATTCAAAGTTCTGGATGAGATGGACTTAGAGGGAATGGAGGCAGCTGTAGTTCAGTCCCCTGAAATGGGTGGGAGTAGGTTTTTAGCTACACGGAATGAAATGGAAGAGTCAGGATATGCCATGGCTGGCATAGTCATGTGCTTATGACATTCTTCTAATAGATGGTTGAAATCTGTTGAGCAGAAGGACTCAGTGATGTTTCTTCCTCCATCCAACCCTGTGTGTGCTCTCTGCTGAGCTGGTAGGTATGTGGAAGAGCAGAAATAGGATCACCTTTGAACATAGCTCCTATTTCTGCTTTTGCTTTTCTAGCTAGTACTCAGAGCACTTTGGAGGAGAAGGGAATGTTTCAGGGCAAAGCAATTTTTCAGTTTTTCATATGGCAAGAAAAAAGGAAAAATGTCGCATTTGGTTCAGATGGAACCGAAATTTTTTCCCCCTGGGAAAAGTCACTAAAAAGTCAAGATCTCGCTCAAATTCTGAAGCTGGAACTTCCTTGACTGTAACAGGAGAGGTATCTTAGTCCAGCTACCAGTCACTGTGCTGAATGCAGGGACCTCAGAGTGAATTTCAGTGAGCATGAGATGAGACTTATGTGTTGTAGAACTTTCTCTTCTGGCCTTAAGAATCTTACGTTATGGGAATCTCGATAATGCTTTGCAGTGAACAAGATCTGGAGGACAAATAGCCATATTAGGACAGCCTCCCACATAGGAATAGTGTAGAGGAGAGCCTTTTTCCTGCAGTGCAAGCATGCCAGATTGCCTGTAATTTGGCTTTTAGTGTTTAGAGCTGAATAATATTTTACTGTAAAAGAAAAAAAATGCAGTGTGTCTAGATTTAGCGCACGTGGGAAAAATACTTGAAATAACCCAAAATATACTGTGTTTGAGCTTAATTATAGCTAGCATCAAACAGATTTTTTATATCTTTACTGGAAAAACTTACTTTAAGGTTAAATCAGCTGAAAGTCTTCGATTAAAATTTATATTTATAGAAAATCAGAGTTAAAGGTTTGGTTGTTTTGAGTTTTATAGATTAGGTGAGAGCATATTGTGTTTGCATGTTCCCAGGAAAGTGGCTATTTTTATACTGCTTAAGTTAACACAGTTCTATTTATAATGAATGTTAAACAATATATATGTACATATATACATAAATATATTTATATACTGTACATATAGCATAAATCACCAGAGTTTAACACACTTAGGAATGGCATATTTTTTTCCCTAGTCTTCTCTTTATACAGTCAATATTTGAAAACTATGGCATTAAAATGACACTGACATAAAATTAAGAGTACTGTACTACAAGAAACATTTATACTGGTTTTTTTTCAGTGGAATTTTATTGATTGTTTTCAGTACCTTAAAATTCAAGATTTCTTTTATGTTCCATGTAACGTTAAGTTCTAAAGGATATACACAGATGTTAAATTATATACAAAGTTAATTTTGCAGCGTGTACACAATTGCAAAATGTAGACACGTGAAAAGAAAGCACAAAATTCAAAGCAGAAGCGATAAACTAAGCAGTATACTGTGATGTAGATGAGTATTTGTTATTTTAAATAAAAAGTCTGGCTTTTGCCTGCCTGCACAACGAAGTGGGAGTATTTTCTTTAATGGGGGGTGTGTGTGCACATACATTGCAAAAATCTTGTCTGCATTTGTGCATCCTTTAGTCAGCCTGTATCAGCTCAAGAAGGGACTATTAATTCCAGAGCGTGTTATGCAACCTTGATATTAATTGTGGTTTAGTATTGTGCTGGTTATTAGTATAAAAAAAAAACAAAACCAGTCCAAGGTGTGTTTGCTTTTGTTTCAAATGCTGACTGATTATAGCAAATAAAAAATAGTGACCTAGCATTTAGCATGTCCTTATGACCTAACTGTTTCAATAGTTAAGGAAATCTGAAAAACTGTTATTGCAGGTTATCAGTACCACTGATGGAAATAATGGCCTTCATTTCCTACAGCTTTTACAACTTCAGGTGGAGTTCAACATGTAAGATCAGAAGAGTTAAAACTGGAATCCAGATCAGAAGGGGAAAAATTATCATGCAAGATAATCTAGTACAAAATGCACCTCTTTCCTTGAGGCAAACTGTGAAGTGGGTGCATGCAAACCCAAACAGAGAACATGGGTCATAAGGAATGGTGGTGAAACAGAAGCTGCAAGAGAGAGTTAGAAATGCAAGCAAATTACTTGTACACATAAAAGACTTGTCTGGGTCCTGTCCTCACTCTCCTGTTTTCAATTAGTCCAGGCATATATCCCATTAATAGCTTTATTCCTGTACTGTAAGTGACATTTGTCATCTTCTCTTTGTCTTTCAGTCATTAAATATAAACATGTTTTATTGTTCTTCCAAGGGAAAGAACTGACAGGCCATTCCTTGTGTTGGAGGAAAGGAAATGGAAAAACCCACTTGAGTTTTGATTTTGGAGCTGAGTGACAGCTGTGTTGTCCCTTAGAGAACATGTCCTCTTCCCTAAGAGTTTCTTCCAAGGTTCACCAATGGCACCTCATGTGGATGCTGAAGATTTGCTGGAGGTTGAAATGAGTTATTTTCGGAGTAGGTAACTTCAGAGACTGGAGTTGTTTGCAGCTTTAATGCCAGGACTACAGAAGTTCCCTAGCTGAGTGCTTATGTCAGAGTGATTTTGTAAGACTTGCAGTTCTGGATTACATTAAATGTTTGTCTAGCTCAGTATTTTGTCTCTGGCAATGGCTGGGAGCTGACATCTGAACCTGTGTAAGGAGAGGACAGGCGTGTAGCAAGAGTTTCCCAGAATATTATCCTAACTCCCAGTGAGAATATTATCCTAACTCCCAGCTCTGGATCTATGACAGTATCTAGGAGGCATGGACAGTTAGTGTAGGTATGGTGTGTGGATGACATGCTACACTGATGTGCGTGCTCTCTGCTTTGGTCAGTAACAGACCATCCTGCACAGAATCAAATGGAGATTACCTGTTACTTCCCACAAAGCAGTTCCAAGTTAAGTGCTTTGCAGTAAGCAGATGCCTGCATGGCATGAGCCCTTGAAAAGAAAAAGGCAGCGGAAGGCTTTTTATGCACTTGGACAGTGCTGTCCTTCAGGTAGATGGGAATTGCATGGAACCTATTTGCTTTTGCCAAATCTTGCATCTCCACATTACAATTTGCTTTGTAAATGGTAGCTAGAAATGTACCAAGATGAACCATAAATTGCTAAAAATACTACTGCTCTAATGTTATTCCATTTTTATTCATTATTCTAGATTCTGCTTTCTGCTGAAGCAAAACAAATTACTATAACAAGAAACAGTGGTTATTCCAGATGTGTACCAGTACAAAAGAATGTGCACTTTTCTGTGCACTACTAACAGTTGTTATTGTAGCAGGTATCAAAAAGCTCATAGATAGCAAAAAAACCCAACCAACCAAACAAAAAACCCCAACAAACAAAACAAACAAAAAAAAACCCCACCCCAAAGCCCCCAAACTGGTAGGTAAAGCATGTATGTACCTTAACATTGCTTGTTTCAAACAGAAACAGTAACTTTTGAAATCCTAGAGACTAGCTCTGCAAAATCCCATGCTTGCTTAATGCATATTAGGTACTTGATGTGTGTCATTTTTAATGCCTACAGTATTAATCTCGTCCCTTCCTAAGTTACCATTCTACTGCATTTTATCACAGATTTGTTATCACAATTCTCTTCAAAGGTCATCATGTTGCCAATGATTATGAGGCTGTGTTATTTTGCCGGTGATGGTGCAGGTTTGTCAGAGCAATTGCCTTACCTGATAAGAAGAGGACCTCACATGTGTCATTTGGGGCCAAATGACAGATTTAGATAATGAGGAAGGACAGTGTGGCTGGGAGCAGGTGCACAGGCTGACAGCCAATGTCAGGAAAAAATCATCCTGGCAAACTGCTAAGTGACCACACAGTTTTTGCCAGGCTTCACTGCCTGTCACTAGGAGTTAGAGGAAGGAAGAGCAAGGACATTGCCAAAAGTCATCTGAAATGGAGTTTAGTGGAACTAGCTTTTCCACCATTTGTTTGTAGTCTGCAGCTCTCTGTTACTACAGTTGCACCATATATCCTAGGAATCAGGAAAATGGTTTGGCATTTCCCCAGTGTAGATAGTCCCTGAAGCAAGTTGTGCTTGTTATCATAAGTTTTCCTGTATTAAGCTTACCGAGTATTCAGACCCATGAGCAGGAGTGTAGGTCAGTGTTACAAGGGAAAATGTGGCTCAAGACCCTGGCCTTGAGTCTGGCTTCCTTTTTTAGTGTCCAGGCCAAATGGAAAGAGAAGAGTGAACTCTCTACCTTAAAAAGTGAGAAACACGCTCTTCTGTGAGGCTCAAAGCTCCCCAAATTCATTTGGTGCTAATCCCAGAGGTCTTGCAGTCTTCTGTGTATAATACATATATACAAGTACCTAGAGTAGCACATAACACTGCTACTTCTTTTCTCTATGCTTAATTTTTGGAGGCTGATTGACCCTTTCAGTCTTCTGAGTTTATCTTCCCCATTTAAGAATGTCGCTCACGATATTCTCAGACTGTCCTTAAGCACTCAGTCATACCTAGCTGGGCCATTTCAATAGGCAGCAAGGTGAGATTAAGAGAGCAGAAGGGACTTTACCATCTGCCCTAAGAAGGAGTGATGATGGGACTAGGTGAGGGGACAGGTGGTCCCTGGGAAAGCCCCATCCCCACCCATTAACTTTAGCTGCAGCCGCCACTAAGAATGCCACTTTATTCTAAAACTAATTCCACTGTCTGGCATATAAGGACTGTACGATTCACTTGTCTGCACTCTCTATGTCAGCCAAGGTTTATTCTGCTCGTAATGTAATGACTATAAAAACTAATAGCTCATCTAGAAGAATTAAAGGGTTTTATTTTTCTTTTTAAGTGCATTGCTGCTGTGCTTATAAGCATTAGACTGATTTTATTCTGGCCTGCAATGCCATTTTATCCTACAACTGTAAAGTTTCCATCTCAGCCACACATGGGCAAAAACATAACTGGCAAGCTTTCATAAACAGAACATGGCAAACTCTAGTATCAGTTTAGATAGGAATTAGCAAATCCTAATTCTGCACTCCTCGGCTGGTTTCCTGATTTTGGGCAAAGATCTGCTAAATTTGTGTAGTGATTGCCAGCTGTGATTTGGGAAATGCTTTCTGAACAGAGATGCAAAAAATATTGCTGCCAAGTAACAAAGTACATCACCACCTTTGGGACAAAGTCCCTCAGATGTTCAGTGGTCTACTTTTGCAGATTAATGCTATTTGCATGGCACAGTAAGGTCTTGTTTGCAATTTAGTATGCAAAAATTAAAATCCAGACTTCATTTAACTCGAATTCCTGCTCCATGTTCAGTGAACAGAAAAATCAATACGAACAATTGGTTGATCATACCCCTCCTTCCCGGGAGCTGACCGCTGCTCAGAGCTGAGAATACCCCCTGGCTTTGCTGACCCACACGGAGCATGGAGGCAGGCAGTCTGTGCCCCAGGAAGGCTTGCAAGCAACATCCCCAGCCTTGAGAAGATGGAGTGGTGAGGGGAGAGTAGATGGGACACAAGAGGATAGAGCACAGCTGCTCTGAGGCCAAAGGCAAACAGCAAAGATGGCCAGTGAAGGGGGCGCATGGCGAGTACTTGGAGGGGGCAGTGGCAAATCAGCCTGCTCCAGCCCCTGGGGAGGGGCCTGCACCCAAGGCAGTGTGGAGAAAGGAGTAAAATAGTTTGATAGAAGGATTATCAAAGAGGGGGTGTTGCTTTTTTGAAGTTACTTTCCACTTTCCAAACTGAGCTGTGGAAGGCTTGGAAGTGCATTGCAAAGAGACACAGAGAAGTACAATCACGAAGTATGGAGGGAAAAGGTGCATTTCTGCATTTTAAAGGCAGAAATGATCCTTGTGATGGTCTTCCCTGACATCTCACAGGAACCAAAACATATTTGAAGTAGCTGTATTAGAACAGATCAGATTTCCAGGTCTGACAGAAACTCTGTCCCAGCTTTCATCCTCTGCCTCTGATGCTAATTACCTTCCCTGTCAAAAATTTCCTGTTTCCTTTGGCTAGTTGCACAATTTCTAATTAGTTGTTCCAAAAGCAGCATTTCTATAGGACTTTGTTATGTTTTTGTCTGCTAGGTGACAGACCACATTACATTAGCTACCAGCTTTCCCTGAGTAAATGAGCATTCCTCAATGTCCTCTTTAGTGGGTAAAACAGGCTGGGCTCTTCTGAATATGGACATCTTGACAAGAGCTTAGCTCATTCTTGGTTCAGTTTTTCAACATGCAATTTTCAGTGCTGCGCTGAAAGCAGGGTGCCATATTGCTGCCAGTACACGGAACTCTGCAGAGGGGCTGGGCTGTGGCCAGGGAGTAAAAAGGGAAGATTGCATTAGCCATCACTGCTCCTGCCACCATACCTTCCATATTTTTGGGGACAGATTTCCCTTTGTCCCGCTCCTCAATAGGGGTATCTCAACAATTTTTCTGCCCTCCTGGCAGTGCCTGAGGCACCAAGAAGGTGCTGAGCACACATCTGAATGCACCCTTGGCCAGGAGTAAAGCACCTTACAGAGAGGGCATTGCACAGAGAGGGAAGGTATATTTTCACTAACTTCAGAGTACAGCTCCAAAAGAACTTACATTCACCAGAGCTGCTCTAGGGCTGTACCATCCCCCTGTGATGGCCAGTGGCCCTGTGGTGCACACTGGGGACCTTGTGCTGTGACTCTCTTAGTGAGATCTGGTTGTGATGGAAATATAACTGAGGCTGCAATTTCCTATTAGAGGTGAGGCAAGAGACCTAACTCCAAGGTACCAAGGTGAGTAAAGCACTGAGGCCCCACCCCTAAACAATCCAAAATGGTGTATCTGCTAAGCTACTGATAATTTCGATGGTGCAAGTATTGCTACCTCAATCTTCTCACGAAGGTTAATAAGGGTTGCAGATTTTTCTTTGCAAGTTGTGCATTGAAAAACAAACTAATATCAAGTAACAATAGTTTTTTGAAAAGTTTTAGTCCTGAATGCCCCTAGATGTGAGTTTGGTGACTAAACAGAGTAATGTGTTGATCTGTATGAGGACAGGACTGACACTGAACAAAAATAGAACCCCTGGGCAAATGCTTACCCAGGACTTTTTTCCCAGCTGCATAAATAAGTCTGGGTGAAACTCCCGGAGATAGTAGCTGGAGGAGAGAAAGAGGAATAAATGAAAAGCACCAACTCCAGTTCAGCAAGACCCCAGGCAGGTAATTTTGCTGCATTCCTCGAAACAAGGGGATGTGTATGCACCAAACTGACTGAGAGGAATAGCCAATAGAACCATTGCTTCTGCTATTTTTTAAAGTTTTTATCACTATCACACCTTGCAGTCAGCCTGTAATCCAGGAGGAACTACTCTTCTGGAATGCAATACAAGCTTATTTTTTAATGTTTTTTAGAGAGATTATATCAGCAACATGATAGTGTTCTAATGCTACCATGTTGACAGCTCTGTGGGGCATTCCTTGAGGTTATATGGTCAATATAATTCTAATCACATCTCATTATTTAACCTCACCTCTTGTTAGGTGTGAGATATAAAATCAGTAGAAAACCCATGTGTTGAATGTTACAAGGAATTACACTCCCATTTCAATCTCTCAAAAGGAACCAAGTTTATCTTGTTTATTGATTTTATAAACCCTTCTGCTTGGTAGATCATGGCTCTATCACGCTCTAGAAATGCAACAAGGTTCTGTCCCCTTCATATTTGTGGTACTATTGTACCATAGATTAAAGCATTGACACATTCAGTTTATCCAAGAATCAGAACTATGTATGAGACCTGGGGCTTCTTCCTCAATTCCAAGAGCCTAAATTCATCTCAGTAATGACAAACTGGTCTCTGAAGGCCTATGAGAAAGCAAGAACAGGCAGTGAGATTGGATGTGAATTGTTGTTCCTCTCTTGCTTATATTCTGTTTGTATTCTCACTCCCAAGCAGCAGCTAAGGTGCACATTCCCAAGGGAATCTAGCAATTTTAATGTATGTTTGGCCTATTTTGCATCCAAACTTCAATGTTGCACACAAACCATAGCATTAACAGCTATTCTTCTATATGATACTGTTTAACCTCAAGCCCAGCTAAATGGGTTATAGGTAGTTATTTGTGACAGGTGCTGGCTGAATATCATCTAGAGAGACAAACTCAAAACAGGTAGCGACTTGGGCTTCATATTAGCTCTAGGTATGTATTAAAGCCATGGCAAAACAGTATATGTTTTTAGCAGGCTTAGATCTTACTCAGTTATCAGTCCTCAGAGAGATGCTGCTGTCGAATGGTTTAGTCTAAGTACATCCAGCGTGTTTAATGGCAGCTAAGACTGGTTCTGAGGGAGATTTTGGGCAAGCAGTGCTCCTGCTCAGGAAATTATGCCCATTTGTGTTACAGATTAACAGCTGGGAAATATTCTTGGGTAAAAAATATGCACTTTAAATAACAGCTCCTTTGGCTATATTTAAATGGGTTGTACCTTTTGGGGTATTTTTGTGTAATGTTTTCTATTTGTTGTCACTTAACAGGATTTGATTCTCCTGTTCTAATAAAACAAGAAAACCTGGATGAATGTTCAGCTTGGGAAGGATATGGACTGAGAGTCCTACTTTACAAATAGTTACGGTTTCTGTAGGTAAATTTTCCCCAAAATGAGAGAGTCTCTCCCAACCCAGACCTACTGAAGTGTGGAAATGTTTGCAGGACTGCACTCAGTCCAGGACAGAGGAAAAAGCCTATCAATTGCAAGGACTTCTCAACTGCAGATAGTAATGCCTTTCTTCATCATATCCCTTTTTTCAGTTTCGTGCTCTATCAGCTGCCAAACATTTTGTCTAATGACACTTAACATTTCATGGAAAAGAGCAAGCAAAATTATCTCAGCTGATCCAGACCACTCTGAGGTCAGGAGAGAACATAAACTGGTGGGCTGTCACTGAATCATCCATGTATCATCTTTTCAACTGGAACTCTGAATAATACTAAAGGAATTGAAACCCTATATCTTACACCATCATTTCCAAACCCAAGAACAGTCCCTCTGTTCACACAATCTCCTCTGTAATGTAATCTGACATTATTTTGTAATAGTCAAATATCTTCTTCCAGTATTCCTGGTCAAAGGTGGCTCTGGCACTATATTTCTGAAAATCAAATATCTTCTTTACAAGCCAAATTCTTTCAGGGTCAGTGTATACCTGCTTAATCATAGCAGCTTTTATCTGAATAAAAATAATTCCTCTCTGTTCCTGTATTTATTGCTCAAATATAATCCAACTCTCTCTCACTTTTCTGTTAACACAGCTACACAAAATAGGCTTTTTGAAGAAACAGAAAGACTCATCTCTTGTTTCTGAGCAGGCATTTTCCCAGTTGTCTGTTTAAAAACCTCTTTTTATAAGGCAGCCAATGAAAAGTGCACACTAACAGCTCAGTGAGGCTGTTGTGGTGCCTGTCCAGTGCAAGGGTCTTCCCTACCACTGTGGGAAGTTTCTCACCTGATAGTTCTTGGATCCACTGTTACGTCTTTCCTGGCTGTTGCATGCAGGAGGTTAAGCAGCAGCCTATGGTTTTGCAGTGCAACCAGGTCATCCTCCTCCCCAGAATCCCTCCCCACCTCAGCACAAGACAACAGATCTTCTCCTTTGACCTTGGGTGAATTATGCCACAGCTTTTTTCCATCATATTTCATAGTTTTACTAGCCCCAGGATTACCTAATTCTTTCTATGACATAATCCAGTCACCCATTATAAACACAGGCCTTGTCTTGCACCATTTTCAGCAAGCATGATGGGGTTTGTTATCTTCCTAACTTTACCTGGGCTTATTAATAAAATGTAACAAAGGACATGAAAAATACTTGCCATATGTGCTTGAAAGAAACACTGACTTTACATATCATGAAATACAAGATGTAATATTGTTTAACCTATTGGGTGTTTCTTCTTGATGTCATCCTCTTTCTCCCAGTAAGACATGGACACAGAGAGTCTGAATATGCTGTTGCTCAGGAGAAAAGTGCCTTTTGTTAGCATAACTTCCAACAGGTCCCCAGGTGCTCAAGAGTTTAATGAGATTCCCTGCATAAGAGTAGTGTGGATGTCTCCCATTCTCTTGCTTGTGAGAAGGAATGCTGGCCAGGGCCAGGGATGGCCAGTGGCTGTGTGCTTTCCCATTGCATGGCAGGCAGGATTGCAGAGCATCCAAATATCAAACCTCCTTCTTTGCTGGCTCATCTTCCTGCCATAGTCATTAATAAAAGTGCTTAAGCCAGTTTTCTCAAAAAGGTCAAACATATGATGGCTAACAGCTCAGTCCAATTTGCTTTCCCCAATAATGTAAAGTTGCTGTTTGCTGGCTTTCCCAGTCTGCTGGTTTGCTGCAGAATTTGTTTCCCATAGAAGGTGGCTGCAGCTCTGTGTTTGTGCTGCTTTAATAATTTCCTCCTTGGGGTGAGGGTTTGTTTGTTTGTTTGCTTGCTTGCTTGCTTGTTTAATCATCTCCTGCTCTGTTGTGCTGAGCTCTTTCTCAGTGCCTCACACTCCCCCACTCTGTTGCAGTGCCTGCTGTTATTCTTGGCATCTGAATCAATGCTAACTGGTATATAATCAGCCTGTGTTTTACCGACCAACATTTGTTCCACTGTCAGCTTTCATTTCAGCTTCTGCTCTGATGCCAGTTACTGTTCTGCTCTCTGGTGTGGAGCTCTGATTGCTCTGTGGGGTGCTGTACACCACTCTTTGGGCCTCTTCTAATTATGTCCATGTCCATATCAGTGAAGCTTGTTGCCCAGTTTCCCATCCTTACTTCTTACTAGTCCATATACTTGATGCACTTCCACTCTGTATGTGCATGTTCTGTCCTATTGTATTCACAAATTCATGTGATTGCAATTCTGAACAGAGGATTTCTTAATTTTAAGCCTAATATGATAAAATATTATATAAATGGCTCCTGAGAGGCATACTTGCAGATTATAAGATGACTGTTTAGGTGTTGTGGTGTAGAGCTACTTCATTGCATTCTGCCTGTGATAATGAAAATGCTAAAAACTTATTTCGCTCAATCCTCACCTTTCCAAATTTGTATTTTGTTGATGACTGGATCTATGTGCTGCGCTGAATCAATAGAAATGTAGCTACCTAGGCATTTATCTACATATTGTCCATGCTATGGTGGGACTAGATTGTAGATCAGACCTTGATTTTTGTTAATAACTAGCCAAAATTAAAATAAGCTTAAAGAAAAGCTGGTGTACACAGGAAAGGACCATGGTGTTTGGGCTGGCGGGGAGGGGCATAGTGGTCAGGACATTAGACCTGCGGTTAATGAAGCAGGAGAAATGGAGTAATGAGGACAGAACGGGTGGGTTCATATATCACCTGTTCTAGTTTCTAGGAGTCTTTCTTCTCCACCATTATGTTATACTTCAGATGAACTGGTGGACATGGCATTTCATCATCCAGCATATGAGAAAAGTGTGCTGGAAAGAGCTGAGCAGCCAGGGACAACATTCACACCAGAGAACCACAATATAAAGGGAAGCAGGATATAAATTTTTATTTAAAAGTGTTTCCCCAATTTAAGAAGCAATAAGGTAAAACACCAATAATCAAGTAAGAAGAATGACAATTCTTTACTTTTAATGTTGTGAATAAGGAAGATACACAAGACTGAATAGAAGATAAAATAGTCTAATAAAGATAAGATGCAGCAGTTCATTTTAAAATAATTAAAGACAACAGACTGGATCCCAAGATAAGGAAAACGACAATACAAAAGGAATCATCAGCTCAGTAAGAGTCTGGCAGCTCTTTTGTGTGGCCTGATGTGTTTTCAAAACTAGACAATATTGTCTGTTGGACAAATGCCAATGGTTAGTAAACAAAGCCATATATTTTTGCAACAGACAGAGTTTATCTTAAAGGGAAAGTTAATATTCCTCAGTAGACCAAATCCTGCCCCCAAATTGCACTCAACACTATATTTAAGATGTTGTCATTTTCTTTTAGCTAAAAATGTTTGCTAACTTTATTGGTTTAATGTGAGTGAACAGTCACAGTGATGTCCAGAGCTCCTTAAAGAAGAAAGTATTTCCTCTGGGGTTCAAACAACTCCTTTAACTGAGGCCAGGCAGCTGGGGTAGATGATGGCAATCAGTGACAGGGTGGGGAGAGGCCTGTGGTTTGAAGGGCAAGAGCTATTCCTCTTCAGAGAGTCAGACTAAGACTAGATAAAAAGGAGTATCACAGAAATCTAAGCAACATGCAGAGAAAAAACACGTGGTAAAACAAGTACTGGCAGCTTTAGCTATGGAGTGAGGACTTGCAGCAGAGAGTGATGGTGGCTCTTATCAATGCTGGTGGGTGCAAGAGGTGCAAGTAGCCTTGCAGGCACTCTATCTAGGTCAGTGCACCCAGCTCTGACATGTATGTGCAACAGCTCAGGCCTTGCTCCTGGAACAAGGTAAGACCAAGCGTGTGTCTTCTGTCTGCTGCACCTTTCCTCAGCTCAGGGCCAGAGTGGATGTGCGGGGACTGGTGAGAGGCTGTAACTGCTGCTTGTGGTGGGTGACCCTGTAAAACTGAGGGGGATGTTAGGGAGTGAGAAGCTGAGACTAGAAAGAAATCAGAGAGCTATGCTGGGAGCAAATGTAATCTAGGAGATCAGTTTTCTTTTTAGACTCTCACAAGTGCTGTTTGGAGACCTAAAGAAAAAGGCTAAACTGCACTGGGACTAAAGGATGACTTTCCTGTCTGAGAGGAAATAGCAAGGCAAGGATAAAGCCCTTTATGAGAATAGTCAAATATATTCCTTTGATCTAGCTAGGTTTAAACCTCATCCATATGTTTATTAGCCTCCTCTTATCTGAGCCATATGCCATCTTGCAGCTGCATTTCTCTTATCACACAGCAATGGAAAAGACTCAAAATGCCTAAAAAGCATGTTGCTCTTTGAAAGGCTTCATAAAATCCCAGCTGTCATAAATCCATAAGTGCCTTAAGTCCTCCTTACTTTCCCTTCAGTTGGCACACTCCTTTCTCATCCCAATCTTTCCTTCACCCCTGCCCCCTTCTCTGACCACCTCCAGCTGAACAGTCCCCTTTGGGAGACCCTTGGGCACTTCTTTCCTCTGTCCCTGCCCAGTTCACCAACTGAATGGCTTCTTTAAAACCCATTGACATGCAAAAATGCCTTCATGGTTAGTCTCTGGCACTTTTACAAACTCAGTTGCTTCACACATTTCTCAGGAGAAGAAACCACCCAATTGTGATGGCAAGTGAATGCGAAACAGCTGACTGCTGTGGGGTGTCAGAGGTTAGGGATGAATGCTCCTGAAGTTTCAACAAATGAAGCAACCTTCAGTAAAATGTAGGCTGCCAGAGACTGAAAGCCTGGTATATCCCTATTCTGCTTATTTGGGAGAGATTTTTGCATGGGGATGTCCCCTCAAGCCTGTGGGGAGGTGGAGCAATATGTTGATGCCCTAAAGCACAACTTGTAATGATATGACCTCTGATCTCCTCCTAAGGCTGGTGCTTGGTTCTATTTAGGTTGAGTGAAATTTCACATAGCAAATGTCTTTGCTGCATGCAACAATTCAAATGCATTTCCTGGTTGCTGGTAACTGTAAAAGTAGGGCATGAGAAACCATGGTACTTGTGCAGAGCTTGTGAAAAGAAGATGCTTTTCTAGAGGTGACGCATAGGAGTGTACAAAGAAACAAAAACCTCAGCCAAGTTGAGTCTGAGCTGGTATGTAAACCTCACCCACACAGTGGCTTGTGGAGCACATGGACACATGCTGAGGCTCTGCTTGACCCCACAGCCAGGCGGGAGGCAGGAACTATAGCTGTGGAGGCAAACACAGAACTTCAGCACCCCAGACAAGCATGAGCTGCACACAGGACCCTTCTCTTCTTTCCTGAAGAAATTGTATATCTCTTGGCCCAAGGTGCTTTGTCTGTCACAACCTTCTGGCTGAAGGTGTCCTTTCAAGGCAAAGCAGTGAGCCCAGGCTCTGGTGCTCCTCCTGGGGCCTCAGTACAGGGACATAATGAAAAAGTCCACATGGAATTGGGGTTTGAGCTTTTTTGGGAGGACCCTGCATGGAAGTAGCATTTGGGCACCTGTACTTGCAATTATATGCCTCCACCTTCCTGTGGCCCCTCTCTTTGGTGTGTTTTCCTTAAAGGAGGCTCATGCTCTTCCTACATCTCACTTGGGCCCAGCTGAGGTTTGCAGGAAGCCATGATATTGGTAGAGCTCTCCTCTCTGCACACAAGACCAGGATGTCCTGAGTTGCACCTTGCATGACAGAGGACTGAGGGGTTTAGTTACTTCACAGACGGAATTGCCCGAGACAGGCAGAATTCCAGATTTTGTGTGTTTGGTTCGGCAAACCACCTTTCATGTGAACAGACTGGGAAAAAGATCACACTGCATGGCCGCAGCCTGCCAGAGCTCTTGCTTCTGAGTTTATCCTTAGCTGGCTGTCAGTTGCAAACATCAATTTCTTTTTCCATCTAATAGATTTTTTTCTCTCCCAAACTTTCTTCGTGGGGGAATTAAAAAGAAGTGATCCACTGGTTCAATTAGTGACTGCACACCCAGGAGTTCTCAGTACTGCTGAAGTTTAATTTCTGGTCTGCTAACCAGGGAAAGTACTTGACAGGGAATAAAGTGGAAAGAGGACAAGGGCACAGACACAAGACAGACTGACACAAGTTCCTGTGTACTACCTTACTGAGGGCAACAACTGCAGAAAGTGCCCAGTTTTGGCAAGTGTCTCTACCTCCCCTGAGCAGTGTATTAATGAAAACAAGTAGGACAGGGTACAGGTGGAACACCAAGGCGTGGCTGGAGCACGAACATTGTTCTCATGGCTATGCTCAGCCAAGGGCTGCTACAAAGGATGATGTGGAGGAAGAGTGCAAACAGGCTTAGACCAGTGTTCTGCATTAACTGCAGGAACTACTTCTAAACACTTTTTCTTGCAATAAATCTTCATTAAAACAAAAATAAATAAACTATTTTGGGTGCATGTTAAGAAGATTGCTTAGGAACACTGATGTTAAGGTGGTGTTCAGTCCATCCTCCAGCCCCATCCAGCCGGACATTCAAGGACACCCTCTCAACCACTCTGACAAGGGAAGTGAGATGAACACAGTATGGTTACAACAGGTTTATTGTCTTGCTCCAGTCTGTGTTGATCAGCTGTGGGGTGTTTGATAAGTAACCTATAGAGCCCAAATCATGAGTTGTTTCACTTAGTAATCCCTTTTAACACCTTTCCGTTCCCAAATAACTGATGTGCCCCTATTTAAATTTTTGCCCACAGGCCCCAGCTTTGTTGATTTGACCTCAGTGACAGCTAATAAATCAGCATCTCCCTATCTCTTTAGGTTTCACCTAAAGGGAAATGCTCCTGTTTCACGGTCTGAAATGCCTAGTAGTTTTTTCCAGTTCCTGTTGGATTAGTGCAGTCTCAAGTGTGCCTGGCCAGCTGCTTTCCCTCTTCCACCCTGTGCAGTGTTTGGCTCTTTTCCACACTGTTTTCTTGTTAGTTTCCAGCCTTAGGACTGGTCACCTGTACACAGACTTTAACAGCTGATACTTCTTTCTAAAGACTGTAGAGTACAAACTCTTTATGGCTATATTCAAGTTTGTTGTTTTCAAACAATGGTGCTTTCAATTCTCTGTTCTACCAAAATATAAGGCTGAGTGAAAGGCAAAAAGGCAAGGAAATACTGAATCCTCTGAATTTCACAGGCAGAAAGTCAGTCTCTCCCACGCTGCTCAGCTGGCATGAACAGTACACCCAGCTTCAAGGTTTCGCATATTTGTAACTTTTGTGGCTATGAAATACTGCCTTCAAATCCAGATCAGACTTCACAATAAATATCTGATGATCATTGGAAGAAATAAGGCCTTTTTAGACACTATCAGCTCTAAGCTTTCATCACCTCAGTAGCTGGGCTGTTTAATCTCTGTGCCCTGTATTTGGAGTGGGACTAATTATATCTCACTTAGCATAGAGATCGCCAGTGCTCTTGGGTGCTCTTCACAGAAAAATCAATTGTTTTGATTTTTGATCTTGAACACAGCTAAAGAGAAACCACTCTATTTGGATTTTCTGCCCAAGTCTGTACCAACCCGAAATGTTGATTTACTTTCTAATGTGCTTGAGCACAAGTGTTCCAGGAAGGGTTGGTAGAGTTGACTGAGGTCCTGTGGGAGCAGGTGGTGGAGGAGGAACCTTCGAAAGCCAAACTTCCAAGCTGAGGGAAGCAGGAGAGGAGAAGTAAGGGCATGGAGAAAGAAGGAGGAGGCACCAAGGGAAGGAAGACTAAAGATAGGAAACATGCCAAAAGGAACCACAAAGAACTAAGGCACATAGGGAAGGGGCGTTGATTTAAACTCTTGTAAGTCACATGGAGAGAAAGACTTTATTTCTCTACAATTTACTGTTGCTAGTGACAGCTTATGGAAGAAAAGTGCATTAATCCTGTTGGTTTTCTTCATGGGAGGATGCACTTTTGAAGGTCCAACCTCACAAACCCTTCGCAAAACATTCTAAGCCTCTGTGAGAGGGAGTTGTGTCGCAATGAGATGCTGACATCAGGCAAGCAGGCTGTGTCCATGCACTGAGCTCCCCCATGAATCACTGCTTTGAAACTGTGACAGCTCTTGGGAATAGACAATGAGTGGCCTCATTTTAGAATTACCATGGATAATCACTTCTAAGTGTGGTGTGTTTTCTTCTACAAGCCACAAACAGAACCATAAATAAAAAGCTTTGCCTGAGTGCACAGCATTATAACTAGTGAGCATCCACCATCAGGCCCTTCCCTGGGTGACATATTGCAAAGCCTGCTTGAGCCTCCATCCACGGCATGAGCTTGTTTGTGCAGAAGCTGACACACCTCATTTTGCTGTGCAGACAAATCCTGTAATTTATTCTCCCTATTTTCTCATGTAAGGCATAAACACTCAAAACAGACCACTTTCAAATTGCTAGGAACTGGCCTTCAAAGCTAGAGATCATGCCTAAATATTGTGGCACTGGGCTATGACACAGATGGTGCTCTCTTGCACAATGCAAATACTGCAATCCTTATGGCTTTCACAGCACTACTAGTTCACCTAGAATATCTGAATTAGTTCAAATGTCATATTGTGTTACAACCCACCCTAGAAGGTAAGGGTAACCCAGGTTCTTGTTAACAGATCTCTTGGGGTGGATTGGAGTGAAACAACACTGAATGATTGGTGTGTCTAAATGTATATATGTACAGTTTATTTTAGAACAACTTTGGTTGCAGACAAAAGCAGGTATTTAGCAGTTTTGGTTGCTGTTATTGATAGTAATATAGCAATCCAAAAGCATAAAAATAGCACTTAAGAAAATGTATAAGAGAAAGAAATTATAAAAGTAGAAAGCTATATAGTTACCACCTGTTGGATCCAGTAATGAGACTTGGCAATTGCAGTTTCAATGTCTGTTAGTTGAAGTGATGATCTTGATCCATCAGGGATGGGGAGAGACCACAAAACTCAGAGATTTCGTGAGTTATATATATGCTCAGGGTCCTAGTACCTCCCCTTGGGCAGGGAGTTTTATAATGGATGATGTGGTACAGGCTCACAAGACAGTCATGAGCCTTTGACACCTTCTAAGACGTTACAGCTGCCTATTATGTCAGTGCAGGCGAGTCCATCATGGCCCATCGGCAGAGATGAATACCTCCAGGCCACACATCAATGTCTTGGTGCTTCCTTGAAGGGGAGTTATCACATCTGAGTCATTTGTATAAGGAAACAGAAACACTACCCTGCCTCGAAGGATTTGCCTCTTTCTGTCTTTTTTAATACCCAGCTTGTAGCCTGAGGTGTTGGGTGTGCACACCCTCAGCACCTGGGCAGCCACTCTGCACATTGTTAGCAAAGCATTCTGCTGATTGTTTGAGCCTTCATATCTCGAGGGAGGGGGAGAGTGTGGGAACTAGTCTGATGGATTTGGCCTCCTGCCAGCCTTGTTTACATCTCTTTAAACCTGAGATGATTATACAATAGTATCACCTTTATCTTATCTCAAGTTCCTGTCAGGAGGCTTAACTCACATTACATTCTGAAATTCAGATGGCATATTCAGGCGGGGAGTGGGCTTTGGTGTTCTTAATAAAGTTTAAGCCATAAACCATTTCATCATCTTAACCATATCCCCAGCACATCTGTTATAGAACTATATAATTACGATGTGTTACAAGTTTGTATAATGTAAGTGCTCTAAAAGGAGAAATCCCACTTGAAGCTGATCATGCCAGGTCACTGTGGCAGTAAATGTACACCTATCTATTATGTATTCAGACATTACAGTGTGAGTGTGCAGAAAAGCACAGGAGAAGCAACGGTTTTCCTCTCATGAAAAGAAACAGAGGTACTGTGTGGTTTGACAAGACAATGAAGGTGAGATAAAACTGAATAGCTGTATTAAGCAAGCTCCTACTTTGTTCAGTGTACAAATGGGTCCCACAGGGAAAAGCAAAACAAAAAGCAAAAAGAAACCTGTAACCCAATACATTGTTTGAACAAATCACCACAGTTGCAATGTCTCCTAGCATCCAAATAGTTCAACCTATATTACAAGACCATTAATGTCATAGGCTGTGTTTTATTTTACTCATAATCCAAGAAAAGGGAAGGAAAAAAGAGATTTGTTTCAGGCATGTTTGGTAGAAATTCTCTCCAGAGGTGGATGGCTGATATGTCAGGAGACGGTTGTCTTAAATGTATAACACTGACCCTAGAACACAAACAGTGTCTGCCCTGCCAATGCCATTCAGAATGCTAAGTATTTGCCATGATGGTTAAAAGAAAGACTACATAAAAATGATGCAGTTGAAGCAACAGGTAAACAGCATTTTGGAACCTGCTTTCAGTGTGAGAAATCATATGATTTGAGTGACAGGACGGGATAAACAGAAGGGCTAAGGGAAGAGACAAGGAAGAGTTGTGTGTAGGTTTGGTTTGTCTATTCATCACTTGCCTCCTCTGTACAGTCAGCGTCACACAAGGCAGTGTCTCATACAGTGGATTATTCTCTGCTGCCTACTATCTGGGTAGAATTGCTAATGGACTGGGCTTCTTCCTCCTGGTTTGATGACTAAGCAGAAAAGGAAAAGAAAGAAGTACTTTAATCTGAAAGGAAAAGTTCAGATTTGTGGGTTCTTGACAAGACTGTTTGGTATAAAAGGTGAAACTGTTGTGAGAGAGAGGTCTTAATCAGCCTTTTCTTTATTGTGTTAATAGAGATGAGTGCACTTATAAATTTGATCTTCTAAAATTAATTGAAGGGGTTTTTAAAAATATACTTTTCAAAGAAACAATTTCTGGGGAAAAAAATCCTGGTTTTAATCCCATTTTTTTCAGTGTGTTCAAAACTAGCCACTTAATTTGACCAAAACTCATTGAAGAAGTTCTGCTGAAGTGTCCTTGAACACTGAGAAGGTTATGTGAGGTATCAAACAGCAGTTGCCACCTCCATTCCTATGGTATGGGCCCACCTGACTCAGAAAATCAGTATGAGTGCCTCTTCCCTGCATACAGGTACCTCTTTTTTTCCAGCTTTGCAGTAGGAGCAAAGAAGCACGTGGCCACTCTCTTGAGGGAGGGTGGTGTCACCAGTCTCTTCTTCCAGCTTTCCCCCACAGCAATGTTACACCCAAGTCTCACCTGATCATTTTGAACACTTTGTTGTTCCCTGCCTCAAAAGGTGACACATGCAGAGGGTAGAGGCTTGGTTCTGCATCTTACTTGAGTGTTTTTGTTCTCTAGCAGGTCTTCAAGACTAGTCTGGGACCAGAGCATTCACACCTTGACTTCTTCCCATTAATTCAGCATACATGATGCCACAACTTTCTTCCCAGACAGGCAGTTTTACTTATTTATGAAAAAAAATAGGTAAACTCTTCTCATCTCTTGGGAGGGAAGATCTGTGTCCACCTTCACTTAGCCCAAGTTTTGTACACATTTTCTTATATAAATGTGTTTTTATCTTCAAGTAATCAATGGGCTGAAGTTTTCAGCTGCTCTTACCCTATTCATCTTCACCAGTCACATATGTTCCCTCTTAGTTTAAACTTTGGAAGGATAATTCTTGCCAACGTGATGACTGGCTGCTCACCGATTGTCCTAAAAATCACATTTCCAGGCCAGCATTCTCCTGGTTTCACCATCACAGGGCCTCTGCTGCTCAGGTCATGTATCTTGATGCTCCTTTTCAGTTTTAACAGGATTTTGCATTCTAGTTTGACCTGCCAGCAGGTATTTCCATCCTTTAGAGCAGCTAAGAGATGACTCTTCTCACGTTCACACACAAGCCCCACTCCCTATCTGGAGACTGGGCAGCCACCTTAATTTTCTTTTTCCAGAAGACCATGGCTCAAAGTCTATGGAATATGGAAGTACAATGGACATCAGTGGAAGTCTCATATTATATTTACTTGTTTTCTGTCTTACTTTATATTCACAGATGAGGTGCATCTACTTAGTAAGCACAAAGAAGTTCTACTGGGGAAAAAGGTGACAAAAACATACAGCTGATGTAAAAGGCTGGAAATAAACAGCCAGAAATTGTACTCATGTGTATCTAGAGTACAAAAGTGCCAAGTGAAAATAGGATTTATAAATCCCATTAGCTCTTGAAAGGAAGATCTTCAGGGATTGCCGTTTCCATTGCTAATTTCATTATACATATATATATCACATAAACCTGTTTTCAAGTGCCTCAAGTGAGAAAGCAATCTGAAGTTCAAAAGCTGCAGACCACTTGTGGTTTTCGAAGTCTAATTATCTATTGAGTGTCTAATGAAGATTTGGGATAACAAACTCTGATAAACAATTTTCTCTGTATAATATGTGGAAACTCTTTCATAAGTCTCCCTTTCACTGATATTAAAAAAGAAATCCAGCAAACATTGCATGCAGTTACTATAAAGTTGTAAGATGCTGGGACATCATCTTCAGTTTGGCAGAAATCTGGACCTATTAATGTGTTGGGATTTCATTTTTTTTTTTCCTTTTTGTTCTTTAATATACACTACTAAAGTTGTAAGGAAAAAGATGGGCCTCCAGTGAACCACCAGCTTTTGAAAGGCCAAATGGACGGACATTTGGCACAGGTGTGATGTTATCTGCTGTAATTATTGAAAATACAAAGGGGAAGCATGGAGTAACCCTGGTTCAGTGATGGCACTTCCTTCTGTGGAGTCTGCATCCATGCCCAAGGCAGGGGAAGGACCTAGATAAGCAGCTGCTTTGTATCAGGAAAGGATCTGCATTATCATCGAGAAATTCAGGTCACATACCACAGGGCTTTCCCTGCCAGTGGCAAAACACCTGTCAAGTCTCTAAATATTACTTTTCCAAATAAGGTATTGCCACTGGCTCAGGATTATTCTGTGTCTGCTAGACAAAATTATCTCTAAGAAAGTGTTTCTAGTATAAAAATTCCTACAGCTACCTATGAGCAAGGCATGATCACAGTACAGCTTTGAGGAGAAGAATGTGGTTCAGGAAAAAACAAGAACAACTCAGGGGTAACACTCAAAAGGCAAACATGCTCCAGGAAAACTGAGTGGGGAAGGATTATGTCACAAAAAGTCTATATTGATAAAGATTTCTAAAATTTTTCTTAATTTCTTTTTTAATATTAAAAAATTGTATTTTTTCAATATCTAAAAATTATAATTTTTTCTTAGTGGTTATGCCTACATACATGTCTACTGGTATACCTATTAATATACATATTTTATGTATGTTTATAAATATATATGTCACTACTACTTTTACTTTCATTTTAAAGACATTTGTGTAATGGAAGCATGAACAGAGTATTTAGTCAAGATACTAAACTGAAAGGTACAGGTATGGACCTGTCTTATATTCTGTAAAGAGTATTCAATTTTTAAAAAACAACAACTGTCTATGATCAATGAATATGAAAGACAAAGTGAGGGACTGAAATCTGATTAATTAATGGATTTATATTTTGCATCCTGAGAGAAAAAGAATCCCATTGTATGCTGCTCTGATATGCGCTGCAGCACTAATCAAATACCTATTTGGGACAGTAAAAAAATCTACCTAGCACTGTGCCAAAGGATATACAAGCAGGCGAATATCACATGAGCAGAAAGAATATGCTGTTTCTGTACAAGTTAAGACTACCATCACTGCAGGAATAAAACAAACTGCTGTAGAGCTAATACTCTTTTGTATCGTGCTTTGTACAAAAGGGTTCAAGAAAGATTTTAAAATGGGAGGAAAAGAATATAAAATTTAATCTCTTCACTTACTGCAGTTGAAGGTTAAGAGGTGATTTGTTCATGGTCCACAAGTATGTGAATAAGAAAGGTATTTGAATATTTAGGAAGAAAAGCTCACTCAAAAAAAGAAATCTTCAGTGCTTTAGTGATAAACTATCTCATCTCTGTATTCCCTGATCAGTTCAGAGAACATCTGCAACTTAGCCTGTAATCTACCAATACAGATGTTAAGTAATTCTGAAATCCTCTTCTTATCTCATGATTGGTCAAAGAAATATTAAGCTACTAAACTAAAGACATCATGAATAAGGTAAACAGAAGCTTCCAAGTAAAAAAATCATTTATCTGTCCAGTTTAAAGAGTCTCCAAAGACCATACCTTAATTCTCAGTCCTGTTCAGACACTATAAATCAGGTTCATTTCTGGACAAAGCTAAGCTGTCATCCTTCTGGCTGAAGTGTCTCCATATACTTTCAAAAACTCCTTTTCAGGGATTTATGAGAAATATCCTAGGCAGGGGGAAACGTTGATATAGAAAAGGTGCAAGTAAATTTGTAAGCTACATCAAGAAGCAGCATTTTCAGAACCTCTTTGGGTCATAAAGAGCTCTTGTTTACAGTCTCTTTTGGAGTTGTATAGGCAAATGAACAACATATAGATGAATATCTGGATCTTTTATTCTCCTGAGGGTTGGAGGCTGATGAGAAATCCCCAGAGACATGACAGTAGTTTCTCTAAAAACTGGATGAAGAAGTAATGCTAGTGTGTTCCCTAACTGGTGTCTCATTGGCATGGAAATGGGATAACTTATATACATTTAACTCTCACTGACACCAATAGCTTTCATGTGTTCAACCCATTGATTCTCTTTTCTGTCATATTGGCACTAAAAGCCAAGTAATTTTAAAACCTATAATAGTTAATGCAGCTCTACAAAATTGTCCCCAAAATGTATGAGTATAGATCCTAAACTTGGCATGTACTTCTTCTTAGCCAAATTGAAGGAAATAAATCCAAGTAATTTGAAAGATTACTGTAGATTGTTTTCATGAAACGTGAATTGCACATCTCTGATGTGGCTAGGTCTGGCAGAAAGTCTTTTTCTGTCATTCTGTCATATACCAACTACAGCCTCATTGAATGTACATTTTAAGATATTTTAGGCTCAAAGTTAGCCTTTGGGCAGGTCTGCAGCAGTCAGCATGTGATTATTTGTGGCCAGGATCATTTCTCTACATACATAAATGTTTACTGAAAGAACAAAGCAGATTATCAGCCTTGTCTTATGTGAAAGTGCTACCTATTCATGACACATTTGCAGTCACATACTTATGATCTGGGTCTAATTAAGAACCTGCTATCTGTGTTTTTGTTAAAAGTGACTCCCTGATGTTTCATACTGTCTTTCACTTGCAATCATGTGAATGCAAAAGGAATTGGCTTTTTCTCTCTCTTTTGATATCATACAATTTATATTCTTATCTCACACAATGGTTTTCTGCAGCATTGACATGCTGTTCTGGAAATTGCACCTCGCTCATGAAAGCTACAATTGATTTAAAAGTGGTGACTATTCTCACTTTTTACGGTCTCTGAGCAGACTTGAATACACTGAACTTTGCCTAAATTTGCTGGGCATCTCTGTAGAAGTGTTTCATTAATGGGAAACTACAGTTTTCATTTGCAAATTTTAATGGGTCTGTGACCTCCCACAGTATCGCTTTGGATCTCCTATGGAAACTAATCGGAGTTGCTTTGAAAGAGTAAGAAGCTTTCTAAGAGAGTAAGAGCCTTCTTGTGTGCAAAGGCTTTCATGCAGCTTGTGAGGGTGGCTCTGAGTTGTATTAACACCCACAGAGCACAAATACTGTTCAGATACAGCGTTTCTGTACAAATTGGCTCTAATCCCCACCAGAGGCAGTCGTTGCCTGCCATATTTCAGATCTTCAGCCTCCATTGTCCTATCCTTGCTGCCAGCCTCAGTAGTTATATACAGATGCGAGAAGTAAAATGTATCAATCTAAGCCCACCTGGATACGTGAGTCTTGAAGACTTTGCGGAAGAGCTCAGGCCGCATTCAAACTAATTCCACGTAGCTCTGTGATGTCTTATAGGAAAACCTTATCAGCTGAGTGAAATCTGTCTGCCAGGAAGGCCTGTGAAGCCTTCTCATCATGTTCTATCTTACACTTCAGAATTCCAAACTGGGGGCATGAAAACAATTAAAAACCTAGCTACTGGACTCACTATGCAGCACAGCCAGTGAAATTTGATCAAAACCTCCTGGCAAGCCAAGCTTTGCTGTGTTTTCCCCCTATAAATATGTGGCAAAATCACACCCTAAGCTTCAGGCTTATTGTGTCTCTGGTAAATGTTACGCTGCAGTTGTTGCCTGAGCTGCAAATACAGTGAGTGCCATTCTGCTACAGTTAAGGTAATTCCACTCCAGTGAGTTGCACTGATATTTCGATGCAGAGTGCAAATGGGCAGTGTTATGCTGGTTGTTGTCTTCTTGCTGGTTGTATGTCTTCTGGGATGGCTTTTTTTTTTTTTGAACAGCATCTTCACAAAAGTGAAAATAGCTTTTCTCATTGTCCCTTCAGTGCTTGCCATGACATAGTTACAATAGCCATCCACATGAATGCTCACTTTGCAGTGACTACAATCCTTTGCTTGCCAGTGTTCATCAGCTGGAAAAAATTAGAAATGGCCATTTTGTGTTTCGTACAATCAAGTCCCAAATATTGCTTGTAATGGTATGGGTGTATCTGGAGAAATCTGTCTCCTTCAGTCATAATTACAGTTGTGCGGTTCATAAATTGTACATAAATTTGTAGTAGTAGGGTCCAATTATTATATTGACGGGACTATATGACAACAAGTACCCCCAAACATTATATTGATGGGACCATATGACAACGGGTACCTCCTTTCCTGCAGTGTAGGTAGCATGGGAGGTCACCCTATAGAAATGTGAGGTAGTCCAAGCAGACCAGTGATATCTGGACATTCAGAGAAGCAAAATTATTGCTGCAATAAGAACTTTGGTTATACTGCTTATCTTTTCTCTTAAGATTATGATAAACATAAAAGAAATGGACAACCAAGGTACTACATGAACTTGAAGAAAAAAACAAGTTGCATAATACATTAATTACTAGGAGCATTAATTGTAACACAAAGGACCTGTTTGCCTGATGAATCTGCACCTTTCAAAATAAAAGTATATTTAGAGTTAGCCAAATGTCTCTAAAGACTTCTATTAATATTATACATACAATATTCTGCAAGACTGTAGCTATAGGAGAAATAATATTTTAAATTTGTTTTTAGATGTTTATCAAAGGAAAGTGTTTGCATTTGAAAATAACTTTAAAATCATAATAGAATTTCTAGCTTTTGTGAACATATTGAAGTGAAACCAACAATATAGCTCAAATTGCTGCTCTTAGCATGAATGAATATTACCGATACATCTTTCACAAGTGGTAGGCTGAAATGTATGTGGGTGTCACAGCTCTGTCTCTAGGTTACTGCGTTCTTCAACAGCGTAGACTTTGGAAAATTAACTTTTTTTCAACATAATAAACTAGTAAAGTTAGTCTTACCTGAAACAGATTTGAAACAGTGGACTGTTCTGCGATTTGAAACAGAGAACTGTTCTGCTACAAAAACCCCACTTTATTTTATAAATATATTGTGATTATTACAAAAATAGTGTTGTCAGTATTGTCATCTTGGACTCAATATTTGTGTTGCTTGTGTATACTGTTTTCTGAATTAAACCAAAATGACAATGTTCACATTAGGTACTTCAGTCTAAAGGAATAAATAAATAACTCTGAACTTGATCTGCTTAATCAAGTTTTTAGACAGCTTTCATATCTTCCTCTGTTTGCTTGTCCTTAAAATAAAATCATTATCTTCCATTGTCTTAAAAGACTTGGTGGTCTTGTAAATGTGAAGGGTTGCATTCAGGACAGCTGGAGAATGTGTAGTCTCAAAAAGATTAATGAGAGAGTAGTACTAGAAAAACCTGCATATGAAGGCATAATCTTTCTTTCTGATTCAGGTTAAGGCTGACCAAATGCAATTTATTTTTGTCTAGATGCCAGCTTGACTTACAGTTTATACAAACCTGCCTTAGCCACTGAAGACAGTGGAGATTGTGATGAGCTTTGTATGGGTCAGGGAATAATGGAAGAAAAAATAGTATCTGACACGAGTTTGCCAGCTGAGCACTAAAGATCTTCTAGTCTGGAAGTCTGGGTGCAATTTGTTGTTGTACAGTCCCAATATTTCCACCCAAGGTATCACTTGAATGAAGGCTATATTAAGGCATCCATAGGCAACTCAACAGTATTGCAATTTCATGGTCTTTCACAATGCCAAGGCTTCCTATATCTTGGTGTTTGGTTTGCAAGAATAATACTATCTGAATGTATTTTCTAGCAGCACAGAGGCTACTGACGCTGGAAAATAGCTGAAGTAGATGAACTTTGGTCTACCTTAAGGGTGGTTTCATTGTACTGCCAGTGTCAGGCTAGATCAGAGATTAGAGTGTTGTTTGGGCAAAGCAAGATAGCAACTATAGCAGCTCCTCCATACCACAAACATCAGTGTCTTCAGAGTGGAAATTCATACAGTTGTGACATTAGAGAGCTCCATAAGTCATGTCTTTCATGTTCATAATATTACACTGATGAAACATATGGAAAAGCAATCCTGAATACAGAGGGACCTCTGCACACTGTTACACACAGGGGTTTTCTAGTTTGAAGGGGCACTTAGGTCAGTACAACCAGGCTCGATTTTTAAGAGCACCTGTTGTTGTGGGTGCTAACACCTTTTGCAGCTCAGCTCTGGGACAAATCCATCCTTGGGTTCCATCAAACACAGCTTATTAGTGAGTGCAAAGAGTTACAGTGTGTGACTTCTGGCACTTAACGGAGTTCTCTGTGGCTGAGGCAGTGATAGGAAAACTGTATCCTGGGCAGAATTAATCTGCCTTAGCCATGAGCTCATCCTTTCTGACTCATCTGCTGAATACTTTCCAGTTCCTACAGTGGGCGCAGGAGTTGATATTAGCCCTTTTCCTTGCACAGCCTTGATTCACTCTGCAAGCAGCTTCATCCCATGATCAGGAGGAAGGTTCCGTGTGGAGCACTGCCTTGAACACATGCCACAGCCCACAGCAAAGTGTGTATATAAGCACATCATGGTAAAGCTGCAAGGGCAATAGTAACTCTCTCACTTCTTGATTTTCAAACACTTTATTTTCCAACTCCCTGGTGTATAATAATTATAAATGCAACATCTACCCTTACCGTACTGAACAGTCACTGCCACACAAGTAGTCCAAAAATTAATTAAATTGTGCTTAATAAAAAACAAAACAAAACAAAACAAAAAAAAACAAACACCAAACCTCACTGTCCAGGATATGTCAGTCAACTGCTTCATCTATTCTATTTCTTGCTTGGATGATTACTGTATCTCCAAATTCCTGCTGCTGCTTCAGAGAGTATAATGAAGAAAGGCAGTAAAATGCATTCAGGTATAATATGATGTGCTATAGGCAGGTGATTATCATTATACTTTTAAATATCTTTCTGTCTTTATACAGAACACATTACACTCAAAATTAAGCATTATTTTTATGTGATGAAAATCAATGAAAATATGGTACAAGTATGGGCTTACACAGGCATGAAATAACTGAATGAGTCACACAAGACTCCTTTTGATAACATGACTTTTTAATTATTTTTTTTTACTTCACTCTGTCACAGCTCTTTAACTTCATCCTCCCTCAGATAATGCTATTTGAATAAAGAGCTGTTTTCATGAAAAATCTTGTGACAAGAAAGAGTTATATTAAAATGGCACCATTAACAGAAAGGCAACATACTCCTTTATTTTGCATGTGATGTTGGCAGTTTGAAATCCTTGAGCTGGTCATGTACTTTGGAACTGCTTTGCTTCACAGCTTAAAAATCCCAACATTTTGTTTTTTAATACTGTAAGAGAGACGGAATAGCTTAGCTTACTGCTCCCTCTGAGGCTGCTGAGTATTTAGTTAGAGCCAGACTCAAAGCTAGATCCCAACAGAGTTCAGGAGAAACTGGGCTGGGATGTTCACTTGTTGGAGAGCAGTTGAGATACCCTTCCAAAGACTCTGCTTGACCCAATATTCAGGTAGGATAGTCTTGAGAGAAAAAAAGACATCACTTTTTACGAAGTTGCAAATGGACCTATGGAAGAGAAGTGCTGAAAGGATTGGGTTTTTTTCAGGCAGTAAGGAGAACTTGGCAGATAAGATAGAGATCATGTATATTGGACAGTAAATACTTAAATACCCTTATGAATACTAGTAAGAGCCAATAAGAGTTTTTAAATGAAAATAGACTGTATTCTCAGGAAGAAATCTGATCTCTATCTGTTTCCCAGGATTTCACTCATACTTAAGGCTTGCATCCATATCAGTGTGAATACCGTACTATGAATGGTCATTGAGAACCTGTCCCTCCATTTTCCCAACTTCTTTTATTATCAAAAGTAAAATATAGGTAGAGTGATGTTTCTTACATACAGAAAAGTAACACACACGTTCCAAGTGTTTTTGGTTTCGGGGATAAGAAACCAGTATTCCAGCTCAGCAAAGATGCTGAGAAGAAATGCAGTTCTTCAGCTGATTTTATGGACTGCAACAAAAAAGATACCAAAGCTGGAAAATCCAAAGTCTTGGGACATACTCAAACCACGTGAAGAAGCACATGGACACTGTAGGCTTCAGCCTTCATATCCATTTTCAACTGGTTTTCAGTCTTCGTAAGTTTGTTACGTACCTGAGTTCAAATACCAAAAAGGTGGATCTGAAAAGGAAGAAAACAGTTTATTAGACTGAAATCTTGCACATTGTCAGTTTAGAAACAAATAGCATATAGGGGCTTGGGCGTATTTGGAAGCAAAAATCGAAATCATGAGAGAAATTTCATTTTCTGTGAGGTGGTTTAAATGTGATTGGCAGTCTCTGAGCATTATCCTAAAAACTCTGAAGAGAAAAATACCTAAACCCAGGACAAATAGTTTCATATTCTCTTACACGAAGTTATTCCCGAGGCTGCATGGCTGCAAAATCACCTCTGCAGAGCTGTTTGGCTCCATGTGTAGGAGCCATGACCTTGACATCTGTCATATCCACAGGTGCTTCTCCCATGAAGAGAACCACTTTTTTTTTTAATTTTTTACTTTACCAGGTTTTTTGTCTCTTAACACTCATTATTATAGCTTTTGCTTGCCCAGACTGACACAACCACCAGAGTATAGTCAAAGTATTTACAGAGTACAAAATGCAGAAAATCATGAAGTATATTGCTTCATGTAGCTGCTTGCAGCTGCTTTTTTGCCACAGTTCAAGTTCTCTCTGTGTTCAGGCATTATTGCTGTCTATGATCAGAAATTACACCTTTCTGATTGCTCTGTGTCTCTTTGCAAGCTTAATATACTTGATTAGTAATAGTGAAAAGGTTAATATTCCATTAGTAATGCTTATTTCCAGGTTTTATCCAACAGTTTGATGATATTTTTTTCAAGTTCATAAAAAGGGTATTTATCAATGTATGTATTTGTTCAGATAAATCAACTAACAGCTATGTGATACTGAAAACTGGAGACTAAAAGCAACTCGAGAATGTTTTAGGGGGATCTAATATATCAGAGGATTTTGTATCTTACTAATAGAACTTCTAAACCCACCTGATGAGTCAACTCAGCCTTTGCTCTATCTGTTTCAGATCCCTGCAGGAGCAGAAGATGGTACAACAGCCCCAGGGCCACCCGGAGCGCAGCCAGGAGGTCCCATGGCAATGCAAAGCACATCTGCCAGAGCTCTGCTGCTCACTTTGCAGACTCCTGGCTGTTACCTCTTCCCAGGTAATGAGGAGAATTGTGTTTTCCCTGCTGACTTCTGCACATCCTCTGTAGCATCTCTACATGTCTCTCCTTGCCTTCTGTTAGCTGACAAGTTTCTGTCCCTTATGGCCAGCATCGCACAAAATGAGGATGTGTAACAAGTAGTCCTGGCCTGGTCTTACAAAGCTGTAGGCAAAAAATAAAATCCTCCAATCACAGAATAGTTGAGGTTGGAAGGCACCTCTGGAGACCACCCAGTGCAGCCTCTCCACTCAACCAGGGTTCACTGCAGCAGGTTGCCCAGGACCATGTCCAGATTTGAGACAGTTTTTAAAATAAAGTAATAAGGGCCAGAATAGTCTGTAACTTTTTTTTTCCTTTTCATTTTTAGTTTTCATGGCTAAAACACTTCAAAAAGTGGCAGGTTTTAGGGAGCCTATCCTCCATCTATTCTCAGGGCCAGTCCACAGGACTTCAGGAGTGCACCAGACCTTGTTCTGCAAGGGCACAGGGTGTCACATAGACCAAACTCATATATTCTGGGTAGGTAAACTGTACTGACCCATAAAACACACCTGAAAGTAGGATGGTTTAGTGTACACTCTTCCATAAAGATATCTTTAGATGGGAAGAAAAGGCATAGAGCTCCCACTTGAAAAATAAATCTTTATTCTTTTTAAAATGTAAAGAATTAACCCTCTGTGCCAGAAACTAATTTCAGCACAGTGCAGAGACTGACTGAAATACATTGATCCTTCTGAAAGTGTGGAGGACCCTTTGCAAAGAGTCAGCATGAAAGAAATGCATTGTGTGATTTTTCTGTTGTCAGGGCAATGCTAAAGAATGTTCAAGTGTTTCTGGAAGTTAAAGCAGTTTTTGTATCAAATTGGCATCAAAATACATGTTACCAATGTCTGCAAAAATGCACCTGCAAACAAGAAAAGTGTTTGTCAAACCCTGCATCCAATGAAAGAGATACTACATGGTATTCTGGAGTATGGCTCAATTATCTAGAATGCCTCAATTATAAACTGATCATGTTTTATCAAAAATACCTTTGCATTCTTTCTGGTCATGAGATGCCATGCTCTACCAAATGAAAAGACCAGTCCCTCTCTCCATTCTTTTCAGTATATTTCACAGATATTCCTCCCATGCTTAGTTATTTGGGAGGGAGGGGATGAGAGGGGGCTAGTTTGGGGTATTTGTTAGTATTATAAAATTGTAAAAATGTCCTATTTTAGTAATACTAAATGTCAGTCAATATGTTCTTCAATTTTGGTTCTTCCTTATAAGGAAAACAATCTGCTTTCTGTGGAGAAGAAAGATGCTTTAAATTCCAAGTATTGTAAGACTCCAAAGAATTAATCCAGGAGATAAACCAACAAATTCCTCTGAGGACATTATTGTTACTATAGAAACGTGCCTACATCCAGAATTTCATTGTGAGGTAAGAAAGGAGAATTTACTTCATTAATTGTTTTCACTCTCCTGTCACAAGTTGGTCGATGGGGATGCTGGTAACAACAGGGCAGAGACCCAAAGAGGTAAAAGCATTCAGTAAAAATAGACTGAGGGAGATGCAAGTTGTTCAGAGCTGGGGCAGAGGAGACCTTTCCTTCAGCCACCAGGTTGTGTGTTACAGAACCTAACACCAAAAGCTTAGTCATCTCCCACTACGAGACACCTACAACTTTGTAGTTATTGCTTCAAGATTAAAAATGTCAGCCTGAACCCCTTATAAACCTGCAATGCAGTCACAGCCCTGTCTTCTTGCATCTTTGGTCCAGAAGATGTTTGGGTTGTTTTATTTGATGTTTCCTAATGCAGATTTTCATTCATTGGTGGATTGTGCTGCTGCAGGAAGTCACTGGGCCAAGTACTGCAGCATGAATGGACAATATTATTATTAAAGTTTTATCTTGTATAGGAACACAGACAAAGATGTAACAAAATCCCAGGCTTCTGAGAGTATGGATGCTTTTCTCTGCCATTCCACTGCTGCTCTCTTTTAGGTTTTAATAGCACTGCACATATGCTTCCACCTTTCCTGTTCTCATGTTCCCAAGAGCCATGAAAGGCCATCCTCTGCATAGGTAAAACACCCCTAGGAGCCAGAGCTGGGCTGTTATTTCCCTTAGGTACCGTTTTAGTGATTTTGTTACAAAACAACAGGTTATGAGCCAAACAGAACACAGAAAGGCAGATCAAGGATGTGCCCAGGGTGGTGTGGAGACTTGCAGTGTTTTTACTTCTGTCTCTCTGTGGCAGTTTCCAGAAGCAGCATCATGCCAAGATGAACATCCAAGAGTTGGCACCCACGGCATCCCTTGCTGAGAGCAAAGGCTGGCTTGCTGGGGTGACAGCCGTGCTCTCTGGCAAGTACATTCTTTTGACTGGAGTTTGTTGGATTTAGAAGACAGGGAGGAGCTAGGAGCACCCAAAAACACAGTCTTTGACCTTCCCATTAAACTTTTTCATGCTCCCTGAGAAGTAGCACAGAAAATCTCATGTGAAGGCAGCAAAAGACCATTAGCTACAGATCCTTGGGGCCGAGTTAGAAAGGAGAGGGCACTTGCAATTGCCATTTCTAACCGAGGGATCCCCCAGCTTTTTAAGTAGTCAGGCCACATCCCTACACTCTTGACTTCATTTCAGAGGTAGAAACACACTAGCAGGTGTTGTGGAAGAGATCTGCACCACACTCCATCTGGTTGTGTTCTCAGCCTGGCTGTGCAGGAGGCCAGGGCTCCCCACGGACCTGCTCAGCCAAGGCACATCAGCATCCCTGGTGTCTCCTGCACCGCAATGGACAGCACGATGTTCCAGAGGGAGGCCAGCTGATCTGCTGGCTCCTGTCTGCACAGCGTGAAGAAGGTAAAGTGATGTAAAATTATGCAAACCTGACATTATTTCAAACATAGTTAAACTATCTTGGAAGAATCTTTGCAGGGTTTAATAAAGATTAAAGCAGTAGTCTGCAAGAGAAACTATAGTCATAACTACAGAAGTTAATACAGAATACCTTCTCTACTGAGATATTTCAGGAACATCAATTTAAAAATGCAATTGGAAGGACGATTTAAGTTCCCCATGGATATTCAGTAGACTTTCTAAGCAGATCTGCCACGGAGAAAACCCATTAACTTTTTTATCAGACTCTCTAGGAATCTCCCATAAATTGATTAACATTCAAACCAGAAGGTACGTGACTTTGCCTCTATTTCCTCTGAGAAGGAGCTTATTTCTAACCTCCCCTGCCTCTTAGTCCTAAAATGTCTTTAGAAACATATGGTTCTTTCTAAAAAAGATACTAAAAATTGGGTTTCTGCCAAAGTCATAATTAATAGTCAAGCAACCTGGCTCACATACTTGCCTTATTTTTTCTGTGTTTAATAAATACATATTCTAATATGGATAATTTTAGGATTATATTTTTTATTGATGGCAAAGAGGTATAATGATATTTATATTAATAAAAAAATTAGTAGAAAGTGTTATCAAGTTAAAAGATCTGAAATAATGAAGACTAAACCAGAAAAAAACCCCACATTAATTTTCTTTGTGGGTGGTTTCTTGAAAATTACATTTCATGGAAAGTTAAAACATGAGTTTTCTCATTTGAAATTTTTTATACCTCTGGATTACAGACATCACTAATAAGGATCTAATACAGTATTTTTTTTTCCTCTTTCCATGCAGACAGCTATGTAGTGTAGTCAATATTCTTAGGTTCTTTGTTAACAAAATAAATAAACTACTTCTTAAAGTCTTTCACAGTGAGGAATTTGCTCCAGCCCCTGAACCACTTCATGATAGTTCTTTGCATTCATTTAATCAATATTCTTTAAAAAAATTGAGCTGAATGCTGTATTGCTATATCAGCCTCACCAGCCCACTTAGAGTTCTCCTGTCTCCTGCACGCTTTCCCCCTAGACATCAGACCAGCCCATTTTGTGATACAGTTACAGAAACAGCTCACAACCCCTGTGGAGGTTGTGGAAAAGCACCCTTTTCTTCCACTGTAGCAGCCTGGAAAGGGTTAAAAGGAGCCCACTTCCTCCTCTTGCCCAAATCAACTAGGCAGGACCATACTGTGAGGGAGCTCTCTAGGCAGTCCTGGAGAAGCAGCAAAAATGAGAAAGGTTCATATGAGATATACATGCAGGAAACAAATGTGAGAGAGCCCTTTGCAGGCTGTCATGGGAAGGGTGAGGGATCTTATTTCAAGCAAAACTTTCCATGTGCCTCATACCAACCAAAAAGGAGGTCCAGATCTTCAGTTCCAGAGCTTCAGCTGAGTGACATGGAGAGGGCAGAGTGGACTGATCACTGCTCTTGAGACTTTTGCTCTCCAGCAGCAGTTTGCCTGCCAAAGCTCACATTTAGGCTCTTTGTGGGGTAGTGATGAAGTTTTTGATCCATGCAAATATTTTGGGATGCAGCTGTGGGGTGCACAGGAGCTGCAGGGCTCTCCTCCATCTGCCAAACCTAACAGATCAAAGGGCTGCAGTTTCCAGAGGTCGACCCACTGGTGTGAAATTCCCACATGCTCTTGCTCTAATATCACTTGTGGCCTCTTATTCAAGGCTAGGTGGTGGGAGGATGGGTATCTGTGCCCCAGGCACTCTGGAGGAGAGTGAGTTCCAAAGAGCCCTTATCTGAGGCTTCTGCAAGTGGTTATGGAAAGAATGAGATGCTCGTGCTGGATAGCACAGCAGGTGGAGGCTTTTGGAGAAGGTGCAGTGTGACCACAGGTGGGAGGTTTCTGCTCTGAGTCCCTCTTTAGAGGCAGTGTAATCAGCAGAACTGTGTTTCACGAAGCTGCCAGTTGCTGACAACTGGTAAGTATAGAATAATTAATTACTGGTGTGGGTCCTGCAGCCTGCCCTCGCATACAATCTCTTCTGGTTTGTTTCTGTAGTCCAGAACAACTCCCTGCTTTATCAGCTCCTAAAACTTGGAAGTTGGCACATTGCAGCTCCATGTGTGGGGAACTGTGGATGCATTTCCCTAGTTTGCCTGTTTAAAATGTACAAAATAAACTTTGTTTCTTGGGGGTTTGGATACACACTGGTGAAAAGTTGGATGTGAAAAGGAATGACTCACAGCAATTATCAGTTGAAACTAATACTTTGTTATGAATCCCTATTTCATACACAATCTTATTATTGCAAGGTTCCTACACTAACTGTAGTCACAATTTAAGGGTATCAAATTTTAAAATAATCAGAATAAACAATTTCTCAAGCAACCTTTTAAAGAAATATTACATTACCTGTATAATACTTTTTCTTTTTCTTTTTTTTTTTTTATAAGGAGGGTATTGTTTTCTTTTGTTTTTAATATCATTAAGTGAAGTCTTGCCTTCACCAGGGAGAGTGTGTTTTGTTAGAAAGACAACTGTACTTCTGGAAGTGTTACGCTGTGAAATTTGTAGAAAGTGTTTGCATGGGATCTAAACTTATCTGTAGTGTCATGTCTTATGTTGTGTAAAGCATTATGGTTTGCTTTGTTCTTTTGTCTTTCATAAAGCTCTAATAATGGTCCAGGATACAAAGAATTGCACAGATCTAGGAACAAAGACACAATTGATTCATGTGATGACGAAGCTAATTGTATCAAGAGAATTGACATCTTTCTTACTTCCTTACACTTTCCAGCTAATATTTTCTGATTATTGCACAAATTAAGTAAAGTATCTTCCCATGGGCTTGCTTGAAGAATGCCAGCCACTTTATCATTTTATGTCAGTCATACCAGACATCAAAAGAAGATGTGTTTCCCAGTGAAGAACATGCCTATAAACTCACACAGACCAAGAGAAGACAATAGGCCAAAAACTGAGTGAACTGGAAAGGGATGAAGTAAGTTCTACCTGACTGGACTGTGTAAGACCCAAAGGTTCAGGACCCTCTTGCAGTGGTTATACCTCCCTTGCATGGCAAGAAGCAATGGAGTGGAATTTTGAAATAATGTGAATAAAATAATTGGTCTTACAAGGTTAGAGGGAGGCAACTGCATATACTCAGGCAGCAGGAATAAATATTCTTGCCTGAGTATATGTTTTGCTTCTGTTAAACTGTTTTGCTGGTCAGGCTTTTTTTCTTTTAATAGCCTGTCAGGCAGCAAGTTTTTCTGTTGAAATTTAGACTAGAGGTGGCTAGAATTTCATGGCTTTATGTTGCACAGTCCATAGACCCAGAATGTCTGCAGATGAGGGTTTGGGTGTGCAAAGTATGTCAATCAGCCCCTGCTCTTCTGGGGCAAAATGAAGGTAAAGTGATCTTTGGAGCTGATTCCATGGAGAAGAGGCTTTTTTTTTCCTGCCTCCTCAACCACCCACTCCCCCTGCCACACATTTAATGAAGTGTATGCAAAACATTATTTGTGAGAGGTGCACAACTTTACTAAGAAACTGGTGTCAGTATAAGTAAATTGGCATGTGATCCCTCTCCTACCCAAAAAGGCAACAAGGAGCTACAGAACAGGGTACATAACAGAGATTTGTATTATGATTTGCCTTTGAGGTTTGTGTCAAATGCTTCAGCAATGGTTTTAAGCTTGATTTAATTCCCTAAATGTGTTAACAACTAGCAACAATCGAGTTTGTTTTCTAATGCAATTCATTTAATGCACAGTATAAAATACAGTACGGATTGAATTACATGGGTAAGAAATTATGCTTGGAAAAACGTATTGCAATGAGTTTTTCAATTTATAGGCAGGAAATGAAGTTCTGTAATTACGTGACAACATAAAATGAGAGCAGTGAAATCGGAATCTAGTTATTTCTTTTTCTAGGTCTGTTGTCAGCAAACATGACCTTGGCCCATTCTCCCTCCTATGTAGCTTGAAAAAGATTCCTTGTGAGAATGCAGTGAGAAACTGGTACTTTGGAGACTTAAGAAGAGTGCATCACTGCCCAAAGTATGCAGGGATATCTTGCTGCAGTGCTGGTGAGCAATAGGACAGTACCCCACGGTAGCTCAGTTCCCTCACTCAAGTATAAGGTCTTTCAGGATATGAGCACTTATTTTAATCACAGTAAAGCACCCCTCAGCACAGACTGATTTAAGCTAGTTTTGGAATCTGCCCTGTTCTGAGGTGTGATCATGCCATAAGATACACTTGTGAGAGGGGAAAGGGCAAACTCACAACTCTCCCTCTCCCACATCAGACAAGACTTTAAATCGTAAGTCACAGAGGGTGAACATGCTGCTTAATTATGAAGGTATGGTTTACAAAATACAGTACTGATACCAAGAGGACATGATAATGCCAGTTTCATGTAATGCTTTATAATAAAATATTTGATAGAAAGTACGCTAAAAAAAAAAACAAATTGGATACTTAATGAATAAGGGATTCAGTCTTATTTTGGAGAAAACACATTTAGTAAGAATTGTACCTATCTTCATAACAGTGATATCCTCTGAAGGACAGTTTAATTTCAAGAATAAAATTAGCTCTGTGTTTCCACAGAACACACTCTGGATTTATTGCATCTCTAGGAACACTCTCTACCAAAGGGTATGATCTTCAGAGTAGAAAGAGCTGTGTCTGAATACTCTTACTAGAAATTCTCCTTCAGCTGAAGTGATCTGAGGTTACTTCTGTGATCATTTTTGTCTGAAAGACAGAGGGAGCAAATTGAAGGAGGTCTTTGATGGCGAGGGTTGAGAGAAGCTGGAGCTTCAGCCTGAAAAGCACTGCTGAAAGAAAGGCTGGGCTGCCAAAGGAACTGTTCACAAAAAAAGTCTGTTTCTGGGCTATGGCTGGGGATTTTATGGTAAAGCTCTGTTAGGTGTATGATAAGAAATATCAATAATGAATCTAGGACAGAGATTTCTCATGGAAAGTAGAGAAACTCTTGATAATTGCTAGCAAAACCAAAACACCCCTATCTTCATTTTAAAGTAGCCCTTATTAAGGTACTTAAGGCACTTTTAGCGACCTCTCCCCTCAGAGGCTGATGTACTTCAGGCACACTTTTAGCTCTACAGAAGATGTTCTGTGTGATCACTGAATATTAATTGGCTTCTGTTACAAAACTATAGAACTTAAACATTAATTGGATCAATGCTGATTCCTATTTTCAGTTACATAATTTTTATATGAAATTTCTTTATATTTGTATAATTGTTTTCATTAGCTTGAGAATAGAGAGTATTTGTGGTTCAAACAGGGAATCTTGATTAAGCTGGAAAGGGAATCCACTAATCACATACATAATGCATAACTGAGTTATAAAAGCTTTTTGAATCAGTGATCTCTAGCAGGTACATTCTGTGTTGCACTGCTGTTAGTGTTATGGTTTACCTGGTTTAATAGGAGGAATATATTAACAATTTTTAAACCATCTTAGAAAGAAATATAAATGCCCTATTTTTTTTTTCTCTTCATGATCATAGAATCTATAACTACTTGCTAGTGGAATACACATATTCATTGTGTTAACAAGAAATAGGATATGTGCTTTTGCAATATAGAATACTGAATATTGAAATACAGATGTTTAATATGGGAAAATGAAATTGCATAATCTATATTAGCAAAGAGGAATCTTCCAAATATTTCAAACTGTATTGCATATGAGACTAGACTGCTTACTAGTGACAACTTCCTTATTCCAAAGTCCTTGTTTCTTCTTCGCATGAGAGGATTTGATATTCATAGAGCAAAAGTGAGAGTGAGATAATGATGTATATCCTGCTAACATTGCCAGGTTATTGTTTGAGGGTTTACTCCTATCCAGAGTGAAAAGGAAGAGTAACATACAGCTGTTAATATCACTTGCTTTGGCCGTGTGGGCTGTGTGATCAACATTGGCTTCAGGTCCTCTAGGTTTCTGTTATCACTGTTGAAAGAACCCTTTGAGACCATACTCCTATTTCAAAGAGTCTGCTTGGGTAAGCTGCATTTGATCTTCAGTTTGCTTGGAAAATAAGTGTTGTTGGTGTGTCTTACAAGCTGAAGTATAAAGTCAATGAGATCTCTGCACTGGTTAATGTTGACATGATGGAACTGCAAAATTGAGAGATCTGTCTTGTGAAGCTATGAAAGCTCTAAAAGAGCTCAATAAAGGGAAAAACTATAAGCAGTCTTCTTGTATTTCCCTGTGCACGCTGGTTTCTCGGATTGTCTTCTCTTTCTGTGCTTCAAGAAAAGGCTATGAAGCCTGTTGAATGAGTTGGAGACGAATTGTATTCTCAATGATCTCAGAGGATATGCCTGACTTCAAATCCCAGTAAGCCTATCTATCTGGCACTGGGAATGCTTACGGGGGGCTGCAACTCCCTCAACCAGCTTGGGACTCTAGACAGCATTGAAAGCATGGTGATGAAGTCCTGAGCTTTTCCCTGCATCCCCTTCTGAATGATGAACTGCAGTAGGTGACCACTGCTGAATACAGTAGTACCTCTTCTAAAGTAGTCCTAAATAGGCAGTAGTAGATATGCACACAAAAAGCAGCTTTTATATTTTCTGAATATCCTAGTTTGGGAAAAGATGGATTAGATATATATAAATACATTATTTCTGAAAAATTCATGTGAATGCCCCATGTTGTAACTGATTCAATTTTTAAAAAAACTGAAGACTTAAACAAACTCAAATATTAACACTAGTATAACTGCAGCACCTGCACAGATTCTTTTCCTTATTTGTAGATCTTCTGTTTCATGTAAAGAGTAGAGAAACACTTTAATACTAAAATTCAGTTGATTGAGCTGCTAAGAATAGGTAAAACAATTCTGGCTATGGGGGTTTTTTTTTGTTTGTTTTTGTTGTTTTTGTTTTGTTTTGTGGGTTTTTTGGTGTTCATTGAGTCCAACCTATGACAGAACACCACCATGTCAACTAGACCATGGCACTGAGTGCCACATCCAGTCTTTCCTTAAACACTTCAAGGGGCAGTGACTCTACCACCTCCCTGGGCAGCCCATTCCAATTTCTAAGCATCATTTTCTGTGAAGAATTTCTTTCTAATGTGTAACCTAAACCTCCCCATGCACAGCTTAAGACTGTGTTGTCTCATCCTGTGGCTGGTTGCCTGGGAAAAGAGACCGATCCCCACCTGGCTACAGCCTCCTATCAGGTAGTTGTAGAGAGCAATAAGGTCAACCCTGAGCCTCTTCTTCTCCAGGCTAAACAACCCCAGCTCCCTCAGCCACTCCTCATAGGACATGTACTCCAGTCCCTTCACCAGCTCTGTTGCCCTGCTCTGGACTGACTCCTGGACCTCAGTGTCATTCCTGAATTGAGGGGTTCAGACCCAGACACAGGTAATATGTTAAGCTAATGTGCTTTGAAAATCAAAATTTGGATGAAATCTTTCTACCTACAGACTAATGATATTTGAGTTTCCAGTTCAGGACAGAGTAGTGAAAAGTTATGCTGTCCTGTTAGGGAAAAAAAAAATTCTCTATAGGTTGCATTTTATATATTAGAATGATTTTTCTACTTAATGTCTCTGACATTTATTGATGTTTATAAATGCCATCCATAAAAAAGCTTACTTGGAGAAAGATAATATTCTGGACTGCTTGAATGGTCAAATGGTCATGTTTTCAGAGGTGTTAATTGGATCATTCATCTCACTAGGATTCTGGTGCTAAAGCTGAGCAGTGATGCCTTTTTAGTTTCCTCACAACTGATCAAAGCAGACAAGAAGACAGAAATGCAGTTGTTTTTTTTTTTCTAAGGTATTGATAAAACCCTCTTTAGCTTAGGCAAGTGGCTTGCATTTGGGAAAGTATTGCAATGTCTGATTTGCTTTCCCTTCTCTTCAAATGCATTTTCTGTTAATGAAGAGTATGCATGTGCCAATTTCAGCTTTGACATACTAGCAAGCAAAACAATTCTTAGAATAGAAGTAGCTCAATACTCTTCAATACCAAAATTCTTTTGTCTTGATGGCTAAGTAGAGAAATGGGATGGGCTGGCTCTGGCTGGATGCTGCGTGTCCACCAAAGTTGATCTATCACTCCCCTCCTCAGCTGGGCAGGGGGAGAAAAGTCATAATGGAAGGCTTGTGGGCCGAGATAAGGATAGGGAGGGATCACTCACCAATTACTGTGGGCAAATGCAATGGGCAAAACAGACTTGATTTTGGGAATTAATTTAGTTTACTACCAATCACATGGATCATGAGAAAAAACCCTAAATCTTAAAACACCTTCCCCTCACACCTTCCTTCTTCCTAGGCTTAACTTTAGTCCTGATTTTCTCTACCTCTTTCCTCACGAGTCACACAGAGGAACAAAGAATGGGGCCTATGGAAGAGTTCATCATGTGTTTTCTCTGCTGCACCTTCCTAGGGGGGAGGAAACGAATGCATTTCATTATACAGACAAGAGGTGCTAGTAATTGATTGTGGCAATGTGTGGCAGCAGCAGAACCTTCTGCATGGAGCTTTGTGCTAAAATCACCTGCTAAAGCCTTGCTTTTGCACCACCTGGAGGCTGTAGGCTTCTCTGAAATGAACCTCTCCAAATTCTGAGAAATATCATTTTTCACTTATGTCTATTGACATGGCCTAGTGTCTTGATGCTTCTTTAGCTGTTTAGCACCAAAACTCATTCCATCAGGATTCTCTTTTGATGTCTGTGTCCATTGTCACTACAAATAATGCTTTTCAGAAACTCAGCATAACATTGCCAATACTATTATGGTAAGAAAGTAGGTCCTCTTCTTTCCCCCCCCCCTGTTCTTTCTGACAGCAAATGCGTGTGCTGTTGTTGGAATGTCAATCTATTCTTACCTCCAAGTCTTTGATGTTAGGTGAGCTCACCTGAATAGACCATCACTTACAGAGTTTTTGGATGGTTTGTTTTTTTTTGTTTGGACAAATGACACAAGGTGATTCTATAGTGAAGTGTACAGGATTATTGTAAGCTCCAGTAAAAAGAGCATGTTTGAAGCTTTGCTATAATTTATTGGGTGTCACAAATGCCAGACCTAGGAATCAGGCTTTCATTTACATGTCAAACACAAACTTTTGGTTATATTAATTAAATCTCTGTCTTGTGCTGTGCAGTCATAATACAAAAGATAAAGTTGAAGCTACCTACAGCACAGAGAAGTGTTGTTTAGATAGAAGTGATTTTCAGCTAGAAATTGTCATAGAAGTTCCAGTGACATGTAGGTTACAGCCAATTCCTACCACCTTCTGCCATGAAGCACCTAGTGTCACACCTCAGGGACCTCTTACTGTTTTTCTTCAAATGGGATACAAATTTAGGAATCACTTCAGCTGAATTTAACACACATATTGCAAACAACTCTTTTGCATTTTTAACCAGGTCCTTGATTCCCCATGTATATTGCCTGCCAACAATGCAACCAATATGAAGGAAGATAACTGCACTTCCCAGTCAAGGAGCTGCCACTATGGATTTATGACTTTGAGTGTGACAAGATGTTATTTTTTGCAGGTAAGCTAAGACTGTTAATTCGGAGTGATAATGTATATAATTGCCTAATAACTAATTAAACACAGTTTAAAAATCTGGTTTTTGGAGAAAAAAGAAACTTTTCTTATATTACTTTTCAACCACCACTTTCCACCCATACTGTGTTTAGAAAGGGAAAATCTAACGCAAGTGCTTATGCATAAATGATTCTCAAATTCTGAACTGAGGTCATTACAATTGCATCTAATCATGGTCCCTAGAGCTGGCGTGGCAGAGAGAAGAGGGGAGAGAAGGCAAGTGTTTCCAGAAGCTTCTCTGCAGTTTGACAATTAGATCAGAAGCTGCAAACTAGCCAGAACTAGAAGCTGCACACTGAGTTACCTAGGCTTGCAAAGCTTCATCTCTTCTCAGGAAACAAGCAGAGCTGAAAGTTTCCAATTGCTCTTTGAGGCACAGGGAACTCTGGCCTCTTGTTTGGTCCTTCTCCCAGTTCTCGGCACTCTGCTGGAGAGAACAGCCTCCAATAAAAAGCTGCCACCTGCCCACAACTCTGCAGCACTTGTCAGTCTCATTTTAAATGATGGTAGCTCAGCATCCCTACTCAATGTTGTTATGGTGACCGTGGAAATCTAACACTGAGCACTACATCTGTCTGCCTATTTACTGCTAACGATCCTGCTGTGTACAACTTCAAAAGGAAGGGAACCAGTGGGTTGTTTTTTAAAACCTCCTGGATGATCAAAGAGGGCAGAGACTACAAATCTGTCCTTCTATAGAAAATTAATGCTTGAGTTTGTTTCCAGGTAGAATAAGGGAGGGTAGACAAGTCACTTGGTACATCTCTACAGGTAGATCCTTTGTTTATTTAGGCCTGGCCAAGTTCCTGCAGAAGATGGTAAAAATGCCCTGTGAGCAGCCTCCGGTGTGGACCACAGCTGGTACAGCAGCTTGGAGAATGAGCTCATCAATGCCACGATCTGGAGCTAAGTGTGTGTGTGCAGACACACATACTTTATTGGGAAGGCACTAACCGAGGGTAAGAACATGTATATGCTGGCACTGGACAGTTCCATGTTCCAGAATTGCAGTTTACTTTCAGAGATATTTTCCTATTCCTCCCTTCAGCTCTTGGTGGCTTTTGCTTAACACTGGCAACAACTGAGTCTAAGTAGGTAAATAACTCAAAACCAAATGAAATTCACAGGTGTTTAGGAAAGGTATAGAATTGAAGCGGGGAGGAGTGAAACTTTTCAAACTCAAAAATATAATTGATATATTTAGTGCAGGTGAGCAGCATAACTGCATGTTACCTTCTTATCCTCAGTAAAAAAATGGTCACAGCCACATGAGAGGTCTTCTTCCCTCCTTTATATATGTACATGTGCCTTCTGTAAATCAGTTTAGCTGGTGTCTCACTGACTGGCTCTTGCATATGCCGGCCAGAGTTCCAGAAGTGTTTGGACAACCCTCTCAGGCACATGGTGTGATTCTCAGACTGTCCTGTGCAAGGCCAGAAGTTGGACTTTGAGGATTCTTGTGAGTCCCTTCCAACTTAAGATATTCTATGATTCTATGTGGTGAAATTTGAGCCATGGAAGCAGGCAAGCAGTGCTTCCCCTAAAACCTCCCTGCATTGCAAGCTGCAAGGAAATATCTTTTGTGCTTCATTTGCATCTTTACAAAATGTCAGCAAAGAATCTTTACAAAAGTTAGTGCTACAAACAACATTTCTGAAAGGCATGACAAATAACACTCTCCCCAGCTCTGAGCTGGCTCATAGGTGATAGAGCTGATGACCATCCATGAGTAAGACAAGAGTATCAAACGTAACTAAATTTTATCAGATGAAATGGTAACTGGAGGGGGGTGGAGAAAGCATTTATTCTTAACCAGAGAATGGACATCCAGAAAAGGAAAAATAACTCATTACACCAGTTCCAGGATTTATTTCTTTTCAATCTTGTTTGACAACTAAAATGTAATAAAATGGAAAAAGCAAGGAGGCTGCAAATAATGAGGTACATGCAATACAAAACATTAAATGGAATAATAGCAGCAACTTCAGCAACACTTCTCTAGAAATCTAATACTGAGTCTGTGTTTTCACTGGCATGATTTTGGCCTGGCACGTGAAATAGCAGCTGCCAGTGAGCAATGGAAATTGATGTCACCACTGTGGAGAAGAGATGGACAAGATGGAATTCATGCCTTGATGTATGTGTCTAGGTACTTACATAATGCTGGATGCTCCAGCAAACACGCCTAATAGAAGCATTTTGGTGTTTTGGTAAGGATAGTTACCAGCATAGTTTTGCTCAGTATCTAAACTGTATGTTTTTTGCTGAGATGTAAGCCCCTTCTCCTGTCCCAGGCAAACAGGAAAATTAATGTATTGTCTCTCTCATAACAAATGGCTGTAAGGGGTTCATATCAGACTTCATCCTACCTCCAGACATAAAACTGCAGCACAGTGAGACTGTAAAAATGGCAGCTTCTTGCCGCACCCAGTCTGTTTTCAATCTGATCTGCTAACTTAAGGAACAGAGATATTAGCCTGTGCAGTCCCATTGCCCCCCGAGAATAAAATAGGGGAGAAAGTGAAATCAATTTCCCCTTTTTCTCCATTATAAAGTAGGAAGTGTCTCCTAAATGGTGAACCTTTGTTCATTCTGTTGATGCACAAGCCTGAAAAACAGCATTAATCCCTATGCTGCCTCTCGGGGAGTGTGTGTCCATTCTCTCATAAACCTTTGAGTATGAGCTGGTGGTGTGCTGTCATGATAGATACATATTCCCTTTATATCATTAAGGTTTCCTCTCTGGACTATAAGTGCATTCAGCAAGAACTGTGAGGCAGCTAGGATTTTTGCATATTTTCTTTGCAGATGTTCTTGTTTCTGTTGTTTTCTGTTTTGCAAGGTCAACTCACTAATTGTACAATTATCTAATGAAGTCACCACTTGGATTTACTAACAGACAAAACTCTTAATAAGCACAAATATTTTTCATCAGCTTAATTTAAAGGTCTTGTTTCAATCAATGGAAACTTTTCATCATTTACTTTGTAGACTTTTCAGGTTTACTTGTTCTACTATCACAAAATACCTCAATACTAAAATAATATAAATGCAGTCTGCAAAGCTACTGATCACAGAAGAAAGACAAATATTTAATATTTAGTGAGAGATCTACCAGAGCCTACATAGTCCATGGATTATTACAGTGTCAGAAAAACTACTGTTCATACCTTGCATGTTTGTTGTATATCTCTTAAAAGTTGTGAGCAGAGCTAAATATTTCTGTTGATTTTCTTTTTTCTTTTTAAATTTGACTCAAGATTAGGCTTAAAAAAATGGCTTCTGTACAGTAAAATATTTCTGCTTGTGCATAATATTCAGAAGTATTATACCAAGTAAGGAAGAGAATGTCCACAGCTACTGAAGGAGAGAGGGAAGGGAGCTCTTACTCAGTACTGCAAGGGACTATTTATGGACTAATGAAGCCAAAGTGAATTTGAGGTGTGTGGAACAGCATGACCACCTCAGTTACTGCATGGTGTGGGTGGGCTTTTGTCTTGAATGTTATCATGGTAACTGACAATACAGCAGGTGGGAGGAGAAGCCACAAAAAAAGGCCTTTTTATACATGACAACAAAAGGAATAAATAAAATTTCTGTCCATAATTGGTGTCAAAAGGCAGGCTAAAATCTGTTGTGATGAGGATTTGGTTTGTTTTAGTAGAGAAATATATTTAAGGTTACAAGACATTAATTTTAGTAGCAGTTGAGAGCTAAAACTCTTGATATATATATATGTATGAGTACTGGAGGATTGCAAAACACTATTTGCAGCTCAGTGTTCAGGCACTAATGTTGGCTGTGTTTTATAGGGGCTATTTTATTTCCTTTTCAATGTTTACAAAAATGCATTGAAAGCAATATTAAAAATCCCATGAGAGATACAAAAGGTGCAAATGACCTCTTTGTTGCACAGTAAAGCATAAAAAGTTGCTGTTTATCAACTTTTATGTGTGAAATCTCAGCTGCAAAAGAAAAATAAAATAAAAATGAATTATTCTATTTTTAAATTTTTTTATTATTATTTTTTTAGCTCTTTGATACAACTAAAATTGGTATTTCCAAGAGGCATTAAAAATCCTATTAGGGTGGTTTGCAATATACTTGTTTTCTTTGGTTCCTATAGATTCTAACAAAAGAATATCAAGGCTAGCATTTTTATTTATCTCTATAGCCAAATAATCAAAAAACCCACAGCAGTAAGAAGAATGTCTCTGCCCCAATCTTTCTCACAGGTCCCCAGTCTCACACAGGCCTGTCATTTCCTGAAGTGCCATGTAGTTCTATATCCCAGGACAACTTTTTGTAATTTTTGCCTCTGGTCTAGTATTTCAAGGACAATATTTGTATTTCAAGACAGACAAGTTAGTGTCCCTTTTTCTAATGAAGGTACCTAAACACTATGTGATCTCTTTCTTGCCTATATGTATGGTTTTAGTTTGTCTTCCACATACTGCCTCATGTTTATCATGTTGCTAATATGGCTCACATTGCTCTAATTTTACTTGAATAGGAATTTTGCATGAGCCAACAAAGGAAAACCTACATAAAAGGAAAGCCTTTAGCTCAAAACCAATAAAGGTAGCCTAGAAAAAAGAATATAAAAATGTACTTTAGAAAAAACATTACTAGGAAAGGAACACAAAGATCTAATTTATAAAATGTTTTTACTTGCTTAGCTTAAGCAAAAATAGAAGTTAAGACACTTGCAATAAAATTTCCCTGCAGTCACATTTCTTTTGAAAATATGATAAAGTGATCAATCATAAAAATCATGCCACTCTTCAAAATGAGGGCCTACCTGTGAATTCAGAGGCTAGACATTTGAAACAACTCCATTAAGATGGTGAAGTTTCGCTGGCTTGAAATAGATTAATTGACCTTGGTGGATAACTCTGCCTTAAATTTTAATGACTTGAAACTAGTTCACTTGAGCACTTCTTGCTTCTGTTGAGAAATACAGCTACAAACAAAAAAACTATTTTCACATAGACAACCAGTTGTAAAGACTTTTAACTGCCCAAGACATTCGCTCTGTATGTTTAAGTAAATAATCGAAATAGCATTTCCAAGGCAGAAGGTTGACATCTGTTTCCTAGGCTGTTGTATCTGAGAATTATAATGCAATTTACTCGACAATAAAGCAAACATAGTTATGTGCCATAGATGCATGATTTTAAGCAATAATGGTGACATTAATCTTGATCTCTATGATGTTTTGATAGGCTTGATTATACACACATGTTTTTCATCCAATTTCTCCATGTCTTTCTGAGCTGCAATTACTTATAAACACTGCGAGGCACTAGTGAAAGTGGTGTGGTGTGTCTGTGTCAACTACTGCAAATGACAGTTCACCTTTAGACCATCAAATGATGCTAATATACTTTCAGCTACCAAAAAAACCCAAAGAATTGCTAGGGGATGATAGTCTATGTGGCTTTTTCAAAACTAAGCTTTTCTATCTAGCTTTCCAATCAGCATGCACAGCAAAATCAAGTCTGATGCATTGAATTACATAAGGAGAAGCAATACTATTTAATATTATCCTGTGAAGCAGGATCTAGCAGCTCTAGCATGAATGGGCTGGGGGGAAGTCTGGACAGTTCAGGACTACAGATTTTGCAAGGTCATCTTCTCCTGCCTCAACCTTTAAGAGTATGATTTAAAAGCTTTCTGACTTTCCTCAGCAAATGCCCTTTGGCAGGATTAAACTGCACCACTGCCAATCCAGCTCAATACCAAGCATGTTAATGAGGTGTCTTGGCCTTTTTATTAATTCTACAAGGAGGGTAGTCCATTCAGCAGTGACTGAGAAAGTTCAATCAAATAATCTCATTTTTCCAAATTTATCACCAGAGTAAAAGAATCTACTGAAGAAATACAAGATGAAAGACCACATTTTTTAATCCTATATCATTGTATACTAAGAAGCAGTGCAGCCTTTAGGCTCACAGCTGTACTAACATCTGCCATATGTGGGTAAACAGTGTATAGGGTTGTTGCTGTCTGCAGAAGGGAACTGCATAGCACCTCTGCAAATTGTCTGCCCATGGTTCTTACTGTTACTCTCACTAAAGATTTACACTGTTAACAGATTTATTTATTTTTTAATGAAGCATTTTGATTTCAAAAAACGTCTGGAAAAAAGCATAGTGAGATACAGTCTTTATCCATGGCATGAAATTTATCCATTGTAGGTGACAAAAAGTTGAAGAGAGCACACCTCTTTGTCTATTGTGGGGGAAAGTGAGGTCTGAGTTGGTGTAATGGAATAGTTATAGTAGCTTCCAAAATTATTTCCAGAAGATCTGGAAAAATAAGTTTGGTTAACTTACAAATAAGGTTTAAAATGCATGCATGGAAGTAGGTGGCTATGCTCCACACTTTAGAACCATATGGCAAGAGTGTAAGGCTTTTTTGATCTTCTATGCTCACAGATCAAAAATTCAGCTGTGGGTTTTTTAATGTTTCAGACACATGAGCAGCTTCAAACAACTGCTATTAATTTTATACAGTAAAAATTGCCTGTCAAATCAGTTTTCAAGTATTCCTTTCTCTTCAGAAATCTCTCCTGCTGAGAACTCTGCACAGTCCAAGGCTAGCAACACATTTTCTGCATCAAAACTCTAAAAACACCTTAGAAATCAGAAAGAAACCCTTAAGTTTACCTGAAGGGTGAGAATTATCATTTTTTTCTTGGTGCTAGCACAATTTCCAGATAAGCAACTTAAAACAATATGAATATTGAGCTCTAATTCACTAAAGCAACTGCCTACCCTGAGCGCAAATCCAATAAAAGCTTTCTAGAGTTCTTCATTCTCTCCCCTATGTCTCTGTGCCTATTGGTTTGTTTTTGTTTTTGTTTTTGTTTTTGTTTTTTTCTTTAATCTCCATAGACTAGCCAATGTAGGTAGCAGTTGCTATGACTTTACACTCTTCCTTATTCCCTGTCTGTTTGGCTCATCTCTCAGTCAAACCTGTGGGACAAGGATAAACTAGGAGTCATACACAGTATCTAGTCTTTCCTTAACCTTGGTTTTGTAGCCCTTTATTTCTAGTACAAATACCTTGACATGACAGAACATGAAGGGATACCAAGGCTATATAGCACACTGATTGACTTTGAAATTCAAGCCTCGTTTTCTCAAAATATGGGCTATTGAAGATGTCTGCTGTTCTGTATTCTCTGTCATTGACACCTCCTACAGTCCTTTTGGGATCTCTTGCTGGAAGGAAATGTCACTACTTTTCTGCTCTTTGCATTTCCGTTTTTGGTTTGAACTGGGAAGAGAGGGACTGGCAGGGCTTGTACACCACCAAGACGTGACGAGATGTCCTAAATTTTTTCTTCTGCATTTCTCATCTAACAATGGATAGCAAAACAAAAAATAGATCTATTTTCCATTCCAAATAAAAGGGACTTCTATTTTCCACTGTGTCTGTCAAAGAAAGAAAGTGAACAGTTTATATTCAACCACTTCAAAGTAGCAGATTAAAATCAGCTTTCTATAAAGCAGCATACCTCCCAGGAACTGGGACACTGTGTATGTCTCTTCCTGACTACAACAGACAGCCACATCATCATTTCCAGAGCTTTCCCATTGCTTTCATCAAGGTGTCATGACAACAATTCTGATTCTTGTTTGGTTCTGCCATGCATTGCAGGGGTCTCAGAACATTGTGAGACCTCATGCGAAAAATGTGCTGCAACTTGTCTTAAATTCGTCGGACTGCTCTCTCAAGCACAGTGTTGGTTTCTCTACTTGAGAGAGCTTCTGTTGAAGGTGGTGAGGATGATATTTGCTTATTATTCAGTCTTGCATTTGGCCATTCTCTGCCTGCTGTATCAGGTTTTTGGTTTTTTTTTGTTCTCTTTGTTTATTGAAACCAATTAAAGGTATTACTAAATATTTTAAAACATGAATGCAAGCAAATATTATCTAGAATGGACTAGAAAGTTTCTAGCTATGTTTTGTTGTTGTTGTTGTTGATTCAAAATATTTTGTGTGTGAAATGGATTACATTCAAAGTTGCACTCTGTAGAGTCTAAACAGCATTCTACAATTAGTCCCACTGAATGAGCTGGAGTCACTTGGGATATGCAGTAGCATTATATTCATGTGGATGTCAAATTTGATCCCAGCCAGCGAAACCGAACAGTTTTGCCATACAAGCATTATCATATATTACATAGAACTTTTATCATGTACATTGTATTTCTGTCCAACATCCAAAAACCCTCGGGGCAGGAACATCTAATTAAGGGCTTGGGCTTATACCTTCAGTGCTAAACATAAAAATACTAAGAAACAGGAATATACATCATCTACAGAATACTCAGCTAGAAGAGTACTTGCTTAAGTCCCTCCTTGCTTAAGGAGGCAGTTGAGTTGTCTTCTAACGACTCACTTCCTAGGGGTGACTTTTATGAAGTGAAGAAGGAACACAGTGACTTCATGCTGTAGTTTATGCAGTGAGGATTATTTTGTTGCCCAGTGAAATATCTTTGCTATCCTATTCTAGCATGTCACTGCATCCCTTAAATATAAACCCCTTATCTTGGGGCGAGGGTTGGCAGAAATAAAAAAACGCACTTATGTTTCTCATGAAATGAGTTGTATTTTGATAAATGTAAACTTCCATCCCAGAGAAACTTCTGGCAAGCTACTATTGATGGAAGGTAAAAATAAACACAGTTTAAATTATATTTCTCTTTGACAGCATCACATTGTAGACAACATAATGCTAATATATCTTAATGTCTGTGCCTTTTAAGAGCTGAATATCAGTCAAGCATATAATTTCATGTTGTCTGGAGAAAAGTAAAAAGGAGTATCTAACAGGACAGAATAAGTCACCACACTTTGGAATAATTAATTATTGTTCCCTTACTATAGGACTCTGACATTTTAAAAAATACACTATTTCCTAACTATTCTGTGTTTGTATGATTACAGGTGTTTTATTAAAGTAATAAACCCTCTCTAGTGTGAGGTTCAGAAAAGCTGTTTCTAGTGGTTCCAGCTTGATGTTGCAGACCATTTTGCCCACTGTTCCTTAAAAAGGTATATACTGCTTAGCAAATTTTTTTCTTTTTCTCTCGTTTCTTACACTCGGTAGCATTGCTAGTATACTACAATATTTTTTTCTTCTCATATTCAAAATCTTAAGCAGCTCAATAAATCTACACATTTCAAATCACATGAAATCCCTTTATCTTTTAATGCCCACTGCCATATTGTAACGTTTTGATTTTAGCTACGATGCTTAAACATAATTAAAATAATATACATGAGAATTTTTACTTGCACGTCTCTAGTAGCTGCTATTTTTAAAGAAGAAACATCACTTACAGCAAGGTTTGATAAGATCCTAAGAGATAGCTATGTTGATGTTGCCTCTTACTACAATTTTGAAATGTCATATTCATTAAAGGTTTTAGTGAACTTTAAAATGTTCACTCCCATGCATTTTTTTATCTCTCACAAGATGCATGCTCACTTCAAGTTTGTCAGTGCTGCCACCTAACCTGTCCAAAGTCACTTGCCTGCATGACAGGAGAAACACCCATCTGTCTTTTCATTTACACCTTGAAATGACAGCAGCTGGAGAAGGATAAGACAGGAGAAAAATTTGTATTGGATGGAAGAATTAGGTGGTTCTGGCCTATTAAAGTGGATGTGTGTGTAATAGGGTCTCTGACTTCCACAGCTATTCTCTGGTGCTACAGAAGATAAAAATGTCCGTGGTGGAGGCAAAATTTCTAGCAGGGCTGACCAAGCCTCTGCTAGTTTGCACCAGGCCGTGCCAAGAGGCAGGTGAGTGCTCAGCAGGTGTCAGTCACTACTGGCTGGTCAACAATTCTCACCATGCTTGGTTATTGGAATCTTTGCTTGCTCTGAGACTGAACTTTATCTCCTGCCAATGTGAATCAGTCTTGTACCAAGCACAGCCAGCCCTGACTTATATTTCTGTACTTATAATTATGGAGGAATTTGACACTAGATATATGCAATATTACAGGGAATTCTCAGAATAAATCCTATCCTTGTCTGTCACTTAAAGCCAGAGAGAGCAGAGACTTTGCATACTAAACAATACTGGACTTTGGAAGCCTGACTGAAACAATCAATCCCATTCATGCCTGTTATCACCATTCCTGTCCTAAATGCCCTAAAGAGATTTAAATTGCAACAGTGATCAGTATCCTTAGATTTAGTGAGCATCGTTTTTTCCTCCCCTCATCTTAACTGAAATCATCCTTCTGCACTGATTTGTGTACCCTGCAAATTGCTCTGTCACTGCTGGTAGGCAGCATCAAACACCAGCACAGTTACTCTCTGTTTGCACTGCTGGACCATTGCTGTTCACCTGTACTGGATTTTGGAACAGACCGCCTCAGCAGCAAGTATTTTTCCCCTTCACAGGTCCAAAATAAGGGTTGGATAGGAAATAAAATTAATTTACTGCATTATTCAGTACATGTGTATTTAAGCTTAAAATTAGTTTGACTTTCATCTGCTGAAGATTTTTTGTACTTTCCCTTTCTGATAGCGGTGTGGTTATCCTGCAAAATGTTACCTCCAGTGACAGTGAAAGCTTGCATTTAACTGATCCGGCTCACTTCCACATTTGATACCTTGGTGGTTTTATGTTCCAGGTAAACTGAGCTTGTGCAGTGGTGAAAGGGAACATTTTTTATTTTTTTTCTCCTTGGAGTTGCTTTTTTTCCCCCCTACGAGATGCACACATATCCACAAAAATTTTTTTTGACTACACTTATCTATACTTTTAGGTAATTAAATTTTGCGTGGCTACCTATTACCAGATTTTAATCTTAATTTTCTTTTGTGAATAAAGTCTTTGTACAAAGTAACATCTATACTCGCATGTTTACTTAGGCCTAGCCGTACGCGTGCCACTTGGGTGGAGTGCTTGAGAAAATAATAAAAAAACCAGTGTGGTTTGACGGAGGGCTGCGTGGCCCCGGTGCAACCAGGCGGGTGCAGCCGCTCCTGGACCGATCCGGGACCGGGTGGGTGTGCCTGGCGATGCGATGGGATACGATGCGATGCGGTGGGATGCGATGGGATGCGATGCGATGGGATCGGATGGGATGCGATGCGATGGGATGCGATGCCGCCCCTCCCCGCCCCGCCTCGCCCGGCCCGGCGGGGTCGGGGGGCGCCCCCTGCTGGCGGCGGGCGGGACCGCGCGGGGTGGGGGGCGCGGAGCGGAGCGCGCCTTGCCTTGCCCTGCCCTGCCCGGCCCCCGCAGGCAGCAGCGCTGGCTCCCCCCTCTCCCTGCCTGCCTGCCTCCCCGCCGGGGCCAGCGCACAGCCCAGGGACCCTGTGCCACGGGGGCGCCGCCTCCCCTCGCTCCCTCCTCTCCTCGCTTTCCGCCTCTTGCCCGGCCGGTGACCGCCGCCGGCTCGCCCCGCCGGGAAGCCTGGGCGCCCCCCAGCCATCGCTGCTGCTCCCCATGGGGATCCGGGAGTTCCCCAGCGGCTCGGCGCGGGGCAAAGCCGCCACCCTGTGAGTACCCCGCGGGGCCGGCCGGGCGGGGAGGGACGGGGACACCCCACACCACCCCACCTCGCCCCTGCCGGGGGTCGCTCCGGCGGAGGGCGGCGAGGAAAGTTGTCGCCGGGCGGGCTCACCTGCCGGCGGGGGTCTCGCCGCCAACTTCACCCGGGGCCGCGGGGGGCGGCGGCGCTGGGGCCGCGGCCCCGGGCTGACTCCCCGCTCCCGACCCGCAGCGGCATGCGGCGCTCCCCCGATGTCAGCCCCCGGCGGCTGTCCGACATCAGCCCGCAGCTGCGGCAGCTCAAGTACCTGGTGGTGGACGAGGCCATCAAAGAGGACTTGAAGTGGTCCCGCTCCGTGGAGGACCTCACCAGCGCGTCCGTGGGGCTCACCTCCATCGAGGAGCGCATCCTCCGCATCACCGGCTACTACGGCTACCAGCCCTGGGCCGCCAGCTACAAACGTGAGTCCCCGGCACGGGGGTGGGTGGGGGTTGCCAGGACGGGGCGAGACGGAAACGGCCGAGGGGTACGGGTTCGAGGGGCCGATCACTCTGTCGCTGGAGAAAAGTCTCCCTGTGCGAGGAAGCGCTCTCACTCTCGGCGAGGAATTCTGTGCCCGTGTTCCCTTAGTCCTTAGGCAGTTGCTGGCTCACAGGAGCTGGTGCTAAGAATGATGACAGCTAAATTCTGCTAAGAAAATAGGTCAAATATTTGTCTTAATGTTGCAGGCACACTTGGAGACGCTGATTACCGTGTTTGACAGATGTGTAAAAGCCCCAGCATGTCCATGCACACGTTTCCACAAGTAACACATTACCAGTGTGTCTTTCCATCATTTTAGGGGTCGGTCAAATTTTCATAGTGCTTGATAGGAATGATCTGTCTTTTTCTATGTCAAGTGGAACTGTTTCTTCTGTATACATACACTTGAGAAAGAAGCTTCTTATGATGCAAATACAAAGAGAGACATAGCTATATTCCTCCACATACATGATTCGCAGAGGAAGTGTTACTTTGAGTAGTTGTAATATATCAACTAGTATTTTTGTGTGTGTAATATCCTATTTCTTGCCCATCTTTCATCACCATAATGGCAGTTGTATGAATTAAGAAGTTCTAGAATAGTGTAGCAATTAACTGAAGTAATAAAATTATTTTGATTGTCTTAATGTCATTTGTAACATCACAGGGTTTTTTGTTCTAAAAAGGATTCTGCTGTAACAGAAATCATTGCTTTGCTGGAAAGACTGGCTCTGATAAAGTGATTGTTTGCATATTGTATTTTCCTAAGTATTAAGTGCAAATGTCCTGAAATATTTACTACTGGATTATCTGTTTGACAGTGTGCTTAATAATGGAAGAGAATGATGCAGAAAACGTGGCACACAGTACTAGTTCAGTTTTTCTTTGAGGAAGAGCCATTCCCGATTGCCTGAAAATAGGACTTTACTAATAAATATTCTGATACTTCTTCTGTGCAAGCCTTTTTTTTTTTTTCCTTGATTGCAATAATGACTGAAATATCAGATATTTGCTACTTTACTTACTGGGAGTACGGTATTTCTATAAGAGCAATTCAGTTGCCTGGATTGAGACTATTCTTAAGAGTAAAGCTTATTCAGGTCAGTTTTCAGGATCAGATTGTATGTGGATGCCAGGCTGGGTTGGATGTTACTGGTTCTATCTGACAGAGTGACTAATAGTCTAGCTGAAGTCACACTGAGCTGCTATGGCTGAACCTTCTGAAATAATAAAGGTCATGCTGGCTCCTCAATTACAACCTATTTGTTGAAATTTATAACTCTTTCTGAAAAAGTTAATAGCAAGCCTGAGCCTGCTATTCTGGTTAGATTTTCTCTTGTAAGTCGTTCTGAATAACAAAATTACATACTTGAGTTATAATGGTAGGGAATAAATATACAAAGTGTCTGAGTTTCATCAATGTATGTCTAAAAATAATAGGTTATGTGAAGTTTGTTGCCAATTTAAAATCTGAATTGCTAGGAACGTAGATGAACATGCAGAAGAAAAGACCCATCTCTATGGCATGGCTGAAGCAGAGCCATGTTGCTCTGCATCAGCTGAATAGCTGACTGAATACATGTAAATGGAGTGTATCATCAAAAGTGGAAAGACAACTTTGTCACAGCTGCTTTGAAACATCTTTAAATACTTGTTCAGGTTGGGCTTATACCAAGTTTTGGGATATGGACTTTTCTTGTGACTTTCCAGTTATAAGTTTTAATTGTCCTGAGTACTGTGGACAAAGGATTTTTATTAAGTTTAGATCTCAACCTGGGTCATCTTATTATGCATGCTTGTAGACATTTGAGTGCCGTTGGCACTATGATTATAATTATGGGATGCATTAGTAATGGACCTGCTTTTCAGAAAATAAATCCATAATCTAGTCTAATTTAGATTTATTTAGTCTATCTTTCTTGGTGACATTCTTTTTATTGTAACTAAATCCCCTATAGGGCCAGATCTACTTCTTTTGCACTGTGGTGTAGTCCTTTCATGCTTCACTTAGGCTGTTTATATATTTTATATCTATATTTATATATATGTATGTATGTATAAAATTGTTTGAGAGACTCAGAAAGCTTTTGCTTGTTTGTTCTCTTTTTTTAACAAAGCTCCGTTAGGGAAACTAACAGACATAATCCGAGGTAGTGTTGCCATGACCCCGAAACTTGCTTGGAGCATAGTTTTGTTGTGGTAAAAAATGACAATTTAGAACATACTAGGATGCCTCAAGGTTATATACCAACTCCAGTATTTAATATACTTTTAAATTAGTAGGAAAGAGAGGAGGAGGAAGAAATGAAAAGACATAAACTGATATGGATTGGAGAGAATAAGAAAGAACTTGTTACATTACTCTGGGGAGACCTGACCCAGCTGGGTGACTTGCCAAAATGTCAACAACTGTCATTCAGTTATCACAAACAGAAGCCTTATGTTTCCTGAAAATGCTAAAATTACCTGCTAAATTTCACATTACATCAGCTGGTGAGTTTGGGACTTTACACAGCTCAGGGAAGACCTCTGCTGTTTGACTGCACTTGCAAACCAGATTTTAGGAACTGGAATAATGTACTGTAGTTCCTGTGTGTTAGGATGCCTTCAGACAATTTAGTGAAATACTGTAATATTGCTTATCTCCTCTCAAAAAAAATTACAGAAGGCTCTGAGATGTGCAAGTAGAAAGAGTACAGACAATCTCTAAAGAGTCTCAAGAGTTTTGGCTATTTACCTTAAAGAAGTTGAAACAACAATGTGGAAAGTACTGATATATGTTACTCAGACAGCTAAAGAGGTTTTCTTCTTACTCTGTCATAAGAGAAGAACAGGTAGACAGTCAAAGAAGCTGAAAAGTCATCAATTGAAGACTGATAGAAAAAGAAATAATTTTTAAGAAAACGTGTAATTTATTGTTGAGATGAAGATTTCAAGGAATTGTAATAGATAGCAGTGACAAGGTCTAGAACTGTAATAAGTAGGGAAAAGTATTGGAGAGAATATTAAACTTCATTATGCAGAATTCATATTAACCCCTCTTAGGCTGTGAGGAGGCTTCTTTTTCATGGTTTCTTGTGCTTCCCTCCATACCATCTGCCCACCTTCAGAGAGAGGCTAGGAGTGCATCCTGATCCAATCTGGTAGTTCGTATGTTTCTGGAATTCTCACTATTGGTTTTCAGGATAAATAATTTTGAGGATAACTGCCCCCCAGTCTAAATCAAACATTCATCTTTGTTCCACGGGGAATATTTTGCAGCATCTGATTTGATTTTTCAAGTACAGTTCAGAGAGGAAGAAACACCTCTAAGATGCAGTTAGATTGTAGAATCATACTCTGACACAGCTACATCAGTAACAGGGCTCAATATTTGTGATATCCTTGTTATTAGTAAGGGGTATATTAGATGATTTTTAATATATTTTTTTCATTTAGCACATAAGCGTCAAAGAATTTAATAAAAAAACACATGAAAACATCACAAAATTTGCAGATCCCAGTGACAATCTTTTTGGTGTATAGAGATCAAGCTGTTGTTAGAGCTGTATTAACACTACAGTTCTCTTCCGTGAAGGTTAAATGAATTATCATGATTTCTGCCTCTGAAAGCCTGGGACTTCAGTTGAAGAGCAGTGGCAAGTTTGGAGGTGAACAGCCATATTTTAAGTTTCCATTTCACACCACTGTCAGTAGGAATTAGTTTTCTAAATATTTTTAGAAGTGTAGTTCCCTAGGAGCTTTTCTGCGCTTGAGAAATGCAAGTGTCACTAAACTCCTGAACTGTCTTCCTGATCGGTATGGAAGACTTGTCTGTTTTAATGATTGTAGCAATTGGCAAGTGTGCTTGTTTCCACAGGAAATGGGCACAGCTATCACCTTTGCCAGACGCTCATTTTGCTCTACATTAACTAGGACTATTTTGTGGTGATTCAATATCACAGTCTGTCATTATGTGATTAGTATTTTAAATACATTCATGTGGGTTTGAGCCAGCTATCCCTGTTTTGCAATCTTTGCCTCTTCCTACAGAATACCTGCATCTACTCCTTGTTTAAGATTTGGGTCTTTCTTTTAAAGCAGGGACTTTTGTATATTCTCAGCATGTGTTCCTAAATACAGGCTTGTTATGGACAAATCAGGATTATCTGAGTCCTGGCCTTCGACTTTTATTCACTTACATTCTTTGTGTGCTTACAGATGTTTCTCTACCTGTAGAAAGAATAATAATAGTATGTATTTTTAAGTCCTCTCAGTTCTGTTTACTAGGAATTGACTGCTGTTTGTGGTTCGTGGCTTGTGAACATAAAGATCTCTAAGACTTTGACCTTGTGAATAATCCCAGGTTGTTCCAATGTTAAGTTTTAAAGTGGCATGATGTTCAGGTGAAAAGCAAAGATTGTGTCCAGTAACTGTAGTTCCCTGGCTCTGCTCCTTCCTGCTACTTTAAATATTAGTCTTCATATTTTTAATGTTTCTTCATAGTTTTTTTCAGCAATAACAAAATAAACCATAACATTTTAATGCCCAGAATTTCAGTATAGTGCTCATCCAGTATGTAGTACATTAGGTCTTGACCCAAAGTGCTATCACCGATAGAAGTAACATATTGGAACACATTGGCTGAATAACCTGAACATTGCTCAAAAAGCATAATTGTCTGAGTATGAAAATCATAGAATCATAGCATAGAATGATTTGGGTAGGAAGGGACCTAAAACATCATCTACTTCCAAACCCCCTGCCGTGGGCAGGGGACAACTTCCACTGGACCAGCTTGTTCAAAGCCCCATCCAACCTGGCTTTGATCATTTGCAGGGATGTGGCATTCATAACTCCTCTGGGCAGACTGTTCCCAGTTATTGTCTTTGATAGTCTTTCAAGGTAGTAGCTCAGTGTTGGTTTTAGCTAATTAAACATACGAGCACCGTACCCTTATAAATATTAGAGTACCAGTTATACAGCTAAAGACTGGTGTTTCTGACTGATTCCCAGTGTTCCTCCTTGTGATCTGCTTTTCATGTGCCGCTGAATGCTGAAATTTCACAGTTGCTAAAAGCAAATCCAGTGGGGATATGAATCAGAAGAAATTTGTGCAAATACCATTTTCACATATTTGCATCTGAGGGAGAATTTAACTTACTTTTTGAGGTGATATACTCCAGAAGTTCAAAGACAGTTGTTGTTTTCTCTCGGGAAAGCCATTTTCAGGCCAGCTGTAAGCAATTAATTTAAACTGATTGCTTGTTTTCTTGCTTTCTAATACATAAATACTGAATGTAATACATCTATAATGCAAGGCTTGGTGGTATCATACATGTTGTTGTTTCTGAGGTCAAATTATTATGTGAGAATCTTCCTTTTCAGGTGAAAACATGGAGCAAGCTCTAGATATCTTGCTTGACAAAAGACACTTGGATAGCTGCTCCAGGGTCAGTCTATAGGTCAACACCTCCCTGAAGCTTAGAAGATGACTAAAAATATGTGCTTTAACTCTCTTTGGGTTTTTTGTTGTTTTTGTTTGTTTGTTTTTTGTTTTGTTTGTTTGTTTGTTTTAAAGCTAGACTTATGGTGTCTGATGCCTGATTAATTTTTTAATCAATGCTCTTCAGCTCTTCATTGACAATACTAACATAACTGATTATTATGCTAGCAAGAAAACCTAAGAAAACACAGTAACTCCTGCAAGGGAAAGAAAGCAATGGTGACAAATTACATTGTGGATTTAAAAGTACCATAGCATTGTTGCTTCAAATGTCTGCTGCAAGCTAAATCTACGTGTGCTGATCTGTGAACCAGGGATATTACTGATTTATGTCCACCTGACAGCTCACACAAAAACTTCCAACGCCATTTCCTCATATATTTAGTAGTCAGTGTAACTGAGAAGAACTGTCCCAAGAAACAGCCTCTTTATATATTTCAGAGACCTGATCAGGAGTCTGCAGCAGATGTCCTGGAATATTTCAGGATGTTTCCCTTCTGAAAGGGATTCCATTGGCTCCCATGGGTGTTAATTCTTTGGGTGGTCTTGCAAATGAGAATGAGCACAATCCAGCCACAGGAGTGCACATGCTGAATACTGAGCAGCTGCAAAGATACCACATGAAAATTTTAAAAAAAAGGGAGGTTGAAATATAGGCAGCCTTTCAGGAGCGTCTTTTTCAACACAATTCAAATAGAGAAGAAACTTGAGGATTCTTTGGCTTTTGAAAAGTGATAAGAATTTTTTGGCCAATGCCAAGTAGAAAACTGGTTCCTGTTACAGTATAGAACTTAATTAATCACAAACTTTTAAATTTCTTGCTGGTAGGCCAAGCAAATTGTAGTTTAAACTGCTCTGCTAAACATTTTTGATTGTTTAGTAAATATTTAGTAAATGGCAAATGTTTAGTGAACATTTAGTAACTTGTTTACTAAACAACTTTAATTGTGTAGTGTTAAGTAGCCACCACTTTTATCTAGGCAGATGGATAAATATTTCATATTTTGTATCTGGTTTTCATAGTGAAGAAACTAAAAATTAGCACCTACAAAATAGCCCACCTTTTTTTGCTTGTTTGCTGTTTTAACAAATTAATCAGTTGCTTTCAACTTTTTTTTCAGTGCAGCTTTAACTACACGCCATGTTCAGTATGCCTTTTATGCAAAACAGTCCATGGGACAGCAATTAGGGGTCTGTTGGCTTCCAGTGAGCAATTTATACCCTTAACCAATATTTTCATTGAATGTTGCTTTATTAGAATATACCACTGAATCCTCCATCGTGAGCTAGTTGTACATCTAGTGTTCACTAATCAACGTGTTGAATCCATAATAATGGGTTGTCGCTAAAATCATGTACTACTCTGAATTGATATGGAATAATGAGAGAGCAAGCTAATTTGGGAAAAAATAATTTGAAAACTATCAAGAATTATGAACAAATGCTCATTTTTTGGAACTGTCTGTATTGGAGATCCTTCATCAGGGTAAATTTCTGTAATAGTTCTGGAGTGTGCTGTATATTTGCAACTTTAATTAATGATTCCTGTAGTAAAAGGAATTAATTACACGAGATATCGGCATTGGGATCAGACTACAAAGTGTATTTTGGTTTACTGTAACGTCAGATACTGGAATGTTACTGAAACACAAAGCCTCAAAAGGACAAAAACTTTTGGTCCAAGATTGTTGTCCCTCTTAAAATCGCTTAGTGTGTCATTAGCAACACATGTCAACCAAATAGCTAATTTTACTAGATTCTGGCTTGTGTCAGGGCCATCTTCATGGTGAGGTTTTGTGTCCTAATCTTTATTCAGTGTAATGAGGTGTTTGTGTTTCATATTCCTCATGTACATTGCTGATAATTGCTACCATTTACTTGAGATCAAATAAGCCTCAAGAGAAAAAGAGGAATGGCAGTCTAGTGTAGTGAAAGGTGTCCTCTGCCAATGGCAGAGAGTTGGAACTGGATGACCTTTAAGGTCCCTTCCAACCCACACAGTTCTATGATTCTTTAGAAAAGTTACATAAAGGCCATTTTAGCCCTTTGGCAAGTGCCTTTCTCTGCAACACGAGGGTTCTGTCCCTCTTTATGTTTTGGAAGCTGAAGCCATAGACTTTCTGCTGTTGCAAGTGAACGATGGCTACTCTGAGAACTGAAACTGAGATTACTCTGAGTAATAAAATGCACATTTATATTTGTAGAAAGAAACTTATCTGCAGATCATTATTCCTACCTAGGGAATAGCTAGCCCTCATGTGATACATCATCTTGTAGAAACCACTTCCCTGAGCATTTTTGATTCTCTGATTATCTTCACTAGGCACATGTTCTTTCATTCCTCAGCACATTCTTGGAAGAAAAAAGATGCTGTGATTGCGTGGAATGCCACAGAGAAGTATTTGCTTTATGAACACTCCATGAAATATTCCTTAGATTGGAGGGATGCAGGAGCAGTATTCCCTGAGTTAATTTTCTTTAAACTTTGAGAAGCTTGTTCTGCGCTCAGTCAGCTTGCCTTAGAAAAAAAGTGCCTCTAAATGGCTTCAGACACCTCTATTTTTCTCTGAAAAAGGGGACCTCATTAGTTCTCTGGAACTTGAAGTTCATATTTTTTACAAAATATGCCTTATTTTGTTTCCTGTCATTTTGTTCCTCTGAGTGTATCTGGCCAACATAAGAATTGGGCTGTTTTCTGAGAAAAGCTATTCCACTAGTGTACGAATTTAGGTGGCCTCACATTTAGAAAAACAATGATGACATCATGTAGCCAACAGGGTATATTAACTCAGCAAACCAGTCATGTGAGGCAAGAAAATTTGAATATTTGAGCTTCTCCAGGACAAGGGAATGTAACTGGCTGCTAGTGAAATATTAGGGCCTTAACCTTGTAATTAAATGTTCTTTTTGCTTTGCTGTAACTGGCTTCTGTAGAATAACTGGTGAAAAGGGGTCTTGTATGTCTAAAGGAAGTAACTAGGTTTTCAGTTTTGAACACTGGTGCAAAGTCCTACCAATCCTATTGCAATGTCTATAATGTAGAACTGATCCAATAGTGACAATCCATTGGGTTTTCTTTTTTCCTTTACTTTTACATCAGAAATGACACAGATTTGATGCTTTCCCTCACTGTCTCCTCATTAGCTAAGCTACCAAAGTAGCATGGAAGTTGAGCTGTCCAGTTGAGTAGGCCAAGTCATTCCACTTCTGAGCTTGCTGACAGTTGTGCTGTTTGTAGCCCCGTGGCAGCGTGGGGGCTCTACCTCATCCAGGGGCTTGGGCTTTGGCTTTGGCTTTGCCAGATCCATGCAGTTGTGTGAACAGAGCACAGGCTTGTGCTTGAGTGGGAAGTGAAGCAAGGACCTGCTCCTTCAGAGTTGACATGCTTGGGGTGAGGATGGTGATGGTGTATTCTTGGTGATGCCCTGAAAGCCTGGAGTTGGCTTTCCTTTTTCAAACAATGACTTTTATACAGATAATGTGGTTTATTGGATGTTCAGAAGGGATTATCTGCTTGCAAATTTTTGCCCTAGCTGAAGTACTCAGTGCCAGGATTAACATAAACAGTACAATTTTTGCACCATGAAACAGGAAATACAACTTCATGGCTTTGTGATTTTGTTGTCTCTCCTGCTCACTTTATGCAATGTGTTTTGAAAACTTTGAGACTGATTTAATTAAATATGCAGCTGTTTATTTTGGACAAGCTAACATGGTAATAGTCTTATGGTAATCATGTTTAATTTTTCAGCTTTGACACTAGCTACCACTTATGGTTTAGGTTAGCACTTTCCATGGAACACAAATTAATCACAGAAAACATATTGTTCCTTTTACTTTTGATGAAATGATTTTTTTGCTGTGTAGCATGTAGTGTTCCACTGACCTGGTAATTCCTCAGTTGTGGGTAGTTTTTCCCTTCAGAAACAAGATGTTTATAATGTAAAGAAATATGTTTAGGTTTGACTTTCAGAGGCTAGTTAAAGAAAAGAATGAAAAAAAGTGGAAAAAGACAGTCAAGGAACAAAACCCTTAGAGTCAGCAGAACCATGGAAAATGAATGTAATCGAAGACCTCTTAAATGATTGAATTCCCAGAGCTGTTGGCTTGTAAGACTTAAGGATGATCCTCTTGGAGGGTGCAGTGGAATTGGATCTCTGGTTCGTTTCATAAAATTGCTTCACAGTTTTTGGGAAGTATTTCATACACAACTTATTTTATAAACAACTTCTGTATTTGCTTTTCTTGTTTCAAAGACAGAAAGAAAACTTTAATTCAAACTTTGCGCCTTAGTAATGTGTAGTTCAATATCCGTAGGAAATTCTTGGTGTTTTGCAGATAGTTATTTGAAGAGGCTGTATATGTCTTCTGACTTCATACAGGGTGAGAAGTAGTTTTGTGTTTTATAATATTTCTCCAAATGGAAACAAAAATGGGAGTAAATTACAGAAGCATGGATGAGTAATTTTTGTAGAGAAATGCATGAACAAGAAACAGGTCTTGAATCTTGTACTGGGAACAATATTTTGTGCCTCCTGATGCTGGTACCTACATAGTAGAAGTTGGATCTCACTGGAAATCATTCTGGCAAAAAATATTAGGCATTCTGTATTTATTTCTACAAAGCAAAAAGATTTTTCCATGGCAGCTTTATAGGAATCTTTGCTATTAATATTACTTTAAAATGACACTCGTATATCAGACAGTTTCTATTTCTGCACGTCAAATTCTTTTACATCCTACAATAACACTTCTCTAAAAGCACAATATCTCTTGTCTTTATAATAAAAATACATTGGAAGTGGGACTGATACCAGAATCTTTAGCGTATAAGCCTAGACTCTCTTATGACTCCCTAGGTACTTTTTGTTTCTTGATGAGCTTCCTGAACAAAGGAAACTGGGAAATTCACATCCAGTACAGCACTTTTGGATCAAAGTAATGTATTATTCAGGTCTGCACTCACAGTAATAAGAGAGAATTAGAAAAGCGGTTGGGAAGAATCCCTGACTCCAACCAAGCCCATGGCACTTTTCTCAGTAACTTCAGTCAAGCCAGGTTTTACCCACCACGCTTAAGTCTTTGAGTTTGCCTTTTAAGCAGGCTTCCTGCTTTGTATGCTGAACATTTGTTCCTAAGGCAACTGCATCCAATTACACCTACCTATATGTGGTCTTTATTATATGTTTCTGAGCACTATTGAAGAGCTCTATTTAAATTATAGAATAATTATTTCTTTTAATAGATGTGCAGTTTTAAATGTCTTTAATCTTAAACTTGGTGCTTAGTACTTAATAGCTTGTCCCAACCTGGGTAGAAAGCATCTACAGAAATTGAGAAGAGGCCACTCTTTCTTTTCATTGCCTAGAAAATTGACTACCAGAGCCCAAGTGCTGAAAGGAGAATGAATAATACAATAAGTTACAGTTTTAGGTTAGGAGTTAAGGACTGAGACCTTTAACAGGACATGCTATAGAAGCGCTGGTATAGAAGGAGAAAGTCCTCAAACATATCTGTTACCAGTAGAAATTTTTGTATTTCCTTAAGCTCAAACTCCCTTGTTTTTACTATATATATAAATATATATTTATTATGTTATTATATATATTATCTGCCTATAGTACAGTGGGGGACACTGAATGAGTCTCAGCCAGAAGCCTTCTAAAACAGTAAAGAAAGGCATTCTTATACAATTAATCATTTATATAAGCTATAGTTGGAAGCCAGTTAGGCTTTGGCATCCCTGACTCAGTCAGCTGAGGAATAAGAACATATGAAACCAGACCTCTTTGCAAATGTAGGCAAAGGGCACTGTGCAGAGGGATGGAATGACAGTGTTCTTGGAGAAGTTTGAAATGCTAAAGATAAGAAAATGCTGTAGATTTAGCTTAGGTTTTTGATTTTGTTCTTATTATTAAACTATCCCACCACAAAGCCATATGAATGACAGACAAGATGTGGCTTGGAGAAATTCCTAGGTGAAGTTTAAAACCTGTCTAATGAAGCTGGTGGATTTGGTTAGTGCATTAACCTCTTATCTCCTTATTTTCAAAGGCCAAAATTGTTCAGTCTTCATGTTGGTAAAACTCATGTTGGTAAAATACTGAGAGGAATTTTGCCTAACTAAAACCAACAATGGTGTAAAGAAATACTGCAGTCTTGAAGGGAAATGTGGATTCTTGTCTGACTGTGTAACAGGTTTGTGAAACCTGTGCAGTTAGGCAAGTTTGGACACTTGTAAACCTCCAGAGAGGCCCAGAGCATGGCAGCCAAAGTACTTTTACAAACACAACTTGCTATAACAAAGCTAGAGTCTTTTCATATTTGAACATGTTCTGCAATTTCAAATGGAAATGGGTCTGGTCCCAGCCTCCCCCTGAGAGCATTCCTGTTGCAGCTATCTGTTGATGTAAACATGGATGGTAAATTCCCTTCCAGCTAAGAGCGTTCCTCCTGTGAATATCTAGTGAATTCCTTTGTTTCCTTCACTTGGTTTCCATGCAGAAGGCAATTAGACAGTTTTTGATCCTCTGATTATTCATAAGAAAATGATCCTCTTTATTTATGCTAGGTGAGGACAGCATGGGAGCAATGAAGCTGCCTTTCTGTCTGGAGCTGTTCAAAACAGGAAGAGCAAAACAATCTCAAATGTTGCAATAATTAGGATCTTGAAACACTTTTTTGGAGGGAGGTTTGTAGAACCTAGTCAAAGTTGCATGAATTGTACCAGAGAAATAAGGTACAGGTACAGGTGTAATATTAGTTACTACCTTGAATATTAACCGCTCTAGCTGAATTACTTGCATTGTAGAATAATTGGAAGGTACAAAAGTATCAACACATCACAGAAAGGCTTCTTTCACTTGAGATGTATTGCTCTCCGTTAGAGGAGGGTTGAAACAGTGGCACTGTAATCTGCTTTGTGTAACAGCAGCCGATTGTACTGGAAGTGATTATATAAATCTCAGCTCAGTGTTGAAGCTGGAGAATTTCTCTGACAATAACCAACCTTGCAAGTCTGATCTTTCTTGCTTTTTTTGTTGCCATTGATTTATTTCTAATAGGCTGGATTACTGTGACATCTCATAACAATGATTTCATTAAATTTAATTTTTTTTAGTGTTAAAATTGGAGAAATTCTCAACAATTACATACTTAAAATAATATATCTCAAATAATTTTGCATTTATAAGCTTTTGGGACTAATCAATGAGTTAAGTTTAAATCTTATAGTAGTTCCTAGAAGGTAATGTTTCAGGCATGTCAGAGTTGAAGAAGCATTTGGACAAAGCCCTTAATAATATGCATTAACTTTTGGTCAGCCCTGAAGTTGTCAGTTGGTCTAGATGACCATGGTACATCCTATCTAGCTGAGACTGCTCTATTTTGTTCTACTCTTCATCTCTCTCATAATTTTTTTATGTTGATGTTACACGACTAAAATATTAAGGACCTTATCCAGTAACCAAAATAATAGATGAAAATACCCATGGGCATAATTACAGCATCATGCATATGCTTTGTATTTGAAAGATAGAGGTCTTCAGTGTTTTTTATTCAGTTAAATAACGGGAGACCTATATTTCCCTGGAGCTACTAAGTTCCAAGGAAATGTCTTTGCAACTATTTGATATACAAGTTTCAAGCCTGCAAAATTATATATGAGCAACTCAAGCTGTGCAGTAGTGGTGTGACTAAAATTATTTGTTTGTATATGTTAGCTTTGAGGATGTCAATTATTTGTATTGCCCCAAATAGCTGGTTTCAGCTGACAGTGAATGTAAAATTTTTTTGAAAATACTAAGTTAATATTTTTCACATCATAAAATATCATTTTTGTTTGTCTGTGCTAATTATAGCTGTCTAGAAGATTGCATCATTGCTCTCATATATAAATTGTAAGTCAATTTTTGTGTGAATAAACCAAGTAATTCTTTTGATGCAAACATAAGTAATTCCAGCCAGTATTGAAATACTTCAGTTCTCTTAATCATGTTGTCCTTTTCAACATAATCACTGGTCTGTGCTTTAATTTTTTTCAACAGTCTGGTCTTGTCATTTTTCTGAAATGTAATATAGTCCAGAGTAATTCACATGTGCTGAGCAGTTAAGCTTGACACAGAGGTCTGTCTATAAGGAAAAATTCTTGTGACAGGATTTCTTTACGGTTTATTTAATGCAAATTAAACTCTCTATAAATTAGTGTTTTGATGACTGTTTGACTGGTTTCAAAAAAATATATTTCCCCTGGTAATGATTCTGAATGAGCAATTAAACATTGTAGCAACATGTTGTAAAATTAAGACTTTGATACCTTGTTTGCAAGAAACACCATTTCCTTAAGCACTAAATCCTCTTCAAACCAGATACATCATTCATTTTATTTAAGTCGGTTCTCTGTTGACTTCAGTGGAATAAAGTACTACTTAAGCAACACAAGCTTGTAGAATCCAGCTTAAAATAAATAGCTTGACAAAGACAAATAAAGGCAATTATCAGTTGTAGAGTTTGGGGAAAGCAGCATTCAGTTTCCAAATATCTATCTGAACAGATATTCAGATGTCCTGGATCCCAAATATAGCACGTGACAAGAAACTGTAGCTATCTTTTTCTGGTGGTTTTGTTTTGTTTGGTTGCGTTGGTTTTGATTTTGTTTGTTTTGGAATTTCGTTTGTTTATTTGTGTGTTCAAATTTAACTCTGGGTCAGGTTTTTGGAAACAGAAAAAATGTTGTCATACACAAGTCTTACAGACTTGTAGACTGTAGGAGATTTATAGTCACCTATATAGAACATAAATCTTCATGTTCTATATAAACATCATTCAAGGGACAGTAATTTTTAAGTAGCTACAACTAACTACACTTTATTTGCAAGTGATTATCTCTGTTCTGAACAAGGAGAGTGGGGGTAGAGGGGAAGAAATTCATCTTACCTACTGGGAGGTGAATCACGTGTGATGCTGTGCTGTTGCTTTCTGTTCTCCAGCCACTGCCGATACTGCTCAGGTGCTAGATTTGTTCACTTTTAATGGGAAGTGAAGAGCAAGGGAGGGTTCTGTGATGAAAATGGTGCAATAGTTTGGACAAAGACTCTCATGAACGTCAGGACAAAATGGATTATACAATTTTTTCTTTTTCCTTCCTGAAAGACAAGTCACTTCATTGATGTGATGTACAGTTCCAAGTTCTCTGGTTATGTTAGCCAATTGTCATATACAACAAGGTAAATATGAGTCAGTCTTCGTAACTGAATTGAAATGTAATGTGGCTTGGGTAGCCATCTAGTGACTATAGCCTACCTGGTGTAGGCTTTTGCAAAGAGAGGGAATTGGCAAAGGCAAGAAAAGGAAGGTTAACAGTTTTTATTCTTGGATCAAACACACCAGTTTATCTGTGTTTTGGATAATAAGTTCCAGGCAACAACAGCCTGGTAAACTAGAAATAGTTGAGTTTCAGTTACCTACACTGGTTTTGAAGTTCTGAATGGCTAGACAGAAGACTGAGATCCCCTCCAGGGCTTTGGTAAGTCTAAGTTCATTTAACTCCAGTGAGAGTTAAATCCTCAAGATCTGTGGCTTACATTCATCCTACTGTCTTGGTCTTCATTTTCTTGGTAGTGGAGTTTCTGTAAGGTGTAGCCTGGGACCTTGTGTGCATGCCAGGACTGTGTGTCCTGGTTTGGCACTGTGTCTGATCCCTATCTTGTAGGTCATTCTCTCACCGAGGGCCCTTAACTTCTTCCTTTTGGCTGTCTCTACCCCATTTACTGCTCCATCTGTCTCTCTCTCTCAACTACTGATGAATTTTTTTCCTCATCTACTTAGGTTTCTCATTTGTCACGGTTAGGTCTCTTTCTTTCTTTCTTCTGACAGCCAGCTGCACTACTAGCTGAAGTATTAGTCATGGATAGGTAAAGATCAGACCTAAAAGAAAAAGAGATTCAAAAACACTAACTACATCCTGGGCACTGATGTGCTAAAAAGAAGAACTGCTAATGTGTTCTGCGTTTTCTACAGGAAACCCAAAGAGATAAGGTGGCCAGTGCTGGAAAGGCGGCTCTCACAGGAGTTGGGGAAAAATGGCAAAGGAGGAGGCTGGGAACTCATGAGTTATACTGGTTAGCTTTAACATTTGAAATGAGTGAATACAGGTTTCTAAATTGAAAGGGGGTTTCCAGTTGCTTTATGATAGGATATGTACAACTCCTAGGCACTGGTATGAATATTATGAATATAAAGTAGTATTTGTCCTGCAAAGGAATATATTTCCCAATCTGTCTGTGTGTAGCCAGTCATGTCTAAAAATGAAATGTTAGTACATTGTATTGAAGTCCTCTGCCCCCTTTAAACCAGACTTTTCTGACGAGCCAGACAAACTGTCTAACCTTCCTTCAGAGCTCCTGCAGGTGAAATGAGAAATGCGAGTTCACAAAGCAAATGTCACATAACTCACCTGAGTTCTGGTTTTGATAGTTACGATGTGCTGGGCTCTCCATATGCATATATGACAGGGCAATTAACAAAAAAGATTTTGGCAGTAACAGAGCAACAGGGATAAAATATGGAAATCTAAGGGAAACACTCTGAATTAATTCAGTAAATAAAAAATTGCAAAGCAAAATAAAGCACAAAGTAAAAGAGATTTTTATGGAAGTGTAAGAATACGTGGGTGAGGGTGCCATATGGAGCATTGGGTTGCGGGCAGACAAATTTGCATCTGATGTGAGCTCTGTGAAAACTTGCAAAGAAATAAATAGTATAAGAAGGACATTGAAGAATAGCAAAGGCATAGGAGAAGCCATGAAAGTTTCAAACAGGTCTGAAGAACTAGAACTAGGAAGAAAACTAGTCTTCTGATGAAAATCTAAGTGTCAGGGTTTATGGTATATTTATACATTTCTTATACTCTTATTTAAATAGATTACGAGCTCAAACATTAACACATAAACTGATTGTGCCCCCAGTAAATTTTGTTAAGAGGTGAGTGCTGGCAGGGCTATGTTGCAATTGTACTCTTTGTTTTGTATGTAGGCAGGGAGGAAAAAGCAACTTTATCTGAAATAACCAAACACAAAAAACCCCCAGATAGTTTAGTATGAGTCAGAAATTACCTTAGCATATAGCCATATAAATACTAAAGAATAATGTTAAGGACATTCTTTCTAATTAAACATTTCGTTCTCTCTATACTATATCTTAAGCATCTATAGTAAACAAAAATAGTGGTCAGATCTCCGTTATGCTTTTTGCTTACCTAGTGTTGTTAAGAGGATTTCCCTGACTTGAACGTTAATTAGTCAGCAAACTCAGCTGTTCCTGATAAGGGACAGAGAAGAGACCTCCTCTTCCATGGAAAGTAGATTTTGAGAGCAGGGAAATGAGATACAATGGGGTGATCTGAACAAGCAGCAGGGTCTGCCTGTTGTATTCTACATTGTTTAGACTTGTAGTGTATCAGTCCAGGATCACAGGAACAAAGGCAATGGAGTAACGTATTGATGTTGTCTGTGTTTCAGAAGTGATTTGTACTGGGAAGTTTTCTGAGAAGTACCCTTCCTTTCCACATAAAGTGTTCTTTGTAAATTAACTCTGGAATCCACAGTTCTCTTGCCTTCCTTTGCTTAGTGGCTGAGTCTGTCCATGTGTGATATTCCACATATCCAAATCAAGATTGTAATCCTGATGTTACATTGCCTCTGCACTTTTTAATTGATTTAAATATAAATATGATTCACACACATGCAAACCAAATGCACGTGTGGGCAGTGTTAGCAGCCAGTGCTGTTGGGCTTTCGGTGTTACCTTGGTGAAATATGTGTCACTGAACAGAAACAGTTAAGTTTTCTCAGAACAAGTACCCCAAGAGAACTAATTCTAATAATTTAATTTGTTCACTTGTGTAAAACCCATTAGTTTTCCACTGAATTTATTGTCTTTATCTCAGCTATAGATTTGTTCATCTAAGGCCATTTGCAAAAGAGTTAATTTAGCCTTTTCTACAGTTGCAGCAGTGAATATTGTAGTTTGACAACCAATTATTTCACCCTGCATACAGCACTCCTTGAGTGGTGTTCATAGAGAAAGGGAAAAATTAGTAAGGGAGTTTGATGGAAAATTCTATGTACTATGCTTTTTACCTGGGCAGAAGAAAAAAGGCAAACCTGTCTAGGGAAAAATAGAGGGAAAGCATTAGAAAAGAAATTTGAGCTATTTTCCTATGACTAAGCCTGAGTCTGCTTTAGCTGTTTTTCTAAGAGTCCGTAAGTACACACAGTCTTTTAAAATCACTGGCTTGTGTACTCAGTAGAATGCAGAGGTAGATTTTTTTTTTTTTAAATGTAGAAATTGGAATATGTAATTGCAAAATTATTCCAAAATACTGGAGAAATTTTTATGTTGTTCATGATGCATAATGTTGAGCAGGTGATGGATGAAAGTATAATATGAAGTAATGTGACAATACAGTTATAATGAGAAAGTCTGTATTTTAAATGACTATTTATTCAGTAGGATTTAGGATCCACAGACAGGATATGATAACTGAAAGACACCACTATTAAATCGCCAAGCCCCAGATCAGATGTGCTTGTTCTGGGCTGGTACACTCCTGGTAATTTAGAATTTCTAACACTATGACATAGCCCATTACCCTTACAGCACTTTTTTCCAGTGAATCCTGTTACTTGAGGACAAGAATATAGGTATTGCCATGATTGCTCTGAATTATGTTCCATCTAATTGTTATTTAGCTTTCAAGAGAAAGAAAGGTCAGGCAGGTCTAAGAAGGTGTTGTGAGAGAACCTCTCCAGAAAGTTATTGTGGGTTTTTTGTTGATTCTTTTTTGTGTTTTCTTTTTTTTGTGCCTCTTTTCCCTTTTTTTTTCCTTTTCTTTTTTTTTTTTATTTTTCCTGATCTCTAAGAGTTAGCTGGTAAAAATAGGAGTTCACATATTTAAATTCAGGTTTTGAAAGTTTTGGCAGCTGGTGTTTTATAGGTTCAGTTAGCATCTTAAAATAATCCAACAGCTTGCCTATGTGTATTTAAACTTTTCCCCCAAAGACAGAATATACTGTGCCAGTTATGATAAGTGATACAGAATAGTAACCTTAATAATCTTTGGCCATGCAAATAACAGTGGACTTTACTGGTAAGTATTCTCAAGTAACTGAGAAGGTAGAACAGGACTGGATGATAACAGCAAGCTGATCATGAAATTATGTTCTGCTAAGCAGTAAAAAAAAGCCTAGCTACCAAAGTAACAGTGAATAAATATCAGAACATGATGTCATCCCCCCTTATGCCATGTATCTTAGGAAAAAACTTGTCTGAAATAGGAACACAAGTACGTGAGCCAGGTAAAAGAGTATAACCTAAAATACTACTCTATCTTGAAAGTATAAAAAGTAACTATACTGATGCCTAGACATTCCCATATGGCTTTCATGAAGGACAGGAAGGTGAAAAGGATGATTTTTAATTTTCAGAAGTATCAACTGAAGATAGACTTATTTTATTTTGGTCTGTGCCTCAAATTAAATGATCTGTATTTTTTTTCTGAATCCAGGAGACCTCTACAAAAATATATAGTTCAGTTGTGTGGGCATTTGTCCCCATTAAGTAAAAAGCAAGCTGGTCCCTTAAACTGTTGAAAAGTGCAAAAGATCTTTGAATGTAAAATATGAGTAAAAATTTACTTACTTTGTTTCACAATATCAATCTTATACAAGTTTGACTTTGTCTTTATTTCAGTTATGTTTTCAAATGTATTTAGAGCATGTTATACCTAAACTCTTTCTCCCATGCTAATTTTTTTTTCACATTCTGGAACCATCTCTACAAATTTTCTCTTGCATGCTGTCTATAAAAACCTGTAACCTGATAACAGGAACTAATTTTGAGTATTGCTCCCAGCTGATCCAGACGTTAGGTGTACTTTGTGGGTTTTGCCCCTGTGTTTCCTCCCCAGGTCTGTTCCATCTGTCTTGTTATACCCTCCTTTTATCTTGTTTATTTTGTACTACTGGGGGAAAAGTGCTCTGAACAATAATTCTTTTACTGATACTGATGATCCCAGTTTATCTGGATTCTGAATGTTACCACAATGTAAATAATAATAAGTTATGCCCACTGATTGTGCTGCCAAGGGTCAGTGTGTTTCTTGTCTGACATGGGGAGGCTGCATACCTGCAAACCAGTCAAAGGACATATGTTGTGACATTGCTGGGAAGAAGGGACTGTGTGTGGTTTATTATTTAATGGCAACCAGCTCATGGCTGCAAACAAAGCATTTGGGTTCTCCTGGTTTTGCTGGAAAAAAGACATCTGTATTAGTTGCATAAATGTTTTTCTTTTCTTTAACAGAAAAAGGTAATGAGAGAACTTTCCTGTTTATAACATCTATAAATATGAGACGGGGTGTTTGGATTTGCTGTAGAAGTTTGTTAGAAAATGACGAGCAGAAGAATGCTATTCTCTTTTCACATGTGTCCTGTGGGGTAGTTTTGGACCTTTACATGCCAGTTTGGGTGACCTGTGATGATCATGTTGTGTTGTGAGTGATCTCAAACTAGGGTGCAGCCTGGATCTTTCAGTTGCATGCTGCTCTACAGTTTGTCTCTTTTATGGATTTCTTTTTTAATTTTGCTCCACTGACTCCAAGGTGACTAGTGCATTCAGAGAGATTACATCATGTTAATTACCAAGAAGTATTTGACAAGTCGTGTTCTTTCCCAGGGTGAAAGTGTGAAATGCAGGAACATAAATCAAGAGCTTCAAGCCTTGTGCAGAACAGACTGAGATAGGAAGTGACTAGAGATGGGTTAGACAAGAGTCTTATTTTGTTTTAAGCAAAATAAAACCACCTCTGTGTTCTCCATGAATGTAAGTTCAAAAGGAAGGGAACTACATTCAGCATTGTTCTTGGCAATGATTTTGTGTAGCACCTGGTGAGTTGACCTGTGAACAGGTATGTGTGGGAAACAGTGGCAACTCAGTGAGGGAAGTAAACAGCTTGAGTGATGGCCTCTTCCCTCTCTGGTTACTGCTGCTGCCATCTCCCTCCTGTATGGCTTTTCCCATTATTTAATTCTGTTATGGATTGAACGGGAAAGGGAGTACACTGCACCAGGAATGAACTTCTGGGAGACTTTCTATTCTTGGTGTTGATGCTTCTGCAGTATGATGGCATCTGCAAGGAAGGTGTCTCTCTTGTTCTCTGTAAGGCTTAACTATCCTCTGTATGATACAGTTGAAACAGACATTTTTCACTGCATGTTCCAGGGTTTTGATCTTTTCTGGGGAGGGATATCCCTGCTGAAGCAATTTATAAAGTGATGAAATGGTGCTTCAGAAGCACTTTGACGTAACAGCTGAGGGTTGGGAGATTCTGGTGGTCTGAACAAAGTGAACAGACTTCTTTGATTGGCAGCACTGCATTGCCTTTTTCTCCTTTTACAATGGTGAGATTTGCACAAGCCTGACGCAGTCCTGGCATTTTCCATGTTTTTTTATGGGACTGTGTATTATGCATCTCACTTGCACCTTTGGAAGTTTGTTGAATTGCCGCACTTTCTTAATTGAAATTGCATCATTCCTCAACTCCAGAACAGTGGGTTTTTACCTGAGTCTCAGGATTGTTAGTGATGGACATGCTAAAATGCAGAAAGTTTTCTTTTCTTTATATAGATAGATAAATATATAACTTTCATTATTGTAAGGGCTATGAAAAAGTCTCATAAGTAAAGTCTAATTATGAAAATTTAGGGGACTTTATGCCTAAGTAAATACATTATAATATATTCAGACAATTCCAAGTGAGTTCAAACATGAAAGAAGTGGCAGTCCCTGGTTGTTTAACCAGGACTGCATTTTTTGAATGGCTGAGCCCACTTTTGGTATTTGTAATCTCTTCTGGAGGAGTGTAAAGAATTTTCTCTCGACTGAATAAATCAAATGAGTAAGCTTAGAAGCTGAAGATCAGATTACAGAAAGAAGTTTCTGGTCTGTGAATGAAGATGCAGTATGTGTGGCGGTTTTTAAAGGATCTACTAGCTCTCTAGACTATTGAATGAGACAGTGACTGGACCAGACCATTATTGTAGTTCAATTTATTACAAGACATTAATTTCTGTGAACTTCTCTAAAATTCAAGATATGTTATGAGAAAGTAGCTTTTTGCCTCAAAGTATCCACTCAAGGCAGTTTAATTAAAAGTAACAACAAAATTTTATGCTAGTCTTGCAATGCTTGTATCAAGTTGTTGTTTCCATCAGGGTGATAAAACCATAACCATCACCACTAACATTAAGCAGCAACTCTATTACTAATTAAGAATCTGAGTATATTACATCACTGTTTAAATGACTGTATATCCTTATACACTATGATTTCTTGATTTTTTGGTTGGGTTTTCTTTAAAAGTAATTTAAGAAAAAACACATATGATCAGAACTGTAACACAGCTTTCATCTGAGAAAATGCTAGATTAAAATAATAAACATAATAAGAATGGGGCAATGTTAGAAGCCTATAAAGAAGATATCTGATCCTTTTTATAGAGGAAGAATTATTCATTAGATAATCAATGAAATGAACGGGCAGGAATTTTCAAGCAGCCATGAAAAAATTGGGTTTTTTTTAGTTTGTTTCTTTTCTGCACCTTTATCATAAGATTATGGACCTCACTGACCCATATGGACATATGGAAACCATAAAGAAAAAGGACATGTTGGAGGAGCAAGACATTTGCAGAGAATGACTGTGTTGCTGGTGTCAGTCTAGGAGCAGTCTCTAATCTCTTGATCCCGTGTATGTCTACTGCCCAAACCAGACATGAGAAGAGTGGGCACACTGTGCTTGCTCACACTATTTCTTACAATTTTCAACCAGCACATTTTGTTGTGCACTGATCATGCTGGTTTTCTCCATGGGGACAGATGCCAGCAGTGCCTTAGCCAACATGTCGCCTTACTATTCCTCTTTGTGCTGTATTAACAAAAAAGGAAATGAAGCAGCTTGATGATTAATTAAAATATGTGAAAAGATGCAGCAGGGGAAGGCGGGGAAGAGATGGATGGATATTTGGACAGAGCACCCTGGAGGCATCAGAGAAATTGGGTGAACATTGCACTGTAATGCTTTGCACATGAATGTCACTAAAACATAGTATTATAGAATTATAGAATCATTTAGGTTGGAAAAGACCTCTCAGATCATTGTGTCAAACCGTTGACCCAGCACTGCCAAATCCACCACTAAACCACATCCCTAAGCACCCCATCTACATACCTTTTAATTACCTCCAGAGATGGTGACTATCATTTCCCTGGCCAACCTGTTCCAATGCTTGACAACCTTTTTGGAGAAGAAATATTTCCAAATACTCTATTTAAATCTCCCTGGCACAACTTGAGGTCATTTCCTCTTGTCCTATCCTTTCTTGCCTGGAAGAGACCAACCCCCATCTTACTACAACCATCTTTCAGGTACTTGTAGAGAGTGAGCCTTCTTTTCTCCAGTCTAAACAATCTCATTTCTGTCATCTGCTCCTCATAAGACTTGTGCTCTAGATCCTTCACCAGCACTGTTGCCTTTCTTTGGACATGCTCCAGCACCTTCTGCCTTTAGCAGCTCTCCTGGATAGTCCCAAAGTGTGATGGGACCTCAGATGGGGGGTGTAAAGGGAAAAGAGCAGCAGATATGTTGAAAGTCTGTGGAGGAGCTGGCAGAGAGGCTGCAGCCTGGTGCATTTGAAATACCTATGTATCAGGGGCTTGCTTTAGCCACTGAAGGGGTTTCTCTCAGAGCTCCCATCACCTGTACTGTGGACACACTTGGGCAACTTCCTCATGGAGACACTCTTCAGTTTCTGACCCCCATGGCTGTAGTGACCTCAAGGTACATGCTGGCCCACTGCAGTGCCATATGGGCTGTGTCACATCAGTTCATGTCCAGGTGGGAGATAAGAAAAAGGAAATTGTGTTAGTAGAGCATGACCATGCAGAAGTGCTTCCACAGGGCCATTTGGAGGGAGCTCTCGAGATCATGCAACCCATTTAGGAGGAGTGTGTGTGATGTGCAGGGAGACTCTCAGGGCAGAGGTTGATGTTGGTACTAGAGTTAGGTGTGATGGTGTTGAGGAGACTTTGCATGTCTGCAAGGCTCCTGAGATGGAGAAAATGGTTGCCAAATCCAGAGCACCAGTTGCCTCCTGGAGCCAGCAGTGGGAATGCTGCTGGTGGATTGCCCTGGTAGCCTCTAGACTATTCCCCTGTGGCAGCTGTATTTATTTAAACCAGTTAAACTGTAGTCAAATGATTTAATTTCCCTTCTCTTGATTAGTGGTCTTTATACATGGCTCAGCCTGATCTTCCATAGGTGAAAATAACTGGATTTAAGAGTTAACAGTGAAGTCCAAGGAAAAACAGGTTTACTTGTGTACCGTCCAAGTTTCATGACGTTTCCATCTCAAAAAGAAATCAGTTCAGAATTTCTTTAATCTTCTGCTCCTTCTTTATTTGGTTTTTATGTCTGTGGGTTTTTTGTTTTTGTTTTCAGTGGTTTTTTGTTTTGTGATTTGGTTTTTTTTGTCTTGTTCTCTGTGTAAGAATGGTCAGGAAGACCAAGGCTGATTGTTTTGGTTGAAGGACCCTCTAAAGCACTGCAGACATTTTTTCACAGTGTGAGCTTATCCCATCCATTGTCACGAGTATATATTAAAGAGGTTTAAGCAGACATGAAAAGTAAACAAAGAATTCTAAATAACTTAACATCCTTTCTCTTTAATGAGAACCACCCAAGTCAGAAGCCACTGTGCTTTATTCTGTCATTTTTTCACACACTCATTATTTTTCACTTGTCCATCAAAACCTGAGGAATCTACAGTTATTTAATGTGAGGAGAAACACTCTTCGTGATCTTTTATTTAATACCCCCTTCTAAGCAGACGTCATACTTTGTACAAAAGGAATAAAAGACACTGGGGGTTTTTTTGGTTTTTTGCTTGTTTGCTTTTTGCCATGTTTGTCATCTCCTTACCAGGTTCTTTTTGTCAGTACCCGAAAATGTTTTCCTTTCATTCCAACTTTTGCAGATGATTTGGCTTTATCTGGAATTTTGAAACCCTACTAATAATGTAGCAAACCTAGAGATGGTCATTATTTGGACACGTCACTGCAATGCTTTGTGAACAGTGAGAAAAGTTTGTTTTGTGTTGAGTGTTACAGTTTGAATGAAGTTATAAACATTTCTGGTGATTGCTTAAATATATTTAACCATGTGGTTCATCTTCAGTTTTTCTATACTGCTTAAATATAAATTATTACATTATTGGATTTAATAGAAAAAGAAAAAATGCCATAGAACAGTGTATCTAGTTAACTTCTATAGTTTCACATTACATTCTTTGCCTTTTGTTCCCTTAGTCACTATGATAAAGTCTCTGTAAGTAGGTTCATCTGACATTGGTTCTGTTCCTTTTCCTTTTTGCTATTTCTGCTCTGTTGCTATATTTTGTATTTTTTTCTAACACCTTCTGTTTGACTGCCTCTGCATGTTTCCATCTTATGTAAGGCACCTGTAATTTCATTTTCACTGGAGACATGGGGACCTAGGATATAAGGTCTCTTCTTTATTAACAAGGAAAGTCAGAATCATCTCTAATTCTAACAGACTTTTTAGGTGATCTGTTTCATCAGCAAAACAAAAATAAGATCAGTGCTCTTGATCCTAGTGGATTATATGCATTATGTCCACTCTTTTATTGCAGGCTTCCTGCACCTGTCTTACTGTCTTTCCTTTAGAATCTGCATCTGGCCTGGGGATGTTGTAACCTGTAGTCTCAATATATCTGTGCTGTTAATGTAACCAGAAAGTGTGACCTGCATGTCAGGTGCTGGATTCTAATTTTCGTCTTTGCTGCAAAGGGGTGTTAGTACCATTATGGTTTACCAGCAGTGCTATTCTTTACAAGTGATTTTGGATTTTAATATCACTGCTTAATTATTTGTCGAATGCCAACCCAAACTAATATGTAGAATTTCTGTAACTGAAGTTTTAGAACTGATGAAATCATCTATTTCAAATAGTGTAAAGGAATGGTTTATTTTTCATAACTTAACAAAATTTTATTATGAATAGGCAAGGAGTGTGGGGAGGATGTAGTTCTGTGGTGCAGTCAGGTTATGTTATTGACAGGTAGGGTTTTGCTGGAATTTGAATTTTTATTTGGTGTTTTGTTGTTTGTGTTTGGGGTTTTTTAAATCTTATTACATAGTCATTGGTACGTGTGAATTAGTTAGGTTACCTGATTAATTACCTGATTAACAGAATACAATTAATGCAATTAATGCTGTAACAGCCACTACTTTAAAAGGGCAAAAGTGCTTTAGTTGTTCTTTGGTTGACATATTATCAAAAGATAGGAAAATCCTGTCTTAAAATGAATGGTATCTTTTCATCAACCTGAAATTTAGCACACCATCTCTGATTAAATAGGGAGACAAATCATTGGAGAAAGTAATATATTGCTGATACAGTTGCACATTTAACACTAATTCTACAAGACATCAATAGGGACAGTGAAGGAATATAAAAAGACCAAGACAATTTAGAAATATAAGCTGAATTTGGATAAGTGCTAAGTTACATCCAAAATTGTGAGAGTTTTACTTTTTACGAATTCAGAAAGAGCTTTTTCAACACAAGTATTTGTTAGAAAGAGAAAATGCCTGAGACACAGGAGTACTGAGGGTCATCTGAGAGTAGGAGAAATACTGTAGATGTGAATTTATGCTGATGAATGAAAATATGACTTTTCATACATCATCAGCCCATCCTGGTGACAAGACAATTGAGGCAGTGATAGAGTTGAACTGCATATATACTTAGTTTGGTTCTGGACACCCATCTCTTTGGTGTGTTGTGAAATCTGAGTGAGCCCAAAGGAAAAAATATTCTTTGTGTTAGGTGGCTGGAGGGGGCCATGTTCTAAGTGAAGAGCAGCAGAAATTAATACAGTATTTAGCTTGCTTAAGAAATAGGGAAAGGGGCAGAAACACAATACATGCTTAATTTAGCTTTTGCATCTCTGGAAATAGTAAAGGGACCATGATTCTGCAGCTTTCTACATAGATCATCAGAATCAGTGCTGCCCGAGAGAAACCTTTTTGGGAGCATATTTGATGTGCTTCTCTGCCCATGAAGTGTCAGACCTTCGGAAGAAAATGCTTGAGGAGGTCTTGCTGAAGTTCTACATCTTTGGTCTGCTAGCAGCCAGCACATCATTTGTAATGCAGCTACTGAATCTTCATTGTGCAGGAAACTACCTTGAGGAGGAGCTGATGTGCACATTTGAAGAAGAGATCCTGCACTGTTTGAAGGCATACAAATAAGTTGTGCCTTCCTGCGGCATCTTATAAGTTATTAAAAGGCAGTTTAAGGTATAAGAGCTAGACGAGATTTATATCCAGGTGGCATAGACTGAGACAAAGCAAATGGATCAAGGACATTGAAAGTCTGAGCAACTCAAGGAAAGAGTGAGCCTCCCTACACATTTGCTGCAAGTAGCCAAGCTTGCTTTGTTTTCCAGAGCATTTAAGTTAATGAATAATGACTTTTTGCTCATAATCAGGACTGATGGCATACCTCTTTTTCCTGAGATTGAGACCAGATGTTATTCTTACTGCAACCTCTCAGAGGCTCCCTTTAGCTTACTTCCTAATAGAAGGATATTGCTGTATTTACTGGACAGTTCAGTTACTCTTAAGATACTCCAGTTTTCTATGGAAGATGATGTAACCTCTCAGCTTCTGAGTTTCATCAGAAACCAACGCTTAGAGAAATTAAGGACGTGGTGAAAAGTATTTGTGTTTGGGTTTTTGAGACAATTTCTGTGTCTAGTAGATTTCTTCCTCTCTGAAGAAGAATATTTAAAATAAAATGCTTGGGTTTTAGCTAAAATATATTTCTAATCAGTGGCTTTAGTTTTTAATGCAGTGTCAAAGCTGAACTTGTAGTTATGTTTTAAGTGTCAACTTTGCTTTAAAGAAGAATCTGTTCTGCGTGGTTGTCATTAAAATGAAATACAAGAGTAGGGAGTTCTAAGATCAATCAACAGATCACATATAAAACTCCCACTTTTTCATACAATTATTACATGTGCCTATTTTTTATGTTGCTGTTTGATGGGGAATAGATTTTCTATTTTAAAAATTACTTGGAAATAATTTTAAGGAATATTTTGCTAGAATCTTACTCCATTTATTTCTCTTAAGGTCAGCAGCAAAATATTCCTTTGGTAAGGTGTTGGTGAACTGTTTCATGTAGGTCAATGAGGTCACAACTTGGAATCTTAAATAAATAGCTTATTTCTCTTATTGCTTATATGAGGTGTTTTGAAACATTTGTTTTTTCGTTATTTTTTGTGGATTGTCTGGATCTGACTTATTGTTCACTAAAGTGGGCTTGTATGAAAAACACCTGACATACTATATTACATTGCAGGAAAAATGTGAAGAAGTGTTTGCATCTTGTATCATCTTGGAAACCTTAAAAGGGAAGATAATGGTTCTTTCAGTTTCTTGCCTTGATGTAGTTTCGTTCCCCTTAAACGTCAGTGATAGAATCCTCCTGGTTTGCAGAGCAGCCCACACCAAGAACTATCAGTGTGCATAAAGTGGTTTTCAAAAGCAGTAAATAAGCACAAGTTGATCAGTTAAGTTCTCAGTACCCCTGAGGGAAGTGGTGATGGCTTAAAGGCTTTTTTAAGCAAACAAACAAAACCAGTATTTCCCTATCTTTCATTCACTTCTTCAAACCAGTGACTGCTGTAACTCTGCTGAGCAACTCTGCAAGGTTTAGGGCATAGCTTAGACACTCTGTGTTCAGAAGTTTTAGATGCTGTCACCCATAGCCTCCTACCCTATGACAGACGTGGCAGGAGTTGTTAGTATGTAAGCCCCCTCAGCAGTCCCATTTGCAGTGCCCTTTCTTTGCTCAAACCCAGTGGCACCGGCAGTGTCAGCTCAGATGCTTAAAACCAAAGTTTGCGTGGGAATGAGTGAGCCATAAGCGTGTATTCTCTTCTGCTGCTGTGTGGTAAGGCAGGCAGCACAGCAGAAGAAAGAACTGGGAATAGTGAAATCGTACACCCCCACAGCAAGATTGCCACAAAACATCTGCTAGTAGTTTGACAAGTAGTGGAGGAGCTAGATTACTTAGTGTATTATGCATGAGATTATTGATAGTGTGTAACACTGCAGTTGGTAATTGGTGCCATGTAGTGGTAGTGGTAGAAGTATACATCCACATGGTTATTAATTGGGTTTGTCTGTTGTTTTTTTCAGGAGATGTTGGGAGATACTAAACAGGGTTGAAATTATGCATGGCCTACGCTGCCAGTAATTTTAATCATAACTGTTACATCAGTCATGTACCTTTTATGTTTATTAATCACTTGTACACATTTTCCAGATAGAATAACTTCAGCATGCAAAAAATTTCTGTGTTTATATATCTAAGGATTCCCATTCTGTGAAGTGCCATTGTGATACAGCTTGGGTCCACATGAAGATGAAGAATGAGCAATGTGTCAGTCCCCTTTCCAATGATGCTCAGCCTGTGTTTTTTCCTACTGTTGTTTCATCTACTGTAATGTCAACCTATTACCAACTCCAGAGGCATACGCTACAATGCAAAGCTTAATTATATCTGAAGAAAAGTGCTGGTGAATCAGCTCTTCACCAGGCTGAATATTAAAATGGCTCAAAATAAGATATTTGTGGCATTTACAGATGTAAAAGATTCTGTGGTTGCCCAGCAACCAGGGGAGAAAAAGCAAACAGAGAACACTGTTCTTCACTAGTGACTGGAAGCACTGATGCTTCTTTATCACTGGCAGTAGTCCGAAATGGAAGGCCACATCTGCTAATGTAGGTTTCTGCTCAGGTGAACACATCCACCTCCTTCTGGACTTGTTGACCTTCGCAGAAAGGAGGCATAGTTACCTAAAAATCAATTGGCTGTGGAAGCACTTGCACAAATTGCTAGTTGTGTAGCCAGCCTTGCGAAGGAGAATGTGTGGAAGGGGACTCATCTCTGTAGCAGCTTCATTGGACTTTGAGTCAGTGCCTCTTGGTATTTACCTGGGCTATGCCTGTGCTTGCTATTGTCTCATTAGACACCTGTCAGGGTGATGAATAGTTCATCACAGACATCAGACCTAGATCTGTCTGGCTGTGACTGAAACTCGCTTCTTTTTATTCTTCCCCCCATGATTGCAGACCATTATTCCCTTCCCGCTTGCAGCAGCTTTTCATGTTTTGATAGGGTGTTAATATCTTTATCTCTGTCTCATCTGTGTATTTTGCATACCTTTGACTTCTATTTGTAGGTCACTGTTCATTGACTTCTTATTATCTGGATTCTGTCCAGGTGGTCTGTATTGTGGTTGATGGCTACTCCAGTTATGACCTTACCTGTGCTGAATGTCTGCAGCTCCTTTCCTGACTGCTACTCAGGCTGCAGGACTGCATGCCCACATGGCACTTAACTGGGTTTTCCCACCAGCACTCAGGACCTTGCAGTTAAGCTTGTTGAACAGGATCCAGCCTTCTCATCTGGGGGTTGATGAGACAGCACAAACTCAGGTGGTGTTTGGATAGCTGTTTTTGCTTTTCCTACTGTAGCAATTTGTATATTGGGTGCCAAGTGAACCAGGAAAGAGATGTACATAATCACACGGAAATTATGGCACTGCATAGGGATGGAGAGAGAGTGAACTGTAACAGGTGCCTAGTGATTCACAGGAGTAATGCCAGATTCCTCTGCTCTGGCTTTAATCCCAAGGAGCAGTTTGAATGATGAAATGGTGAAAAAATAATGGAAATTAAAAAATGTATTTTCACGCTGAAGAAATGGAAATGAAATTTTCAACATGTAGGAAAATTCAATATTGAAAATACCTCTTGCTGTAGTTGTGTCAAGGTGGTCTGTAGGTCTGTAATGTGTACAGAAAGGCTTTGGTTTACTAATGTCCTTGCTATTTGATGCTGCCATCAACCCTTCCATCTTTGCTTAGGTTTGGTTTTACTTTTTTTCAGTGTAAAGTAAGACAAAAAACATAGCATTTTTTTTTTCCTTGGGAGAGTTCTTCTGCTGGTAAAAAGAAATATGCAGGGTAATATTCTGGCTGGTACTTAACCAGCTTCTCAAGTGAGTATTAATCCCTGGCCCCACAATGCAGTCATCCTTATAAGTGTGTGCTTCATAACTGTATTTTCCGAGTGAATTCCTTCCACGCACTTTTACAGACTGGATAAAACTGTGATTGAAAAAAAGAGAATCCTGCAGGCTTATTTTCTGTGTTTTGTGAACTGGATTGTATAATATCTACATATTAACTTTTCTAATTCTGAAAGCCTCAGATTGTATAGATCTTTCTAAAGCTTCAGGTTGCCAGAGTGTTTTTTCCTTCTAACACTTGGTTTAAAATGTTTGTCTAAGCTACAAAGTACAGTTCCGGGGCTTCAGTAGTATTGGTATCCCAGAAACACTGTAGTCAAAGCTGAGAAGTAAATGCTGTGAGAGGTATTGGTAGCCACTATTGCTCTGCAATGTCCTGCACATCTGCATGTCAGGGAAGGAGGTGGGGGTCCTTGGGCTTGTGCTTTTGCATTTTAGTGCTTTTGGAAATTTTCCTCATTGTGGTTTAGTATGAATTTAGAAGTCATTCAAAAACAAATCTCTCTGTATTTCAGAAGTTCACCATAACTATGCATAACTCTGAAAATTAAGATTGCTTTCCTTTCTTAAGGCTGTGCTGTTTTGTTGTGATGGAACTAAATCTCGTGAAATTAAAAAATAAAAAAAAAATTAAGTTTTGATGCTGCAGTAATTATACACATGCTTAATTTTAACTACAAATACAGTTTGTGCAAGACTTTAGAAATAATAACATGAGTAACATTTCTGTAGTGTCTGTTTTGCCCACAGGGATTGTTTTCTTTTTTTTTTTTCTTTTCTTTTTTTCTTTTTTTTGGAAATTGGGGTAAAATTATCCAGCAATTGCAATATTTAAGCAACATATTTCAATTTCCTTCATTATAGATATTTATCTTGAATTGGAAAAGTACAATTGCTCATCTTTGAAAAAAAGATTCAATAAATAATTTTTCTAAACTGAAGTAATTTCAAAAGATTGGAGCTGACTAGGTGCAATCACTGCTCTTTGGGTTTTTTTCAGTCATTTCCCTCCTCTGTTGCCTTTGTTTTCCTTGCTGTTCAGCTACCTCCTGGCCATCTTTTTTCTTGTCCAGACATTCCCCACTTGCTGTGTTCTTTTTTATCTTCATTTTACTGTTCTGTGGCTGTCTGATGCAGCATAGCCAGCTCCTTTGATTTGCTTAAACAAACTGCACTGCAAAAGCGGTACCTGTGTGCTGCAGCTTTGATCTGAAGTCTGGGACCTGTCTGAGGCACCTTTGTCCTTCAGCATCAAGAACAGCAAATATTTTAAGGACATGCTGCTCAGCAGCTGTGGCGTTTTATCTCTTATGACTGGTCAGCAGGATTTTCCCTCTAGACTTCAATCTGTAGGCTCATAAACTCTTCTATAAAGTGTCTAGCATCTGCTCACAGGAAGGTGGTTCAGGGATAAGCAAAACTTGTGTTGGTAAATGAGATTATTCATAGGTGGTTTTTAATAGATGATATTGTATGTTGAGTAGCAGATGTAATTAATTGTGCTTTTCCCAACAGTGGAAGTATTCCAGAAACAGAAATAATCCGTTCACATCGACACAAGTGCAGACATACCTGGGGTGCTGCTGCTAATTTTCAGTCAGAGCAGTTTCCCTGGTAATTTTAATAACATTGCCAGAAAGCTCCTGGGGAATTCAAGGTGAACAAACAGATCTGTGCACAGCAGAAGCTGCACCGCCTCTCAGCACAGCCCCTTTGCCTTGGCTCTGAAAGAAAGCAGGTGACACAGGTCAGAGTAATCCATTACCTGTCAAAGACCAGATGTTGCCCAGGACCTGTCGCTGCCAGCCAGGCCAGAGTGATTTTGTGGTGTGTGAGGAAGAGGAAGGCTGAGCAAAGCAGTGGAGTTTGAGAGCACAGGTACAAGAGCTCCAGGATCTGTGTAAGGTGCTCCTCTCTGGTTTCAGTCACGGTGTGATGTCTGCTGTCTTTCCACCAAGATGTGCAAGGGCCTCTCCTCAAGAGATGAGCCATCAGGAGGGACTGTGAGATGAAGCAAAAACATTTTTCTGTCATCCTGTAGAAACTTTTTAGGGTTAGCTCCATCTTGCTGTGCCTTTACTTTCAGATTTAGTATCAACAATGGCAGTAATATTCAACCTGCCTGCCATGGGGAATGAACACAGTCTCGGTGTCTTAAAACATTTTGATTCAATGAAATTGGTCAGGCAGTGCTATTGGCAGGCTAATTCAAGTGGGATTGACATCCTGTTTGTCTGCATGTGTGGCTTGATGGTTCCTGCAAATCTGACTTTTGCTGAAGGAAATACTGAGCAATGGCCATTTGTCCAGAGGGGATGGGGGTGCTTTGCAGCCGCTTGCAAAACCTAATATAAGGAAGTTTTGGCAGTTCTTTTGGTAGTATAGAAAAGCAGTACTGATTTATATATTTGCATATGAAGATAATTTTGGACTAGTCTCTGTATAAAATAAGCAATCATACAAAATGTGGAATGCAGTTTGAATGAAACTCAAAAGCCAGCAAATCCGTCAAGCCAGAAGGAAAAAAAAATGGTGGGGATTTTATGGTTAAAAAGCCAATTAAAGCTTTACAGAGCTTATAGGAGAGATTTAAGCTTAAAGCCTCCATGAAAGCTTGTGGGACATATGCCAAAGCAGAAAATTAGCAACAGTTTGTAATAGCTAATTCTTTATCCATAGTGAACTCTTTCATCTTAAATTGTTACTGTTTGTAATGTGAATTGACTACACTTGTTTGAAAGGAAAAGCTGAGGTGGGATAGATAATGAGCAAATACATAGGTAACTACATGTGACCAAACGACAAAAAAGAGGAATTCTGATCCACCAGGTGGTGGTGTAATGCCAAGTTCAAGGATGATAGTGAATAATTTTGCTTAAAATAAAATTCTTTTATTATAATTTCTCTGCTGTGCTTACAAAGGGCTATGAATCTGTCTTGTTAAAGAGTTTGTTTAGAAACAGTTTCCAATACCATTAGGGAGGGAGAAGTGGATTTGTGGGTTGAGGAGTCATAATCCCACACTTTGAAGGATCCTTCTTTTTTTTTTTTTTTTTTTCTCCTGTTCTTCAAGGAGAAAACATGGGGAACCACAAAATATTCATAGCTCTTAAAAGAAAAATATGTTGGTACATAAGCTGCACCTCTAGAGGATGCATTGTCGTACTGCTCCTGTATATACAGAACCAGAAAAGGGATGTTTCAGTAGGATTAGCTTCTCAATAGATGATGCCAATTATTTTCAGTAGGTGATGGGAGAGGTTGCTAACGCAAACAACCAAAGGTAGTCTCATCAGTAATGGGTATTGGAAGCACCACCTATGGGCAAAGATATTACTTCTATTCACTGTGTACAAACTACTTAGTAAAATGTTTTACTCCTCTTTAGATACAGCAAAAGTATGATTAATATTAATAGCAATAACAATATCTGGCAAATAAAAGCATTTAGTAACCAAGTCTATTGGGGAAAAAATATTATCTCAGAAACAATGCGGGTCTGTGATGCACTGTAAATTTTCTAAGTTTAAGAATATAAACATTCTTAAGTATGCAGTTGGAACAAGACAAGGACAACTGCCCATGTGGATTCTGACAAATAAAAGGTTTGTATATATTTAGGTCAAACTAATCTCCTGATCTTTCCTGTGACTCCTGCTGTGTTTGTTAGAATGGGTCAGTGATACAGATTCTGTGTTCATCCTCTGAGTAACTGGTATTGATCTGCATTAGTTTTGGGAAAGGTCTGAAATGTTTTGCATTTGCTCTTAATGCTTTTTCATGTCAACAATTTTTACAGAAACTCAGATGACAAGGCCATAATTTTTATCTCAGTACTGTGTTATTCCATTTTATCTGATTCTGCCATTCACCTTTATATTTTTATTGTTAAAAATTCTTGGCTATTCTCAGGAACTAAATGTTTCAAACCGAGTGTGCTGTAAAATGTTTGCTTCTATTTGCCAGCTGAATTTATCTTTAAAATAATCCATCAGGAAAAAAGAAATCCCTTGATTCATTCTAATTCCATCAATTTAAATGGAAGATAGACTCACAGGCTGAATCTCTAATGATTTCACTTTACTTTTAGAAGGAAAAGGAAAGACTAGGATTCAGAAAATGAGTTAGCAGAACTGTGACTGAAGTAGCACAGTCAAGACTGAGTCTGGGATTTGGAGACAGTTATGAATGGCCCAGACTATGGAAGGTCAGACATCAAGACTGTCCTTGAAAAAAAACAGCAGAAAAGTCTGGTTCTGGTAAGAATTCTCCCTTTTAGAAATGTGGTCCAGGATTTATGAATCTCAGCACTCCTCAAAATTAACAAATAACAATCAAAACCTGTGTGTGTCTCATGCTAATTAGCTCATGCTAATCATGTGTGTGGTGTCAATTCTTCCACTAGTTCAAGTAACAGAAAGATAGTGCATCTAGAAATATTTCACTTGGCTTGATGAGTAGTTTCAGTAGGATGCTGTGAGATTAATTTTTTCTCTCTTTGCTTCCACTTTAGAAGTAGCGAAATACAAAGAAATGTTAATTTAAATTAAAATTATTAAGATAGAAAAGTGAACTAATTTCCAAATGCTGGAATTCATGTTGCCTGTAGAACCTGGATGTGACCCAGCTTGTGTAGGTAGAGTCATCAGGGTTTCTGAATCCAGTCCACTGCAGCCTCCCTAGCCAGTCAGTAGCTGGCTAGGTCAAAGCAGTGTGCCTTATGTCTTCTCCATGTGCTTTTACTCATTAGTGGCCATAAAATACTTTTGATTCTGTAGTTACCCTCCAATAAACTTTAGACCTGTTGAAAAAGACAAAAATGTTCCAGGAGAACATGGCATGAGATGGAAGATGCTGCTCATGTTTCAATTACTGCAGTTGCTGAAGATCTCTTAGCTAAATTTCCCCCCAGACCACACCACAAAGAAGGGAGAAAACAGTGTTGTTATTCTGGGCACAGCGTGTGGCATGTCAGAAGACACATCACTCAGGAACATGAGAGAGTCAAATGTTGATGGGAATGCTCATGCTACACCCAGCTATACAGATGTTTTTGTCTATGACCAGTCTCAGAGGAAATGGGAGAGAATCACGTTAGACTTGACAGGGGGAAAACTATCAGCTAACTAGGAGAAACTCTGAGCAGGGCTCTGCCTGCATCTAACTCATGGCTGTTTGTTACATCTGGCCATTGCTCCAAGACAGGAATAAATTGCAGCCACCATTGCAAATGCTTCAGGAAGGAAGTACAAAGATGTTATTATAGCTATTGAAGATGTGCCTGATTTTCTCACTGCCCACTCAGCTATCTGCAGGATAGAAAGCTGGGCAGCTCTGTAGGACTAGCCTACAGGCTTGTATATATGAGAAGGTGACTCAGGGCATTTATACAGCAAGGGATGTAGTCACACCTCTGTCCCAAGGTGCTACTACAGCTGTGAGCTGTGGGAGGAGCTGATACTGCAGCAGGCTTCCAGCAGCATCCTTGTACCTTCTGCTTTATATGCTTCTGTTGTTTATACGGCACAGGTAGAGCTGTTGCTGCAGAGTCATTGTAACAAAACGGAGTTTTTCTTATGTGTCACAACTTGAACCTTGCTTACATCCCTGTACTGAATGCTGTGTTGTTTTTGTTCTTTTTATCCATGATTATGTGCTTTCTTTGTAAATAGACAGACAGAAGAACATGCATTCTTATTTACATAAAATGTATTTAACGTGTTTGTGGTTTTACAATTATCTTTTAGTCTAATATGTTCACAGTAATACTGTTATCTTGCATATGAACCAAATGTTGATCATTCAGATTTATAGTTCTCCTTTCGCAGGCAATTTTAGAATTTTCTGTTTGCAAAATCAAACTAGAGATTTTCTAAGTCTCTAACTAGGTTTGATACAAGTCATAGGAAGTGATTTTGTGGTTAGGGATGATTTCAAATGCAACTTATTTAGTCCACAACTGGGATTCAGAAATCCTCCTGATACTCCATATGACCCTGTTAGGAATAGAAAAGGAGCCATTGCGTAGCAATCAAGCAATATGTGTGAACAGTCATAAATGCAGACTTGAAGCTGTGGTTCTTCAGAAGACTTTTTAAACTGAGGTTTCTTCCTGCCTTGCTATTGTCAAAGTAGTAATTATTCTAGAAGTGTAATAGTTGAGTAATATTCGGAACAGTTTTCCATTTCTGAAGTCTGGGCCTGTCACTGAAGAAATAAGTGAATTCACAATGGAATGTTTTTGTATTTAAAGAAAAAAAAATCAATGCACTTCTTACCATATGCTGAATAATTACTTTTTCATAAATATAAAGAATAAAAAATTTTGAAAAAACATATTCCTTTTTTGTAACTTAGTAGTTTCACTTTGCATACAAATTTCTTATGTTTTCTTGTCACAAAAAAAAGTCAAACAAAGTTAATAGAGAAATTGAGGACTTTTAAAAGAGGTAAAACTTTAATATATTGCCTAATAAGGAAGTAAGTACTGTATCTGTAGAGCTTATAGGTGATGTAGCTATGAGTTACTACAAGGAGACACAAGTGGATAGGAGCAAAAAAACAGAATCCTCTTTGAAAAATGCAGGTAATACAATGAGAAATTTCAAGATGAAAGAGGTGAAAGCTCTAATTTATCAGTCGAGATTAAGGCATTTTCTCACGAGCACAACTGCGAATATGTTGCATTAGTCAGAACATGCCTGAAGCTTTCATAACCTCTTAAGACAAGGAAAGTATTAAGAATATTTTTCTAGATTACAGGTATTTTGATGTTTTATGAGGAAATTATTACCACCATGTTTCCTTAAATATGTGTGAATGATAATATGAGTGCAGACACACTGGTAAATAGCAGAGTTTATGCTCCAAATTCTCTCAGTTTTTCTTGCCTGGGATTCAGTCTGGAGCAAGTCAGAATTGAAGAGAGCTTGGTGCTCTCATATTAGCATTCCCTAAACCACTGCATGTGTTGCAAAGGCAATACAAGCTGCCATACATTTATGCTGTGTTTGCAGCCATCATCTGGAAAGCTCCAAGAACAAAGCCAGACTTTAGGTCAACTGTTTGACTGTTCCAGACAGTGCTGTGAAGAAGCTGGGGGTTATGGTTCTTGTATGAAACCTCTGTTTATGCAGCACCCCACCCACACTGGGTCTAACTCTTCTCTTGTACTTGCGTTCATAAACATCCCTGCTTACAAGATTCTCCAACAAAATATTTTGAAAAGAGTAGCAGACATATATTGTGCATATCATCTCAACCTCCAGTGAAACTTCCCTTTAGTGTAAACATCAGGCAAGTATTACAGCCTTCTTCCTGTGAAGAGAATAATGAATTCTGACTTCAGGGGCAAATACAGCTCAGTTACAGTCAATGGCAAAACTCCAGCTGACTTGAGCGGAACTAGGATTTGGCCCTCGGTGTTCATTGCATCTCTAGCTAGCTAAGGATGGAATAAAGCCTGGAAATCCACATGTTTATACTTTGCATTTGTTCCTCAGATAACTTTCTGTCAGCTCCTTAAAGCTGTCTGTGTTTTTTTTCAACTTGGGAACTTGAATTGCTGCCACATTCATGCTTGGAAAAACCCAAGGCTTTCAGTGTAGTCCTACACTGGAAAATGAGCATGTGGCTCAATTGGTATGTATATGGGTGTTTGTTTTAGAAAACAAAACACAATCTTAATTTTTCTTGCTCTTGATTGCTTTCCAGAGTGTACCCACAATAGAGCAGGTATGCATTCTGTCCATTGCTGCCATCAATGTATCTTTCCTTCTCCTTTTCTTCTATAAAACCTCCTCCAGAACTCCAATTGACAGGTCAGAAACACCTTTAAACCACATGAGGTAATGACAAGAAGATTGACCATTTCAGTATAAGCTCAGTCTTTGCCAGCAGAACCTTGTGATGGAACAGAGAGACATGGAATGCTGCCTCCCACCACTCTCTTCTTCATTTCGGGTCTGCAAAAGTAAGTCTGTCTGAACCAGGATGAGAAGATGTCATGTACACATCTTGGAACCCATTTCTTCCACTGTGCATGTTCAGGTTCCTCACAGCAAATCACGCCATGCATCTACTCAGGTAAAAACAGAATTTCAAAGGAGAATTGGAGATTCCAGTTTTATCCCAGGAGTTCAGAATCTAGGGTACTAAACATGCCTTATGGAATTACAGACACAGTTCTTTGGTCCAGGCTGAGCTTTGAATGCTAGCAGCTGGGAAATTGCTTTTCATTAGCAAACCAAGTAGCCTTCATTCTATCTGTACAGGATAGCAATTTGTTAGCTTTAAATTTAAAAAAAATGCCTTAAGCATTTTTGTTAAATGATTTTCATAGAAAGCTTTGAATAGGAACCTGTACAGGAATGTGTTACCTGACTGACCAGACTGTCATCTTTAAATGCTATTAGAGATGCTTGCAAAGAAACCATTTTATTCTGATTCCTTGGTTATATGTAGAAAGAAATTAAGATCTATTTTTTTTCCTTCAGAGTGTGTATTTTGTTGGAAGATCATCAAGGCAGATACTTTACATAATCCAACTTAAAAATAAATTAAGAATTTTCCATTTAATCCTGGTTGGCTTCAGTGATGTATATCTTTTAACTTACAGTCTGAGAGAGTGGTGGATTATGTTTCGCTTTTCAATGTTTTTCTCAAAGTAACATTACAGATTTGGAAGCACAACTTGATAAAAAACCAGACAAACGAAACCCCTCCAAACAAACAAGCAAATAAACCCGAACATAAACAAAACTCAAACAAACAAAGAAAATCCAAAATGTTTGTCCCATCTTGGTGTGGTCCGTTTGCCTCTGACTTGTAGAAAGTGTTTATAACCTGCTTTTTCCAACAACTGGAGCATTGTGACTCTACTAGAAAGACTGAAGAGAGAAAACCAACTAAGAGAGGAAGAATGTGGCAGCAAGTGATTGTTTACTGTGTTGAAATATTGCAATTAGAAGAAAGAATCCTGTTTTATTAAACTAACTCTGGGGATAAAAAGTGTTTTAGGAGGAGTTTGAGAGAAAGTGGCTTTAAAGAGACCTTGACAGTAATTGCCCTAACATTGCTCTTACCTGAAATACTTTCTGCTTTTGGTACATTGTTTCCAAATCTTCCCATCTCTTCCTCTTTCAACACAGTCCAGTAACTACCAGCCATGCTGAGTCTGTCTGTCAAATTCCTTAAGAGTGTACGGGCTGGATTTCCACGTATGTTACTGTGCTTGTTACAGGATGAACTTGTGGGATAGTAAAAGGCGTTGAATGAAAGTGTTAGAAGGGCATATCAGTGAGAGGTACAATAGGTGAAAGTATATATGAATGGGAATTTGTGGTTAGAGGTGAACACTAAGGGGAAATGGGAGGGTAAGAGCTAGATAGACAGTATGGCAGGCTGTTGAGTTGAAAAGGCAGTAGAGGGGTCTTGTTTATTTAAATTCTTGTTGGATAGCATTGAGGCTGAGAATGGATAAATTTTCTTCCAACTAGTTTTCTTTCTAACCCCATATTGTCTCTTCTTGCTCTCAGTCTCTGTGATACCAATCAGAGCCTGTATCTTTGTGAAAATGTGGCCAAAGCAGAGCCCAGAAAATATATTGGAAATGCAGCTCCCACTCTGACCATCTAGGTATAATTTCTCAAGAGCTTTGAGGTTAGGAAAGATAAAATTGTTCAGTTCAGTGGAAGCTGTAGAATCAGTGGAGGAATTAATTGGAAATTAAGAAAGAAGTGTATGGGAAAAGTTATTTGAATGTAGGCCATGTAATAATCTATCCGTACTTCAGTTTTGTATGATAGTTTGAAATACATAAGGAAAGAGCAGGGTGATGGGCTTCAAAGTAAGAGTTTGACACAGCACCAGGAACACAGAAGCTTTGTAAATTATTAACCTAAAGATGGTAGACTTACAGATTAAGGGCTGAATCACAGATCTTGGGGAAGTTTGCAGGGATCAGTGATTTTAAGTGTTATATTTCACTCAACTGTCACTGGCAGACATCAAGTTAGGTTAGTACTCTTGATGGGCACACCAGAAATGAATACCATTAGGACAGGTTTACTATCTCTCTCTATCCATGTGTTCCCATACAGAGAAGCTATCCAGGCTGTGTAAGCAGACAGTACAGAGTTGTCAGCAGTGGGAGGTGCACAAGTTGGGATGCAGCAGATGTTACATTCCAGGGTAATTTGAGTGCAGGACAGACAGGCCTGGGAGTCTCTTGCTGCCCCTAAAACCCTACCAGCACCACAAGGCCTGGATGTCTTGGCTTAGGTGAAGCACTGTAGTGCTTGAGAAAATGTAATCACTTAGTGATTGAGGACAGCAACAGAAAGTGACAGGAAGGCAAAGTCTGAGTCTTCCATGAATGACCCCAAGCGTCTTAAGGAGCTATGTATTCTTTGATAAATGGGGTAAAATGTCTCAGAGGTTAATTCAGATGAGATCTTTGATAGAATTTTTTTGAATATTATTTATTAATTAGGGCAAATAATATTTTATCTCTTAGACTGATGTTCGATACCTGTCTAAATGCTTATTTCTCGTCCATCTTCATGAAGTGCCCATAGGGATTTCTCAGTGAGTAATGTGTCTGTAAAGGTCTAGTTAACATGTCAGGAACAATATGTTAGTATGACTCTTTAACTGGTAGTTGCCACTGAGCTTATTGAGATGTCTGTGCTCCCAACTTAACCTCATGTTTTAAAAGTAAATCCTCTATGCAAAGGATAGAAATTAATAAACACAAACTAGGTTAAAATTAAGTGAAAGAAGACATCTCTCACTTCAGGCAAATTTCCCTGTTTATGATTCATGGCTGAATACATTCTAAAGAATGATTTTGTGATACTCCATTTAAATTCTGTGGAAAACAAATGTTTATATTTATGATTGCAATTAGACTGACTTGTGTGATGGCCATTAATGCACTGATGTTTCAGAGGACTCCTAATATACTCTAGAATGACTTAAAGGGCCAGAAATCTCTGAAATTCTTTTAGTGTGTTTTTAGTGAACTCTTCTGCAAGGGAAAACAGCCTTTTCTGTGCAGTTTCAATTTACTTTTCTGTTTTATTTATTTGTTCATAGATTAAGGGGGGTTTTTTGATGTGTATTTTCATTTTTATTATGATAGTTGATTTTAAAATTCTGCTGATATATTAAGGTGTTGGAATGAAAAATATTATTTGTTTTAATAACTGAAGGTTTCTAGCATGGCATTATGGATGACTTCAGTCTTTTTGGTATAATACTGTATATAATTGTTCGGTGTCTGAATAAGTATGAGTAAGTTTCTTTCAAGACATGACGATGATAGATATGCATAAATGTGAGCATAGACAAATGATAAATTTGTCAAGAACAAGCTATTTTTCAGTGGAGGTCGGGCTTCTTCCTGAGTGTATTTCTCGAGTATCTATATAATCAGTCCTCCTCAACCTCTGTAATAATCTCGTGTATATCAGAGTGGCTCTGAGCAGATATTTTGAGAACAGTGTAAGAACAGGACACATAGGGGTTTCCTGGTAGGGAGTAACTTTCTTGTTCTTGGAATTCATTTGCTTGGGGTCTTGGCATTTTGTAGTGAAGAACAGTACACCAGCACCTCATATCACATATGTGGGGAAGAGGAAGCAGCCTGACTGTCTGAAAAGGGAGAAATGGCTGTGGAAAGCAGCTGCTGGATAAAGTGTTGTAATGGCAGAACCCCTTTGAGTGTGAATCAGTCCCACAGACTGTAGGGTGCTGTGGCTCTTCCCTGCTGGGAGACCTCCTCTGCCTGAGGTGGTACAGAGATGAAGCTTAGCAGCTGTGCTAGCACAGGTAGCAACAGGATAAAGCCGGCTTGAGCACAAACTAACATTGTTGCTGCCCCTGGAAGGTACTGCAACTGCCCTAATACATTTTAGTCACAGTTTTCATTTTCTTTATGAACCTGTCCACACATAAAGCACAATTACTTTCCAGGAACGGTAGGCAGTGCTCCATCTACGTGATAGAGACAGTATTTAACTCTTTGCGGATTTTTGGTTGGTTTTTTTTTCCCCATTACTTGAAGTGACTCCTCAGAAACTTCCAAGTGCTATTTTTCACCCTGTTGTATTTTTCTTGCCAGTGATTTGTTCCCATGCTTCCAGTGGAGGCAAAATTTCAGCCAATTTTTTAGTTCTTTCCTTCCTAAAACATCCACATAAGAATTGATGCTGCAAACAATGTCCACACAGCTCTGAGAATATGGTTTAACTTATGCTTCCTCTCTGACTGCAAAGATTTTCGGAAATGGAAGTTCACATATTGTAGCTATAACTTAAAGGCTGTTTGTTTCAGATCTTATTTTACTGTTTCCTGGCAACAGTTGTCAATGTTTTTTGCCTTCATATCTCTCTAGAAGTCTTAGTTTTGGGAATACATTTCTAATCATTAAATAGGTCAACTTTAGTGCAAAAAATGCCTATCCATTTTTTTAGAACATTATATTCTTAAATTAGTTTGTTCTCTTTCATGTGTAACTTCTCATGTTGACTGCTTCTTTTGTGCTGTAGCTTCCATATCTTTAGCCGAAGGCAAAAGCCTAACTGATGGCTTGAAAGTAAATAATTGCTGCTCTCTGAATTAGCTACATCTCATCAGGGAATAGTCTCTCAAATACTGCTGGATATTAAATGTAAATGCTACTGGATAGTAATTGTATATAAGGGGATAACCAAAGGACCCCAAAATTTAGCTTCAGGATAAAACATAAAAACACACTCTATTTCATTGTATAGGATATGTCTGAATGTACAGCATTTGGTGGCTCATCTCTTTAATGTTGACTTGTACTTTCTCCTCTTCTTACATTCGGTGGTCCTGTTTCTGCCCAGATCTAAGGAAGTGAAAGCATGTGCATGCAGTATGTAGTACAGTCCTACTTGAGTAAGTGTGTTGTATACAAGAAGAGCCATACTAAGTCGTATCAAAGGTCCATGCACTTCAGTCTCTTCACTCCATCAGTGACTGTAAACTATTTCCTAAGAAGGAATGAGATCAGGACAAGCCCATACCTATATCTCTTTGTAATACTATAGCTGCATCCAGTAGCATGTCAGTGACTTCCTGGGCAAGATGTTGTTTATTATACCTAATAACCTTCAGTGAAGGGTGTTCTAGGAGCTTGCCCAGTTTCTCCAAGAATTCTTGTAAGTTTTGCACATTCTACAATATCCTTTGGCAAGGATTTACACAAATATTTTATGTAGTGTGTGGCAAACCACTTTGTGACAAACCATTTCTTTTTGGTTTTTTCTGAACTTGGTTCCTGCTAGCTTTGTGTGATTCCTGCAAGTTCTTGCACAGGAAGAGACAGTGGACACCAATCCCTGTCCAGCCTTTTCATGATATTTATGATTTAAATTTTAGAATCATAGAATATCCTGAATTGGATGGGATCTACAAGGATCATTGAAGTCCATCTCAGGACCAATCCCAAGAATCACATTGTGTGCCAGAAAGCATTATCCAAATGCTTGAACTCCAGCAGGCTTGGTGCTGTGACCACTTCCCTGGGGACCCTGTTCCACTGCCCAACCTCCCTTTGGGTAAAGAACCTTTTCCCAATATGTAACCTAAACGTCTCCTGACACAACTTCAGGCCATTCCCTCAGGTTCTGTCACTGGTCACCACAGAGAAGAGATCAGTGTCTCTCCTCCTCATGAGGAAGTTGTAGACTGCACTGAGGTCTCCCCTCAGTCTCCTCCAGGCTGAACAGACCAAGTGCCCTCAGCCACTCCTCATGCGACTTCCCCTCAAGGCCCTTCATCATCTTCATTGTCCTGCTTTGGACAATCTCTAGGAGTTTAATATCTTTCTTATACTGTGGCACCCAAAACTGCACACAGGACTCCAGGTGAGGCCACCCCAGTGCAGAGCAGAACGAGACAATCCCCTCCCTCAACCGGCTGGCGATGCTTTCCTGATGACCCCCATGACAGGGTTGGCCCCCCTGGCTGCCAGGGCACTGCTGGCTCATATTCAACTTGCCATCCCCCAGGGCCCTTTCCATGGCATTACTCTCCAGCATCCCATTCCCCAGTCTGTGGGAACATTCAGGGTTGCCCCATCCCAGATGCAGAATCCAGTGCTTGTCTTTGTTAAACTTCATATGGTTGGTGATTGCCCAGCCCTCTAATTTATCTAGGCCCTTTTCATATTCCCCAAAGTCATTTCTGTTCGTGTCTGAAGAGGTGTAGTTTAGACATTTGTTCCTTCTATTTATGCCTTCCTATGCCATTTATCCCTTCCAGAAGCCATTCCATAGTGTCGATGCCCCTTTTGCCCTTCACTGAACCTTTTCCAGCTCTACCGTTTCCTTTTTCAGATGAAGGGGTGAAAACTGCATGCAGTATTCAAGGTGGAGGAACCACAAATTTACACAGTGGCATAGCAATGTGTTAATCTATTCCTTTGCTAATAATTCCAAATATTTGATTACCTTTTTTGCCTGTTGCTGAGCATTGAGCTGTTTTAATGATTTGTCATGTCTTTGGAATCAACCTTCTGCCTGATAATGATCAGCGTGGAGCCTTTCATTTCGTGTGGGAAGCTAGGATTGTTTTTTGACATATGCATCACATATACGTGAGTATACCTGAGCTGTTGAAAGTGAGCTCCTTTGTACATCCTTTGAGCTCCTTTGAAAAATCGTGTGGATTTTTCTAGACCACTGAAATAAGTCAAGATGTTTTTGGAGTTGTTGGTACATTTTACCTCATTTTACTCATAACCCTAGGATAGTAAAAAATGAATACTTTAAGTAGTTAGGATCCACTGAAGAATTTCCAAAATACATGGCTCAGGTGGCTGGGAGAAAGGTATCTGTATCAGCATGAGGAAGAAGATCAGGCTCAGGTCATCGCTACTGGGTAAAATGGAGCGAGTAACACTGACCTGTTCTGAGCCACTTGTCTTCTTCTTGACAGATCTTATTGTCTGAGTATCTTTTTTGTCAGTGTATCTTTTATGTCTCCCTTGGTTGCTATGGAGTACCATGGATTAGGTATTTCTTTGTAATAATTTCAGATTAATTTAAGAAAAATAACTAACTCTTGTTTTTTACTTTTTTTTAAAAACAGAATTTGACCTTAATTCTCATTTGTACAAAATTAATGTTGTACCCTGCAGACAATGTAATGAAGGCTTAAAATAAACAGAGATGTAATTTGAGGCCCATTTCCCACCATTATTGTTTAAAATGCGTTTTATATAAGGGATAATTAGAGTCCTTATTTTGAACATAAAAATAAAGAGTTGTATTTTATCCATGGCTGGAAAACAAAAAGCACAAACTATAATTCTGTTATTAAGCGTAACCTGAGGCCATTTCAAAATGAAATTTGCATTACCTTAAAAGAAAAGAAGTACTGGTATTTTTTTGTCTGGCATATACTCTTTTGCTGTTCATTAGAATTTAGGCAAGCTGAGCATAAAAATTTTCCCGTTAGAATATATTTTAGCACACTCCCACTCTTTGCCTTGGTGTGTCTGCAGATACAAGTGTCCCATTACTGTTAAGTACCTGAACACATCTGCAAATAATTTTCAAGCTTTTGAACCCTTCCAGGTCTTTACATTTATCAATTGCATTCAGATTTGCCATACTGATTTTATTTTTATTATATTGGTGTGTGACATGCATTCAAACAAATAAGCAAACAAAAAAACCCCATGATGGTGTTCTTTGATGAACTCCTTGGTGGTCTTTTCTAATGAAGTTTGCCTTGACAAGAAAGGATGAAAAACATGTATTAACCCTTCCCCATGAAAAAGAAACAGAGACTGTAGAGTATTTCTCTTCTTATGCCCAAGTGTCTAGTTGGCACATAAGTATGCCCTTGCATCCTCCTTCCTTCTTTAGGACTAGTCATCAAAATAAAGTTACTCTCCTCTGCTCCCAGGACTGCTTATATTTTTTTTTATTAAACAATACGACTTTGTTTGGATTTTTTTATATATTTGGGAAGAAGAACAAAGAAGTGAATCTCAATAGTCTCTGGAATCCATATAACTGTCCTATATGAGTGCACTGGCTTCTCTAACCACCCCTTTTTCTGTGTTTCAAAGGTAGATGGCTCTGTTTTCCGCAACATGGTAATTGTTTACAAGTAGGAATAGAAAATCCACACCTTGATTCCAGCTCTGTCTGTAAGTCAAGGTCGGGGCGCTCCGATGGGCTGTGCACTGGGAAACCATCTCACTCTAGCAGTGCTAAGTGCAGCAACGACAGAGCCACAGGGAGCCAGCTCCTGATGTGTCCTTTGCTCCCTTTCATTTGCTTAACTGCCCAATTTCAGGGCTGGTGCTAACCGATGTGCTCCATTCTGTCACTGCTGCTCCCTCTCTCTATGAACAGGAGCTGGATTCTACTCATGCCGAGCATCATAATATCTAGCATCCTTTTATGAAGCAAAAACATTTTAAACTCTGAAAGCAGAGAAATGCAAGTTAAAGACATTTTAAAGCCTCCTTGTAATGTCAAACGTGCTGCTGTGATTAGGAAAAATTTTTTTGTGCCAACTTATGGTATCTCATGAATCATTCAAATAGCTAATAATGGAAAATCTGTATTCTGTAGATTGATCACAGATTTATTTTTTTGTAATTCTTAGGGATGAGACATGAGCACTGCTGGTACATCCTTGTAGATAATAAATGAGCTAAAAAAGCTTCAGACAACTCATTAATTCAAATTTTCGAGAATCAAAATAAGGTGAAGTCTTTTCATTATGCATGAAGAAAACTTAGTAAGCATCCTTTTCTGACCCACTTGACCATCTTTTCTGTTGCACTGTTTTAGTGGTGGATTGACCTTGGCTGCACACCAAGACCCCACCAAAGCTGTTCTATTACACCCTCTCCTGAGCTGGACAGGGGGGAGAAAATAGATGGAAAACAACTTGTAGGTCGAGACAAGGCAGTTTACTAAAGCAAAAGGTTGCACACGCACAAGCAAAGGGCAAAACCCCCAAAGATTTCATTCACTAATTCCCATCATCAGGTGATGTTTGGCCACTTCTCAGAAAGCAGGGCTTCAGCACATGTAGTAGTTCCTCTGGAAGGCCAATGTAAATAACAAATGCCTCTGATTCCTCCTCCTTTTCTTAGCTTCTATATCTGAAAAAATATCCTATGGTGTGGAATATTCCTTTGGTCAGTTTGAGTCAGCTGTCCTGGGTGTGTCCTCTCCCAAGATCTTTCCCCACATACAGTCTACTGATGGCAAAACGTTGGAGAGACAGCGCTGATGCTGTCCCAGCACTGCTCAGGAGTAGCCAGAACACTGGTGTGTTATCAACGCTTTTCTAGCTGTTATCAACACCTTTCTAGTTACACATAGCAGAGCACTGTGAGGGCTGCTATGGGGAAAGATGGCTCCACCTCAGCTAAACCTACTTATTCTTGAAGTGCTGCTGCTCTAGGGTGAAGTGGTTGTGTTTATCATTTGAAAAAATACGTGGTGTGGACCTCCAAATCATGACCTTTGTGTCAGCTGCACAAGTGGCAAAGTGGACAAATGCTTGCACCAAGGTATTTCCCAGCTGGAGTGAGAATACAGTGTGATCTTCGAAGATAGCAAACTAAAGCTGGGTTATGGCGTTGTGTACTGGTGTGAGCTGAGCTTCTGATCTGTAGCACCCTTGTGTCTGGTGGGAGGTTTTTTGAGGACATCCTTTCCAGGGCAGAGAGCAGCATGGAGCCCTGTTGAGATATTCTGCTGATGACATCCCTGGCTCTAGTTCTAAGTTTTTACCCCTATCAATTATTTCAGCAGTTCTTTGTGACCCCTTAGCAGCATCAGAAAGACCCCAAAGGAGCTGTAAGCCACTTAGTTCACAATTTCTGAGTGTGCCATCCTGTGTCTCTGAAAGCATAGCACCAAAGGGTATTCTTGTAGGTAGCTGTTTCATATGAGAGGCATGCTCATACTTAAGGGTTTTTCAGTACAGGTGAAAGCAATGAAAATTGAGACATGATTGTAACTAAGTAGCTTTACATATCCTAGGCAGCATAATTAAAAAAATAAATAAATAAATAAGCCCCAATCAAACAAAAACTTCTGGACAATTTGTATTTAGGTGGTTGGTTAGAGAGTTTAGTCAGAGCAGGAGAAGCCGTTGTGTGCAATTACGGAGCCCCTTTTAGTGCTCACCCCACCCACAAAATTCCCTACCAACAAGTGAAGACCTTTGGAGATGCTGCTTCAGTTTCTGTAGAAAATTCATTTTCCACACAAAGTACGCAGTTGCATCAGACTAAAACAGCAAGAACCTGTTCTACGTCTAACTTTATGTATCATGTAACTACTCCTTCCTAGCTGATACAGTAAAGTTCCTATTCAGCCCAGGTTCACTGCTTCCTCCATTTATGTCTACAGAGCAGTGTCTTGTACCTCCCTGGGCAGTCATCCTGAGGGAAAGAAGGTGGTGAAACATGATTCGCTTTTGACAGTGCCATAAAACTTAAACAGTTGTTCTGTACACACAGAGGCTATCGGATTTGCTTCATGTTTCTAGATTCTCAACTCAGGAATCTCTAAAATTTGCTTCCAAATGTTATACGTAGGTCAGTTTACTTTAGATATTTTGTGAAAGCACAACCAAGACTGTATTGTTTGCAGATATCTCTTAATTCTAAATGCCACTATGAATACAGAGGTTTCATAATTTTAACTACACTCAAAATGATATAATCATAAATTACTACAAGTTTGAATGTCAGTTTACAATAGAAAACTACCTTCTAGACATAGCTGAGTTTTGATCACTTAAAGTAATAATAAAAAAAATACGCCTTTCATTAGACTTGCCTGAGTAATTATGATTTATACCAACAGAGTAACTATCTCTCATTAACCATGTAAGTTAAATTGTAGTGCACATTTCACTCCAATGGACTCATTCCCTTTTTTAGAGGAAGTCATTCATGGCATTGCAATTCAGAAGATCCTTTGTGCTGTTTTTAAAGCTATTCCTAGGTGTGGTCCAAATAGCTAGCTAGATGATGCTGGTTTCAGGATCATAATTGCAGAGAAACTTCTAAACTAGATTATCATCTGTATTTTTCCTGCAATGCTGTAGAGAAGCACAGAAAACATCTGATGGGCTTCCTTCTTGGTGTGGGCTATGTATAATCTCGTGGTATTGATCTCCATGCTGTTGATGGAATTTTTTACTTTTAAAAGTAAGTAATCTGAGGATTAAAAAAACCAACAACAAATGCCAAGCTAGAACTTGTTGGAATCTGCCTCTCAGTGATATCCTACTTTCTTGCTGGAGATCAAGAACATGTCTTCATGTTTCTGCAGTTGTTTCAGCTGCCAGTAATAGTGTAATCCATTGACCTTCCTCATCTTTATTCTCGGCCCTTGAGTTCTGAATGAAACATGACTGGAAATTATAACAAAAAAAATTCCTAGTTTTCCTTTCTCTCCTCATTTCTGTTGTATGGTTTAAAGTAATTTCCTTGTGTGCTCTGTCAGCTTTCTTTGTGCCAACAGTGTCTCTGTCTGAGGATACACTGATACTAACCTGTTTATTATCAGAGGGAGAAGGTCCAGGTTGTGACCTTTGGTGATCTAAGTACCAGTTCTTAGTTTAATTTTCCATCCCTTTATTTTTTTAAATGTATTAGGGTAAGATTTTTGGTCTTTTTCTGGTATTTTGGTATTTTTAAATGTTGATTTAAACATACTGAGCAACAAAACATCTGCCATTTGGTAAGCTGACTCTTCATAGCATGATTTTTAACAAAAGAAATCTGCACACTTCTTTTCTTCCCTTGGAAGGAATCAGTAGGTTTTATTTGTTCAGGAGAAATGTCCAAATGCCCTCAGCACAAGAGTAAGCACCCTTCTACCCAGGAGTGCATTCTCAAGGTCAAGACAAGTTTGCTTCAGCTTTGCTGACTAAATTTCAACTTTGAGATCACAGAAAAGGGAGACGTTACTAGATTGAGTGCGATAAGGAGATTTATCCTGTGTCCATTTCGTACCTGACCAAAGATGAGGAAAGTTTCTTACCAAAGTTAATTTGATCTAAGAATTTCATATTCAGCCAGATGGCGTGAGCTATAATGATCTGAAGTAGCAGATAGCCATCTCTAGATTTATATTGTTATTCAACACATATTAATTTCAAGGCTACATTAAAATCAATTTATTAGTGAAATTAGTGTTCTGAAATGTGAGTCCAGGAGGTACAACCTTCAAGTGAGTTGGCTTAATATCAAACAGAGTAATTTTTCTAAGCTGTATGAGTAGTCAAGCTGTCAGCATCCAAACTGATGTATGTAGTTAGCCACCATGAGCGTGTAGGAATTCTGTGTGTCCATAAATCATTTGTCTTAGAATAAGCAGTTGTGTAACTGGACTTTTAATTTTTACTGAAAAGTGAAGCACCAGCTGTTGTAGAAAATGCTCCTCATTTTGATAATTTGATTTGTTCTTCGGCCGTCTGAAAAGTTATTCTGTGTCTAAGTATAGTACCAGACTGTTCAGCTGCTCAAAGCTGTAAGAAAATGCTGAATACTTCACCATGTTTTAAACCTTTTTTCAAAAATATTTTCTTTGTCATACACACTTGATTGCCTGTTAATACAAAATACTTGGAAGCTAGCTTAAAAATACTGAAATGTTTTGCTGGAGATTATTGAGTTATTAATAATAGTTGCTAGTATGCTGATTGGTAATTTTACTTGGAGGTTAATGCCATTGCTCCAATTTGCACAGCAAGACAACTTTGTAATGGTGAAAGTTAATTTTTGATCCTGCTTTGTCTTAGACTTCCTGATATTTAGAAAATAATCCATTAAGGTGCCTGAGGGTTTTCTAGTCAGGTACATAATATAAGTTAATTTATTTCAAGTGACAATGAATTAAAGAAAAAAGTAATTAAAGTTAATTTTTTAGAGAATCTGTGTACTTTATAAGCTCTTCTGTAAAAATTGTCCCGTTCTAGATGAAATTAAAAACGCTGAAGTAAAACAAGACTTCTCATGATAATTTTATTTTCATGTGGCCCTATTTTGGAGAAGTTATGTTAGCTTCAAAACTGTATTTCTGGCAAAAGCGTTTTCCTACAAGTAGTGATTTCATACTTGTTTAAAACAAAATGAGACCTAGAAGCAGATACACAGTTTTGCGGTCTGTCATGTTTTCGTCCACTTGCTAGTGTTAAAAGTTCAACTAACAATGAACATCACTTGTAATAAAAGGTAATGAAGGAGAAAATAGACATATCTGTTGTTTGGAATATGTTCACTTTGCATATATGGTTTATAAGAGGTTTACCCTGTGCATTCAATAATTTTCTCTTCTGATTTATGGTAGAGTTTTACAAAAGAAATGGGGAAGGAGGAGGAAATGAGAAAATAAGTAGTAAAACTGCACATACTGCCTGGAGGAATTAGACTTATATTGTAGCTAGTGGGCATTTTTTGTGTTTCTTTTTCTTTCTAGAACGATCAGTAAGATTTACAATTCACTTTTGCTTTAAAGCTAATCTAGATTTCAGTATTTTTCTCTCTTCTTCCAAAAGATTTCTTTTTTTTCTTGTGTAGTTTTTAATTCATAAGCTGGCCACAGTATGTTCATCATTCTGTAATTGTTGAACATTTTGCAATATTAGGGGCTTGGGAGTCTGATCAACCTAGATACATATTTCCATATGTGTCCCAACCTTTATCCAGTTGTTATGAAAATAAGGAAGATGTCTTTCTAATGCATAGTACAAGTACATTTTGCTTAACTATGCTGCTTGGGTAGTTTTTCCAACAAGACTTTGGTTGAGGAGGAGCTGGCTACATCCTAACCTGAAAGATTGCACTGTACCTTTTGAGTGAAAAACTGAAGTAATTTTTTTCTCAGGGTGCTGATTTAGTAAGGCTTCTTAATCTCTGTGAGCTCATAAATATGATTTCTTTACCATGGGGCACAGGAGCATCTGGTCTTCAGAACAGCAGTAATGTTTCTGGTGTGTGAGTCTGTGGCTGTTGTTTCAGCTTCAGCAATATGCTTCTTTGCTTTTGAAGCTAGGGTGGGGAAGGGGAGGGCTGAGTTAATCTTCTTGATCTGCCCTGCTATGGGTGGAGCATTACTGAGACCTTGGTGGTTTGGCTTACCTAGACAGTGGCCCTATAAACTCCTATGGAACTTTCTGAATTGTTTGGGTTTTAGGACTAAACTTCCGAAACCAAAACAGGGTTTTGTCTTTTTCTACCTGTTTTTGTTTTTTAGCTGACCACTGCATCAGACTGGGTCATTGGTCAGCAGATGGAAATAAAATTTTAAAATGTGGTCTCTTTTCCAACATTTGCAGTGTTAAAACCAGCCAGTGCTGGGAAGAGGAATATTTTTCTGACTTCAAATATCTTTAAAAAAATGTCTGCTTTGAAGTTTGAAGTATTAGAACAAGTCCTTGTCAGAATGGATTAGTGAGCGTGGAACATACCAAGCTGTCAACAGGGCATTAGGACATGAGAATGGCTGTGCCAGTTCAGACCAGAGGTCCGTCCAGCCCAGTATCTTATCTGAAACAGTGCCAGCAGCAGGCTTTGAGGACAGAGTCGCAGACAGGGCAGGCATGCAGCTGTAGCTCCCCAGAGTATTCTCCCTGGCTCCTGTGGTTTGTGGCTCAGAGGCTTTTTGAGACATAGTGTATGCTTCTTTTTGACTGCCTTTGATAGGCACTGTAAATGTGTCACAAAATCCTGCCTGGGCATCTGGCCTTCAAGAAAATTTTGCGTGTGTAATAGGACACAGCTGGTTACTGAGCCTAGTATGCCCTACAAGGAGACATGCATATGTATGTGGGTTAGGAGACAGCACGCCACTGAACTTAGTCAGTCACCGTGAGGCATGGTCTGCACACCCAGGCGCTGCTGTGTTTATTGACACTGGTTTGTGTGTGTGTTGCATTTTTCAAGATTTTTAAGAAAAAGTAAAAGTTTAAAAAAAAAACCCAAACACACAAAAAATCATATGCATAGATGTCACACCCTTGTTTCCAGGATTTGAATCCTGGATTTTACATACTTTGTTCTGGTCACTTGAACTTCGAGTGTCTCTGGAATGACTTGCTGTCTTTAGTTCACAGTATTGGAGCAAACAGTGGGACAAAGCACTGTGGGGAGACTTGGCCCCGTAGCTTGCAGCTAACTTAGTGAAATGGAATGACCTGTAGAAGCTGCGTCCTACCAGGGTGAAAGCCAGCTGGCTGCCTATACTTTATTGTCTAATTAGCTCACAGTAGCTCCTGCATCTGCACTGTCTGCAAAGGCGACCCACCTGAGTAGACAAATTCATAGCTGGCTTTCTCCTTCCCTATCAGGGAGACTGTGAGAGGGGGAAGATTTGCTTCAGGCCTTTAAGTGTAAACAACAACAACAACAACATGTTACTGATTCTGTGAGATACTTGGGAGCTACTGGTCTTTCTTTCCTTTTTTCAGCTGCATGTCTGAAGTCCATTTTGTGCTCCCTGAATTGGTGGGAAATGTATTTTGAGTCTAGTAGGCAATGTGAATAGGAAGATTCTACCCTGCTTTTTCTTCTCTTTGTGCCTTCTCTCTTAAACGTAAAGGATGTTATCATCTTTCTGCACTGTGTGCCCACACAGAAAGAAACTGCACCTTACGTACTTTACACATCTGTGCAAAAAAAATGGACAGAATGGACAATGTGACATAAATGTCATATGCAAGGTGGGTTTTTGTGGTATGAGCACAAAGGCATCCAAAAATCAGAACTTAAAAATCTGAAAACTAGAGTGGAAACAATTAGCCAAGTATGCGTTTAGATACAGGCGATTCCATGTTGAAAGGGACTCCTTCTCAGAAGTAAGAATGGATCCAGAAATATCTTTTAGAACAGAAAGTCTTCCCTAATTGTAGCCATGCTGCATTCACTTAACTGTATGTGACATGTCTTTGTCTTCAGGGCTTACTTGAAAACTAACCCTTACACTATGCATTCATTTCTTGTTAATCGGGGTTTGGCAAGTCCTTGGTTGTTACCATTTCATATTATTTTGATCAAAAGGTCTTGCATGCTGTGACTTATCACTCAACCATATCATGCTCATGATGTCACACCTATAAAGTACATTATTTTATTGATTTCCTCCCCCAGTGTTTTTGGTGCTTATCTCTACGGTATCTGAAGCATAGCAGCTTAATACATTGACAGGAAACTTTCAAGGCAGTGTTTCATACAAGGTCATTCTGGCAGCAATTTTAAAAGGAAAAAAGCAGCTCTCATGGCACAATGAAAAGCATTCAGGAGGAAGAACAGAAAGAAGAGGGAAGGAAACAAGAAAACAGTCGTTGCTTACATGAGGAAACAAAAAAATCAGTTAATAGGAGAGCTACCACAAGTAATAATTGCCTACAGAGCTATGGGGGTTTTCATACAGGTTTGAATTAGGAAAGTCTAAGATGTGAAATGGGAATGGTAAATGAATTTTAAAGAACAGTGTCCAAAGCCATACATTTGAAAATACTAGATTTGGATAGTTGTTTGGTTTGGTTTGTTTTTTTTAAAAAGAAAAGGCATAATGATAGCGTGTTCCTTCCTGACATTGCCCTGATTTGTGGGTTTATTTTCTCTATTTTTATAGCTATCTCTTATTTTTCTATTTCTTTTCAACTATCTGTAGACGACTGTAGATGATTGTCTAAAATAATGATGATAATTGTTGCATAATGTGCAATATGTTTTTATCAGACACACATACACATATATATAATCCTGGATGTAAGCAAGAAGCAACTCTTCAGCAGTACAAAATACCAGGCTTTGGGCAGCTCCATAGCTAAAGCAGAATTGCAGGTTGTGTAGGAGCAGGAGGCCAGACAATAGAGAGATGTGGCCACAAACCCAAGAACATGGTCTGTGACACCTCCATGAAAGTGTTTTGCATGATATGTGCTGTGCTTTAACACCATTAGCTTGCTAAAACTGTTTGCTAGATAAAAGGATCCTGCCACTTCTGTCAGATAATGCCAAACACATTTTTCAGCTAAACATGAGGGCTACACATTTTCAATCTTTTGTGAAAGATGGGCTGTATTTGGAAAGGTTCTCAAACTCATTTAGGGCCACAGAAGCACCACTGGGATTTGAAAACGTTAAAGGGAAGAAAGCACCATCTCTGTTTGAAGCCAAGCTGTTTTGTAAGTTGCCCTGCATTTATCTTTCCCTTTTTTCCTGTGCCAGTTTCTTCTGTACATCTCATCTTCCTCTCTCCTCAAAAGACCATGAGTCTGTAAATCACAGTCCTTTACAAGGTCTCCTGCACTCTCTGAGAGCTTGAGTCTACTGTGGGAGTAGTAAAAACAGCAGGTTGCCTCTCTTGCAGGCCCCTGTTTGGAAAATTGCATTGCTATACGTTGGGTAGAACTATCAGTCTTTGTCTGGAGCTTTCAGTGTGAATACCTGAGAAAACAGAAAAATTATTTTGTTATTTGAGCTGCTGAGTGCTCAAGCAGTGAAAATTATTATGTAAAATTTGCAATATACTGATGTGATCTGCATTTTAATGAATATCTTGATGCATGTAGTTCATGCGTACTTTTGCACTTGTGCACTCATACCTTATGCATACTCCATCACGTGTACCAAATTCTCCAGAATAATGGGACTAAAAAGTACAGGAAGAATGTGGTCCATGAAATCTAAAAAAATTTCTCACTATTCAGATTCATGAAATCACTGTATGTGAGACAGAATCATAGAACAGCCCATGCTAAAAGGGACTAACCTTTGACAGAAAAGGGAGCCTAGGTGAGACTGACTAGCACCCTGTCCAGTTGCATCTTGAACATCTCCAGTGATGGGGGGCTCCTCTCACCATGTCCCCAGAGAGATTGTTCTGAATAGCTGAATGACATCTTAGTACCGGGTTACAAATAGTGTGAAGAGGAAGCATTCAAGAAGAAATGCTAAAAATTGCCTTAAGGGGGAAGTGAAAGTGCCTTTTCCTTGTTAAGTTTATGTGTTGCAAGCACCTGAGTGGACCAAATATGAGGTGTCTTGTTACCTTGTGTTTGCTTTTTGAGTGCAGAGAGAATATTTTACAGCTTGTAAATCACATCGCAGATTTCACATCAGGCAATCTGGGGTAGTGAAAGCTGGTAAAATGCCATCACAGTAGGTCAGCAGAATAGAAGTCAAATGGCTCCAGGTAACTTCACGGGGGTTATAAACTGCAAGACTGCACTATACATTTACTTTTTAATGAAGTAACTTAAATGCAAAGAGGAAACTAATTTTACATGTTCCTGATTTTAGCTGGATTCCACTGAGAAAACATCCTGCTCTAGGCTTAAAATTAGGCTGGTTTGACTTGCTAGAATCTGTCTTTTCAGATTACGTGGAGATGCTTCTGAGACACAAGGAGTCTTGTGCAGGCAAAAAGCATTAAGAATTACATTCTGGCTTCAGGCCAGTGAATGGACATTTTTTTACCCTTAGAATGTACTTAGTTGTCTGCACTTTTCACACATTGTACTCAACTCCCAGAGGGAGCTGGTGGTGGAGAAAATGGCCAGGTTTGTGTAAATTCTTGGTCTCCAGCTAAAAAGTTGATCTTTCTGAAATATGAAAGATCATTAGAAAGGAGAATCTGTACTGAATCTTATTAAAGGTCTATTGTGAAAAGAAATTTGTATCTTCTATTCATAGTCTTATTTTGGTCATAATAGCTTCAAGTTTATCAGCCAGATTTCAGAACAGCTTCTCTGGAGGTGAAGTCATGGACATTTTTTTTTCTAGAAACCACATTTCTAGATTATGTCAGTCAGTAAAGAAAAACCTGCGCCACGGCTTAGGAACCTACTTGATGATTCTGTGATGTCGAAGCTCACCCAAGAGGAGAAAGCTTAAAAAGATTTATTATCTCTCAGCTTAGAGTTTTCAAGTTTCTTGGTGAGGTGAAGGGCTTCTCTAGACAGAGAACTTCTCTGACTGGAGTACATCTCTTCCTATGCCTAAAGGGCTCAATTGTGACATCTGAGATCTAATTTTGTACTGATGCCCAGCTGCCTCATGTGTTGCATTGGGCTTCTTTTAAGAATATGAATTGCCTTAGGCTGTCGTCCTTAAAATATGACTCTTCCAGATACCAGTTTTCCTCAAAGGAAACAAAGGCTGGTATTGGCTATGTTTAGCAAATGTCTCTCCCAAGAATTCCTGCAAAACCTCACTGCAGAAGTCCCTACCTTCATCCAAAGGCTTGTGGAAGATTTGCTTAGTACTTGAATGGAAATACGAGCTATTTATTAGCTCAGTTTAGTTTTCTACTGTGAAAATCTAAAAACCACAATGTTAATAAATGCAAGTAAAAATGTTAACAGGACTGTCTTGACAACAGGGCATCTCAGTAAGGTTGTATATTAGGTAAGAACAGTAGCAGTGGTGAAACAGAATCCCAAGTGCTTCTTGGTATTGAGTGTCTATTTCTGCCCCCAGTCAGCTGCAGACACCAGCCGTCCACCTACTGCTTACATCTTTCAGAGTAGCATGTTGTTCTTCCCATGCTTAAGAGATGCAAATTGTGCCAAACAAGTGAAGATTCAGGTCAACTTTTGGATTCTGTGAACTCTCTTTGGACCAGCTTCAGAAGCGATTCCCAGCAATCTTCTTGTGGTTGCTCTCTTGAGGACCAAGGAGTACATTCCCTTTCCTAGTATGATTCATCAATCTTGTGTCTTTCTTTAAGAATTTCTAACAAAAATAGTCTCTGTGCTGGTGTTGCAAAAGAAGTATATATAGATAAGCCTTGTAGCCACTATCAGTCTTGAGACAAATAGGTTGTGTCCAATGCATGGATCAGCAACCTTTGAAAAAAATAAATGCATAACGTGAAATGTCCTGCAATTCTTCCCTTGAGCATTTCAGGTACTTTGTTTTCTCTTAAGAATATCTTTGAATCTCCATCCTTTGAGAAGAGCTATAGATTGTTCCACTGAGAACAGTGTTTATGTACTTTTAAAGTTTCCTGGTCTTCATGTCCTGTGTGTGTAGACTAAATGGTGTAGAGCTGGCTTCTGTAGCAGTGACAGCTCACAAGCAGAACTGTAGCTTCCACATGAAAAGCAGCAATACCATTAGAAAACGTGTAAATTTTTCCAAGTGGCATCTGCATGCTATGAATAGCCTGTCATCAAGAAGATACTCTTCATGGTTTAGAAATCAGATGAGTGCTTTCTTATCTGTGCCTTACTGAAAAACCACTGGAAGTTCCCCAAATTCCTTTAGGTGACTTCTTAGGAACTCTTGCATTCCTAACATGAACAGGTGAAAACACATTTCTCTGTCTATAGAAATCTCCCATACATCCACTGGATGTAAATGCCTCTGCTAGGAGCTTTTAACATCTAGTCAGAAAGAGCAGCAGGAAAACCTCTTCCTAACAGCAAAGCCTTAAGGAGTTTAATCTTTGCTACCTTGCTTTGGGTTGCAAGAAGATTTTTATAGTGGTGTACACCCTGAGTTCACTGGTTTTGTACGAGCAATTGGGGACCTTCTCAAATACTTTTTTAAGAATCAGCCCAGTACACATTAAAAAAACAAAAAACAAAAAACCAACCAAACAAAATAAACCCCAAACTGTATAAACTTGTGACTTTATGCAAACAGATGGGTGTTGACCATCAAAGTCTTCCACATCTAACTTCTTTGCATTTCTACAGAACATCTGCCATTAAGTAAATACAGTGTTCTGTGCTGTATAAATATTCAGCCACGGAAAGATTTTTATACAAGGCACTGCTTATCTCTGAGAGTCCCTTGGGAGCCCAATTCACAGAAACCCATCAAGGAGTTCTAGATGGTTTCAAATTGCCTCAGATGTCATCACTGTTAGAGTCTTCTGGCAAGCCTGAATTATTGCCTCCATCAATTGCAAGTGAAAAGGGATTTTTCATCTTCTCCACCAATTTAGCTAACAAGTGTAGCTTGACAGCTCCATTCAGGATGCTGATAGCTTTTATTCTGGGCCTCAGAATACGGTGCCCCAGGGAACACTTGGTGAACTAGAGCAATTACAACTTTTAGCTGTGCTTACTTCACTGCTTAGTTTCAAGCAGAGGGTAAGTTTTACCCTGTCATCAGATGACATATTTGTTTTCTGGGGTCTTAGGTCACTGCTATTGGCACACTGGTGCACACTTCAGATTTTCTGGTGTACATGAGTCAGATTACTTCTACTTAGCTTTAATCAAGTGTAAGCACTACAGTTTAGTGTAGGCTCTGGCAAACCTACAGCTATGTTTACAGAGTGCTCTATCTGGGCTAATTTACCCTGCCTCTCAGACAGCCTGTTTGGCTTAGGTGCAGTATTAAGGTGCCAATATTATGCCCAGGACCCAGTTTAGCAATTAAGAATTAGTTTGTATGTCTCTAGTTAACTTCATCATGCAGAGTGAAAATTAGCTTGACTCTTATATAGGTTTTATGAGACAAAACTGCTTATTTAGTATTTCTTATTAAGGTGATTTTAGAATTATTCTTCCTGCTGCTTGATGCAGGCATGCATCTTCATGCCAATGAGTACTTCTGAGTTGAAAGCTTTCTGTCATGATGAATTGTCACATGAGTTGCTAGGTAATGTGTTTTGTTCAGATTTTTCCTTCCACTCAAGAATATTGGATAGTTTTGACTTTTGTGTTTCTTCCTGGCAGTGAATGGATTTAGTAATGGCACTTGCATAAGAAGGAAGTTGTTCAGATTTGTTAGTAACTGCTGCTTTCTAAACCAACAGATTACATGTTATGTGTAACTACCACATACTATATTAAATCTCTCAAGCCTGCCTTTTGATTTTAGCTAAATGGTAACCATTTTCCCACTATGACCCAGTTCTGAATTGCTTTTCCTGCTGCCTTCACGGAAATCTCTGACATTGGGAGTTTTACTAGAAGTCTGTTTTTCATTTTCTTCCCTTTTTCTTTTGTCAACTGACACTTACTGATGTGATTTGGCCTGATCTTAAGTTAGGAATATTACATTCAATCTGAAAATAAACAACTTTAATATATCTTGGTTTTGATAACATATACTTGATCATTAAGAGAGCAAACAGTTAAAAGTTTGTGAAGGTGTACTTCATACCTTGGAGCACACAGGGGAAGTTATACAGGGCAATCCTGTAGTATGGAGAGCTGCACAGTTTCCCTGAATGAGCCTGCTCCAGTATCAAGAGCTCCGAAATTTCAGCAGGGTACCAGACTCAGCCTATGTGATGCCATCAAGGTGTGACCTGGATCACCCTATTGACACAGTACTCTTTGGTCTCACCAGATACTTAGGCGTGCAGAAGTCCCTGTCTCTTGTGTAGAGTTACCAGCCCACATGGGCATAACCAAAAGAGTTCTCACCACGCTGTTGAAACACACCCACAGAGAGCTTTCAGGTTAGTCCTTTGCAACCCACACAGCAAAGCAGTGCGTGACAGGTGGTCTGTTACTGTGTGTGATGTCCCACATTAAGTTCACCAAAGTCCCTCCTTTGACTTTCCCTGTCACAGGGAAATAGTAGCACACACAGTAAATAACTTGGAAGATGAGCAGGGGGCAAGTGACAAGAGCACAGGGTTGCAACACTTTGAAGACTATGCTGAAATCATAGGATTTGTCTCATATCTCTTTGATCTTTTAATTTCCGTTTTACTGTTTAATCTCACAGCAGTGTGCTCAAAATCAGTGGTGATAGTGGTAAGAAACATCAGAATGAAGAACGAAGTATATTATGTCCTATCACACGGCACATGTAACTTACTTTAGGCAGCCTGAAGGTTGTCCTTGTTTGCATTGAAACCTCTTTCTGTAATTCTAGCAAAGTGAGGAGACATTAGAAGATACTTTTACATGAAGTTTATACCCAAAGAAATATAAAGGGGTGAAGGGAGCCGCTATGAATGTAATTAAGACTTCTGGTGGAGAAATGGTTTAAGCTTGTATGAGCAGAAGGCTTTATAGACCAATGTAGAGCACTGACACCGACTTACTAGATTTTCCCATCATGAAGGTAAGTTGGGAGCTCAAGCTGAGTGCTCCAGAGAGGTGACAGCAGCAGTGTTAAGGGAAAACTTTCTTCTCTTTTCAAGCCTTCTACTTGAATGTTAGTTGCAGGGGCTTTAAAAAAGCCACTGCTGCAGACCAGCTTGCTGGCCTGCTGGGGCAAAGCTGTGAGAGGTGGTGGCCGGAAGGATGAAGAAGTAGCAGCAGTAGGGAAGGGGTAAGTGGGAGGAGCCAACAAGAAGAGGCTGGTAGAAATTAACAATAAATTTTTAGCACATTCCAATTGCTCAGTATTGAATTTGTTGCTCTAACATTGAAAGGTGGATAAATCTAAGATTCAGCAGTCCCAGGAAAAGTAGTTTGATATAGTCCATTGAGATTTATACTGAGATGACTTTATAGCATCCTAACAGTTTCAAGAACCTTAAAATTGATGGAAACATTGCTCTTCTTCATTGTTACACTTTTTCACCTACCAGAGCACTTGGAAATTAACTCAGTGAGACTCAGGAGCAAGTATGTTTCTCCATATCTAAAGCTGGCAGCCAAATGGTCTTGTGTAACCTAACACGGACTGTACAGGTGCCCTGTTTCTATTCCTGCGCATCAGCTGGGGAAAAAAGAGGCTTTTTCTCTCTTCTGAGGACAGCAGCACTGAATATTGGCAAATATAACAGTGCAATTGAGGAGCAAAAAAAATGTCAAATTTTCAGGTGTAAAATATTGTGCCCTTTCAAGCTCCAGCTCCTTTCTTTCATTCTGAGAAAACTGACTTTAGGTGCTGTTTCATGACAACAGGCTCACTATGTCCCTGACAATCCTTGCAATGAGATTGTTGCATAGTTTCTGTTAATAATCACCCTCCTAGTCAAAGTAAGTGAAGAAATGGACTAGTACATATATTGTGAGACTTATGCACCTGGTGATGGAGAAATTTCAACTATTTTCCAGCCAACTTGTAGCTGTTAGAATGAATGAGCTAAGATGAGAGATGAAAAGTTAATGGGGAACTGAGAAGGAGTGTGATCTGTTACTGTCAGCTTGAAGCCTGAGACCTAGTGAGCACCTTGCTATTATCTTGGTATTTCTTAGTACTTACTAGCTTGGATGCTGGGATTGCCACTAATGAGGAAGTCTGTTTGCTGCTTGCAGGGTCTGTGAGAAACTCTGAGCTCTCACACCTTTTGGCTTGTGGTGAAACAGGAGATGTAGATTGCTGTCTTCTTTACTCCTCTCTTTTGGAAGGTGCAAGCCTTTATAGTCAGCTGTTTCTTCAGGCCCAGATTTTTGGGACTATATACCCAGGCCTCTGTTTTTTATGCTGTACTTGTACATTCAGTACCTGCATCTGCTAGTTTCTTAGATATTCAGTATTTTAATCACTAAGCTTTCCAGAACTGCCAGTCAGAAATTCTATGAGGGAGGGCTTGAAAATCAGTAAATATAATTATAAAGTAGCATTTTATTACTCTTTATCTATTCATTTTATCATCTTGTGACTGAATCCCAGAGTGCATCAAGTTTTTGACCTTTCCCCCTAGCCAACAGTAGTAGGAATGGTTTTAAAGGTATTTCACATTCTCACAGGGACACATCAGACATTGAGGTGGAGGCAGAATAGCAGGTGTCTTGAGAATCTGCATGAAATTGAGAGAAGTGACAATGCTGTAGATCTCCCTCAAAGTCTGAGCTTAATTAAACTGATATGATTCTTTGCACAAAGATTTCATTGTTTTTATTGCTGCTCTGGGATTTTTTTGAAGCCAAAAGCATATGCTTCTTTTTGGTAGTGTGTCACAATACCCATTGATACTTCTCTCTCCTTTGTAAACTAGCTAGTGGGTTAAGTGTTTTCTTTTTATCTCAAAAATCTGTGATTTCCAAAGGTGCACCTCACAGACACCCACATATTGTAAGCAAGAGCATTCCCATAGGATGCTCTTCTTGCTGTAATATACCCTGCATGTCTACTTTTTTACCAGACATGACAGTTTAATTGCTGAGACAATATGGTTTTGAGGCTATGACAACAGAGTGGGAGTCAAGCCTACCAGGTTATAGCAGCCCAGAGAAATTCAAACAGCCATGTAGCTGCTCTGCCTTGGGTCATAGCCTAGCAAATGGAAGAGAGTTCAGTCTGTAAACTGTAACCATGTTCAGCTCAGCTAAGCCCCTCAGCAGATGCACAGCAGTCTGCACCCAGCTTTGAGCATAAGCCCCCAGATTTTCCTGCTAGCCCTGTCACTAGTGCCATCTGGCTGAAATTACTGCTGTGTCTTTGGTGTTTGATTGTCGCCACCTGCAAGAGAGACTTTCTTCCTTCTTTGTAAAGGGGTAGAAATGTTCACTCTCATTTTAGGTAAAACACCCATATGCATGCATACATACATGTCTATGCAATACGTGTACATACGTATATTCACACACAGAGTATCTAGTATTGCAGGATTCGTTTTGCTCAAGGATTGAAAGTCATAACTCCAGGTTTGGGTTTTTTTTTTGTATTTCTGAAGTAGCAATAAATCCTGCCTGATTTTGAACTCTTATTTCTCAGGCCCCAAATCTCCATCCATTTATCTTCAGATTTCATGCATTTTGTGATGAGGAGTGTTCTGAATTTCCAGACAGCTTCTATAAATTATTTAGAACTGAAAATGCCATGTTAAAAAAAAAGAAAAAAGTAAAAGCAAATAAACCAAGCATCTCTGCTGGTGAATGAGTCCTGAGAATAAAAGCAGAGGGGCTTATGCTCCCTCTTTTGACCATGGCCTGGTTAGAGCATCCCAAAGCTCACAATAGCCAAATCTTTGGCATGACAGAATGTTGAGAGGGTTCTCATGTCAAGAGACTGTTCATACTTCAGGAATAAAGCTTTGTTCACAGCCACAGTCTAAGGTCAGGGAGAGAAAAGAAGGGAGCTTTCTTGCGAAGAGTTTGCTAGCATTTGGATTGATCTGCCAAAGGAGTAGTCAGTGTATATGGATGTTTAGTTCAACATATCCAGGTAGGCACATATTAATAGAATTCCACCAGTTGCAACAGGAGTCTGCAGAGCACAAGCTCAAATTAGCTGAAGCCTCTGAATCTTTCATCTTACATCTGATCTCCTTCTCATCTTTTTGAACTGCATTTTTTTCTAATCTCACAGTTCTTTAAAATAGCTGTGGTGTTTGGTGAAGGAAGGGCTCAGACATTAACACTTCAAATACTTAAAAATGCTCTTAAAACTCAAGAAAGTAAGTTGCACTCTGGAGTGGAGAGGAGCAAGAACTGCCAAGTGCTGTGTTAGCTCAGCTGCTTGAACTGGGAATCTTCCCACCCTTCTGGCAGAAGTGGCGAAAGTCCTGGAGAGCCACACTGGAGCTTTATGGTCAACACTGGCACAGGTTGCCCAGAAAGGTTGTGAAGCCTCTATCCCTGGAGATATTCAGAAGACATATGGATATGGTCCTAGGAAACTGGCTCTGGTTGACCCTGCTTAGCAGGGGTCAGACTACACGATCTCCAGATCTCCCGTTCTACCTCAGCCCTTCTGTCAGTCTCTGATTAAAGTGGCCTTTCACATCTTGGACTTAGTGACTTAACTCCAGTCCTCCTGGCTGGAAATGATACCCAACAGATTTGTCACCAGAGTGAGGGCAATATGTGGGCCCAGAAGTGCTGAGACAGAGCAGGTCAGTGCTTAGCAATGTTCAGCAGCATTGTTCATGCACTGCTTACAGCCAAGGCATGGCTGTCGGTGTTGCTGCTCACAGTCCTGCATCATGCTGCCATCTCCTGGGATAGCCACTCCATGGCTCCTCCTGGCTCAAGCTACGTGGAATCTCCTGCTTGCTCTAGTTCCTTGTGATATTGATGAAATGACCACAATATGCTGAACTTCACTGGAATTCTTTCACTTGTGTTACTAGGTTTGGGAGAAATTTCTGGGGTTTTTTGATGGTTATTACCTATACCTTCCTCACTGGGCTACCCTGAAATTTTGCAAGTGTTCTGTTATGGAACAGAAGTGACCTTCTTTGGTGTTATACTGTGTTTAGAGTAACTGCTTGTGTTTTCTCACCAGATTTTTTTGCAGTTAGAAGTGAGTTGCTTGTAAATTCCAGAACTCCTCTATGTGGAGAGATTAAATCTGGATCTGTACTTGTATATAAATCTTTGTGACCTGTTGTAGCCAGGTTAATGTAGTTTGCTTGAATGTTTTTTTTGCAACATCCTTTCCTTCAAAGTTCCAAAATCCAGCAAGTTCATTTATTCTCCAGGGAGTTTTCCTGTTTCCCAATTTATCATGGAGAGTCCTAACTGCCAGGTACTGCTGCAGCCTGAGGAATTTTCCAGCTCTGGAAGAATCTGGCTTCTGAACTGAGGTCTCTGGGACTCCAGGAAGAAATTTACTGCTAAAATGTGTGAGAAGCAGGTTCTCCAATGTCCAAGAAGATGCTCAGTTGTTAAACTAGTTAGGGAAAATCAGTTTCCAGGACTGGAAGGCTTCATTGGCACAAATAAAGGTTGAGGGGTTAATAGGATAAGAAACTGTATTTGAACACAAGGTGGCACTGCAGGAATTAATTTTATAATGTTTAATTCATTTTCTGAGTTAATGCTTTTTTTGTGGTGCTCTTAATAGGCACACAGAGTATTTTTGCTTTCACATCTATTCTTTCAGGAATTGGTATGGGCATATTTCCTGTAAAACTAATAGGAATCAACCACAGAAGCATGGCTTAGCTGATCACACATGCTACAATTTCTGCCCTAAAGGAACTGAACAAACATAGTGCAAATACTAAGCCCTTCCCCACCCTGTGGGGTTGCTTTCTTTGTTTGCAAAAATTTGAAAATGTAGAGACTGAGTAGTACCTAGGGTATTGACTAACTTACTGACTTGCTAAGGTTGGCTTCACTTTAATGTACTTTATTATCCATCTCCTGTTCCTCTCTGTATTGCTTTGTCCTAAGCATAAAGTGTAATATCATTGGGCCAGTGGCATTATTGTCATTCTACTTTTTATAGTGCCTCATAGGGCTATCCAGTATCTGATTGGACTTCCAGCATCTATTAAAATATCCATCAGTTGCAAGTAAAAAACCATGCTTTTAGGTATTGCCAGTCTCAACAAGTTTATCTCAAGGACAATATTTAGTCAAGTTGTGATAGCCAGTTAAAAAGTCTGTAAGCTGAAGTCGAACTTTATTGGTAACTTGGGTCTGGTGATTTCATATCTCTTTGGTTAGAAATATAGAGGGACAAGGTGTTCCATTGACTTTACAGCAGATTTTCTATAGAGTTTCTCATTCTTTCATTGCTCTTTCATTTTCGTAAGCATGAAAACATTTATGAAAACATATCTGGTCACCATTTTCCTTGTTGGATCTTGTGAAATGTAACCATGCACATGCAGCGTTTGGACTGGGGAGGTTTACAGTATTTTTTCTCAATGTTTTCACAAATGCTGCTCTGATTAATAGAAGTTGGAATCCTATCAGCAGCCACAAGCACTCAAAAGCCATGAATTGCCATTCACAGTCAAGGCATTATCTCACAAAACACAATATGCTTATTTCTTCTTATGGTCCTGAGTATAAATATTGTCACTATGCTTTTTGAGCCTGGTATCTAAGGACACAAAGTTATGCTTAGATGGTTGGTTCAGGCCTTCTTTTCACAGTGTCATGGTCTATAATAATTTTTGTTGAAAAATCTTAAAATGCTCCTGTGATCAACTATGCAAGAGCTAGAACTTTAGCAGAAGAAAATATGTGATAAAGTAATATCTGTTGGAAACGTTCAGGATTTTGTTCACACAACTGCCATACTACTAAATTGTGGAGTTGTGAGTTTCTCTGTGTCTTTTTAATAAGATGTTTTGGCCATGAGTGATTGCCTTGAGACAATTAGAGGGTACTTTAATTCTCCATAGTTTTTTAGTCCCACAACTTTCTGTGCTGCCTGGCAATCACAGTATCACACAATACTGATATCTGCAGAATGGCTCAAAACAATGCCCCTTTTCATGTGGTGCTACTGGGGAAGATTAGGGTCCAGCTACTAGACTTTCTTCTTACTTTTAGTCTATGGTTTCAAAATATATCAGTGAGTCCATGTCATATAATTATATCAGTCAAGCTTGATATTATTTTTAAATAAAAGCGTACATAAAAATCACGTGTGGTACTCCCCAAGGAAGTTTGAAGGCTGACAATTGATCCAGAAGGTTTGGGGTTATCTGGTCTTCACTGCTCTTCCTTTAAAGTATCTCTAGTTTTAACAATGTTTCATAATCCAGGAAAAGAGACATTGTATAAGGAGCTGCTGAAATAGCCCAATTCAGTCCTAGTGCACTGCTTCACCAAGTCTCTGTCAGAACCTGCCATACAAGACCGTCAAAGCCATTCTCAGCTATGGCTGATCACAATGCCAAAATTTGTAGGTGTCTCCATGCCATTCCATATCCATGTGTAAAGCCACCAGCATGGTCAGAATGTCTCACAACCAGAAAGCAGCACGGAGACTTCTGTCAATAAATAGTCTTGGGTCCCTGGAAAGCTGTAAAGTGAAAAAATTAAGAGAAGTTTTCACCTGAACATAAATGGGCTTTGGAGATCTGAATGTAGATAGCTGCTTCGGAGCAAAGACTTGAGTGTGATACTCACTGTCTCTGGTGAGTCTTCTGATCCTTAAAGAAACATGCATCCCTACATCATTGGTTGAGTTCTGCAGCTTGTCTAGGGACCCACAAAATTCTGGCACACTGGCGAGGCTAGAGACAGACCACTTCACAGGGCAAGTCCTGCTTTGGAGTTTAAGCTCATGCTGGTTCTCTGAGCAGCTAATTTGCTCTCAGCTGGCACTAATCCTGAGGACACCTGAGGATAGCTCAAGATCCTGTGACAGTGAAGCAGCAGTTTTGAAGGTGGTAGGGGTACCAAATAGATGTATAAACACCTTCTGTGTTCTTTTTATTTTTATGGCCTGGGCTTCAGTCCCTAGGAAATCATTTATCCTGCAGATGTCAGCTCTGTGACACATGCTGGGAAGACTTGGATGAACTATACTTTATAAAGACGGTACAGATTTTGGACTGATTCATAACTGAATAGTCACAAACCTTTTTTCTCAAACTACTTTGAAATATGACAGCAGCAGAACTAAAAAGAGACATAAAAACTATGCTTCTGGTTTGCTTTTTTATTTTATTTTACTATCTTCTAATAAGTGAAAATGAAATCTGCAGAAATTTGTGTATATTTACTAAAACTTAACTAGGAAAGCCCTAGTGACCAGATGACCCATGTGGTGGATGAGGGGAAGGCTGTGGATGTAGTCTATCTGGACTTCAGCAAAGCCTTTGACACCATCTCATACAAGATACTCCTGGAAAAGCTGTCAGCCCATGGCTTGGACAGGTGTACTCTCTGCTGGGTTGAGAACTGGCTGGATGGCCAGGACCAGAGAGTGCTGGTGAACGGGACTGCATCCAGTTGGTGGCCAGTCACCAGTGGTGTCCCCCAGGGATCAGTGTTGGGCCCAGTCCTGTTTAATATCTTTATTGATGATCTGGATGAGAGGATTGAGTCCACCATTAGCAAATTTGCAGATGACACCAAGTTGGGGGATAGTGTCCATCTGCTGGAGGGTAGGAGGGCTCTGCAGAGGGTTCTGGACAGGCTGGATAGATGGGCCAAATCCAGTGGTGTGGGATTCAACAAGGCCAAGTGTCAGGTCCTGCACTTTGGCCACAACAACCCCATGCAGAACTACAGGCTGGGAACAGAGTGGCTGGAGAGCAGCCAGGCAGAAATGGACGTGGGGATTCAGAAAGCTGAACATGAACCAGCAGTGTGCCCAGGTGGCCAAGAAGGCCAATGGCATCCTGGTCTGTATCAGGAATAGTGGGTCCAGTAGGACAAGGGAAGTGATTCTTCTCCTGTGCTTGGCACTGGTGAGGCCACACCTCAAATCCTGTGTCCAGTTCTGGGGCCCTCAACTTAGGAAGGACACTGAGGTTCTGGAGTGTGTCCAAAGAAGGGCAATGAGGCTGGGGAAGGGACTGAAGCACGAGTCCTGTGAGGAGTGGCTGAGGGAGCTGGGGTTGTTCAGCCTGGAGAAGAGGAGGCTCAGAGGAGACCTTATCACTCTCTACAACTCCCTGAAAGGAGGTTGTAGCCAAGTGGGGGTTGGTCTCTTCTCCCAGACAACCAGCAGTAGGACAAGGGGCCACAGTCTTAAGCTTCACCAAGGGAGATTTAGGTTGGACATTAGGAAGAAGTTATTTACAGAGAGAGTGACTGGGCGTTGGAATGGGCTGCCTAGGGAGGTGGTAGTCACTGTCCCTGGAGGTGCTTAAGAGGAAACTGGATGTGGCACTTAGTGCCATGGTTTAGTAGACAAGGTAGTGTTAGGTCAAAGGTTGGACTCAGTGATCTCAGGGGTCTTTTTCAACCTAGTTGATTCTGTGATCCTGTGAAATGAATCATCTTGGCTATGGGTAGGGGAGTCGATGATCTTGAAGGTCCCTTTCAACTCAAACCATTCCAGGATTCTGTGATTCTGTGGTATCAAGAGTTGAAAGTGCCTTTGGGATAGTATCATATTGAGAATGGAACAAAAATGTTTGCAAAATATTTACTAAGTTGTTTTTCTTATTTACCTAACAAATTAGGGGTATACTCCAATTATTTACACTTTATGCTGTAGAGAATTGTCTAATTTTACTGTTGATCATAGTAACCACCAAGTTAAATTAATATACCTTGCATATAGTTGCAGCAATCATCAGTTTAAGACAGTTTCAGAGCTATTAGGTTCAGTGTACCATTTGATACTACCTAAAGCAGGTAAGAGTTTCTTGTGGCATTCCTTTCAATTTGCAACTTCTTCTCTGTAAGGAGGCACCTGGTAAGTAAATAATAAAACTCAAAAAGTCATAGTGGTAGGCTTAATTTTCAGGATTTTTTAAAAATTATAGATAAAATGCCAGCAAACAGAAATTCATAAAATGAGAGTGCCTGGAAAACAACAGAAATGACAGTCAGTACAAAGGGGTGAATTCACTTTTTTCCTGGTTTGGACTAGCAGGTGTAGTAGGCGGCGGGCAACAAGAGAAGCGTATTATTGTGGCTTAATGAATCAGCAATAAGTAACATGTGCACAACTGCATATGAAAGCAGTTTGACTGAGGTCTAAGCTAATGCACTTTGTCTTTGTGAATACATAGAAGGCCCAGTGCCGTGACTGTGAGGTGGGAAGCACAGTACCTTCATGAGCACAACTGGTGATCATGAGCCTTGAGTATCCCTTGCACTTAGATGGTACCCAGGCCTTGTACCTATGATTGCACTGAAGTGATTCTGGCCTGGAGCATTTCTAGTTATCAGTGACAGAAAAATGTCATAATGAAAATCAAAAGTGTATGAAGCTTGCTAATGACAACTCAGTGGATCGCAGATTTTTTTCACACAAGTGCAGAACAGTAGCATAAATAGTATGAACACATTCCACAGGAACAAAGGTTTTTAGAAATAAATATTTACAGTTACATCTTGAAAGGTTGTATTAAGTAGCTGATGGAGAAGGAGCTGTCTGAATTTTTGTAGACAGAAAAAAGTCCACTGATGCTTCTGTTGACTTACACAAGTAGAAACTGTCAGGTCTTATCTGAAATGCTCAGTGATGTAAAGCTTTCTTTGTTTTAGTCTATCTGTGTAAAGAGAAAATGATCAAATATAAGCCCAAATCTCATTTCTCAATCATAGATTTTCTCTGCTTTGTTCATGGCAAATTAAAAAGATACTTGAAAGCAGGAAGGTTTGAGTTGAAAGTAGAACTCCAGCCTATAAATAGTAATTTCAATTGATTTGTACTAGTTATCTGCTTTTGGTACATTACTTTAAAAGATGAAAACTGAAGTGTAAGTTAGAAAAAGCTCCATGTTTCAGGAAATAAGCCAGTTGCTTTTTGATGAGTGGAGACAAAATTTCTCTTTCAGTCAGAAACTTCTGCAGGTGTCCTAAATGACCCTGGTGAGACATCTCTCTGTAACCTGTTGTAGTGCCACTGTACTGTACCTGGGCTCCTTTCTGGGGGCAGGTGCTAGCCCAAATGTCAGCCACTATAGAGTGCTCCCAGCCAAAGGAATTCGAGTTTGACCCATGCCCTGACTTCTTCCAAGTCCTGAACATATGCTTCCATAGCATGTTTAAGTAAAGCAGTTGATGTCTTACAGGATCTTGACATCCATATTTAAATTGAAGTATAGCAGCACTATCCCTGTGTTTCAAGGATACTGTTTCTTGCTCTTTTTCTATTGGACATTTCTGCACTGACCTTTCTACCCACGGTTTATGTATCCTGGAAGGATAGAGCAAGATTTTCTTCTTGTAACATTCTTCCATAATATTTGGGCACACTGCAGCTTTAAAAAAAACCAAGCAAACCCCAGCCAAACAAAAAAAAAAAACAACCAACAAAAAACCCCAGACACCCCCCGCCCCCCCCAAAAAAATTCTATGAAATTACAAAATAAATTAGTAAAATTATGAATTTCTTAAAACAATATGAAGTGTTGACCAGAAAGACTAAGAAGTTCCCATCAAGGCAACATGATCGTGGTTCACTCCAAATTTTTTTCCTTTAGAAGTCAAAGCACCTGTCTTATATTTAGATTATTTCAAGAAGCTTCGTCATCTGATGACGCTCTTAGTCATATTTTTTAGTTTTAGATAGTTCTGCAAGGAGCAGGGAGTTGGAATTGATGATCCTTATAAGTCACTTCCAACTTGAAATATTCTATGATTCTATATTTAACAGAAAACATTACAAATTTATAGCTGGAAAGGTACTGCTAAACAAAGGGAGGAAGACAGTGGCTCTTTCACATAACTCTTAGGCTGCAAACTGTTGAAAGTAGAGGGGTATAACCAGAGATATCACTGTATGTTTGCTCTCTCTCTCCTTTACTCCTTCCCAGAGCTCCTGTGCACAAATTATGTACCCAAACACACATACAAATGGGGACACACATATGCACAATACATACTGACCAGTTTTGTTAGTGTCCTTGTTCCTGTTTTTCATGTGTGTAGCACAAACACAGACCCCCATTTCCCTAAAAGCTGCTCTGCCTCACACCAATGTCAATGTTTTAATTGTACAAGTAGTAATATGTGTAATGATTTTTAAACAAAGTTTTACCAAGCAGCTTCTTAAGGTCACAGCACATTCCTATTCAGAGTTTGAAGTGGAAAAACTTTAAATGGAACCTAAAATAAAAATGGGTAAGATTCCTACTTTAAATAGTTGAATTACTGCAAAATTTGTTCAAGGGGTTTTATTTCAGTTACCAATAAAAAACCCCAATCATTTCTCAGGAATAGCATTGTAGTTGTGACTTCTTATTAGCAGCATGCCTATGGTGAGTGGTACACAATGATTTCTTTTCTTGTAACATGAGAGAGAAGGTCTTAATACTTCGTGTTTCTTAAGACTATGGGTTGGTTTTTGTATTGGAAGAATTTGTGTTCAGTGGAATGACACAAAGGATCACAACCCATTAATGTATTCCCATCATTTATTGATCTTATTACTGAAGTCTCTGGGCATTTACAATCTTACTTTACTGGAAGAAAAGGGATGGAACAATCAAGGTATTTCTAAAAAGTCTCATAGGAGATTATCTTCCAGGAACGTAATATGAGGCTATTGTATGAGCAATTTGACATGTGCAGACACTGACAGAACTCACAATCCTGAAAAACTTATTCACATTAGTAGGAGCTCTTCTGATTATCTTCACTGACACTGCTGACTTCCATCAGTGTTTGTGTAACTTTTGCCCCTTGCAAACCAAAGAGACAGCAAATATGAATTTACAGAGGAGAGCAGCTAGACACTATAATTTTTTTGCCACATCAACATCATCTGGACACTCTGCATGCATTAGGACACAGGAGATAGAGGAGGTGGTTCTGGGGACCTGCACTTACACTTTTTCAGGGGAATTGCTGCCAGAGACTAAAAAGTTTTGGATTAATAAGATCTGCATGTAATTTTTGACTGCACCAATTTCAAGCAATGAGGCCAGTTTCAAGGCAATATGATTTGCAGCCAGTATACCAGCTTTTCCCTGTATTGAAAGAAAATGTTTCAAACCTTGTTGGCTGTAGCTGTCATGTTAGAGCTGTATTCAATCATCTTAACTCCTTAAGTAGTTTTTGCTCTAAAATTGAGGAAAAGAGTATCAGAATTCCAGCCAAGAACCTTGTTACAGCCAACACTGCTGAAAATGCGATCACTTATTGAAGAGTGACAGTAGAAAGCCAGGACTCTACTTGCCTTGCAATCTGTGTGGTTCAGTATCCAAGTCTCACACTGCCTGTCAGTGCAGCTCCCTAGTGCTGCAGCACAGCAAAGCACAGCATCTGCAGCTTAAAAATGGGGTCATCTCTCCAATGAACTTAGCAAGTGCTTATTGATCTTTAAGAGGGGAACAAGCAGAATGAGCAACCCAGAGCTGTGCTTTTATCCCTGGGAGAGCAGACCAAGGTAAATTGTCTGGAGGAATCTCACAACATAAGCTGGAACTATCCAGCAAAACTAGAGTATTCAGACCCAACTCCTAGAGCAATAACGATTAGCCCAATTTTGCTGAGATGTCTACTGAATCTGTACATCTTGAATCGGCGATCAGTTTGGGGAGACTTTGAATCATAGTTAGGAATTAGATGTGTTTGGGTAATCTGTAGACCCTAACAGCAAATTTATATCATCCACAAAAATGCACAGCATAAAAACTGCTTCATCTGAAGAGCTGTAATGATATTACAGCTGATTTGGTTTAGAACCAGTCAGACACACTTCAGATTATAAAAAGTGAGGAGAACCATCTTTCTATTCCTTTCAGATAGTCACTCACCTCTTAGGAAAGCGATGGTAGATTTCTTTCACACAAACAGAATAAAGTTTCCATTCAGTGCCATGCATTCCTTAGGATATTGCAGACCTCTTTCCCCTCTAAGGTCTTAGAAACTTATTTTTCTGCCTTGTAGAAAGTAGATTTTGACTTTGCTGCTTTGACAGTGTCAGCATTTTTCACTGCTATTTCAACAACTTTCTAAACAACTATAAGATTATAATGTAATCATCCAATTCTTTTTGCTCTCAAGACATTGACATCCTATTTTATTTTAAATGTGAATGTTTTTCCACCATTCACACAGGCATAAGTGCACAGATTGATGTGTTTGTATACTAGTTGTCTAGACCCAATGAACTCATAATGAAGAGGAGCATGTGCATGGATCTGATTATTCCATCTCAGTTGGCAGGGAGGAGGAGTAGTTCTAAAAATTGTGCTCGTCATGTAAATCCATTAAGCAGGTTTTCCAAAGTACATAGAGAGCAATACTGGAGAATCTTTGCTGTTATTGACAATGAAGATTTGTTTTGAGGAACTGGCAACTGAGAGGGTAAAATAGTAAAGAAAAGTGAAAAAGGAAAAAATTTTAGAATGGCAAAAAACTCTATAGCTTCAAGAGCTAGAGTGCAAAGTACACTTTTGGCTGATGATTTTAAAGAGCAAGATCCTGTTGGCACTTGTTCCAGTATATTTGCTTTAATCTTCAAAGTACTGAGTTGAGAGGAGGTGCGGGAGAATAAAAGAATGTGAATTAGAAACTCCTAAGAAGACTTTTAAAGAGGTTTACAAGATATATTTGAATTTCCCTACCCTAGAACTCTCTGAGTGTCATGGATTTGTTTTCTTTTCTTTCACAATCTTCCTTAGAAGCTGTTCTGTTAATTAGGTAAAATGTTAACCTTTTTAGCACAGTACTGCTTCTGTTCTTATGACTCGTTACGCTTTCCACATCATTTAATTTACACTATTTAAGTATTTTTGTTAATATTGATTCTTTTATATAGATAGTCCCTTGCCCACATCACATCAAATTAAGAAGTCTTGTCTTAGGTTGAACTATTCTCATTATTCTTTTACATCTGACTCCAGTGGAGTTGTCTTTCACAACTCTTAAGGAGCTCATTCTCCAGGGATCATGATGTCTGAGGGGTAAGCCACCTGGATGTATTCACAAAGGAGACTCAGTAGGTAAATGCTGTGGTTTTATACCATGTTGCACACTTTGCAATGAGTTTGTGTTGTTGACAGCCTAAGTCAAAATGGAGATACAGAAGTGGAGGGCCTCTGAAGCATCTCAAATAACAAGGCAACATCTGTGCTCATTTCTGCAGTCTCGCATGTGAAGGACTGCCAGATGTGCATGAAGTGTTAAGCAGCTGGTGAAGCTTCCGGAGCAAGTGCTGTTCTTGAAAAGCACAACTGGGGTGGACGGTTTCACTCAAACTAAAGGATGGCTGATGTAAAACTAAAATTACATAGGAATGTAGAGTAACTCTTTGAAATTTAGATTGTGATTTCTTACTTCCACAACCAAACTGCATTATAGAAAGCCCTTCTCTTGTAGTTTAAGTTTTAAAAGTTTACCAGCAGTATGAGATTCTTTTCAGTGATGCAATTTATACCATATTTAAATGTTTCATCTGTCTTTATGAGAGATAACTAGCAAACACTATATGTGCTTGAATACTGTACCTTGGAGAAGTTACTGTCAAAATTAGTAAGTCTTAATAATATGTATTTCAGAAAGGACAGCAGGAATTAATTTATTTCCCAGAATGTGCATTAATTTCTGGTGAGTAATGCTTCATACTCACAGAGTAATTAGTTGTATTCTTCCATCTCTCACAATTTATCATCATTTAACTCACAGCCAAGTGCCAAGCATATTAAGATGTATTCATATCATGGCAGCTTCTTTGACAAAAGTGTCCACAAAGCACTCTACGATTCTGATTGACTCTAATCAGTTGTTATTAATGAGACTTTCAAATACTTCTTTCCATTGCTTTGGAAGACATTTCAGCACTCTACTGCTTCATTTTATTTGAAATCTTAACTTTTTAACAATATAAGACAGAGATACCAATCCTACCATTTAGTAGGGTTTTTTAAAGCTGTATAGACCTTCTTTCTGTAATGTCCTGAGCATAAATTCAGTGTGTTTAGCATAACATCTAAGAGAAATGGGAATGTGTAGGAAGTGTAACCTCTTGTGACTTGTGCAGTGTGTTAGAACAGTGGTGTGAGGAGCCTTTGGAGAACAAGGGCTAGCTGGGGTGTACCAGGGATCTGGAGAGCAAAGTTAACATCTGCTACCATCTTAATAGCAGCTGATCAGCTGAAAACATCTGATAAAATCATTTCATGTCACAAAACCAAAACACCTTATGCAACAGAATATAGGTGCTTCTATACTGAAAAAAAAATATGGTTTTACTAATAGTGAAGTGTTTCCTTTGATTTTGCTTCTAAGTTTAGTGTATTTTTTACCGCAGACATGGTATTGAGTGATGAGGCTATTTCATCCAAATTCATATCATTTAGTTGCTTTCCAACTTGAGTTCAAAATTCTTGTTTTGGAATTGTTTTATTCTCTTTCTCTGAGCTTCAGAGTGTGTACTCCATTCATTTGGGCATTCATAGTTCTTGACCTCCTTTTACTCTATTTAGTTGCAGGATGAAGTTGCCTCATTACTTTGCTTGTGCTGACCCAAATATAGCTCTGAGTTCCAGTCTCCTAAACTTTTCATATCAAGCTGTTTTTCAGGTTGACAGCAATGCACAGTAATTTTCTTTACCTACTTAAATTTTTAATGTTTAATAAATCATAGAAATGCTAAAAATAGTTCAGGATTTTAATGGCCATTTGAAGGCAGAAAGACCATTGGGAGAGACATTTCACTTAAGGCCATCTGACTTTCATAAAATGTTAATCACATGGGACAAGATCCAGTCTGCCTACCCAGCTTGCATCTAGATATTGCAACTTGCTATCTGACTGTCTAGCCTGGATCTGAATTTTAGATTTCTAGTGAATAAAGTCTCCTAAAATAAGCACCTGCATTCCATGTCAAATTAATGGAAATCTCTGAAGTGCTGCAGAGGGGGAACCTGGCTGCTTGAATTCAAGCATCTACATATGTATTTATCTCTCAGCTCAGCGATTGAATTGAAAAGGTAAATTTTGCTTTAGTAACTCAGTAGGTTATCTCTCACCAGGTCCAAACACGAAATAAGCAATTGCTTATACAACAGTCATACCACTAGCATGTGTAGAAGAGAAGGTAGGATTTAATCTGTCCAAAATTCCACTTAGAAACATTGCAAAGGGCATTTTATCCTATGCCATTTTTGTCATAGGCAAAACCAGTTATTTTTGAAAACTTGCTTTAGCTGGAAACTAGATAAACCAGGATAATTTCTTCTTAGAGAACACATTTACCTCATTTTAAAGGTATCTTTTAAGGATAGCCTTTTTAAAGTATTATTTATAACAAATGAGCTATGGGCTAGTTCAGCGGCAATACCTATGCATGTGACCTTCACCTTAAAGATGTGGAGGTTTTTTGTAGTGGTCCAAAGGGAACACTGTCAGCAGTCGGAGCTCCATTCATACAATAGTTTCTGATTGAAAAAAGATGTGTCTTGTTAGTGTTATAAGATTGTAATTTAAAATTAGAGATACAAGACTCCATTCTCAAGAAGTGACAAGGAAAAAATAGATAAACATTTAAAATACAAAAAAGAATCTTAAAAGAATTTTGCATCTTGGGGTTATGAGGCAGACCAATTTTTTGAAAGATGAACAGCATGGTTTCCTAAGCAAATTATTTTGTATAGATTTCAGTTTGACATCGGTTAATATTGCTGACTTCAGTCTGAAGGGATCCAAAAAAAGGTTGAGTCCAAAGAACAGACTTGAGTTTTAGAATAAATAATAGAAGAATACCCACATTCAGAATTTGGCTGTTGCATTCCTGTTACTTTGAACAGGTTTTGATACACAAATTTCCTACAGTAATTCTTAATTTTAAAAAGGCTGCCATTATAATAAAATCCATGAACAAAACAGAAGATGAAAGGCTCTGTTGTGACCAGTGCTGCACCAGCAAAGCCCAGAGTGAAAGGCAAGCACTCTCCTTGGCCGTGTCCAGCTGGCTGCTCGGCACTGTAAGCTCTCTGAACTGCTGTAGTAGCTGCCTGGGAAGAGCGCAAGGGTTGGTTTGGCACTGGGAGCTTGTTTCTGTCTTTTTCTTAATGTCTTCAGTTTGAAAGGAGGAAGTACTTCACTGTGACAGTGCTGAAAAATGCATGGGTGTATGGACCACAGTATTATGGAGAATACTGTAAGGAATTATACTGGGTTTACTGTTCCTGCTTTGCTGAGGAACAGAGAATGTTGTCTATATTGCAGTTTTATACTGCTTTCATGTAAAAAGCAATTAACTTTTAATCTACTTACAAGGTGACAACAGTGTTTCTTTTACTTCAGTAATTCTTTATTTCTTTTAAATTTTCTGTGTTTGGAACTTTTTTCTTGAGTAAACTATGATTTTGCAGTAAGCATATTAGGTCTATGGAAATGTGCATCAGATCTATAGCAAGTCAGTTGATACAAATGCAGCATAAAAGCAAATCTATTGATTTGAAATATTTATTGGGAAAAAAAGCTGAGAAATTATGTGGATATTTATGAATTATGCATGTCTCACATACCTAAATATTGCCAGTAAGCTTAATGTTTCCTCTTTTACATTTCATTTCAGTTTTTATATCCGTTGTAACACATCCTAGGATTTAAATAACCCATATAATTTCTAAACAGGATAATAATTGGTGTACTCTGTTCCGAGCTAAATGTCAATTCAAGTGCAAAAAAGCAGCAACTGTTAAAGGGGACTACAAAATTCAATATTTAGACTATTACCAGTGTCTAATAAAGCTACTTCTGGAACACATTTAATCAAGTGTATATCAAGTGTATTGAAACAATGGGTTATTTGTCTACAAAACATTAAGAAGAATAATATTGCTGGCAAACATTATTAGAATAACTATGTCAGTCCCTCCTACTTGAGGAGTGTGTGCCTATATGAAATCAGTCAAATTGTGTTGATCTTTTCCTTTTTAATAGCGTTGAACTGTATTAATTTTTCAATAGGCATGTCTCTCCCTTACGTACCCCTGAAAACCTTGGCCTTTAGTTATTATAACTTTAAAAGAATCTTTGACTCCTGAATTAGTCAAGGAAGCAAAGTAGTCAATTTGATAAAGTGCTTCTTTGTAATTTTTGTATTATTTTTGTAAAAATAATTTTTAAAGCTTTTGTTTTCCTCATCCATCTAACACATGGAACTAAGTGCTGAAAGCTGGATTTTAGGCCTGACATTTAAAGTTAGTGAAGCACCTGAAGCTGCAGAGATACTTCTATTGTTATAAATGGAATTTGGGAGAACTAAGTCTCTTTGAGTTCCTTTAGTTTCGGTGGAAATTGGGCGTATTATCAGCTTCTGAAATTCCTCATCTATATATACCAGTACCTTCAGGTTTCTGACTTTTAAATATCTGGCTCTCAAGGTACCTTTTGTTAAGTAAAGTTGTCTTTGTAATTTGCTCCTTGAAGTCAGGCACTGTAAATTCTTTTGGGGAAGATCAGCATTATGGTAGCAATTACTAGATCTTACAGCATTTCTCAATGGGAAGGTGAACTACTAAGACAACAATGCTAAGATTTTCCTTTGCGTGTCCTTCTCAGTCCCACATGGTACGGTGCTGGCTTTTGTCCAACAAGGATGCTCTGCCCTGACCAAGAAGCTCTCAGGTGTGAAGGGTTTGCAGGAGCACAGGTTCACACTGCAGCATAAGCAGCTCCTGTCCTTGGGAAGCACTCTGGGGTGGGTGGTTGGGGTTCACAGCCTAGAACCCATGCAGTGAGAGGAAAAGAAGACAGCATAAGTGGTGTAGAAATTAATTAAAGGGATGAAATACATTTTTCTTCTAAAGGCCATTTGTATTCTACACAGAGCATGTAATGGCATGCCTCAGCTCAGTGCCAACCATGCAGGTGCAATTTCAATAGCCTGCAATCTCTTCTTCTCTGCAGCTGCAGAGCATCCTGTTTGTACTGTGGCATACTCATATGCTGAGAAGTAAAACACATTTTATATGTGGGGAAGGGGAAGGGAAAGGGAAAGGGAAAGGGAAAGGGAAAGGGAAAGGGAAAGGGAAAGGGAAAGGGAAGAGGAATTTGATTTATTCCTTTAACACAGTTCTATGGAATCAGAAAAAATAACTTGGAACAAAAGGGAATTTTAAATAATAGATTTCAAGGCTCAAAATAGTCTTCCCATAATATCCAGGAAGTGCTGCTGCATCTCAGTTCTTGGCTGTTTGTAAAACTGCAGTGAAAGAAAAATCAGCACAGGAGGAAGAATCATTCTTTCAGCAGACTGTGTTAAAGGGAGGACACCATAAAAAAACCCAGGAGACATTGACTATTGCCTTTTAAGAGTAAAACCAAAAGTAGTTAAGTGAATAGGATTCTGTCAACTCAGAAGTTACAATAAATAGTAGTACCTAAGTTATTTGTGGCAATAAAATTATTCTGAAGCAATATATTTTGAGTCTCATGGGTAGTACTGGAATTCACTGTATATACTTTATGAGCTCTGCAGAATCATTGCACTTCATTGATCAGATTTTTGTCTAAAAGTGACCTGATATGATACCAGACACAAAGACAGTGCATGTGTCACCACTAGTAGATCACAATTGTAATGCTGAGTTTGAAGAATCTGGTTATGGATTCCTGTCAGGAACTTCAGAAAGAAACGTAACCAGTAGGTTCGGGTTGTGCAACTTCTCAGCACATTTAATGAGAAGAAGGAGCACACTGTTGTGGTTTAAGCACAGGTCTGGGAGCCGGGAGGTCTGGATCTATTCATGGCCATGTGCTGTGACATTGAATAAGTCAGGTTAACCTATCTGGGCTCCTGCACATCCGGTATTACATCTATGCTTAGGTAAACACATTGCAAAGTGTTACTATTGTGGTCACTATAGTGCTATTCTGAGGGCATCTTTGCTTTCAAGGCAATAGGAGTTGTAAGAGCAAGGGCAGGAGCAAGTCTGGGTTTTTTTCCATGTGGAGTCAGTAACCTCTCCAAGTTCACATGTCCCTAACTTTAGTGTTATATATATCTTTCCTCCAAGACCTAAGTGTCACCCTGCATGCAGATGGATCAGGGGCCCACTTCCCTCCACATCTCCCCAAAGCTTAGGGTCTGTGAAGAAATAACACTCTTACCCCTTTGTGGGGTATCTTTTTGGTCCTCCATCCAAACCCTAGTCAGCAAGGCCACATCACCTAAAGGCTCCTGCTTGAGGCTGATGTTTTCCCTCGGGATCTGTGTGCAGGAGGGTGATGTGAATGGTTGGCTTGTAACATGTTTCTGATCTCAAGTCACACAAGCAATGCTGCTTATGGGGCTCTGTGGTTTTATATTGGACATTCATCATGGACTGACTGCTCTGAGGCAGATGTTGCACATTCTCACATCCACTTGTAAACCCCTATGCAGACGACCAGGCATGCCTAGACTTCTAAGGGGCCTTGCTGCAAAACCCCAGATCTCAGCAACCTGCATGCTCCAGTCAGCTTTGGTGGGACCTGGCTTTTGTCCCCATGCAGGGAAACAGATGGAAATAACCAGCACATGTCTAATATCTAATGATCTGAACTCCTTGCATACTCTTCAGCACTATGTAAGGCTGTAAACTTCCCTGCCGAAAGAGAGGTGCTGAGATGAAGTAGTACCAAGATATTCTCTCTTATTTGTGGACACTAGAGGGCATTATAGTAATATTTGATTAATACATGTATGTTTAAAAATAATAGCAAGATAGTCTTCTAAATCTCAATAGTAGCACTTGCAGTTTGAGGATTGTACTAGCGATTGGCATTTTTAGGTGCTTACCTGAATTGCTAGCAATCCATCCATTGCCAATCATATATATCTCAGGTGTTAGCTACAAAGGACACTCACTCTTGGTCCTGTGTTACAAGATGTGTGACTAAGTAACATTATTGTGTCTTGAACAAGGCAAACAGAAGGGATCACAGATTTGTTCGGTCATGTTGTGGCTGATTCTAACCCCATCCCCTTCTGCACTGTGCTTTCAGATCAGGTGGTGGAGGAGAATGTACCCAGGTGACTGCACCTCTCCCTTCTGGACACAGTGCAGGTGGAAGCTGAAATTTTGCTTTGTCTCTAGCCATGCATTCAATACTAATAGAGATGTAGAAAGGAAACAAACAAACAAACAAAATCAAATGAACAAAAAGAAGTAGTCAGGAAAACTGGATCACTGAAGCCACTGGAAGATGAGTGTTCTGTGTGCATCTCGGGGGGGTGGCTTTTGTGCAGGAAGGTGGTGGGTGGGTTTGATTTTCTGCTACCTTGTGACAATGGGAAAATAATAGGTGGAACATGAAAAATAAGACCTGTTTTCTTTACTGTCTGAGACAGGGAGCTGTGAAATTCTGCCAGTATTAATATCACAAAAGGCAGAGCAATGTTTTCGTTAGTCTGTTCTGCTACAGTTTTTTTCCCTGCAGCAGCTCTGACAGATAGAACAGCAGCAGGAGGGAGTAAAATAAAAGGAATTAACCTGATTTTTTCCTTCAGGCTCTTCATTACAGAACAAGAGTGGGAGGCAAAAATAATAGGAGCACACTGCCATCAGGTAGAAAATTAATAATGTAGAAAACTGCGTAAGATCTCAAACATTTGATGTCAAATGCTGTGTAATGGGGTTTAGCTGTCACTGGCGCTCATGATTTTCAAAGAACAGCTGGGAAGAGGCCCTAATGCCTGAGATCATCGCCAACTCTGATTATTCGACCTGAGGCAAGTTTTGGACCTGCTATATGGGTTGCAGATTTTGAGTGTGTTTAGTTTGTGTTTGCATGAAACACCTGTACTTAGATACAGAAAACATTTCGTCTCAGAAAGGTCTTCTCTGGTTGTCTTGACATCACTCTCAGTATATTTGCTCCCACCTCACTGTCGTGTCAGACTGATTTTAGCTGGAGTTCTCGGTTGTTACTATAACCTAAAGACTAAATTCTGCCTTTCAGCAGCGATGTCTGCTACAGTCTCTGCTTCAGGAGATTTACGTCTTTGGGAGTTCACAATTCTGTGACCAGTGGGCTGAATGGACTTCTCTTACTTGGAATTTAAAAGCAGGTCTTGATCACTCTTTGTTTTGCAAGTGTTGAAAAGCTCATCCTTTGTTTCTACTAAAGAAGGTTTTGCAGATGTGGCTGCAGTAGCAAAGTGCAACCCTCCTAAATTTACTTCTTACCAGAAGGGGGTTTTTGGCTGTACAGCTTAATCCAGAAACAAAGCCAGGCAGGTCAGCAAAACTGTTTCCTGCCAGTATGACACCTATATTGGGCTGTTTTCTCGTGAAGTTGCATACTTTATGGACTAGATATTGTTTCTGCAGTCCTGACCGGTGCAATCATTCTAGTGAAGCTGGTGTGTAGGTGAGGTCTCGCTGATGCCAGGGGCTGTACTGAGAAGCAGCAGCTTCCTCACTTCACTGGGGCCTGAAGAGGAGAGGCAGCCAGTTCCTGCTGTTCCTTTTGGACGTCAAGGAAAGGAACAAACTCCAGATTTTTCTGATACTATGGTCTCTGCTGAAGAAACAGGGGACATGTCCATGCATAACATGAAGGTGTGACACTAACTCCATTTTGTTAACTTGCTCAAGCTGGATGTGAGGACATGGATTTTAGCAACCTGCCTGCCTACCAGGCTCCCCAGAGGCTCCCGCTCCCATCTGTAGCTCATGCAGAACCACTCAATGCTGCCATCCCTTCCCTGTCATGGTTACCCCTGCTGGCATGGCTGACCTGTCCCTGGCACTGACCAAGCCTGCCCTTGCTCTGAGGTGCCAGCAAGCCCTCAGTACCCTGCCCAGAGGGAAAACATCCTTCTGCTCCACCAGCGCAGTGCTGTGGCTTGTAACTTCTGGGTCTTTGTGTTTCAAGGATTTGAGAGCTCATGCTGTCACCCTGGATAGCTGAATTTTGACTTATGTTACCTTGCATTTCACTGTAGCCAGGCAGGGTTGTTCTAGTTTGCTTTTTCATTTCTCAAACAGAAGGTCAAATGGTGATAATTCCTTCTCCCCTGCCTTGCCATCAAAGTCTGCTAGATATTTACCTAACCTGCAAATTATAGTTTAAGTGTTTTGTTTCATCCTTAGGTTGTTAATAACTTTCGACCTGAAGCCTTTTGTCAGACAGCATTGTGAATGTTATTTCAATTACACACTAATGCGTTAGTGGCACTTCCAGTGGGATGAGATTGCCTGCCAGAGAAAAAAGGTGTTATTTACAGTAAAGACACTTAATGGATGTTGGCACACGTGGCTTCATAATGTCGTATCTACATGACTGCCAGTGAATGCCAAAGACAGCAACAAAGGTTTGCTTTACCTTTGACTCTCCCGCTGTTTGGCAGAGGGAAGCAGACAGCCAAATTCTCAGAAGTACTAAGCTGATCACCCTTTATATTGCACAGAAGCAAGGGAATGAGCCTTTCAGCTGGCATGTGCACTTGATGCCCATTTTTTATCTGCTTGAACATATGGAGAGAAAAACCACATGGTGACAGAAGCTAGTTATGGGTGAAATGTCCTGGTGAACATTTTCTGAAAACAGTGTCAAGATATTTTCCATGAACTGTCTGAATGACTTCAATCACTCCTCTCTGTGGCGCTTTGATGAGATCATGCTCTGCAGTGTGGTTTTCCCACCGTGCATTATGCATTACTGATTTAATTCCTACCACAAAAGAGATGCCAAGGCATTTCCAAAGATGCACAGATACTGGCATGAATTTAGACAGGAAAAACTGAGGTGACAAATGCAAACTAAGCAATATAATCACCAATAGAATTACAAATCAACTATGATACGGCAGGTCTTGTCCAGACATGCATGATATTCTGATAACTTCAAGTGCATGAAGTTTATTCTGGTCACTATCTCAAATCAATTTTCCTCTAAAAATTAGACTCGGAATAGGATGTATCTACACTAATATTGCAAGAGTGTTTCACTCTGTGGATCGTTGTTAAAGACCAAAAGTTGGAATTCATATTGGAAGTAATTGGAACTGGAAGTAATTGGAAGCAAAACAGTATAGTAGTGGGCCATAAGGAAGCAGTTGTGAGTGTTATGAACAACTGATAGGATACAAATGTCTATTTTTGTCTCTTCCTCTAGTAAACACTTACAGAAAGAATCCAGCTTCAAATCATACACTTGCTTTGTGTTAGCAATAAACAGCCATTTGTTAACAATGATCTGTTTTGATAACTCTGTTCTTTGACATTTCAGGGTTTCTATCTTTGAAAATCTTCCTCTGTGCTACCCAAACTGCAGTTAACTCTTCTCAAGTCACTTACAGAAGAACTAGAAGCTCATCTCTTCAAATTCCTTCATGCTTCTTCGTATCCAGCATATTTAATAATCTGTTTTAACATCTGCTACCCCAGGGTTCTTTCTAGCACACTCAGCAGTGCCTCTTTATGGCTCTGGTAAAGGAAATGGGGGGTTTCAGCCCTTTGTAACTTCGGAAGGATTGGAGGAAGAGAGGGTCAAGCTGCAAAACCACTGACTTGAAATTAAAGGACAGAAATGGGGTAGAAGAATGGTACAGGAGTGAAGGGGAATCATGTTTGTTTATTTGGCTGAGGCAGCAAGGAGTCACCCAGCTAACACATAGCATAAATCATGACTTGCCATGGGACAAAGGAAACTTTCCAGAGTAAAGTTAAGCAGGAGCCTTCTTGACTTGTTGACTGGGTCAAACAGCAGGGATGAAGGCCAGAAAGGGCAGGCAAAAGAACGGACACAGGGAGCTATAATACATAAATCCACCAGTGTGACACAATTACATGTTATGGACAGTCATATAGATGCTTCCTTGTCTCTCTGGTGACCATTCTGATTACTGGAAGGTAAAGCCTGCTAGGCTCACTATAACTGAAGGCAGCAGCTAATGGTAGAAGATTGTTCGTGATTCACAGCCTCCAGTATTATGTACTTGTGTAGTAATATTATAGAAAAAATAGAGAGTTGCATTGAAGAACTTTTTTACACCTTTCCCATATTTAAAAGGTGACCAAAGATGGCAGGGCCACTCAAGCATTCTGTGTTTTCATGCTAAAGATCACACAACTATTGTAACTTTTAACAATGCTTTCTAACTTTATGAACACTCACCTGATTCACAGTTTCATGAAATAGTTAAGGAATAAGGGATTTATATTTATTTCTGGTTGAAGGGTGAAGTCATGAACAGAACAACAGTTACTTCCTCTGTTTAAATTTCAGTTGCTTTGTTTGAAACTGAAGCTCAAGGCAGAAGGCTTTGAAGCTTACCTTTGGTTAGTTATTTTAAGCATCTTGTGGGCTGCGGCAGAGTAGGAGGGTATCACTGGCAAATAAGCTTTGTATTTTTGACAGGGAGACTTGTGGCATTTGAGTAAGTTGGCTCCTTATGCAGCAGAAAGACTGATATGTGTGGCAGCATTTCTCATGTGTGAGCTTCTTCATCTGGAAAAGAAGCCCCTTCCTTTATTATTAAGTCATCTTTTGCATAATCCTTGCAGGACAAGAGAGATACCTACTTGTTCAAATCCTGTACATGCTAACATCATATAGCATGTCCAAGAGACATACCATTGATTCTGTCTGAGGATTTGTTGCCAGTCTTTAAAAATCTAGGTCAGTGTAAGTGAATTGTTCAAGGATATTTTAAAATAAGATCAGGCTTGACACTACTGGGCAAAGTTTTAATGTAAGATAATCGGGTTTTAGGGTTTCCATGAACTTTAACATCTCAGGACAAATTATTCACTTTCTCAGTGCAAGTTTCCTCTTTTGCCTCCTCTCCAAAATACAGAAAGCCTAAAAGGGAGCCAGTTTCTGTTAATCTCTCCATGCATCTTCCTCACAAGGTCTGCAGAGGTTTCAGCCTAAAACACACATGAGAGAGTGTGAATACTCAGTAAATTTACAAGAAAAATGTTGTTTTCTTCCTGAACTATAAGGTTGCTAGGGATCTTAGGCAGGAAAGATTTTAATACAATTACTTGTAATGCAGTTACCCGTACTAAAGATTTTTGAGTATAACTTACCTGGAAAGGATTGTTGATGATGTGCAAGGCAGAAGACAATCTCAAATGTCCACCCTTTAAACTGTGCCAGCTCTGTGGAGCTAAGACAAATAAAACTTCAGATTGTCGTTTTCACCTGAAATGGATGAATAATGGGACACAAATATGTATTCTAATATTCACTTTGCTATGACTCAGTAACACTGGATAACGAAAGCAAGAGATGCACTTGAATTCTGGACTCAGCCCTGTACCATGGCCTGGAGATGTGGAACAAGATGAAGGACACTTATTAAACATGGAGGGTTTGAGATATTTGCAATCAAGTGCCACAAAAATGAAAAGTCAAGTGCAGTCATTCCTAAAAGCAAAACTTGGTTTATCAACACATCCATTTTGGGGTCTGACTGTAGAATTAAGCAAATGGTGACAGAAAAGGATACCATAGTGCATTTCAAATATCACAAATGTAACCCAAGGCACTATTTGATAGCTTTAATACTACAGACTTCATTTTAACAGCCCAATTGAAATACTTTCTTCTTGAAATTTTTCTTATTTTCATAGGCACTGAATAGTCGTCAAATGAGTCATATGAGTCAAAATATGTTATTAGCTGGACGTTAGGCAGTTTGAGGGGTTTATTCCTATCCCATGTATTTGTTTCATGTTACATATTTTTCCTACCGTATCAAAGTGTCAAACTTATTAATGGTGCTGCTAAAATTACTTTTTCTTCATATTGCTTCTACAAATGCCTTATTTTTAAATATATAAAGATGGATGAGTACTCCTTAGTTTAAAGAGTGGAAGGAGAGGCCACACATTTCAGACTGCTTTCCCACATACATTTCTTAGTGTAACCATACTGCAGGTGTGCACCTCCTGTCACTCTTAACTCCTTATTCACAAAATCTTTAGGAGAAACTCCTGATGATGTCTGAAAGACAACCAAGAGGAAAGGGTAGGGAAGAGAAGGGAAATGTCTGAAGTCCTCACTGGGTGTAACCCTTCCACTGAATGTGCATCGGATGGAATCCTTTCCCCCACTACTAAAGCATTTCATCTTCACTTTAGTGCAGACACAAATTTCACTCATGAGTTTTTTTCCACTGATGCTAATTACCTTTGGATCATTCTCACTGCATGGAAAGATTGTCTTGGGAGTCAGTAGCGAGGTAATTTCCACTGCTAACAGCTCTTCAGAACAACTAAAACTCAAATCCCAATTTACAGTGTTTGTCTTTTGATCTGTTTTTAATACTGTCAGTAATGTTTCTACCCTGTGCTGCCACATAGCCTACTTTCAAACTAATTGATGTGCCCTGTAACATCTCAAAATAACAAAACTCTGTTTCTCTCTGTTCCTGTAAGGAGAGATTATTCATTTATCTTCCAGCCTTACAAGTTGGTCCCCTTTTCTAAGTGTCAGGAATGTACCTACCTTTCCATGCACGGATATTTTTGTTAACCTGAGGGTCACCCAAGCTGGTAAATGAACATTTCCTTGCATACCTTTGCCTGTGAGGCAGGGCTGATTTTTCCCTAATAGTTGGCCACAAGCACCTCTAGGGCCTGTGGGTCACTTCATAGATACTAGACTGCAGACATGGTGGAGTTCTGCACACCTCTTTTGGTCTGGATTCCTGACTAGCCAGGAAGTAGTAAAGTAAAACCCAGGGGACATTAGGTTGTCTCAAATCACTTCCAAATATTAGCCTGAAATACAAACTCACAAGTTTATTCTAGTGAAGAGTGGTGCTCCAATAATGTAAAAAAAACCAAAAACAAACAAACAAACAAAAAAAACCAAACCCAAAAAACAACAAAAAAACCCACAAAACAAACAAAAACAACAACAACAAAAAACAACCCCCAAAAAAAGCAGTGGAAAACAGCAGTCTGAAGTGTTGGAGTACCCCATCTGCATAGCAGCCAGGGCTCTAAGTGTGGACTTGGCAGTAATAGCCAAGGTATCCTTTCGGCAGCAATCCCTTGCCTGTGGAGCGGGTCTCCAAAACTACCTAGCAGAATAGGCAAATTAGTTTGCCACTCTGATTTGCTTTGGGAGCTCCCCTACAGTTTGAATGTACCCTTTTCCTCTTTTTAGAATGAATTCTCCTCTTCTGTCATCTCAGTCTTGCTGCCCACCATCAGGTAAATTTTGTGATTGTCAGCAAATGACTGTGATGAAGCAGTCTTCTACCCTCCTCTGACACAAGCTTTGAAATCAAAATATGTAAATGTAGCAAGTGGGACCTTTCTTCCTCCCCACAGTGTTTCTTAATTAGCACATTCTTTCAAGTTTTAATGGTTATTGCATTTTGTGAAATAATAACTGTGCTAGTTACTGATGATAACTACATTTCCAGGACTGTATCATATTTATAAATCATGTATCTGAAACACTCACAATGCATGTACTAACAAACTCTCAGCTTTCTGTTTGCTTTGGGTTATTCAAAGACTGCACACACAATATACGGTAATACAGATGATGCTCTTACCAGTACTCTTTCCATGCACCAGCCTCCCCCCACTTTCCATCAGGGATTTGTTCCCATCACAGCATCATAGCTCTTTCTGTGCTGAGTCTCTGCTTATGTGGCTCCACGCTAACAGCAGCCACACATAACTACACCAAATGCCAAATACTCTTAGTAATACTGCAAGCAGAATGTCCTGTCTCAGCTGTAAAAGGCATAACATAGAGAGCCAAATCAGAACAATCTCAAAGTGATTGTAACAACCAGCCAAAATGGCTGAGTGATGAGGAAAAGCCCTATCACGCTTTGTGTGAGAATCTAAAGCATTTTGGTGACTTAGAATCCAATTCTAGTGCTTTGACAAAGATGTTTCATAAAAGGCAGAGCAGCAGTTTCTGCTCCCTTGGTAATATGGCTCAAACTGAAGAGATGTATTTGAGATAGGCCATACCTTAAATGCAAAATAAGTCACTACGCAGTACATTATTGGTTCTAATAACAATTTTCTCTTATTTGTTTATTACCACGTACCAGTTCTGTATGAATGCAAGGAAATCATGAGGAAGCAAATAAAACTACATGTTGTATCCCTAGAATTACTTGAACAAATTTCTCAGTATTTTTTCCCTCTTGTTTTCTAGTTTTTCAAAATGACAGTGAGTTTTCTATGAATAGTGTGTCTGTGTGAAGATTATTTTATGAAATGTTTTAAAATGTCCTATGTGCAGGTAATAAATATGGTGTTCTGAATATCTACAGAATTTTCATATACTTCCCAAAATACTGCTTTATCTGGAGACCAGATGTCAGGTAGCTGTTCACAGATGAGGTATGCCTAGGCTAAATCCTTTGCTCTGGATTTTTCATTCTCCACTGAAAACCTTCTGCACTTTCCAGCACTCCCGATGTTCTAATTCACTTCTGAAAAAGTAGTGATTTATTGAATGCTTCCTGCTCTGGGACTTTTTCTCTTCTACAATTGCATGGACTTCAGCAGAATAGACCAATCAAGTACTAAGTGAGTTACCCAAAGTCGCCTAAGCCAGGAGTGATTTTTCCACAGATATCAGCAGTAGCATTTCTGTTGACTGCTGAGGAATTTGGATCTTGTCTTTAAGACCAGAGTTCAGATACCTTTCTCCTGGAGGGTCAATAAATACAGTTCACACAGTAGGCTTGTGCAGATATGCTCAGGAAAGACAGGACATCTCTTCATGCAAGTGGAATACTGAGCTTCCAAAGGGGAAAACAGAGCTTTTCTGTTTCACTGAAATTCTTTGAACACATCTTTATCTTTATATGATCTGAAGAGAAACCATGGTATACATCCACAGAAGTAGTAGAGAGAGAAGTACTTGCTCACCAATTCTGCCTAAAAGCACTGTCAAATGCTATGGTAGTCTTGAGGTCTTCATCCAGGAGGCTGAGCAAGACCTAGTGCTTGCAGAGCTCCCAGGTAGGTATCTGAGTGCACACATCTCCTCTCTTCTCTGGCCACATGCCTGTGAGAGGCTTGTGGCAGTGCAGAATGCTCGTGCGTGGTCTGTGGAGCTGGGGGGCACCTGTGCTCTGTTGCAAATGGGTTTTCTAAACACAGCGTAAGGTGCCCGTGCACACTTCTTGTAATTGATGCCCACGTGGTTTTCCACATAGAGCAGTTCACCCACAGCAGCGCACACTTTCCTCACCTGCCATTTGGAAGTCCAAGCTGTGTCACAGTTTGCAGGCATACAGAGCTTGACTGTAGTATTGCTTTAATTCACCTTTTTGCTTCTGAGACAGTAATTTATCTATCTCACAAGATTTAAATGGTGGGCATGTGTAAACTGAATGAAAACAAGTGTTATCTAGCAAACCAATAGGCTACATTCTTGATCATAAACATGAAAATACAGTTATAGATAAGAATGTTAAAAAAGGGAGACATGAAGTAAAATCAAATATATATGTGAAATAGTCTAGCTGCCTTCTAAACTTTTCTGAGACATCTCTTAGCTGTTATAGCTGAGGGCTAATCAACAGATCCAGCATTATGCATTGTAAAATGTAAAATTGTGGGCTCTCAGTACACGGTCTCTATCTTAGATTTTCTCTAATCCTTAAGAGTTGTCAGGATTACAATGTGTTTAAATGATATGTCAAAGTAATTCTAGGACCTCTACTTTCTTATTAATCCATTTGCGGAAATGTATTTTCAGCCTGGATTGGCCACAAATGTGCTTGAGACATTAAAATGAATATAATGAATGTTCTTGTAACACTGTTTGAGCCTGTCTAGGTTGGACTGTGCAAAGCCTCTCTTCATAGGAGAGGTGACTTTCTGCAACAGCCATATCCTCCTGCTAATTACATTGCAGTCTCTTTCTGTTCCAGACAGAATGATTTGTATTGTGAACATTTCCTCCTTTCTATAGGAAAATGTGATTTACATGTTATGAAAGGCAATACCTGTACAGCACTTTGGTCTTGCAAATACACTTACAAGAAAGACAGACACATAGCCTGTTTTCTGTCTCCCTTAACATTCAAAACAGTAAAATGTGACTCTGTATTTTCAGTTCCTTCTTTTCTTTCTCTGACTTCTGTCAGAATTGTTGGCAGGACTAATCAGGTTAAGCCAGACCACTGAATTTAAAGAAACACTACCTCACAGAGTCGTTCTGGGTTCCACGCTGAAATAGCATGATTTCCCCATAGCTATAAATCCATAACTTATTACATAAGATGTATTTGTTGTGGCCAGTTTTGACCAGCCATTCATGGACCAATTTCATCAGGAATAAGAGAAACATGAGGTGGCGAAAAGAACAGAGTCACAGAGAAGTTCCAGGACAAAGAGAGGATGGAAAGATGGAGTTATTTCCTTTAGAGAAAGGTTAAAAAGGAGAGAGCAAAGTGAGTGCAGGGAAAATAAAAAATGGTTGAAAGATCACGTTTCAGACTTCTCCTGTTTGAATTTTCTCATAAAACAAGAAAAAAGAGAATTGTTCTTGATTACTTACCCAGTAAAACAGATAGGCAGCAGCTGTGAAACAGCAGTGTTTTTCACATGGGGCAGAACTAACCTGTGGGACTCCTACAATGGGAAATATACTGAGATCGTAAGTTCAGGAGGACTCAGGAAAGGATAGGACTTTTTGGGTGAAGTTACACTGTACTCACAACAATGTCAAATGAAAGAATGGGAAATTCAGGAGTTAAGTAGATGACGTGGAGAGAGGGAGGCAAATCAGCATCAGTAAAGCACTGATGCACATTTTTAGCTTTAAATATCTACTTAAACCCACTTAGCAAATCACTTTGTAAGCAGATAGAGATCTCTGAAGATGTGCTCCAGTTGGCTGAAGTTGAAGCTTCATTATTTAGTGTTTTTATTATGTGCCTGGGCACTTTTCCATAGTATAAGGCCTGACATTGAAATATGCTGAGGAGTAATGTCAGCAGCAAGCATGCTATCCAAGAAATTATGAACCATGTGATACAGAAGAAAAACACAGAATGCAAATGTATTAAAAGACATAATAATTGAAGGCAGTCCTTCTATCGCCATTGCTCTGGCTTCAGCTGATGAGACGTACAGCTTGGTAATATACAGGACTATTTTCAGGAATCAGAGCATATTACTGACATGAGAGATAAAAGTGGATGAATTACAATATGCTATTTTATGTGACTATAATAGAAATTATTTTGTGCTATGCTCACTTTTCTTTGTTCTTGTGAGTCTGAGGCTCAGTTCAAGTCATTCTTATGATCCATGGCCAATCCCTAAGGCCCCTTCACATTGAAATATACGTTATGAAGTGAAAGTCTGAAAAGGAAAAGAACACAATAAAATAGGCCCTTGGTTGCAATTAAAAGTAACACATTCTGATACACTTTCCTATCGTATGTATTATCCACGGTTGGTTTGCCTTTCACATCCAGGTGTATTTGACTCCTCCTTCTTATTCAGCTTTTGCCTTACTTAGGCTTTGGATTCTCATAATCTTCCTCAGTGCTGAACAGCAAAAAATTTCCTGCAAGCCTGGAGGAACTTCTCTGTTCCCTTTCATCCATCTGTATTATCTGCAACAGAAGTAGCAGTGATTCTAATTATGGAATTTCTGTAATCATTAACATTTTATAAATGATCTGTTTCTTGTTTGAGATGGTCCTATTCCAGCAGCAGATAGTCTCATATTCCCCTCTGCTACTGAAAGTGTTGAAGATTTGCCATCTTCACCCTGCAAAGAACATCCCTTGTCCCATTTGGTACATTCATAGATACCACTTTTCATCTCTTTTTAAAATGAGGTTTGTTAATGCTTATGTGTGGTATACATGCGGGCAGGAGAGTATCAGAATGTTAATATATAAGTGACAAAAGAAGCAGTGATGATTTCTGTTCATTCTCCAGTGCCTTTCACCTCAAAGTTGTGCAACTATTAAGAAGAAGAAAAAACCAAACAAACAAACCAGAAAACCAAAACTCTCAGCACTGATCAGGCAATCGTTGGCAGTTCCTTTGGGTAGCAATTTCACTATACCAGATGCATTGTACTCATTTTGAGTTGGAAATAACAAAGAAAACATAACTTCTCCAGGTGAAACACAGGAAAAGTAATGCTAGGAACTTTGCCAAACCTCATGCTGGTTGGGTAAAAAGAATGAAAGATAGATAAGAAAGGCAGAACATAATGGTCCTGATTGTTGCCAATATATAATAACATTGCACTAGCATTTACAACAAGGTCTTCAGTGACTTTGAGTGACTTCCCTTGAAGCAGATAAAGCAATTTGGAAACTACAAACTACCTGGAAGTGAGACCAGGCTGGCTGAACTTGTTATACAGCTCTGCACACTGAAATTTAGTCATTTTCCTGGGAATGCAATAAGATGTGATGTGTCTCCAGTTAAAGACTTTTTGTGTTAAAAGAAAATCCACAAACACAGAAAGCTAATGAGTAGGAGGAGGGGTAAAATTCACTGTGAAATAAAATATACAAGTTTGGTTTTTGTTTGTTTCACTTTGCCTGCAGTGACCCAGGAAGGGAGTAATTGGAGGAAATGGAATATCCACACCATACGTAAAGGCTTTTCAAAGAATGCTCATCAATTAGTGATGCTGCTCATCACTAACTGTGGTAGTGTTCAATGATTACAGCACCCAGTAAACAGATAACACTACTATATAAAGGTGAATTGTTTAAGATTCTCCCTGATTAGCAAAAAATACTACAAAGTTATGTTTGATAAGATAGAGGGGAGACAAGGGTGCAGTAAGATTAAAATATATAGCTTTGCTCAATGCTAAAGTACTTAAAATGAACAGATAGAATGTTGATATCTAGGTGTTGGCTTAATTGAAAAATAATATGTGTTGGAGCCACTGTAAGATCCTAAAGTCTACTTTTATAAGTAAAAGAACTTGAACCAATCCTGCTCCTTAGTGACTTAGACAGTTTGCACTAAGACCTTAACTGGCAGTTAAGTTAGAGGAAGCTTGTTATACATGGTATAGATTGACTAAGATGTAAACAGCTTATTTTCTTATCTTTATGTATATTATACACTGACAGAGGAAGAAGAACAGGGTCAGAAGTCTTTCAAATATATAGCATTAACTTTGATGAAGCAGTAATGATGATGATGGTGATGATGATGATTACTGTTTTACATACACTGAAAGACAGAAATTCAGGGCCAGTTTTCATCTAAATGTATGTCTCTAAAATCTAGATTTGTAGTTTGGAGGATTTCTCTGTAATGCCTCTGCAGTTAATGAAAAGAGATTGGCCCAAGAGATCCACATCTGGATCTTGCCCAGATAGAAAAAACAGTCTTATTTTTGAAAGTAATATTCAAGAAAATCTTTACACTCCTAAAATAATTAAATGGATGCAGGCTATCTGTGACTCTCTCTTTGAGTGCTGTTTTGGACTGAGCTCTGTCGCTTTTCTTTTCAGCAAAGCCAACTTGGACTCCCAATATTTGCCTTGTTAGTATTTCTTGTCATTCCTTGCTGGAGCCTTAATTGCCCTAATAAGTTTTGTATGCTTCTTCTCATTTTCTGCCTTTGGATTGTTATCTTCAGCTGATGCTGTTTGCTTTGTCAGATACAAAAGTATCCTTTAAAAAAATGTCTCCTACAAATACACCTTCTATGACCTTATTTTACACAGAGATTATATGAGTAGCATTTCAATGTTGGGGTGAAAAAAACTATTTTGAGTTGCTGCTTAAGAAGCCCAAGTGTATTTTCTCTGTTTGACTCACAAGAACTTATCTCAAGCTTAGTCATGCAGTGGTCTTAACTCCTTGTAGATTTAAAGCTGATTTTGATTCTTTCATTTATCTCACACAAGCCTTCCAGGCATAATTCTACTTCTCTACTTGCAACCTCCCTTGTCATCCAAACAATCAGAAAAAGAGCACAAGATAAGCTTTTCTGATGGGAAAAAGAAACCAAAAAAAAAGCTTGTCAATTCCCATATATAATCTTGTACCTGGGGAGTATGTATGCTTTTTCCGTTAGGATTTCTGAAGTTCCTTTAAATGCACTAGTTATACCTTATAGAGTAATTAAGAGCTTCAGCAAATAGGGTCTGAGAGGCCTTATAACCTTCCAGTCTCCCATAAATGCATTTGCTTACTGATTTTCCCTTCTTTTCTCTGTGCATCTGCTGTTGCTGTCATTGTAATCCTTTCTAGAAAGTCAGTCCTAGTGAAATGCAATTATTGGGGGAAAGACTGAACAAACAGCAAGTCTTATGCTTACTTCTGATGAAGGGCTGTCTTATTCTTAGAGGTGTCTGAGAGAGTTAGAGAGCCCAGACTGAGACTAAAGCTTTTTTTTTAATTATTTTTTTTTATTTTTATTTAAGATCTCCATGAGCAATACTCAGTTTGTAATTACATTTTACTTTGGAAATGCTAATATCTAAGCCACGTTTAAATTGACACTGAAGAGTTATTTCTTTTCAGTGAGTTACCACTTGAAGCAGCTGTAAGTTATTTGCAAGGTGTTTTATACATAGTTAATCAGGAAAAAATTGCTTGGCATTTGTGCTATTTATTTCCATCAGGTGCTATGGGACTTAGATTTATGTTTTGAAACTTTGAGGAAAAGTGTATTGCATTGCTGAAGGCTTTATACTGTTTTGTGAGAGAAAAGCCGTTGAAGAAATACATGCTGCTGCCTGAATTATTACACATATCTAAATAATAAAGGCGTGTTTGCCTCCTGCTTGTAGCTGCAGTAAAAGGTACTTGTGATTTTAATTACTTAGAGCAAAATTCAAGTGGTTTATTAATATCAACATAACCCTAGGACAGAATTCTAGTCATGTTTTATACACAATTGGGGAGATGCTGGTGGAAATAGCATGAAAGGTATAAATCTGCTTTCCCACTGCTTCACAGCTCAGTGGAAATTTAACCTGAGATCGAGACCTTCATTTGCTGGGAGTGAAAGAGGGAAGAAGAGCACAAACAGTCACCTCAGGGGGAAAGTTTCCTTCTTCCAGATCTCAGAAGAGTGTTTCTGCCCTCAGTGCAGAGACTGGAGGCTGTCTAATGGAGTTTCAGTGCAGCTGAGAGGGAGACGGATGGGCTGTCTCTTGCTCTCAGGTCACTTATCCTACCATCACCCAAGTATCTGTCCAGTTCTTAGCAAAGATCAGAGCATGCCTCATCCTACTGTAAGGGACACCAGAAGCTGATATTCCCGCAGGATTATGCTAAGACCCTTGGGTACCAGCCAAGGGAGCCTCAGATGGGGGAACAGTTTTCTCCCCATTACTCCTACTTCATATCCATATGCCATACCGTGAACACTCCTATGGCCATATCTGACAAGTTTGCTTTGAGTGATGGGAAGGATAGAAATCAACTTCATTCTCCAAAGGATTTGTCCTGGTGGCTGTAGTGAAAGGATCAAACTGCAGCTAAAGAACAAGTTAGAAGTCTCTTTGCACAAGGACATATGTTAACCCCATACAACACATTATAGGACAAGGAACATCCTTTAATAGAAAACTGTGCTTTTAGTAACAGAAGCACACATGGACTTTCCTCACAATAGGCAGGTGCTTCCGTTTTTCTGAATTAACTCAATATTCTTACTATTTCTGATTCCAGTTATGTTTTGTGTTTGTGTTCTCATGCTTGCCTGAAGTATTGTCCACCTGTCTTTGGCTTATCCTATCTGATGATCTTCACTTTCCTTCTTTGTCTTGGATATTTCTGCTTAATGCTTTGCCCTCTTTTGGCTTTCCTACGGATTCATAGCTTAACTTGGCCCTCCCTCCTACTGCTCTATAAACTAATATTTTTGTATTTGTCTACATTTTAAATTTAGTTTCCTTTTAGCTGTTTTATTATTACTGTTTTATCAGCAATCACAGTTCCACTGTTGAGTGCATGGAATGCAATAAAAAAGTTCCCATTAGTTCAGAAAAAAATTAACTGAGTCATGGAAATGTAAAACCCTGTGTGTAATCTTATTACAGATATCCCTGGTACTGTTAATTAATCATCCAGATTCATTCCCCAAAAGCATTAACCAAATCCAGTCTAGAAGTTGAGGGATTAATGATAAGCAGCAGGAAGTCTTTATTATAAAGAGCTGTCCTGTTATTGTGTAAAAGACAGGGCTTACAGTATAGAATGACATCTTCAGTGCTCATAACCATCGCCACATAATCATGGAGAGTTTCTCCTCCAGCATTTTAAAAAATCTTTGTGCCTATTTTAACAAGCTCTGTACAGATTTAGTAGCTACTGGCTAGCAAGAGAGCATGAACCCACTATAACCTCTTCTCATACTGCAAGAAGAAAACAGACAAGATCCACCGATGGACATTCCCGTCCCAAGGAAGGTTGAACATTTTTTGCTTTTTGAAACAATATGTAAATTGCAAACTCCTAAAAGCTGGCAGGAATCAAGCTGACAAAGGATAAAAGTTGTGTTTCATACAGAAACTCCACAAGCAGGACACATACCTTGTGTCTTGGTGGGTGGGAGAAAAATAAGGTATCTGTCGTAAATGTCTGTGCCATAGTATAGTCCCAGCTAAAAATAGAGAGAAGCATGAAAGTGACTTAGAGAAACCATCACTTTCTCCCTATTCCACAGACCCCAACGCAGTGGTTCCCCTGTATCTGCTGAAATCAAAGCCAATCTGTCAGACCATTTCACCAATGTCTGGTCAGTATGTGTGAAATATTTTAGAGCTAAAGATGAATTTCTAATCTGAAGAATTAAAAAGAACCAACAAAGTTTTTGCTTATTTTAGTTTAAATAAATTAATCAAATAGGAAACATAATGTCACAACCCTGCCTTGTTTATTCAAAGTATTCCTATTGGAAAAAGCTTCCCATTTTCCTCAGTCTGAGCCCTCTCTTGGAGGCTACTACAAACACAATGTCTGAGTAAAAGACTGAATTTAGTGCAAGATATTTGTGGTAGATTATACTCTTTGCTGCCTGTGCATTCGTCTGATATGGCTACACTTAAAAATCTGTGGAATTATTCTAGTTTTACAGTGTTATGAATCTCCTGACTGTATTCATGGTCCTTTGTATAAAGTACCTTCTTTCCAAAGCAACAGAGCAGCCCTCCTAATTTTCAAGCCAGAACCTCAAGCTAGCTTGCTGTCTTTAACCCTGCTCTTTAATCAAAACTCCCATGGCCTTGAAGCAGCACAAAGGATTTAATCTTCCTCTGTGGTGTTTCCCATGAAAGACAATCAATATAACTGTGCTGCAGGTATACCTCTGACATTGCATCGTTCGGCAATGCACTTTTGAGGTTAAAATAATTCACTCTCTAAAGATATATAAGATTATGAATCCATTTATGAACACATAGAATATTAAGGCAGGTACTTCTTGGTCTACAAAACACTGTTTCACTATAATTTCAAAAACTCAGATTTAGCATGTGACCCAAAGATTTAATTATTCTTGCAGTAGTGATAAACAGCAGTAACAATACATCTACCCTCTACATTAGTAATAAAGACATCCTCTTCATTAAGAAAAGGTAATAGATTATAAATAAATTATAAATATAGATAAATGTTATATATAGTCCGAGTGTTTAATAGCAATAAGTCTTGGATGTTCTCAGGGCTGAAAAGCATAGGATCTCAAAAGCACATTAAGGAAGTAGCTAAGTTATGTCCCAGGGTACTTGTGAGAACTGGTGGCAGCAGCTTAACTCAGGCCCTGTGTCACAATGATGGCAGAGCCTGAAACGGAGTGGGAGAATTGCATGGCCACTGCTCATAGCACACACTAATAGGTACTTCTAGATTTTATAATAGGCATTTCCACCCCAGCATCCTCTCCTTTTTCCTTTTTCCAGTATCTGAAGGCAGATGTTCTTCTAGGAAGCAGGCTTATGTTGCTGTCTCATAATAAAATAGCTGGGGTCCAACTATGTTAATGTCTGATTTAATGGAGGTTGAAAGAAGCAAGAGGGGAAGCACCCCGCAAAAAAGAGAAATTGCCAGTGGACTCAAGAAGAAGAGATTAGCCTCTCTGAGAGTGGAAGACTGGAGTGATGGGGATAGCAGGATAGGGAGGATATAATTACAAAGCACGTGGTGCTAAAAGGCTCATCCTATATAATTTCTTTTAAATGAAATCTGTCTTTGAAGGAGGAATTCAGTGTGCCAAACTGAGTGGTCTCTCTGAGAGCAATCAGCACAGCTACTTGCTTTAAGCATTTTGGTGAGAGGCCCCAGGAAAATTAACCTGTTTGCTTCCAGGGATCTGATTTACTGCTTCCTGAGAATTAGCCCAGAAACCCACTCTCCTGAACTTTGCTTGGAGCTCCTGTGAGGAAGCAGGACAGACTTGAAAAATCTGGGGAGAGGCTGTGCCTAGGACATTATTTTTCGTCCTCATTTGGAATTCTTCTGGATATAGCACTGATAGTGTGCACAGGCAGAAATTTAAATCACAGAGCAAAGAGTAGGAGAGCTTGAGAGGTGCATAGCTTCTGGACAGCTACAGTAAATTTACTTTTCAATTGTGAGGTCTGAGACACCTCCAAAAATCCCAGTACTAACTGTTAAGGGTTATGATGGACATGAACAATTGAAAAAGAAGGCACAATTAAATGGTTGGGTTTTTTTTGTTTATCTGTGTAACTTTTTAAGTGGATGTGGCATTCAGTTCATATTGTAAGCTTTTTAGTATTGGCATTGGGAGAAATTTGACAAAGGAACAACATGAAAGAGAAAAGACAATGCAAAGGAAAAAAAGAACAAAAGAAATACTGACATAAAAAATAAGAAGAAAGACAAAGTGCAGAGTATACACAGGAGAACAGGAAAGAATGTACTTATTTAAAGTGTTTAAAATCAGTCTTCCTGGTAAAAGGGCAACACAGGAATCAGCCTGGATCTGCTGGCTCTTACACATTTTTGTATTTTAAATTTTCTTCCTGGCAAATATCTAGCAAGTTATTTATGTAGCCTGAAGCTCTCTCCAGTCCACAGGCCACTGGGAATGCTTAAATCCTACCTAATCTTTGGTTAAGCAGCTGACAGTAAAACTTAAATTGGACAGACTTGGTGTCATCACAGAGCACTGTCCATAAAAACAGTGACTTGAAATACAGAATATATTTGCTTGGAAGTGTCTTTACTGCTATTTTCTGAAAGATCTTTGGATGTCCCTTTTTCATCTCATCTCTTGTTCTTGTCCTGCCTGATACTATTTGGGAGGGCAGTGCAGAGTTCTGTAAAGGTTCAGGTGAGAAGAAATAAAAAAAAATGTGGTTCTGTCTTCAGTTCTCATGGTCTCTGCTTGTGTGTTTGAGTCCAGGAGCATATGCTTATTTGCTCAGTCAATTCTGAAAGAATCTTTTCTTTCAGGATAAAAGGTCACCTCACAGATTGAATTTATTTCTTTTCTTTTCTTTCTGAGTCAGAGTCTGAAAAAATAGATCTTTTTTTAATCCTGTTTTAGACATTTTAATTCTGTTTTCATATTTTCCAACTTCAGATCTTTTTCACTTATCACTCTTAAAATGCTTAAAGTGTGAGCTACTGTCAAACATGGTCTCCTGTCCTTTGCATCTTTACTGAAAGTGTTACAACAGTAGAGGTTTAAAACAGTTTACACACTGTTTCTGATGGCAGAAAACATGGACAACTTCATTGGAATGCACTTTACATTCAGTACTTTACGGTGACAACTGGCCAGGAATGGGCTGGTGGTGAAGAATGTGGAGGTGATCCCCACTTATTTTCAATATTGTATGTATCGTAGGTAACGAAAGAGTTAAGAAGTAGTTGTTACTGAATTGTTGATATTGATGGCATAACAATGTGGGTTTTTTTATGATTTGAGGTGATTTAGGTCTTGTAGATAGACAGCACGCCACATACAAATAGGCAAGGAAAAGCAATTGACAGATAAACCCAGGAGGATGTTGAAACTCTGGAGGATGTTGAAACTCTGATACTTAAATCTAGCTTTTTTTCTTACATTTTGTGGAATTCACCAGCATTATTTGAAATGCAGCTGTTCTTTATGCACAAAACCAGGAGAGCTTCTCAGAAAATATTCGAAACAGTTAATATTTTATGAGATTTGGAAATAAAATCCATCAGTGCCATCTCCTCCAGTAATGCTTACAGCAGTTATAAACAGAAGGGTAAAAAAAAACAAAAACAACCAAACCAAAACCAAAAAAAAAAAAAACCACAAAAAAACCAACTACAACAAAAAAAACCCAACAAAACAAACAAACAACAAAACAAAACAAAAATGAGTAAGATTTTCTCACCAGGACTTTGCATCTGTGTCTAGGAACTGTTGGATATATGATCATATAGATAATCTGCTGCCTTTATGGACATCTCACATTTGACTGTTATTTGTAGCACTCTATTCTGATCAAATTTGAAGAGAAAGCATTCAGGTATAGCAGTGTCTGGGTGGTGCACTGTGGTGAATACCTCTAGCCAGAGAGGTTTGAATTCTTCCTCTTCCTTTCTTCTTCCCTTCACTGCCTTGTTCTGTGAATTCTTCAAGACATGATACTAAAAGTAACTGAACTGTTTCAGAAGAGGGGAAAATTGGAAATATACTGTCCTTACAGCTAGGCTGATATCGCAGAGAAAGACTGAATGTAAATTTGACCAAATGTGAATTTGTTCTGAGTGGAGGTTGGGAATGTAGGAGGCGTGCAAACAGAGTTGGTCACGAGACAGCACATCTAAATACAGATTTCAGAATGATTGCAGGACAGCAACCATCACTTCCAAAATATCTAATATTTGTGTTAGAAATGTGCTTTTGACATCTGTGGTTTTTGAGCTGGGAAATAGAAACAGATTAGAAAGTTATTAGACAGTAGCCAAACAAAACTTAACACATCATTCAAGTAGAACAAGCTCCTCACAAACAGACTAATAATTATTTGTGGAGAATATTCACCAAGTAACTTTAATAGACTGGAGGAAAGATGATCTGTTCCTGGCAAGTTGTAGCCAGTGTAGGTTTCACCTATGTGTTTGGCTCCTGGCAGATGAATTCATTCTGATGGAGCCTATTAGGAAATTGGCTACACAAGTAAAAGTCTACACTCCATTTCCTTTAAGGTTGCTAAGCACAACAGTTATTGCCCTCAGTGGTAAGGCAAACACATAAATTAATAAATGTCCTATTAATGAGTACACTAAACATGAAAATGTCTGAACCAGAGAAATACCAACTGTGCCTGTTACCAACTGGGCATGTTTCATGTTGGTTAAACAAATCAGCTAATAGGATAGGAGTCAAAGGTTGTAGCACACGTAACTATGAGAATTTAGGTTTGTCTTGAATATACCTTTCTGTGTCAGTAAGGAATCTTTCAGAAAAGTGTTGATGATACATAGGTTTAAAAGCGGTGATGCTGAGTGTTGGCACACTTGTGTGTAGGTTTATATGTACAAAACCAACCCAATGACTACAATTTCTTAATCTAAAATGAAGAAGGGTGACCAATTGTAACAAAACCAGTTCCATCAAACTGCAAATTCTAAAAATTATTCTGGGCAAGTTTTGACTGTTTCATCCTGAATTTTTAATCCGACCTTGCCTCTTTCACATGAAGCATTCTTGTTCTTGATTGGAAATGAAAATCTACTTTCTCCAGTTTCCAAGGTTTCTCTTCACATTTGTAAACTGTCTACAAACCAGACATCCACCAATTTCTTTTCTGTTGCCGCTTGAATATGGGAGTGGTGTAGTAAAGGTAAAAAGCCATAAATTTGACTTGAAATTCTACCCTGCATGCATCAATTTTGCATTGCTTATATTGTAAGATGCTTACTGTAAATTAAACTAAATGTAGTCCAGCAGCAAATGTGTTAAAGCTTAGGGAGGTGGGGATGTTGCAGCAGAATACACATTTCAGAAAGTAACAAGCCTGCTGCCAAATGCAGCTCTCACTGCAGAGTCCCTGGAACACAGTCCTCAGGCACCCTAGTCTTCATTAAATAAACACAACTTTTTGTTATTGTGATATGTGCTTGGTATTTTTATGCACAGTGTAAGACAAAACCTAGTGTGGATCTCTGGTGTAAGTATGTGTGCCTGCAAGGGCAGCAAGAGAAATCAGAGACTGTGATGGAGTTAAAATGCTCTGGGATCAGAGCTGAGCAGAGTTGTATCTGACTGCATCATTCCCAGTCAGCTGTACTTCACACAGACACTGGGCTGAAGATTTCCAAAAGCTCACAAGTGGTTGGATGTTCTCTCCCCACTTTGAAACCAATCTTAGTTGGATACTGATTGCTCTCGATGGCTTTGCTTTGAAAGCTTCTCTGGGGTGACTAAACTGAACACTGAGGAGGGGAGGCTTGAGTCTTGTGGTTGTGCAAGGCATCATCAGAGGACAGGAGATCTGAAGGCTTAAAATGCCTCAGCTCTCCTACAGCACCAGCTACAGAGATGCTCTAGCCTCTGCTGTGCAGGGTGCTTGGACATCACCTTCACCTGGCCAAGCAGAGGGCCAGCCAGCCATAGGAGAGAGTTACTGCATACAGGTCTTTGGCATTCTAGGCTTAACTAAAACATTAAAAGCCTGAAATATGTTAACAACTCTACAAACCCTTCAATATTGCACATATGCAGAATAACATGTCATCCAAAAAAAATTTGTTCTCAATGTGATTTTCTAGGTGAGCAGCACCATACTCCAAGTAAAATACTGTGCTGACTGCATCTTTCCTTTTAAAAATAGAAGAGCATAAGCCTTTTAGAAGGGAAGAATATAAGTGCTCAGCAACAAAGACTTTTTAATAAATATCCTTTTAATTCTTACGATCGGCCCATTGATTACGAGTATAACCAGAAGAGGAGTCTGATTGTCCTGCCTTGCACAGCCATTTACCTCTCGGAAAATAGGTGAAATTTGGATGTAAAATGCTGATTTAGTGCTTTCCTGCTTATATAGCAGAGGCTCAGATGATCCTAGAAGATCTGCTCCAAGCAGAGGCCAGAGTTCTCCAGGTTCAGATATGACTGGTCATATGAATCCAAGGGAGTCTCTTAAATTCTGTGGCTGTATTTTACCCATCAGTGAGCCTGACGTTTCTTCACAGAGGCAGTGTAAAATGAATTAATATTTTATAGTGTGCTTTGAAATCTTCAGATAAAAGGCTCTGCAACACTGCGAAATATTTCATGGACAGAACCATCCGAGGTGAGATCTGCCTCCTTTAATGTAACTTCTTTAAAAGATCAGAAACTAATTGAACTCCAAGATGAAATAGTGCCATTAAACAAGGTGGACCCACAGTTCTCAAACATGCCTATGATCTCTACCATCCCAGGAAGCTGAATTGGCCAGCTAATTCTACTAAGAAGACTTGGAAATAACCATGAAAGCCAGGGTTGTTTTTATTTCATTTGACTAAGCCGACATTTTGTGGCCTTAGCACTGAGCACATGAATATTCTCTTCAGAAGGATCACTTTGAAAACAGCCTAGTGATTTTTTGTATAAAGCTCATCACCCTATTTGTACATGAAAGCGCAGTGTACTTTGAGGACTGACTTCCCTTCCTGGGAAAGGTAAATATTTTCATTCTTGCTCTGCATCTCGGGATCTTCCAGAGATAGGTAACATCAGCTTTGATGAAGAGCTGCAGAACAATCACCTCACCAGAGAAAACATGTCCTCCATTTAGTTAGCCCCTACTTAGAGGTTCTACTGCACAGGAGAGGCATAGGAAGTGCAAAACACCCTGGAGCTTCATCAGACTGCAGATCACCATATGAGACCTGTGAGAAAGCTCGCCTCTTAAATATGAAGAACTCTCCAGACAGCAGAAGTAAGGTGGTGTTTTCCCACGGTTTCCTGAACAGTCTCTCGGGACTGCTTTTCAATAGCTGCTATTTATATAATTAATGAATACTTTGGAATGTTTGTGAAGTATTGATAGCTACCCAGTCCTGTTTGCAAAGTACACTCATTTTAATTTGACCAAATCTTAAGAAATGTTGAGTATTTGCGTCTTTGCTAACACATCTCGTTTTGGAACCTGGTAAATGTTCTGAGTATTTTCATATCCATAGAATAAATCACAAGGAGCAAAGGGTGCTGAGGTCACTGTCCTCAGCATCTTGTGAAACCTGGTTCTTTGCTTACAGCTATGTACATCTTTTTTACATGTTTCATTTTCATTGTGATGTGTTTTCTCCTGCATCCACTTGCATTGTCTTATTAATTAACACCAGTTCGACTTTTGTGCCTTGGCAGAACAGTAACTACCACATATTGTTGGCATGTCATGACTGGGGATCTTAAAATTATTGCTGAAAAAAAACCCACCATAAAAAGTTGCTACATACAAGCAGCATCCAGCTGTGACATACTGTGTTTTATTCAACATGTGTAGTTGTGGACATATTTTGTTTCATGCCTCAAAAAGAAGTTGTTAAACTGTGTTAAGAGAGCTGTAGAGTATGTGACTGCAGGTATTGGAATATTATTGGTAAATCCATGGGGTATCCTCATCTTGGCTGCTGGGTTGAGTTTTGGTCTCCTGCTTAGAAAGGACACAGCAGGAACAGGCTGTGGAGAGGATGGTAGAAATTACTAAAGGTGTGGATGAAAATCGACTCAGTATAGTGCCTGGACCTGAAGGAAAATAAAGGAGGGGTAATGCGGAGCAAATAAAGAATTGGTTCGAAGAGTGCAGTCAGCGCGAAGAGAACTGAGCAGACCGCGGTAAGAGCCGGAGCCCTTTCCGCGCGGTGCAGCAGCCCGGGGCCAGCAGTCACGGCCGGGGCCGGGAGCCCGGCTTGCTCCGGGGAGCCCTGGCGCACGGGCGGGAGCGGGAGCGGTGTCCGCATCCGCATTACGGTCCCGGCCGCCTGCCTGCTCTGCCGGGGCCGGAGCCGGGGCCGGGGCCGGCGCCGTCCGGGGGCTCCGCAGCGCCCCGACCCGCGGCTTGCGGGCGCCTCCCTCCCGGCCCGACCCGGGGGGCGGCCCCGGGAGCCCTGGGGGCGGGCGGGGGGGGCCGTGCCGGTGACGTCGGGTTTGCAGCAGCCCCGAGCGGCAGCGGGCGGGCGGGCAGGCGGGCGAGCCCCAGCCCTCGCCGCCCGGTGCTGCGGCAGAGGGCGGCGGGCCGGGAGCCGTGCCGGGGAGCGCCGCCGAGGAGGGCTCCGGCGGCGCCAGGATGTAGGCGCGGGGCGGCGGGGAGCTGCCGCCGGCGACGGGCTCGCCATGAAGAAGCATTCGGCCAGGGTGGCTCCGCTCAGCGCCTGCAACAGCCCCGTCCTCACCCTCACCAAAGTGGAAGGTAAACGACGAGGCTTGGCAGCGGAACGGGGGTGTCCTGGTGAGGCGGGTGCCGCGACGGGGGATGCTCCGGGGGGACCGGGTACCGCTACAGGGGATGCTCCGCGGAGACCGGGTGCGGTGCTGGGGCGATGCCCGCGACTCGTGGGCGGGCGGCGGGGGGACCCACCGGGCGCGCAGCTACCCCGCCGCCGGGCATTACCGGCGCCCACTCCTGTCCCCTGCCCCGCTCAGCTCCCGACCTTCCCTCGCCCGTGCTCCAGAGCAGAGCTCCTTTTCCGGAGCTCCCCTCGGGACCCGGCAGCAGCCCCCAAGCCCCTAGGCAAGTAGCTGCCATGCGGGACCCTTGACAGCGGGGAGGGAGGATGCTGGACAGAATTGCTCCGCAGATGTGAGGAACACAGCTCCATGTTCCAACAGTCTGTTCTCACCTATAGTCGCCAATCCAGCTGCGTGGTAGCCGTGGGGTTGAGGTCTTATGGCCAGGAGGGACGTTCGGAGCCCAGCAGCGGAGGAGGGGCGGGTTTGGCAGATCTTCAAGGAGCATAGGGACCCTTGGAGACTTTCAGGGATCTTTTGAGACTCTCAGGAGACCTTGAAAAGGGCACTGATGTGCTCAGGAGGGTTCCACGGAGAAATCTGAAGCTCTGGGTGTACCCAGTGGGGAAGTCTGGAGTGAGAAGCTGTGATCTTGGGTAGAAACCTGTAAGCCATGTCATGGAGAAACATAGCAGGGTGATGTGAAGGCGGGGTGCAGGTTGGGAAAACGACCCCATCTGACGGATGCATATAGAGCTCAGTTCCTGAAGGAAGACCCAAGGGAAAGTCTCTGGTTTGGGGGATCCCCTGGGGGATGTGGTTGAAAGAATGGAGTTGATGAAAGAAAAGGTTGGCTGAGGGGAATGGAGAGAAGAGAGGCAGAAAAGGCATGAGCAAGATGAGGTAAAGAGGAAGAACAGCTCAGAAAAGGGAATGATTGAACAGTAAGAGGCAAAATGTGAGTGAGACTCCATAGAAAGCTGATGAAAAAGAAAAAAAGTAATATTGAAAAACTGAAGAAAAAATGGTAGCAAAAGCTCTATGGAAGAGAAAGTGAGAACATGCAGAAATGCACAAGAGGGGAAAGGAACTAAAATCAGCATGTAAAACTGAAAAATTGGGTACCTGAATGTTGTTATTTCAATTCACAGAAAATACAGCTGTTGCATTCTCACAACATAAAAATCACCTACTATAGAGATAGAAAAAGGTATCTCAGCTTTCTCATGGAAAGAAGAGCAGGCCTGATCCTCATTACACTATAATTAGAATTAAAAAATGCTCGTGGAGTTGGCCCTGTGCACAGTAGAGTGTTTCTCTCAAGGTTTGCATTGGAGGCTCCTCTGGGCAAGGAGCACGTCTTTCCTTTCTTGTGGTGCACTGCACATGCTTTATGAATCATAAATAATAATAACCTACCAGGTTCCAGCTTTGAAATGTGGGTCATCTCATTCCTCTTCTACCAGTTCAAATACAGTTTATTACCTGCCTTATATAGAAATGGAAGCAGAGCAATCTTTTGCCATGCTGTAAAACTGAATCCTTTCAAGCATTTCCATGTCTGCTCCGCATACCAACTCTCAGGTGCCCTATGGCCACCCACCAGGGACTTTGTTGACCTAGTTGGACTTTTCCTTCTTTACTTCAGATTCCTTTTTTCCTTCAGTGGCAAAAATCTAAATTGCCTTGGTGGTGTATGATAGGGCCTGGAGTTTCTTTCCTTCTCTTAATGAAACAGACTGGCTTTGTTTGAGAGCTTCTTTTTCCAAATCAATTGGCATTTCCTTTCAGACCGATATTGACTAATTTTGCCAGCTTGTGTTTAAAGCCCTATAAAAAAGCCACGATGTAGTTATAGGCAAAAATAAAGTGAGGCAGTGGGCATACTGTGGACTGCTGGCTTCCCTTGGTCTGGCTGCTGTACCTCTGGCAAAGATTTGACTTTCTAAAGTTCTCTGACAGTTCCCAAGTCAATTGCAACAGTATAGACATTGCTGCAAGAGCAAGACAGCCAAAACTTTCCTCTGCTTTATAGTTATGATTATTTTCTCCCCTATCAACCACCATCAAAGCATTTCAAGGATCTTTGGCAGAACCACTAGGAATGTTTCATTCTAGGATGGTTAGCCAAGAGGAGCCTTTCATTGATATGCATTGCTGTAAAGCCCTCCAGCATTCCCTCTATTTTCCTGCTGGTGCAGTAGCTTCTTTGCTTTAAAAGGAAGATAAGGACTTTGTTCGCCTTCAGAAGCGTGACTGCCATTTCAAATTATTTCAGAGATTGAATCATCAGTATGCTTGGAGCCTGCTGTACCAGCACTTTTCAAGACAACTGTATCTACATGCATTGCTCAGGCAGGCAGTAACCATACCATGTGTTTTCTGTGTCTGGTACCATTGCACATGCTCCATATTTTGAGAAATGTAGGCTTGGTGCCTGATTTGTTCTTTTTCATCCTTCTGTTGCTGTTTTTCTCACCAATTTCTATCCATACTGCAGCGGCCATTTGTCTCCGACCAGCTGGTTGACTGTTTTCACCCTATTTTTACGTGAAAGCACAGTGTACTTTTGAGGACTGACTTCCCTTCCTTGGGAAGGTAAATATTTTCACTTTTGCTCTGCATCTCAGGATCTTCCAGAGATAGGTAACATCAACTTGGATGAAATGCTGCAGAACAATCACCTCACCAGAGAAAACATCCTCCACTTAGTCCCTACTTAGACCCACATATTCCCAGGCTTTCAGGGGAATACCAAGGAAATGCTGTTGCAGCTTCCTCATATTGCACATTTCCTCTGCACTGTTCTGTCAGGAAGAGTGACTGGTGATATTCAAAGTTGCTTATAAGGCAAATGACACCTCTCTGCTATCAATTATTACACATAAATGTCTAAACTGAGTTGCCATGGAACCAGATTCTGCCACATGTTCAGCTGGAGTAACTGCATCACTGTAGTTTCAGGGAGTATATATTAGTACAAATAAGAAATTAATTTGGCCTTTAATATATTTGCATGCCTGCAGGGAATTCATCGCAAGCATATCAGCACTGTAATCTCTTTAATAATAAATCTTTTTCACTTCTTTAGCAAGTACAAACTGAAGATCCCAAGCACAGCAAAAACTTTCATGAGTGGCAGTCTGCTTCCTTAAGAGATGAGATTCTCATTATCCTCATTTTGCAGATGGAGCAGCCAAGAAACTGCAGAATGAAGCAATATGCCTAAAACCAAGCAGCACATCTTTTCACAAAGCAGGCAAGAAAAGATCCACAGCAGATAGGAATGGACCCCCAGACTTCACACACACGTTTTCTCGCCATGGAAGGGCCCTGCCATGAATGGATGCAATAATGGTTGGAGAAGCCTTCTTTTATTGAAATCAGTGGCTTCAGGTTTCTACTAAAGTGTTCTTCTTGGGAAATAAGCTAAAATGATGCATAAATATATCTGGATAAAACTGTGTAACTATTAGCAATGTTCTGCTTATGGCCTCTAAAGGTTTTGGTAGTCAGGCAATGACTGTTTGTACTTTGACTGAACACTAGGGCAGACCTTGTGAAAATCTCACCCAGGACTTCACATCTGTAGAAACATGATTTCTGCCCACTAGTCGTTTTCACATGAAAGCCACACATTACAGACATAATTCTGTGCTTGTCCATTCTAGAAAACAGAAGCAGCTGGAGAGCAGGAGAGGCTGGTGGTTCAGTGGCTCAGTCAGGGCTGTTGGTTTGTGTGTTTCCCCACTGAAGGGGTCTTGGCGAGAAATGCGTGTTGGCTTCTACATGGAGAGATTAACTTAATTTAAGTTCACTTCTGTTCAGGCTGTCTTTCTGCACAGAAGACAGTCTTCAATGTGAACATTCACGATCAGAGACCATCAAACCCACCTTGTTCTTACTCCATAGCTATGGTAGCAGCTTTCCCCTGCTCCTGTCTGGAACTGGGTGAAGGTGGTGGTCACAAGTTTGCATGCAGCTACAGGAGTGAGTAGGGGATGTAGGTTTGCTGTGTGCCTACTTCTCCAGAGTACCTACCAGCTTGCACTCAATTACTACAGGGTAAAGATAATGTGACTTGCTCCCCTGACGTAAAAGAGGTACCCTCTTCCATGCTTACTGTGGTACTGAGTGTAAATGCACATGGGCAATAATTACACTCTGGCTTTGGCCCAGGGCAACTTTAGCCCAATTTTCATAATCCTTGCAGTATTTTCAGTTAGCACAACAGCGTATTTGAGTAGATATCCAAGATCTTGTTCCAAAGGCGTGAGGAGTTTCTTGTTGCATAACACCTGGCTCCCTTCCCAAATGGCACCATGCTTTCTTAGACATTAAACAGCCTCAAAATCAGCTGTTCTTGGCTGTGCTAGGCTTACTCACTGGGGAGTCCCTCCAACTCATCTTTGATCGTGTCCCACTGGTTATTTCGGCTGCCATTTCGCCTGTGCAAACTCATAAACTATAGGTTTGGAGGTGACTCATGACTTCTGCACTGTGTGTCCCTTCCTCAAATGGTAAAAAAGTAAAATGAGACCATTTTAATGTTCCTAAACTAATGCCAGAGCAGGAATTTTAATGCATCACGAAGCAGAAAGAGAAGTTATTAAAGATTTATCTAAGCTTCCTTACTTTAGTGGCTGAAATGAAACAATGTGTACACACTATGGACAAATAACAGTTTCATTTACAGTGGCAGAGCTTAAGAATGACAGCATCCATTGGACCATCTTTTCAGACCTTCTGTAGATCGCAGACCATTACATTTCACCCACTTATCCCTAAATGAAGTAAGGTGCATTTGTAGTCATCTTGAATCAATTTAGGCATTTGCTTTCAAACAATAAGCAGATTACTAATCCATCTATTTAATTATAGCTTTCTCCCACGAGAAGCTGGAACAAGAACTAGTAAAAATAAATATTAAGTCACCAGAATGCATTATTCACTGTCTCCTGATTTAATTTTGTAATTCTTGTAAAGGAAATTTTGTCCCTCTTTCCTAATGGCTGACAATTGTAAACAGTAGGACTTGTAGCATAGAAGCAGCTCAGTGTAAGAGCCGGAGTTCAAAAAAGACTAGTAGTTCAACATACTAGGCTATGTTAGCTCAGCATGTATTCCCCAAAAATTTCCCAGCAACACGGCTCATATATAGGATTATTTATGTTGTTGCTTTCCTAGCACATTGTACGTAATATAGCATGTTCACTTATATAGTAAGCAGCTCTCTGCACTTGGCTGGAGCACCATTGCCAACCTTTAGTCACAGCCCAGTTAATCTTTGTTAATTATAAACCGTGAGATGCCACTGCAGACCTGGATAGCATCCTGCGGAAGCAGGAATTTGGCCAATAAAAGAGTAGATTTACTTTGTAGTCTTCACTGAGTTTTGCTGACAGCCACTGCGGCATAAGATCAAAGGCAACAGGAAACAAGGTGTTTTTAGCAGTGCAGAGCTGGCTTGCTTTTAGGCAGAGCTGCCCACCAAATGTGTAGGCACCATGTATTGGGAGAAACCAAGTGCCACCTTTGATGTTAGCTGCCCGGTTCCGGAAACATGGATCCACTCTACCTGAACATAATGCAGGGGTACCCAGCCTGGAAATTTTGTGAGCCCTGCTGAAGACATGAATTTTTACATCAGATCTGGGACCCTTTGGTTGAGTAATATGTTGACTGTTCTGGAAGTAATAGGTATACGTGTCATTCAGTATCACTGTTTCTGGCCCCAAGCATCCTCAATTAAAAAGAAAAACCCCCAAACATGCATGAGCCTCATAAGCCTTGCAATTCAATCACAGAGAGTACAGCAGTGAGGAAGTAAGAGCTAGAAATGCCTTTTCCACAATCACCTCAGATTCCCTAGTGCAACTCTCAGCAAGGATAATGTTGTATTTGTGGTTGAAAAAGGCATGAGTCTGTTTTCTGTAGCTGATTGAAACAAGTGAGGAATAGTGGGTTGCAAAAGCCTTTCTCACTGAAAAGGAGAAGAGGCAAGTATCAGAGAGAAAATAGAAACTAGAATTTTTGCATGTAATGTATTTTTGCTCAGAGTTACACTGAGTCCCTCAGTGCCCACGTGGGTCTAGTCAAACCTAGGGTTTTTTTAAAGGAGACCCAGCTTTTGATGAGTTTTCTGATGAAAGATAAGGCAGCATCTCATCTTTCCTCCAGTATATCCTTGAGCGAATCATGTGGGGACTTCTGTGGCTATATGTGCATTACTTTAACAAGTGACTTGAGCATGCTCAAGTCCATGTCAAGTCCACACTAATATCTGATTATTCGTTGACAGAGAACAGGTGTTCCAACTATCTTGTTCTGAACTTAAGACCTAAGAAAAAGTCTTAGAAAGCCAGACCTTTTTAAGCATTGTGTTTGAGGTTCACTAGTAGGTTAATCATTTAGGTTCTGGGAGAACAATCAACTGGAGTTAGAATTCAGTACGCAAGAAACCAGTGGGCTACAGCAGGGTCTTTTGTCTAAAAACTGTGCTTACTTGAAAGCCAAGAAGCTCTGAATATTTGAAAGCTTCATAAGGAAGAAAGAATATTGTCTTGTTTTTGATAACATACAGTTAGCATAGCCTCCACAATTAGCACAAATTCACTTATCTCCCTGCGTATACGCACTGATATAAACATTCTCTTTATATTAGTATAAGTAGTTGAATTCCCTTGGAGACAAAACTATTATACAAGAAAGACAAGTAGCACTCAAATGCCCAGATAATTAATGCAGTAGTTTCCTGCAGAGCATCCAGCCTGTTTTTTTTATAATCTCTCAACCCTTTGTTCAGTCTGAAATTTGAACAGACTGATTAAAAATTGTCCAGGATACAGTTTTGGTCATATCTGATTTTTGCGCTAATACAAGTTCTGCTTCCATAACTCCTCAAAGTAAATGGCGAAACTCCCAGCGACTTCACCAGGTAACTCATTGTAAGACTCAGTCTGTTTTTATTCAAAAAGGGAATGCAGAATAGTATCAGGAATACATAACTTGTAATCCGGATTCTTCTTTGCATGCTTTTATGGTGGTTACTTTCCAGTCCCACAATGCTGATGCTTTAATAAGTACCCAATGTCTTACATTTTCACTATGGACTCCTGTCATGAATTCTAATTAATAATAAAAAGGACAGTATTTAGGGGAATTCCCCACCTCACAAAATTCGAAGTAGAATGTCATATTTTAATGAGGCCCATTTGAAGGCAGCACTTTTAATAGAATTTCTAAGCAGTTGTCTCTGAAGATAAATTAAATGGATTAAAGCCCAAATTGCTGCAGTATGAAGTTGATAATTTTTCAGCTGTCTCTGTATCACTAACAGGAACTAAAATATATATTTTGCAGAAAGCCTTGCTGGAGTATTTGACAGAAAGAAAGGCATATGTATGCTAGGGAGGAAAATTTGGCATATCTTCATCAAATATGTGCAGATTATTTAATTCCAGCTCTTAGTAAGTTTAGGTATTATATTTAGCACAGGACAAAACAGGAATTAATATATTATAACCATGAGTGATAAAAACCACTATATCTCTGAGTAATACTTTAGGATATGGGAGTACCTGTTACAGAAAACTTAGGCCTGTTTGGTGCAAGTTAAGCTATACAGATGATCTGGTGATATCAGTGATATGGGACAGATTTCCACAGACAAGAGGACAAGAGAGGCATCTTGATTGCAAATGAACCAATAGTCCTATTTTCTACCCTGCTGAAATTTAGGCAAGATGATCAGACAAGTTTGAATATGCTGCATAGATTATCATAACACTTTACTTTTATAATTAGTTAATTTATACTATGAATTCCTATAGGAAAAGACAGTCTGAACTCAGAATATTTTTTTCTTGCTTTGAGTTTGTGTTCATGCAGTTGTCCCCATTTTCAGATACCTACATCCCTTACTCTGTAGCCTCAACAAAATTTAGACCTTATGACTGAAGAGATTAATACTCTGGTTCTGTTCTTTAAAATAACTCTACTGTGGACTTTAAAACTATTTTCTGTATTGATTTATTCTTAATTTAGTCATGCCATTTCATGATCAAGTTAAGTAAAATTATTTTTATCTGTTACTGTAAGAGCAAAGTATTTAAAGAAAGTGCTTTAAACTTTTCCCAAATAGTATCTAAAAATACATGTGGGCAATACTATGATGACCCACTATTCTTGTTCAAAAACTGTTTTAATGAACTTCTGTGGAGTTTTGTCATTTTTGCATTATGATATATTAGTTGATATTAATTAAAAATTATAATACTGATCTTTTAGACCTTCAGCCCTGACCATGGTTGGAAAGTTAGGGAAATCTGAGCAAACCCAAAGTCATTGCAATGCTAAGTGCTGCAGTCCCACCCACCAGCCACCCACAGGGATTCACAGCTTTCCTGTAGGAGCCCAAGAGCAGCTTCTTTAAAAATCACATATACAGCTGCCATATGAGGCCTGACCAAAGGTCTGTCAGGTCCTCCCTCCAGCTTGGTGGAATTGATCAGGAATATGTATTTTCTAGCTGGAGATTTATCTCTCACAGTATGGGTGTGCTGATAGCTGCAGTTTCCCCAGAGGTAGGAAAATAATTCTCTTTTTTTTCTGCTTTGTTCCTAGTAATTTTTGGCAGTTATTTTGCTTTTTTGGCTGCTCTTGAACACTGAGTTGCCCTTTTTCCATGGAACAGCCTGTGAAGAGCTCAGGATCCCTGGTGGCAATGGCCAGAGCCTATCACTGAGTGTGCAGTGTGTGGGTTGTTCACTAGCACCTGCACCTCTTTATCAGCACACCTCTCCATCTGTCGATCAATGACCCAGTCACATAGCCTGTCAACCCTCACAGCTGGCCATTGCCCTCACTGACCTGCCTAACTTCACATGGTGTGGAAACTTTGTCACATCACGGCTCACCCCTTTGGTTAGGTTACCTGTGGTTAATGGTGAAGAGTGCAGGACGCACAGCAGACCTCTGAAGAGTTTTGTCCACTTCCCCCATTATTGTATTTACTCCTCATTGGTTTCTTATCTTGTACTGAGCCTTTTATCCATTCCAACACCTTCTCTGCCTGCTTATTTTCTGTAAGACCCTTTGGACTGGGATTTTATCAGAAGCCTCTTAAAAACTTAGAAAGGGGACCTGCATCTCCTTTATTGATGTGCCTCTTGTCCACCCTCAGAGAACACTGGTGAGGCTGCAGGATGAATCATTTAGTTTGGCCAGTAGATAATGCCGAGCAGAGACCTGTGCCTTATTCTCTCTAAGATGCCTGTTCCTAACTATTGCTCACTCTCTTTAGCACTTAACCAGTCTATTTCAGAGCTGAGTTGGCAGCTAAATGGCTGAAAAAAGTTTCAGCTTCAAAAAGTGGAGGTGGAGTGTGTGATCCTCTTCAGTAGCTCAGTGTGTAGAGCAGCCTTCTACCCCTTTGCTAGGAGGAGGTGCCCTAATCCACAAGCCCTCCAAGGCCAGGGGAACACAGATATCAGCAAAGCTGGTCTGCTCAGAGTAGAAAATATCCTTATTTTTTGGGAAAGCATGAATTGAGGAGGTTATTTGCCCAGAGGAGCAAAAGTGAGGCTCTAGGCCTTGTTCCAGTGACTACTTGAAATACAGAATGGAAATATTGCTTTGAAATTACTACTAAAATGAGAGATGGAAACTCTCAAATGTGTCTTTGAATCCTGACAGGGTCTGTCTGTAAGAGAGGTACATGAGTGTTACGAGTCATGGTGCTTTTCATGCCCAGGAACAGATTCTTTGGCATCTGATGAGCTCTAGTGGGATTGAGAGAAGGATGCAGCTGGTACAAGCAGCTTTGGCAAAGCTAGAGCTAATTTGGAGAAGAAGGGGATGTCCCTTGATGCAAAAGTTAGACTGTTCATGCTGTCATTACTGATCTGTGCAGGAAGGTTGATACATGGGGATTACTGCCTTCCAGAATGAAGTATTAACAGTTCCTTAAAACCAGCTACCAGGATGACCTCTGAAAGGAGAGGTCATCATTGACAATGGCACAAGAAAGCTGCACTAGCTATTAGGTGATTTGCCAGGCAATGAGTGAGTCCCTAAGATCTCACTCTTTAACCTGACTGTGAAGAAAATGCCTGGGCAACATATATGAATAAATATCCGTATTTCATATTTAGACAACTGCAATGGCAATTAGAGACATAAATCACTTCATGGATTTGGTATATTTCATCTTCTCTTCACCAGAAGATGCCTCGGCTGGTTTTTAACAGCTTAGCTCAAAAATCCTGCACACCTAAATAATGCATAGTTAGTGTGGTCAGCAGGAATGGGATAAAACCAAAATTTGAGGAGTTTTTGAGCCCGCTACTGGGGCAAATAATATTTTGTGTCCAGAAAACCACCATCAGAAGTCATCCTGTGTGTTCTCAGGTGTGTTGTAACTAATGGTCTCCCACAGATCTCTCCATGTAGTAATTATTGGGTGAAGAAGAGGTCACACAATTCAAGGCTGTGAGAATATACCTTGGGTAGTGCCCAGCTCTGATCCCCTTACATGTCACATGTTTTTAGAACTCTAACCACCCTGAGGGTCAGGCACTGTCTTACAGGACTCGCTGCAGCTCCCTCTCCCCTCTATGATAAGCATATATTTCTGCAAGCTTTACAAACTTGTTCTGCGCAGTGCTCAAGCAGTTACAAAACATTTGAGAGGCTGCTTATTTTGAAACACATTCATAGCCTGGGGAAGCTGGCAGGGTTCTGCATCATCATTAGGTATATGTTTTGGTCCCTAATAGGCAGGACCTTAGTCTGTAAGGGTCACTTTCTCACTTTGAGAGGTTGGCAAGGGCACTGAGCACTTGTGTAATGCTTTCACTCATTTGCTGACTAGCTGACAATGGCTAAAGCAGGTCATCGATGACAGCTAAATATGTTTATGTGGTGCTGCATAGCTCTGAGTCCATCAGTGCTGTCTGTGGTGGCTTTACTATCTGTTCCTGACAGCAGCGGTGGAGAGGTGAGACTCATCTCACCCAGCTTCAGACACCCACACTAGAGACACCTACTTCAAGCTTGTCGCCCCAGACTGTTTAGAGCTGATGGAGAGAAACAAGCACTCAGAGAGGGTGATTCATCTGGCTTGTTTTAATCGTCTACTTTAGGAGATAAATCGTGCTATGGAAATGTCTTTTTTCTGTCTACTAACTATGCAGAAAGTGTAAATCACTGTCTCAGATACACAAGTCTGTGCAGCAGATGTCTCAAACTGAGAAGATGAATGCCACCCTTGGTTTTTATCAGTATCATATTCTTAACATACACATTGAGGTACCACGGTGTGGTCCTACAGTAAGACTTTAAGTGGATAGCTGTGCACAGGAGTCTTAAGATTCTTGTCCAGACTTTTGAAGAGATCTGGACAAGGTATTTAAAGGTGTTATCTTTAAAGGTTTAAAGATATAGTGCCTTCCCATGCCTGTTTTGCTTCATGGCCTCAGCTGGGACTGTTGAGTAAGTAGGTCAGGTACAGTTGTCCCTACCCCAGGTATCTGAAGTCAACTGAGGGGGAGGTCTCACCCTTAATGGAGGAAACAGGACAGCTGTTTTCTGGAGGTTGGGGATCTCCTTGGGTAATGGCACTGGCAGTAGCTTTGGAGAGGATTTCCTTCATTTGCTCCTGAATGCCCTGAGAAAGAGGCTAGGCTGAAAGGGCGGGAGGAGGAGTGGTTCCAGTTGGGATTTATGAAACATGAAAATGAATGAACAAGAGGGGCAGTGAACAGCTAAAATTAGTAAAAGCAAGACAGGCATTTTTCCTCTAGCTTAGTATCTTAATTTGTTCTTTTGGGGGATACAATAGCATACAGAGGAATCTGCTGCAAGGAGCAATGGAAGAAGCCCACTAGAAGTCTGAAGAAATAAAATTCTTTAATGTCCTGCTTATCCATTCTGAAAAGACATTTTGCCATCTTTAAATTAACGTGTATTCTGTTGCCAGCTGACCCTTGTGCAGTGTTAGAGAGTGAGGAGCTTTTTAACCTGTGTGGGTTTGATGTCATCCTATCTGTGCAGCTGTGATTTGGGTGAGGTGAATGCCCCCCATAGAGACACAGGGATGAGACGGGGAAAGCTACAGCTTCTAGGTGTGTTTGCCAGCTGGCAGGCAAGTGCCCCGTGTGGTAAATGAGAGGATGAGACCACGTGGGTATATATCATCTGTAGTGTCCACCATCTCCAAAGACAATCTGTATTTTTGGGGCAGATTATGTCCCAGATATCCTCCAGGACAGTGCCAGATCCACTGGAAAAGGCTGTGCTCATTTGGCATCTAGCCCTCTGGCAGCACAAGAGATCGTGGGGTCACGATACAGTTTCACTGACCGGTACAGCAGATACTGACAGATACTAAAAGTCTCAAATTGTAACTGTTAATCACCAGGATTTTTACACCTATCATCATGAAACCCGTGGTTCCCGGGATAAGTTTTCACTCACTCCATCCAGTATGTAAATGCATGGAAGGAATGAGCATCCCTAGAAATTTAACCCTTGAGGTGCAGGATCACTTTAGAAGAGACGCATACAGTATTGTCTGTTGCTGAAAGGGAATGTTTCTGTTGATGTGTTTAACACAAATCTATATCTGGATAAGTAATTTTACCTATGTAGCAGAGAAAACTTCAGTAAAGTTAGCTTTAGGCAGTAATTTCCACAGAAGAGAGTTTAAAGACAGTGCTATTTGTGCAAGCTGTCCAGAGGAATGGCTGACTCTTGCGTATGTGCACAATACAAGGGGGACCAGGGCATGTGGCTTTTGCCCTTGGTGGGGAGAAGATCTTCACTGCAGTGTCTGTAATGGGCTGTCTATCAACACTGTATTATTGGATGTTGAGTGTCTGGTCCATCAGATGGTATAGCTGTGATTTTCCTCCTTCTCAGGAACTGTCAAGACTGTTGGGCCAGAGGGCCAGATGTGGTATCTTCCTGTGGCAGTGATCATGATCAGTTCTTATTTTAGAAAAAGTAACACAGCTCCAATGTTGTGATTCAGAGCACCTATCCATCTTGAGATCTCATATACCCTAGTGGCTTAAGACATATTCCCTAATGTTAAATGTCTTCAGCAGGAGTGGTTTAAATCCTGGTTTTCTGTTTCCCATGGGAATAACCACAGAACGTTGAGGATGGTAGATACCCTGCTGGCTGTCTTCTAGACAGAGGAACATTTTCCCCTACCTCTCCAAGCAGTTTCAGAAATGTATATTCTGAGTGCAGTTGCATTGATACCGAGGCACAAACTCCTCCTAAGCTCTTGTTTGGCACCCTGTCTGACTGGATTTGATTTTTTCTGTGCCCAGAAATCCCTGTGGTCCCTGGGAAGGATGCTGGAGTTTGTTAGAGTGTGTGAAGTGTTTGGTGTTGCAGTGACAATGCCCAGCAGAAAATCTCAAGAGGAAATGAAAAATTGGGTAATCATTGCAGGACTTGAGTGGTGGACAGCAGAGAGAGTGCTGACGGCTGCCTATTACATGATGAGGTTAAAAGAAATGAGTGTGCCATTGTTCAGTAAGCTGAGCCCTGACTGGTTTGTGCAGCAAGTGAGGGAAGAAGCATGAGTTATAAGAAATGTATTACTAAGAAAATGCATTAGAATTATTTTAAGTAGGCTAAGGGTTCCCAGGCAGTTATTTTTCAGTTCTAGCTTCTTTTAACATTTGGCAGGTAGCTTGTAACCTTTCTGTTATGTGTTTAATACAAGGTCACATTAACTTTGAACAATTCATTGGCCTGCTGGTGCAACTCCTATTATGTGGGAGGCTGCCCACACAATCTTCTATTGAAAACTGAAATAGGTGGAGAGATCAGCAACATCCCCTTCTCTCTCAGAGCCACTGAGAAAGGCTAGATGTTTATGCTTTGGCTGCTGTACACTCTTTTTAGATATCAAGCTGTCAAACAGAGGCCACAGTTTTTCTGTTATAAAATACTGCTTCACTAAGGAAACTAATGGTTCTCTTAGCTCAGATCATGCATTTCTTATCTACATAAATAGTTAACTATATAAATAGTATAATATATAATATATATAATTATATTATATATATAAATAGTTCTTTCCATAGAAAGAAACCTTTTCTTTCATAGTATATTAGTTCATGTAAATACAAACTTAGATTAACCTGAAATAAGAGGTTTGAAGAGATTTTTCATTCCAAATACTACTTCTTACCAAGATAGGGAAGGATTTTTCGTGTGTAGATCTCTCTTAGTCTGCCTTGAATAGATGTATATATAAATGTTTGACAATAATATAGTCGCTCGTTGTGCTGGCTGTACTTACATGTTTTCATCTTTCAATGCATCCAGTGACTTCTGGACGCTTGTTGTAGATTCCTGGATTTCAACATGAATTACATCCTCCTTCAAGTGAACAGACCAACTAAAGTGAAGTCAGCCTTTAAAAGAAATCACTGCTGAGTGTTGTGTGTGTGTGTGACTGACAACTGTAGTGGATGTTGAATAGGGTGAATCTAAGAAAGGCAGGTAGGAAGCCCTAAAGGCAGTGGCCTGCTGCTGAGGTCTGTCATCACCTTTTGATCTCTGTAAGAACTGAACCACCTAACCTCACTTTGCTCATTCATTCACAAGCTGGATACATTATCTACTGGTAGTAGATATAGCCCTGTTACAGCAGGGCTATAACAATTCATGTTTAAAGATATAAGGGGCAAGGTTTTTTAGGAGAGAAATTTTCAGCAGCATGCTAGGCTCAGTTATAACGGGGCAAATCTCCAGTCCAGTCTCATTTGGTGCAGGACTCGAGCTAAAAAAAGTTAGGGTTGCCTTGTGAGAGATAGACTTCAGGGCAGCCTGTGGGTTGGTCTAATTTTTGCCATCTGGCTACAGCCTCAGGAGACTTGTTTTTCCAGGGATCACTGAAATGTCTGGTGATCCAATTCAGCATTAATCGTGCTACTTATGATGCAGTGATTGTGCTTAACTTCAAGATTAAATACGTTGTCCCCCCTCTCCTTTTCAGAAAGACCGTATTCCATAAACTGCCCATTTCCAGATTTTCCAAGACAATAACAATTTCAAGTGCTGTTGTAATCCCCTTTGCTGCTTTATTAAACTCAATACCATATTTTTCATTCATTTACACATCCTAACAGCACGAGTTTAAGTGGTGTGTTAAGCCTTTCTATGTACATCAAAGCAACATGTAATTTTCATTTCCATTTTACCCACTGGCTTCTAAATCTAGAGGTGATAATTGGTATTTGCATTCTAATTATCCTTCAGTTGAACCAGAGGTTTTGCAATGATCTAAAAACAAAAGACATTTTGTGGCAGGATCTGGTGGGCTCTTTTGCTCATAAAGCTCCACGTGACTTCAGAAGGGCCTAAGATTTGAAAACTAAAATACAGGATGGATTTCCTTAGTAAGCTGTATGTTTTCTTTTCCCCAGGGGATGAGCGCTCCCGGGAGTCTCCAGCCCCAGCTGAAGCACAGATGCAAGCTGGGGCGGAAGGCGGTGGAAGGGTGAACCGCTGTTGCTGGAAATGCTCTGTGACACAACTCAAGAAGATTTTCTGGGGTGTGGCCGTGGTCCTGGGTGTCTGCTCCTCTTGGTCAGGTTCAACCCAGCTAGCAAAATTGACCTTTAAGAAATTCGATGCACCCTTCACTCTAACATGGTTTGCAACAAACTGGAACTTTTTATTCTTTCCTTTGTATTATCTTGGACATGTTTTTAAGTCAGCTGAAAAGCAGTCTCCAAAGCAAAGATACAGGTATGGGCGCTTTTGTTTCTAATTCTGTGGCTCTTGCATGCTGCTCTACATTTAGCAGGCATTTCATTCAAATCAGTCAGTCAAATCAAACTTGTGTTTGCTTTCCTCCCCAGGTTTGTTAAAGGATGGTCTGAGTTCACTGTGTGTCCTATGCTAGGTGCTATGTTATTATTCCTAATAAGATTTCACTCTGGCAGTAAGAAATCCAGATTTATTTCCAACACGTACAAATCATGTGATGAAAATCTGCATTTTCTGCAATTATTTGTCAAGAGGTTTTTGTTCTAAACCTCTGCAAACATAATCTATTTTTCTTTTAGTATCTGTTTCCCCTACCCATGGCTGACTTTTATGGCAGTCTCTGAATAAACTAAGTGTGATTTTTTTTTTCCAGGCTCAGGCTTGAATAGAGCAAGGCCTTGAGTAGCTGAGTAAAAAGTACTGCAGTATTTTCCTGGCCCTGTGCCCCTGACATCAAAGGCCAAGCTCTGATCCCAGTTAAACTGGAGCTGTTGTGTTTATTTCCGGGAGGAAGCGCAGTCATAACCAAAGGCAGCACTTTGTCTTCAGCACACCTTGTCCTTATAGCAAGCCAAACCCACAAAGCCCAAGGCACCCATGGAAAGCCCTGAGTGCCCATCCTCTGTGAGGGGCTGAGGATGCTCTTGGCTGCACGAAGGACTGCCTATTGGTGAGCACTCCCTCAGCTCAGCTCAGCTCATTTTGGCCTGAGAGATATCTGGGACAGATGGAATGACTCAGCCATCAAGATGTCCCATGTCAGAGAGCTTCCCTGATATGTGGAAGGATGTGAACAACGTTTTCCCCTTCTGTTACACAGTGGGGCTCATAGCCTTTTAATGCAGTAGCTCAGAAAAGTAAACAGTAAGAAGTGCACATTTCTCAGCTCCCAGCTGCGCAGCAGTGAGGTGGAAACTTACTACAGGAAAAATCTAAGAAACCAGGGTATTCAGGAAATGCTCTACCTCAGCTGACTAGGTTTAAGATTATCAATGCTGAAATTTTGCTGCTGAGCCATCATTACAATTTCTTCATTTTCTGAATAACTTGGGGGCTGCAATAAAGGATATCACTCTCCACTGCAGATTCTAGAGCAGTATCCAGAAGGTTTAAAGGCATTTTTATAGGATGCCATGTTTCCTGCACTGCAGTCTTCAGGTTGCATTTGTTGCTTACTCCACAGTAAAGGTGGTTCCTTCAGAGATGAAAGGAGTATGAAGGTTACAGAAAGCTACAGTTTAATCCAAAACCAGTAACAAATACCAGCCCCAAAGCAACTACTTTTTGTTTCTTTGTTCTTAAGTGTTATTCTTCTCAGCTGCTCTCAGATAATGTTTTAAATACTGTTGAATTCTGGGGCGAGCGGTTGTGGTTTGCCAGATCCCTGGGGTTAAAACCAGAGCATTATACTCTTTGTTCCTGTAGTAAATTGATACGGTTGTTAGTTTTATGTCTTCTATTTAATTAAATGATGGCTGAGTTGAAGAGCAGGTGCAACCCCTGCAGCCTGTTTGGGATGCAGGGGAACATCACTAGCAGTAAGCTTGCCCAGGCTCAGTAAAGACTGTGCATTTGTATGTCTGACCAGCAGATTGAATAGAGTTAACTTACAGAGTTTTTTCTGGGTATCAAAGTAGATATGCATTTGGAGATACAGCTGTGGTTCCTAGCTCTGCTGCCATTTGTTCTGTGGTTTGGCGCAAGTCACTGCAGAACTCTGATTTCCTTGTACTTTCTCTTCGTTTGGATGAAACAGTCCTTTAGGGAAGAAGGAGGACTGCCCCTTAGCACGTGTTTACATAGTGTCTGCCTCAGCATGTCCACTATCTACACTGAGACCTTCCAGTGGTGCTGAACTAGGTTCATCTTCTTGCTCTGTTACAGCTGAGATGTCATATGCATGTATATCAGAAAACCCAGGCATTGCATTCCAACCTCCCCTCTTAATTATTCCTCCTTTTTGCATTTTTTATATGTGTACAAATATATAGAGAAGGACATATACAGAGACTTTGCAGCTCTATATGAGGCATCACCATCTTCAGGAAAACTTGCGCTCCAGGCATAGTTGGAACACTTTAGGTAGGCATTTCTTGGACTTTTGGATAGTTAAAAGATAATTCTGACCTAGAACTATAAAGAAACTGGCATAATCACTTTCTGCTTCTTTTATCCTTCACCTCCATCTGTATTTTACATATTATCTGAGCTCTCTGACAGGAATTTACAATGAGATAAATGAAAAGGTGGCCGTGGGAGAAGGTGGAAATACGATATCTAAGTCACCTTAGCAGTAAGGTACTAAAGGAAGGGATTCTCATATCTTGCCTACACAGGTTGCTAAAATCCATAGGGACCTGATGTTTTTTGGCAGCCACCTCCTCCTCAGCAGGGCTGGGCAGCTCAGCCTCCCCTCCACATGGCACAGGCAGTGCTTTCACACTGTCACTTCCTCAGGGCGCCAGAGCTGGCAGACATGCTTTGGGGTACCTTCCTGTACAGCTACAGAGCACGGAAAGAACAGCAACCAGTAGGAAAAATGTACAAAAGGGGAATCATAAAATGTAGCCACAGTGAATAGACGTATAGTCCCTCTCACACAGATTATATGGTTTATTTTGGTTTTAAAATTCCTATTGTGTTGTACCAGTATGTATGCTATGCTGCAAATACATGAATTTTTATGTTTCTCAGTCTCATGGAAGAACATACCTGTCATGGACATAAACAAGTTTCAAGCTACACAGATTTTTTTTCCCTTATGTGTAATAATAGTAAACTTACAACCAAAATTTGATAGTGGTGCATTGAATGTAAGAGCAGGTTTATTCAGTTTTTTTGAAAGATTTGAGTGTTAGGCCACACGTGAAGTGTTAAGGATTTATGATTGACCCATATTGCATGGTAAGGAGATTTCTGTTTAAGCTGTAGTAGACTGTTGTGTCCACAGCATGGGGAGAGTCACTCTTCAAAGCAAACCAGAACTCATGCATTCACATCCAAACTGTTCTAAGCTCGCTGTACAGCTCCATCAAATGCCAGGGCTGTGACCAAGCCTGCTCAGAGAGAACTTCTTCCGTGGTTGCTACCAAGGATGTCATGCACTATGGCACAGGTCTGCATGCATGGGAGTGGTAAAAGAGCTCTGGCAGGCCACAGAGGAGCATGCCAGGGTCAACATTGCTCTCCTACTTCTTATGCAAGTGCTTGCTGCCTTAAAATAAAAGTACTGTAACTAAATTATTATTCATTTCAACTGTTGTCCGGTCCAGAAATAACACATGTAATGATTTATGCACATAATGGATCATTTAAGAGTAGTTCATACTTTTTGCTTCCAACCTGCTTTATAAAATGACACATTTAATGTGATGAGCTATCCTGCATCATACCTACATTATTAATTTATGAGGTAACATAAATGAAAAGCTCTGTAAGATACTGCTTAGCTTTGTGTATCTCTAGGCAGGACAAAACACATCTTTTATAAAGATTCACCCCATGTGTGCCACCTGAGGGAATAACAGAGGGATGTGTTCACATTTTCGAAGGAGAATACATCAGAAAGCTTGTTTATTTTGGTGGTACAGTCTTATCTGATGGTTCTTTGAGAAGGAAAGGACAGGGCTTTCAAGAATGGCTTGCATGATTATTTATTTATTTGTTTATCATGTAGATCTTGCTTTTATTTCATAAAGCATTAGGACTAAAGAAAACACCGGAAGCTAGAATTAAATATCTCCTAAAACCTTGAATACACTTGACATGTTGAGTGAATAAAAGAATTGTCAAACATACCTGCACTAATCTGCATCCATGTTTGAACATATTTTAGAAAGTTCTTTTTCACTGAATCAGAGTTTTGTCTTTGTACTGCCTCTAAATTAGCTGTTATTAATCTTTAAGAATTTGAAGATTTTTCTTTGAAAATAAAAAAGTTGCATGTAACACCAAGATATTGTTATACCTTTGAAACGAAACCAAAATACTGGTGCAACAATGGAAGAGGACTAAAAGTAATTACTTACTCTGGTTTACCAGCATATTGACTTCACAGGAGTCACTTTGCATTTGTATGCCTATGGGCTCAGAATGAAGATTTGGCTCTTCAGTGGCCATGAAGTTTCAGTGCTATAGCTTCTCCTGCGGTCCAGGAGAATGCGGGCCAGTTTCTAAATGTGTTTCACATGTATTTCTGCTACCGTGGAGGAGACAAGACACTAGCCCAGCATCCCCAGTAATTCAAGGAGTTGAGTCCTTTAGTTTGATCCTGACTCATTCAAAAGTGCAACTCACTGCACCATGGGTACTTCCCTCCTGCATCAGGCAGAGGGCCCTGCCACGCAACACCGGTACCCAGCCCCCTGGCCATGATGAAACTCTTAAGGGGAAAGAAGGTCAGAGCCTGATTCTGTGTGACTGGATGCTTTTTACCTATTGATTTTCAGTGGTTTGTGTTCATAGGTCTCTTACCCAGCAGCATTAAAATGTCGCAGTGTGGTTAACTTCTGGCATCCTACTGATTTATATTACTACTTAGGTGGGAGCTTCACCACAAGAGCAAACAGCATCAAGAGAGTCATAAATAAGCTACAGAGGCATCAAGACATGATGAATGCGAAAGTTTTTACAAATGTCACCCAGTGAAGCATGTTTTCTTTCAAAAAACTTCAGTTTATAAACTGTAATTGTCTAATTCAGTACATTATCCTTAAAATAATACCTATTTACTTTGTGTTCCTCAAAAGAAGATCACTTTACAGTTCAAATTCACATTAGCTTCTTGGGAAAAATAAAAATAATAATTAAAGAAACCTACCAAAGAACAAAATCAGCTGTTGAAATTAAAAGATAGAGCATCTGATTCTTACCCAAGTTAGATAGATAGGAGTTAGGAGTAACTCCAGATTAAATCAGTTTGATCTCTGCAGCAATCTGTAAGGACTTAACTTTATGCTTGGTATAGAAGCAACTAATTAAAAGATGTGGATATTGTGCAAAAGGTTTATGATACTCGTAGGGACATCTCTGTCCTTCCCACAGTTGTCCAAGCTGCTCGTGTTGGTGTGTTATTGATGGACCACTGTATCACCTCTCAGACTGTTTTCAGTGAATCTGCATTTTTCTTCCAGGGGTTCTAGCTGAAGCCAAGGTAAATTTGTACAATTATCAAGTGGCATCTGTAGTTAAGCCTTCTGCTGCAACAGTGTGGTGCTTGTGGTAGTAGCAGTGCTAGTGAGCATCTGTCCAACCTGCGGTATTGACAGCATCAAGCTCAGTCATGGACCATTTATTTGGGCTTAGCTCAGCTGAAGGCCAAGCTACAGAGCTCAGCGTGATGCTGTAGTTCTGTTTCTCAAGTGAAGTAGTTACCTCTTCCTGGTGAAACCTGTTGTAGCTGCTATTTCTTTCCATTTAAAAAGGAAAGGGTGTCCCCCATGGGATGTGGGGTAGGTATATTGTCACCCCACAGAAGTTCTGGAGATGGCTTCTCACTGCTGCATTAACATAATGCAGCCATGCTGCTCTATTGCCAGATGATCGCATAAGTCATCATTTCCGCTGCTTCCTTGGGGAGACTTGTTTTCTTAGGTGATTAAAGTTTAATGTCATGGTTTCTTGCTCTTAAAGTCTCCTGAAACAAAAATTTCTCAGCCAGCTGTCAAAAATATGATCTAGAGGCTGCCTGTTCCTGAGAAAATAACAGCTCCAGAGGTGTTCTAGAGTTCACATCAGTCTCCTTTATACACTGAAGACACTACCAGGGGTTAGATTAGGGGAGGAAATATGTCACAGCTAGCTTCTCAGAATCACACTGCATATTCCAGCACTGCCAGTTTGGAGCTGAATGCCTGGTTTGTCCCCAAAATGCACAGAGAGAGCAAACATTTACAGCAAAAACACAAATATGAGACATGTAAGGTAAATAGCAGGAAGGAGTGAGGAGAAAGAGAAGGGCTGCTGGTCAAACTCGCTGTTATTGAGTGCCCTCCACCATCCCAGTCAGGCATGTAACTAGAATTGAGAAGCACCTCTTCCTGATGTCTTCCATTGAAAAGCTTAAAAAACTGCTTCTGGACCATGGTGAAGGTGGTAGATTTTCTCTCCCTCAAATGCATGGTATAGGAACTTGGTACCTACATGATGTGAGTGGCTGGCCAAAAGCCACAAAATTAATGCTTAAGTCCTAACTTCGTTGGAGGTATCTCTCACAAGGGTAAACTTGTATGCTGGGCTTAGGAATATAAGGTGGCATTTATGTGTTTACCTTTCTTTCTAAACCTACCCCAGCCTTTACATCTCCTGGAAATACCTTTAAGAGATTGCCTTTAAAATTCTATCTGACTAGTTTGCTAATTCCTTCTATCCACATAGCTAACACTGTCTCTGAGAGCTTATGTCTTAGCTTTTATGAGAAAATGGTCATAGCTCCTTCTTTAGGAAACCAGTCCTTTCTAATTTAGCATCCTGGTTTATACTTAGACTTTGCATTTATTTTTCAGACCGTGATGTTCTGAAAAGATCTTATCATTCATGTCCTGTAAAAATCTTTCCCTTATTCTGAAGACCCTTTGTCTATTGAGAATCACCTCCTCTGGGCTTTTGGACCTTTGTAAAATGCTAATTGAGAATAAAAATTGGGTATTGCCTGATCAGGAGAAACCCATGTTCTTTGATCTTGAGACTTGTTTGCAAAATCATTCCAAGGATGATTGAATTAAATGGTGTCCTATAATTTTTTTCTTGTTGTTCCATTACTTTTGTCCTCTCTGCTGTGTCTTGAACAGATGCTCTAAAATAATTATATTATCTGCCTCCTATGAGGTAACAGTGCTTGAGGCAAGGATTAGAATGAGAAGTAATTGTTCTTGTTACCTGCAGACAGGGCATGTACTATGAAACAATGTATTTATGTAATGGCTTTTGCTTGGAAAAAAATGTGGTATCTTGCAGCACTGAATGATCTCTGGTCTGTAGTTAAATTGCATTTCATTAACACTGCCTCTGGTTAGTAAAGCAAGCTGCCAAGCTTACACACTGCTAGGGCTTTTCTCGGGAGACCTCCAGAGCAAGTCCACCTATGCTGATCCTACCCATGCTGATCTGATCTCTCTGTACTGACTGAGACCATGGAATAAAAGCAAGCCAGGCTGAAGGGACCTTGGGTCGCCTCCTCCCTTTCCCGCCCCCAGACCTGACACCTGCACACACAAACAGAAAAGTAGCTGCATTTTATGGCTGGCAAAGGGAAAAAAGGACTGGGAAAAGAGAGTGTGATCACATCTACTGCATAGAGAAAGAAGGTGAAAACTGAGGATATGCTGTTTTTCCAAAAACCGTAACATCTCACAGATGGTGTTTTTTGCAGAATGTATTTTACCTTGATCACTATATCAAGTACCTTGACTCCCTGTGCACAAACTTATTGAATAAGGACTGTCCTGGACAGATTCTCCATGTCCTTTACAGCAGCAACAAAAACAAAACCCAGGAAGGAGTGATAAGGAATTTGCATTCTTTTTTCCAGCCCAGATCTGTGTCAAAATATCTTGAAGGCATCCACCTTTAAAGCTGCTTTAAAAAAGGAAAGTGCATGTATGGCAACAGACTTTGTAGCTATAATTAACAGCTCTCAATAAAGACAGATGATACAGTGAGAAATGTTGGAGGCTGGCAGTACTACAGAAGTGGAAAAAACCTTTTTGTCCAGCTGCCTAGTGGTTATGGACTATGTCCAGATTTCCCAGGATTGTTTGTGTTTGTATGAAAAGGCAGCTTCATATAAATGCACATGTACCTGGCTGAGGATCCTGTTCAGTCCAGGTCTGCAGGAGGTAGCCACCCTTGCTTGTTAGACAAAGCTGTAACTGGGAAAAAGGGAGAAATAACCTTGTTGGCAGCAACATAGGTATACAAACAGGGTGTCATAAATTGAAAAACCCTGTGAAGCAGCTACATAATGTTGTCTGTGAACATTCATGGGGTGATTTGGAGGAAAATAATGTTAAAGGTATGAGCTGATGGGCAGAAGTTCATATATGTACTCACACACTCATGTACAACCATTTCTGTTTTCCAGTTCTAAAACACCATTCCAAATAGTAGCTTTTTGCCAGAGGATCTGATCCAAAATGGGGAAGCAAGCAAAATCTGGTTTTGTTACCTTGTTTGCCTGCTTTGGGTGGCAGTTAGAGAAGACTTCTTCTATTCAGCCTATCTGTGGAAAAGAAACAACCCTCCTGTTGGTTTGTTTGTCAGAACCTCGGGCCAGGACTACAACTCATCAAGTTTAAATAAAAGAGCCTCGTTTACTTTATGGCCTTATGGTCATTGCCATATCACTTGTGTCTCTTGTCTAAGCAAGCCTATGTTAAGTCTGGTGTGGCCGCCTCCTCTGTTCCCTGTTCCTCTGACTGAGTGCTTGGCCGCCTAGAGCTGGTGTTGGTTGCCTGTGGTTTCTTAGTTTATAAATTGTGTTCCTTCTCTTTGGGGTTTGGGACCTGTTTACTTGTTTACTGAAGCTGCTCATTTCACAAGTGCCTAGAGTCTGCTGCAATGTTTCCTTTGTGTCTTTGTAAACCTTCCACTGCCTCAGCGAAACATTCAGATTCCCACAGAGGGAGTGAACCTCTGGAAACCTTATGTGATGGATGGCATCCCCCATCTCTTTCAGCAGTCACAAATGTTAAACTCCAGGGATCTCAAGTCATCATGAACGCCCCTGCACTGACAGAGTGGTATTAACTTTCATGTAATACACTGCTGAGATGAGGCACCTTGGACGGTATGAGTCCAGCTCCATTTGCTGGGCGAGGACTCTGTTCCTCTATGTCATCTGGTATTTCCCCTTACATTGCATCTAAAAAGTGTTTAGCTTCACCAAAATACTGGGATTTTTAACTTAATGCTCTTCACTGTATCTATTGTAGAGGCCAGCAAGGTCATCTGAAAATTGTATCTTCATTTTTCTGCACTGAAACTACAGCTTTCTTCACTAGTCTGGCTTATTATCCATCCAGCATATAGAAGTACATATAGATTTCCAAGTACAAAAAGATAATTCTTCTGCTATGAAAAACTCTCCTATTCAATAGCACACTAGAAAATGGCAAGCATTTCACCTCTATTTTCATTACCCTTTAATACTACCTGGAAGAATGATGAAACTGCAGCTCTGTAATGCTCTCTGATATTTTCACCATGTAACAAATGGTGGTCTTGTTAGACCTTGAAGTAGAGTCATGGAGTAATTCTAGCTGCTGGGGATCTGGGGAGGGAACTCTAGTCCAATCTGCTCAGTGCAGAGCCACATCATATCTGCTTTTTTATTTTGTTAATGATTAATGATCTGCAGATACTGAATGAGGCATAACTATTATTAAATTTAGGCGTTTTATTGCATCTTTTATGTGCTGTCTCTAGGATACTCCAAAATTACATGTATCAGAATGTATTGCCATGAATGGTATCCGTTCTGCTTCTGTTTAGCCCTTTTTGCCAGAACCACCTGAAATATTCTTCTGTCCTCAGGCAAGGACATGTTGATTTATTTTTTATTAGCCTTTAAATTTTAAAAGAATTGGTATTAAGCCACTATAATGAGATCTTAACCTATTTTTATTAATCAAACAAATTTTCACCTAGCATTTTCAGTATTTCATGAAGTTCTCTACGTCAAATGTGGTGGGTCCAGGCAGCACTTGATCCTGTCTGGAATAGCTCCACTGAGCCCCATGGCAGCATGCTGATTTCATCATAGAACAGCAGGGATCTTAAAGATCTAGTTCCAGCTTCCTCACCACAGGCCAGGACACCTTCCAGTAGACCAGGTTGCTCAAAGCCCTATCCAACCTGGCCTTGAACACTTCCAGGGATGGAATAGCCACAGTTTCTCTAGGAAACCTGTTCCAGTGCTTCACTACCCTCACAGTAAATAATTTCTTCCTAATTTCTACTGAAGAAGGGTCTGGCTCAGTGAATATTAAAAATATCAAGTTAGTAACTATTTAGATGCATTTTGTCTTGCAGAGAGAAACTCAGGCTTTGACCAGACTGAAATTCACTCCTCCACATTACTTTTTAAAAAGTGTCCTTTGATTCTGGAGAACTGAAGTAGAAAAATTTAATGTTGAAAAATACTTTTCCAGAAGATGATACAGTGACATACAGCCACGTGTTCAGCTGCCTTACATGAACATACATGTAGACGTGCCCTTGCTCATTAAATTTTGAACAATTAAGGCCAATGCTCTGAAAGTCTTACAGCATTTAACAAAGAGCTCTATTGATTTCATAGATTTTTCAGACAGCTTAAAAAACATGCTCTTCTGGAATTCCAGATAGTTCCTATAGTGCCATAACTTTCTGCCTTACCAAGTTCCACGTGGATTTTTTAGTAGAGTTGTACTCTCGATCATGTAAGAGAGATAACTGTAGGGGGATTTTATAAAGGTCAGCTAAAACCATGTATGGATTGGGGGAGGTGAGGAAAGAGCTAAGTGGCATCAAGCAGAATGAGTGAGGTGTTTGAAACAAGGGAGGTGGTTTCTATCAGTGTGCAACTGAGCTGTCAGGAGTCTGAAAAGCAAAAAGAGCTTGAAAGAGTGATCAGTGCATGCTTAGAAGTCAGACATGGTGGGCCAAATGTGGTGTTTTGTGAAACCAGAGTTCTGCTGATGTAACATTCACATGAGTGATAGTTCTTGTAGCTCTTCTGCAAGCTAAGCTGAATCAATAAATCCTATATGATTTCAATGGACAGTGTGTTTACCATGGTATTGCTCATGTATTGAGTCCTGTGGCTGGCTGCAAGCTCTTATGTGGGATACCAGGGCTTGGCTTGGCTCAGCAGCCATCCACGTCACAGGAGTCCAGGTAAGTCACTCAGAACAAACTAGGGAAGATTTAATCACATCAGCAACAGTTTTTTTATGTGCTAACAGATTTGTTTCTTAACTAGAGTGAATGTACAAAGAAAATTTGCCAAATTGCTAAAGATAGCTTCTTCGGATCTTTTCAAAAGCGAGCAGACAATTGGTTTTAGTTTCAGGTAAAGAAGAGTCGTAATGAGGACACTGCTCTTGAAAATCATGCCAGTTATATGTATAGTTAATTCTGGACCTTACTTTTGGCTGGCAAATTGCAAAGTGTTCTCTGCCGCTTTATATTTCTTTGAGCTTTGTTTTGTTTTAAGCATTAAAAAAAACCCCAGCAAAAAACTGCTGGCTTCCCAAATATATTTGCTGCAAGAAACCAGAGACAAGTGGTTTCGAGAAACTGGAGACAAATGTGTTTCCTCCATAGCAATTATGCTAAAAACAAACTGTTCTCTTTGTCAGTGTGGCTTCAGACACTTTCCGCTACTATGCTGGTGGTATCTGGAGTCTCAAGAAGCCTTTGTCTAGTGCAGAACAGTAAATAAGCACAGATTTTAGGCACACATAGAAACATCTCCTTAGGGATGTGTGAGAGACAGATGGCAAATAAAGTCTTGATATCGGTCTAATGTCATGATATGAGTGTGCAATGACAAATTATCCTTCCTGAAGTAACTCAGCTACTGAAGGCTACAGATGGGCTTGCCTTCATCAAAAAGCTCAGCTTTTACATGCCTTTGGGCTAACAGCCATGAGCACACAGCTCCTCTGCATGAAGCGTGCTGATGGTATCTACTAGATGTTGTGCAGCTGACAGGAAAAAGATGCAATAGTTCATTAGTTTTATCATTCTGTTTAATTCAGACATTTTCAAAAGCAATGGCGCTGAAAGCTTTGTAGTACTGAAGGTGCATAATAATTGCATCACAATTGCCCATCTGCAGCGAAAGCAAGATAATTGCCTAGGCGTATTCACGTTTGCAGAAGAGATTTTGAATAATGAGTGTTTATAAAGCCCTTCTGTCATCATGTTATCCAATCCTCACCCGTGAGCCAAACTCTCAGTTCATTTACACTCTTTTCAAACCAAAAATATCTCATGTTGGCACATCTCTTGGGTGGGTAAAGATGAGAATCTGAACTAGTGTAAATCACCTGAAATTGGCTCCCAGCTCTCCAGCAACAGTTTTGAACCAAATTGAGAGAAAGAGATCAGCAAAGCCCACTGATTCCTTGCTAGTGTTATTTTTTGTATTTTTTAATCATTAATTTGGCTGATTACTAAGATTTAGGTGTTAGTACTGATTTTCAGTGATGCTGAATGGTGCTCCTTCCTGTGGAGCAAAACTTGTCAAAGGGTCAGAGCAACAAAAAGGCTGAGACCTGTGCCCTGTCCTGCAAACAGCCATAAACATCTCTGTGTGGTCTCCAGCAGGCACTTCTCTCCCCTCAGGAGCCTCTCTTCTCAGAAGTAAGGCCTGAGCAAATCCATCCTCACAAACACAGACAGACCGAAGATATGGTGGGACTGGCAGCAGCAGGTGAGGTGTGAGCCCATCTTAATTAGGTTTATCATGACTGATCTAACCTACTCCTGTAGATAAGCTCCTTAGCACATACTCAGCTCACCTAAGCCTTTGAATACAGTCCCTCCATACTTAACAAAATGCAGACAGCTGAAAGACATGCTTACCTGCTCAATCCCTTCTCCACAGGGACTCTGTTCATAACCCTTACTGTGTTCTGGTGCTCTCCCTTTTTCTGGCAATTAGAGATGCAAACAGCACTGACCAGGCAAGATTTGTTGATGCAACTTTGTTATCTTATGGTTCTCTGAGAATGAATTAATTGATTTTTCCATTACGCTTGGCACAAATCATGCTGATGTCCTCAGTGGGCCTGAGTGATTCCTGATAGCTGCCTTACAGTCTTCACAACACTTCTCATGCCTTTCCCATCCTCACATGAGTGACTAGAGCTGATGCTTCTAGCCCAGAACTACACAAGGAAAAAATGTGGATGACTTACAATGAGATGGAAAATGTCTCCAGCTAGATGCCAGGTTCATCTGCTTTCTGCCACTGCAAGCCATTGATCTTTCTGCATGCACAGAGGAGCTGTCATTCCTGCTGTGGGATCCCTTCAGCAAAATAGGCTCCCCCATGGCCAGCTTGCCCCACAGATTTTCAGCTCTTAATTCCTTGGTGCTGTAGTGAGATTTCAGTAGGCTGTGCCTCTTGGGTAGCCCAAACATGGCCATGACAAAGCTGACTAGCTCTCCAGCACTGGGAAACTAGCCAGCAACCCTAGGGGATGACTGAGCTGGTGTCCCCAGCCACTTAGAGTCCTGCACATCTCAGAGGTGCTTTGCTCACCTGCATTTGTGAGGTGCTTCAGATCCCTTCCCGGCAGTAACAGGGTCCTGCCAGAGGAGCAGCACACTCATGCTAGGGATCCAGGAGAAAGTAGGGTAGCAAAACAGGCATCACCTCTGTCAGAACAAATAGTTTCACCTCAGAGGCTGAAATCACATTACTGTTCTTGTCGCTCATCCTGGGAAACAATCTGAAGAGAAATACAGACATGCCACTAAAATTAGTAATAATATGAGCTACTGTTCAGTACATTTTTCTGTCTCTCAAGGGCTTAAGCTTATTGAGTAACCTCCCTCGCTCTCAGTTTCATCACAGAGCATTTTGAGAAAGGGCTGAGTTCAAACACCGAAGCTCTTTATTCCAGTTGTGTAGGTGCAGTATTGACAGAGCCAAATTTAACAGATCCCCCGGTGCACATTTACAATAAAATGAGCCAGGTTTTGCAGTGTGTACCTTGGGAGGAGGGGAGTGGGATGACAGGTGGGGATGTCACAGGGCACTGTGACTCTGAATGACTCTGTTGCTGAGACTCGGTCAGGATATTTTGGGTAGCATTTTTGAGGTTCTGCTGCTGGATTCTCTATTCTTACTGAAGACTGTGGTGAAACTGTAATGATTCAGTTGGAAGGAGTAGTGAACCAGTAGTGAAAGCTGTTGGAAATGTCTCCTTATTGTGGTGCTCTTATGTGTGTGTGTGTGTATGTGTACATAGGTATGCATGTGCACATATGCACCATTTGAATATACATGCTGAGCCCCTTTGTCCTCCAAGAATAGTGACATCCCAGAGGGATAACAGGCTGTTTTACTTTTGACAGTCTTTATACAGTATCCTGCAGACCAGCAGCTCTCCTGTAAACTGCAAACTGTTAAAAAAGAAAGGAAAATTAAGACATAGGTTTTGTGCTTTCTAGCTCTAGGGTAAAAGTGGGGTCATGCCTCTAGAGTGGAGAAATCCCCTTGCACAACATTTGTCTTAGCCTGTGGGTCTTGGTAGGAAAGTACAGACTCCAGGATCAGACCCCAGTTTGTTTTCTGAGGGAGCTGATACCTGGCTTCTCACAGCAGGGAGAAGGACTGCTCATTCTCAAGCATCTGTCTGCAAAGCGCTGCCTGGTGCTGCTCCAAAAATTCCTTCCTCTCTGCCTACAAACAGAGCTGAAGCCCCAGGAGAGTCCAGGGCACACCCAGCACTCACCTGCCCACAAGCGTGCAGACAGGGTGCCCTGGCTGGCTTGGCTTGGCTCCCACCACCACCACCCCCCCAGCTGCCCTCAACATGGGCACAGCCCCAGCTGTGGGGAGGGATTGGGCTGCAGGATGAACTCTCGTCTTTATTTACACTGCTTTCCATCCCACTCATGTTCAGTATAAAATTAATTCCCTCAACAGATGTCTTCATTCTACATATTCCTCAAAATTTAAAAACACCCTTAGTTTTGTTATATGTTCCTTCCTCTACAGCCATATGCAGATACTGCTCCTATTTCCAAAAGGCAAAACACCCCTTCAGGAAGGTTTTTTGACTCTCTCCTGGACTGGAATTCCACCATGGGTGATGCCCTGTGAGAGAGACATTGTGCTTAACCTTCCTACATCTATTTTAAGATGCAAAGTTGATCACCCATAATTCCTTTTGAAATCTGTGGGTGGTGACGATTTTCAGCCCACTGTAAAAGTCGGTGCATTAGGTGCCAGAATATGAATTTATGTTTTTAATTTGGTGTGATCCTCCTAGGATTTCAGTGTGAAGGTGGAGTAATCCAGTAATTTCTTGCAGCTTACTCACTTGTGCTGTCTGTGTGTTATTTGTCAATTTTTTTTTTGTATTACCTTGATGAGAAATTTAATCAATCTCATTAACACCAAATCACTTGTCTCTGTTGGTTTACTTTCTAGGGTGATTTATGTATACATTAAATGTGATGGTGAGCCATGTCTTAACATGTGTAAACCTCAGTTTTCAAAGATCTCAGAGAATTCTCTAAGTTTCAGTATGAGCCTCACATAAAACACAATTATCCCATTCTGACAGTGAACATGAGTAAAGATGGATATGGGGAGTTAGTAAAATAATAGTTTATTTGTTATTTCACAAATTATAATTAGGGAAAACTCTCTTTCAAGAATGCATTGACAATCTACCCTAAACTTTGTATATTCATCCTTGTTATTACATGTGTTATTGATCATGAAAAGGTTAAAGGTATTTTTACTGAACGAGCTTAACAATAAAGTAAAATTAGTATCAAAGTCAAAGAGCAAGTGTTATTAGATAGATTGTTTTTTCACTATGTATTTTCAAGATATTATTCCATGTTTTCTTGTTGGGCAGCTGACATATAATCTTGAAGCTGCCTTCTCAGCCTCTCTCACATGCTGGGATTATTTTAGTTTATGGCTCAGCCCACCTACCAACTATTTCAGCTACTGGGATGCAGTGAGCTAATTAACACATCCATCATTTTACACATTCTTCAGATGCCATGAGCAATACAAAGACTTAGCCTTAATCTTCTTTGTCTTACTTTTTCTGACAGGCAGTGGCTCAAGGCTCTGTGGCTTAACTCAAACCCATACACATTTTCCTCACCATTCATGTATTTTTGTTCTCTATTGACTCCTAATTCCCTTCCTCTCCTAGTGTGCATGCTATATTCAGTCTCCATTATCTAAGCCTGTATCTCCTTTTCCTAGCTCACACAGCCATGTAAAGTATCATTATTGCTTAATATTTGTATGAAAGTAGCATTCAGCAGATCCTGACCTGAACCAGCTTGTGCTAGGTGCTTTTCCAGCAGTGAAACAAACACAGCACCTGCACCACAGAGTCTGCCATCAAGGCTGAGGCACATACCTGCTAAAATCTGCTATTTTTCATTTAACTGGTGATTGCTGACTTCTGCAGCTGCTTTTCAGCACCTTGTGGTCCCACAGTATGTGCCAAGGGAAGGCTGTGTCCAGAGAAGGGCAGCAAAGCTGGTAAAGGGTCTGGAGCACAAGACTCAGGAGAAATGGCTGAGGGAGCTGGAGTTCTTTAATCTGGAGAAAACGAGGCTGAGGAGAGACCTTATTGCTCTCTACAGCTACCTGAAAGGTGGTCATAGTGAAGAGAGTGTCAGTCTCTTCTTCCAGGTAGCAAGTGACAGGATGAGACAAAATGGCATCAAGTTGTGCCAGAAGAGGTTTAGATTGGTTATTAAGAAAAATTTCTTCATGGAAAGGATTGTCCAGCATTGGAAGAGGCTGCCCAGGATCCAAAAAATATGTGGATATGGCACTTGAGGACATGATTTAGTGGTGAAACACAGTGGTGGTGCTAGGTTGATAGTTGGACTCAGTGATCTTAGAGGTCTTTTCCAACCTTAGTGATTCTATGGTTCTTTGATTCCAAGGCTGAATAGAAGGATGAGGGTATTGGGGAGATGCTTTTGTCACCCCTTCATGGATGTCACCGTTAGCCTAAGTAACAAAGCATGTGATGCAATATCACAACCTGGCAGGTAAACAGGAAGGGAAATAATTAAAAATTTCCTTATAGATTGAGATGAACCCAAGATTTTTGAAAGGCCCAATTCCTCTTCTGCCTGAGATATGCTTTCTGCCAACATAACGCCTCAATCTCATGCATTTCATGTCAGAACATGACATAAGGTGTCCAGATCTTATTAATGACAGTGAAAACAAAAAGCCCTAAGTGAGAAGCAGGCAAATGACAAGTCTAACTGTGAAGCTCCCCCAGAAAACTTGCAGCACTGAGCTCAGTCTGGTTGGGCTGGCTTAACCAAAAGTAGTTTATGAAATCCAAGGTCAAAAAAAAATCTGAGTCTTAGAAAGATATAAACCTGCTTTTCCAGATAAAGCCAACAAGCTATTTGCTTAAATTAATCCGTGTCTGAACTTAAACTGAGGTAAGTGCTTATGGAGTATGTAGGCTGTGATACATCCCCAGCAGTAATTCTGTTAAATTTTTCAACACCCCCTGCTATGCATGTGTAAGGATTCACAGGCACACTGAAACAGGCCAGCTAACTATTCTCCTCTCCTCTGCTTTTAACCACTTTCAGAGCAGCACTGTGCCTCCTCCTTGAGTGCTTTCTGTTATAAACCCAACCATTTTCATTTCCCAGACAATCCACTGTATGTGGCTGCAATTGCATTAACCATAACTGCAACCAAAGGGTATCCAATCCAAATTATTTAACGCATTCTGATGTTGGCCTCTGGAGCCACAGATCTGGGAGAGGGCCAGAAAAGCCATTTTACAATTACAGTCTAAGTCATGGGCTTCAGAAAGAAGGGAGAGCAGGCACACCCACAGGGCAGGCATTAATCATGGCTAGATAAAGTCCACTTCTCTCCTAGGTGGCAAGCTGACTCCTGCTGCAAGGACACCCCGTGCTTTTTCCCCTCATAGTGCTTTTACCCTGTAATAGCAGGGAGCAGATTTTTCACTGCTGTCTGTACAGCTGCTCTGGAAGCAGTGTGTGATGCTGGAAGCAAGGATCACAAGGTCATTTTCCAAAATGAAGGAAGGAATAAGCATGTCACAGGAGTAGAAGGTGGAAGACAAATGAGCCCGGTAATTTCATATCTGGCAAATACTTGGCTCTCCTCACTGCAGCTTGGCTTTCAGAACCAGCAAGCAGGAGGTAGGCTCGTTGCACAGTCTTTACTCTCTCTCTCAGAAAATCATAGTCCCACATTCCCTGTTACTCCCTCTACCCATTAAATCCAGGAAGATGCCATAAACTGCAGCTGTGTGTCACAAAGCTATTTCATTTTAGCCAAAAGTAAGTGCTATGAAAATGGATGTGCTGCATGCTTTACTGATAGAGATTAGAAGGAGCTTGACTCCTCTAGTCATAAATAGTCAAAGAACAGAAACTACTTTTATGACTTTAAATCAGGTACACGAGGGTCTTTCCTAATATTCTTACGTTTTATTTTAGAAATCTTGTATCATAAAAGGATGTTCATCTGTGCTACACACAATCCCATGGTATCTGAGCATCTAAATGTAGGAAACTCTTTAACACACTCTATTCCAGGCACTTTATTAAAGCCATTACCAGAGGCACATCACAGTGTAATAACACAGAAGCAGATAATGGTCAGAATATTTCCAGCATAAAATGAATGATCTATTCCAATTAAGGGAAATCCAGGTTAAAAGCTGACATTTTCATTTGGCAGTTTCAAATGTCACGAACACATTTCTGAGACGAAGCCAGGTACCATGTTTCTGAGTCACCTCGAGTTTACTGTCAGCAGTCAGTCTCTGTCACTTGAAACCAAAGGCTCTTCTTGCAAGTCTTCCAAGTGCTCTCACTAGAGGGTGTATCTTCACCCTGGATAATCCTGATTATTCCTCTACTTGCTACACTAATTCTCAGAAGGAATGATACTGTTTTCCCTCCAGGGATGTAGTCTTAGTGAATCCAAATCAAACTATGGAGCAGCACCATCTCAGCGTGCAGGCTGGTTTCTTATAACAGGAAGAAGTCCCAGATTTGTCAGGCCAAGCACACACAGTGCACTTCTAGGGGATGGCAAAGTCCAAGCTAAGCTGTGCAGATAATCAGGGGCTTATGAGAGTGACTCATAAAAGGCAATAGAGATGTACTTTGGCTCTGCATTTACACCTAAGCTGTTCAGAGTGCTTTAATTAATGAAATTGTAATTAATTTTCACTGCTCCTGAACTGCAGGAAGCTACACTTGTGTTACGGGCTTGAGTGAAGGTACATGGCTAATGCATCCAAGGTGGATGAAGCAGGAGAGTTGGAAGAGAAAGACAAGAAAATGGCAGCTTGTCCTGGGGGGTGCATTTTTTCATGTGCACCACATCCCTGGTTTGTCCACCACCAGCTGCTGCTAGAGACAGCACAGGGCTTGGCTGGACCCAGGCTGGTAATTCCTTTGTGCTCCACATCCATCCCTTCACAGGCATCTCTTGAGTGAATGCCTCACTGACACAGATTGGGCAGAGGAGGCATGGAAGGCTTATCCTGTATTGTTATTTCAATAATTTTGATCCCAAAAAGACAAGTATGGCATTTGGACCAGCAGATGGGTTTTCCAGTTCATTAACTCAGGAGTTCTGCATCTCATTATGAAAAGTTCCTGTGTTATTACTGTTGCAAATAAGGGCTCCTTTCTGTTTTTCAGTCTTTCACAAAGTAAATCTGCATGTTCAGCGATGACTGGGTTGAAATCCTAATTTGTGGATTCACAGCCAAGAGCAGGATGGCACATAATATGCTAGTGTGGCACCAGCTCGCTCCTCATCAGGGCAGTTTGCAAAGTGCTTCTCTGAACAGAACTGTTTTCTTTGCACTGAGGTTCACACAAAACAGAGCCAAAAGAAACCATTTAGTAGGCAATAAAAATATAAAAGAAAAAGAACAAGTACATTAAAAATGTCACTAGGAAAGAGAGCAGTGTGTGCTGTAACAGCCTTATCCAAACCACACTGACATTCCCCCCACACATGCACAGCAATGACAAGACCCAACTGCTTTGTGTTTTCCTACTTCTGCAGCATCAGACTCTGGCCAGAGAATTTTGGTGCTTCACCACCTCTTATCATGTAAGAGTAAAACCTTAAAAATATCAAATATTTCATATAAATAATTTTAACATTTTAAAACACACAAATAAGCACTCTGAAGCATAGTATCTATAGAAGGCTTCAGATTCAAAACAAATTTCCGCCTGGCCTCTGAAGAACAGCTGTGTATCCCATCCAAACACATAAATAATAATGGTTAGCATCCTGTTCAGAGGGACTCTCATGGCTTCCAGCAGTTTTTAGTCACAAGCATGATTTTACTCCACCATCTTAGCTTCAAGTCTGGTTTTTAAATGTGGCAAACCTGAAACCACCTTAAATTCTGTTTCCTTCTACTTCTTGAGTATGCCTCACCACTGGCATTTCTCACCACCTCATTTCTGGTCTTCCCAGGGACTTCAAATAGATTTCATTTTCCTATAACCTCTAAGCAGTGTAATCACCTCAGTGCCCTAAAATTTTTGTTTACTTGTAGAATGAATCAATTTCTATCTAATATCTCTGTCTTCTCTTACCTTTCTTCTCTGTTCCTTTTAACATCATGCTTGTTTTCCTACATTCTGAATGAAGCAATTGAGGGCTAAAAACCCCATTAGGTATTTATGTTCTTATCTTCTGTCTAACGAGGCTGTCAGCTGAAAAGTCTAGAGTGGGACATTGACAGCAGCTGGAAGAAAAGTTCCCAGTGGTATTTGTGGTGTTTGCTTGCTGTTTCTCCTGCTTCTGGACCAGCAGGGGCTGGAATGACAAACTCCATCAGCCTGCTGATGCTGGTGTGAACTTAGGGTCTTTTCCTGCATCTGTTGCTGTCTGTAGGTTGCTTCATAGCTCTCCTCTGTCACTGGCCACATCCCAGCAAAAGTGCAGATCTCTGGAGATACCTTTTCCAACCTGTGCATACCCAGCCCATAGGCATCCCTTTTTCTCATGCAAAAAGGAGAGAATGAGCTGTAGCTCCTCTGGAAATGGCGGGTGCTGGCTTAAGCAGAGGAGGAAAGGCAAGGGTACTTCCAGAATTCTGAAACATCAAGGGCTTTTTCACCTGGAGTGTCTGGCACATTGCAAGGAGCTGATAGGAGGAGCTGGAAATTTTCTGAGCTGCAAAAGCAAACACAAATCATGTTCCTGGAATTGCTCTGTGGTAACTCAGCTTCCTCTCTGGAGGAAGGATCCAGCATGAAACTCAGTATCCTCCTCTTCTTTGGAATGTATACATCATGGCCCGCAGAATAATGAAGCATGAAACTGAGATTCAGCTTCTGAACCACGTAAGAATGTGTGCCACATCAATCCATAAGCATAAAAAGAGTGAAAGAAGAACAGTGATGATGTAGAACCCTCAGAGTGCAAGAGGACTGAAAGACAAATGTGATTTTTATCCATCCTGGACCTGCCTCTGGTGCTCAGAAAGAAAATTAAGTTGATGCTCTGTACTCTTATGTCTTGAGAAGAGTCTTCAGAGGAGGTTTTGCTTTTACAAAGGATTCTCATATTATACTGCATGTAATTTTACAGATTCCTTTATAACTCTGAAAAATAGGGAGGAGGAAACTCCTTAGAGACGAGGCTCCTGAACTGACATGTGCATGGTCAAGCTTATTGTTTCTTTTTAGTATTTCCTCATGATGGTCGCATTTATGAAGATAACGATAAACTATATTTTAAGGTTATGGAGGAAAAAATTCCCCAACCTTTCTTCAAGAATGTTCTTTCTTGGCTATGAAGCTTGGATCAGCAGTGCCCACATTTCTTTTTCTAGGAGGCATTTTGAAATTTTAAAAGAAATCTTGTCCCAAATAGATGAAAGGTGAAATCCAAGAGCATACACAGTCTCTTGGAGTTTCTGCTACAGTGGCTCCCTTTTCTGTGCTATCCAGTCCTTTAAAAATACAGTGGACGTCAGTATTTTTTGGTTTGCATTATTACTGTTCAAACAACAAAGTGCTTACATGGGGAGCCAAAAATTTCCTGTTTCTCTTGGACAACAGGCAACTGATTTTCAAGCCATTCTCAGTTATTGTATGCCACTTGAGAGACCTAAGTGTTCCAGAAGCACAGAGGAAAGCCATTCAATTTCTGTTACATATTGCTCTGTTTTTACAATTTATACTAAGGTGTACAAATTTAATAAAACTAGCAACAGCAATCTATCATGGATGATGTTTTCTGAATGACTAGCCTATTGAGAGAAAGGTCAAAACAAGTAAAGCTCTTTAAAAATCTGAATCTCAGAAGTGCTGGACACTGTATTTTCTAACACCCCCCTTTTGTCACCAGACTCATCAGCTGTACTCTTTCACCTCATGTGATGTAGGACTCCTGAGTGTCTCAACTCTCAAAGGCTGTGTTTTGAAGATTTCTCCCCTCTGAAGGGTGCTGTTTCATCAGGCTCTGGGATGAGTGTAAATGCCATCACAGTGTCTTGAGACCGCCTCGCTCTGCTTCCATAGTTCCCTTCCTGCTGTGCTTCTGTATGGGGGATTGGGATGACATTGCCGAAGGACACAGTAAGGGAGTACAGTGCAGAGAGTGCTCTGTTTTTTTGCTAAATGAACACCAGCAGTGCAACTAAAAAGGCAAACAAACTTCAAACAGAAAAGACTCACCTGTTCTTGAGAGGAGCTACTCTAAAAATGAAAAGATTATTTCCCTTCTGTATCCCGTTTACTTAATGCATCTAGGGGCAATTTGTGCATTGTAAATGTCAGCTTCTCAGTGAACTCTCTGCTTTCTTTTTTTGTATAACTTTCTTTCTCTTCATAGACTAGCTGCCAAGTTGATGGTGTCTCTTTTGGTATCTCCTGACTCACGTGCCTTCCTGTTCCCAGCTGTCCCCAGTATCCTGTCATGGTGCTAAATAATTAATACTTAGGCTATGAAGTTGATTTATGATGTAGTGAGGATTTACAGAGCAAATAGTTTATGCCCATGGCCCAAGGCTGGCACTGCCAGCAGGAAAGGCTGGCGGGGCTCTCTCCAGCTGGAACCATATCACTATGCAAAGTCTCTCCTGACAATCCACAGGCATAAAGGTCCAAATTACATGTGCATGTGAGGGTATATATATCTGTGTGTGTATTCTAGATACATGTTCCAACGTATGTGTTTCAGTAACAGCTGTCTCGGGATGTTTGCATAGCCAATTTTATCACTGAGACATTTCTCTCATGCTTGTGTTGCCTACGTCTTGTTCCTTCCTTCTCCCAAGACACAACAGTGTTCCCCCTCCTATCAGCACCATGCTTCTATATCAGCAGAGTAAAAAAACTCCTTTTCCAGAAATGAAGACAGCAGCTACTAGAAAAGCATTTTATTCTTGCATGCTTTTTTTGTCTGCCTATACCAACCACTACAAAAATCTAATTCACAGGAGGCCAGCTGGCCAGCTTCTCCTGAAAGTTTCATTTTGACTATTCCAAAAAGTAGTAAGTGGTTCAGGTCACAGCTGAAGAGGAAAAGTTGGATATAAATCACATCAGGCCAAGCTTAAGATATCCACAAGCGATTGCTGCACATTTTCAGACTCTGCAGGCCTTTCACACCCAAAACATCCACTGACGTCAATGGAAATTTTGTATGGTGATGGAGAGCAGTGATCATGTTGATTCTGGCAGTCAAAGCCTTGAGAGCCTAATGTTTAGGTTTTCTCTGCCTCAGTTTGTATATGCTGTCCCTCACCACATGCTGAAAGCTGCACAAACGCTTGACTGCATTTACCTCAACACAGCCCTGGGAAATAACAGCAAGCCTGTCCCCTCGCACCCCACTGCTGAGCTGAGGAGGGACAGGCTGGCTGGGGGACTTGGCCAAACTCACACTGGGAAATTGCGATAGAGCATCACAATGGACCTCAAACACAGCCCCAGCTCTTCAGTGCAACACTCACCTGCACTGGGTGAGGAAAGAGGCCCTGAAGCAGCTCTTCTGATATCTGGGGTGCCCTTCCCAAAATCTGGGGTGTGGCTACCTGGCTGGGCCCAATATGCTGGAGAGGTTGGGTTGGTGCTGCCGATGGGCTGTGCTGCTGCACTGCTCCCTACCCAGGAGAAGCTGCGCCGGCAGAGGTGAGAGGCTTTCCCTGCAGGCAGGCAGAGCCCTAAGGGTTTTTCTAATTGCGGCTGCACAAGATAAAAGTGAGGAGTAAGAGCCTCCAGGGGAACAGTCACTCTGGAGACGCAGCAGCCGCAAGACACTTCCACCTGACTGGGGCAGCAGGAGATCCTCAGGAAGGTCTGAATTCATCATCACTCAGTTGCCACAACCAGTATGTGTCCTGTTTTTGAGGATGGCAGCAGTCATTAGGTACACAGTACAAGCAGAAGTGTTCCTGCTGGGGTCATGCTTTTAAGGACACTTGCTCACCAGCAAGTCTGCCGGGATGAAGTGCCTGCAACATGCTGCCTGTGCCAGCCTGCTCCTTGAACTGGACATTCGCTGTCCTCATCGCTCCTTGATGAATCCAGGAGAAAGAAGAGGTAATGCAGCACAGCCTTTAACCAGCAATGGTCATCTTCAAATTTGATTGCCAGCCAGAGTCACAGCACAAATTAGATTTAAACAATCAATGTGATGTTTGCTTTGGACAGGAAGGCTGTTTTAAGGGTACAGAACCCTGTTAGGAATTCCCTGTTTCATTCTTGGGCTTTTTTGAATGCATGAGTAAATACTGCCTGGTGACCTGCTACTCCTCATTTTCTCAGCTTGCTCCATAACTCCCTAAGGATTGTCATTAGCTTCAATACAGATCATTAACTGCTCCTCACACCCTGCTGTGGCTGCCTGTGCCCAGCTGTACATGGTGCTCTTGGAGCTGATGGTCTTTTTTCTGTACATCATTTGGGCATGGTGGTGGGTCCCAGCATACTCTTCCTCCATCACACCCCACTGTACAAATGAGTCAGTTGCCTCCAGCTCATTCTTCCACCCTGCCCCAGACACCATGAGGAACCATCCCTCTGCTTGCACTAGTCCCGCTGGCTTGCATTCCAGTCACCCCCAGCCACTTGTGAAGCTTTCATTCCCCTTGCTGCCCCTTTCAGATTCAGGCACTGCTGCTGTGGAGGTGAATGTCCAGTCTGAGTATCTCCTGACCACTGCTCTGGTGGGCTCTGAAGAAGGTTTGAGACCAATCCTGAGTGCTACACAAGACCGAGTCAAGGGTTGCATTTCCTCATGGGCTCAGTAACAAGGTGTTCCACAAAACAGTCTTTGTAACTAAAAACCTCATCTCTGTGTTCGAGCGTGATGCCTGCCTGGTCTTGTGGGTGTTTGGAGCTTGCACATAGCAACAGTCTTACATTTTATTTGTATAATGCCAGTTGTCTAGCAGAGCATAAAGCACTTCAGGCTGTGGGTACCTCTAGGGTGTAAAGGCAGAAAACGTTGGATAATGCATGATAACTTCAGCTGTTTCACCGCTGAGTGCATGTCACATTAAAAGCTTCTTCTTGCCAGGAATGCTTCCTGCGTTTTCCAAAATGGCACATCACCTCTGGATGCAATTCCTCTAGATGGAAGACCCACAAATGCTAAGCTGCCCCATGCAGCAATCTGAAGCCATGACTTTCTTTGGACCACCTGGCCTCTGTGATAACACACCCTGGAGTGAGCTCAGCTTGCCCTGGTGCTCATGGACAGGAAATCTGTTGCAGTGTCTGCTCACACTGCTACAGCTGCTGCTGTTCCTCTAAAGTGTCAGCAGCTCAGTACTGCTGCTGCTCGATTTTACCTTCTCCCTAAGCTTTTCCCAGTGTCCCATCCGAGATGGCTGGTGGTCACATCCACAAAAAGAAACAATCTACATGCAAAACTGCAGTATGTTCACTTGCAAAAATTAACTTAAATATTCACACTAATACAATCCATGTCCTGCAGCCTTCACTGCACTCACGTATGTAGAAGCTGTAGACCAAGCATATCCAAGGAATACTGCTCTTCGCTGGAAGTGGACAGAGGCAAACCAAACAGGTTTAGTGCCCCAGGTGCAGCAAATTGTGGGGTGGACTAACACTCCACGGGAGAAGCTGAAGGCTTTTCCCTTGCTTCTGCAGCCCAAGACTCCCACTATGGTGTTTTGCTGAGGCAGTTTACAGTATGTGATTCTTCCCTGTGGTTTGGTCTTGTTCTTTTAAATTTTTTTTATTTAAATGTTAGTTTAAATAGTTTCTCATTAAGGCTTCTGAGTCTGTGCTAAGACTTGTCTTGAAAATGTGTATTCAGGTGGTTTGTAAGATTTGTATTATTTGCTTCTTTTGGAGCCATTCTGGTGTATTATGTAAATCCATAGCTAAGCATTTCCTGGGACCATTTATTGTGCAAACTCCTAGTTTGGCATGTGTGTAGTGCTGAGCAAAACCAATTGTTTCTGTCTCTCCAGTTCAGAGAAGTTCAGTCTGGAGATTTTTTGTTCCATTTAAGAGAAGACGATTTTCTCATTCCGTTGCCTATCAGAATACATTTTCTGCAAATGATCTGGAAACTCCCAGAACAGATAAAAGTTTAAAGGCAGAACACCAGGCCCAAACCAAGTGTAGAAACAAGTAGTTGTTAATTACAGATGCAGACATTTAAAAGTGACAGCTGGATGCTTGATTGGCTTCTATGGAAATGTCTTGCATTTAATAACATGCTTACAGAAAAATATGTGGGATGATTGGTATTAAAAAGCCACTAGAGTATTTTAGATAAGACACCACTTGCGTCCAACTCCAGAAACCAGTGCTGTCACCAGGGCTGACATTACCTCCTGGGCTGCAGGGCTGCCATTTCTTACTGAGCAGGGAATAATGAGAGACTGAAGGGTCTGCAGCCCTAGTTCAATCCCCTGCATGGACAGACCAGACTGGATAAGTACATCTCTGAGGAGCAACAGGTCCTTGACCATGGGCTACAGCATTCCTCAGGAGGCAGTGCAGGCAGCAGGGTAGGTAAAGGGCACTGGCACACTCAGGACATGTCTCAGACCTCTGCCCCATGGAAGCTGAGGAGAAGCTTGTGCCCTCCCAACACTGGGAAGCAGTTTTCCTGAGGAAAGCTGGAGGCAGGGGTATACAGGTTTTGTTGTAGGAGCCTCAGACCAGCAGGGAGATAAAAGCCATGGCAGGAGTCCCGGGCACCTCTCTGCAAAATGCTGAGGCTAGCAGATTTATTCACGGCATTTTATGATCTGGAACACACCACAGGAGCCTCTGTGCAACTGTTCTGCTGGCATGTGAACCTGTGGTGACTCAGGAAAAAGGCGCTCAGGGACTGTCTTGATAAATAACAGGAGCTGGCTATAAAATAAACATTCAGGAAAAGCAAATCCCCAGCTCTCTAAAGGTGCAACCAACAGACAGCCCTCACATGGACTTTGCCTTTCCATATCCCAGCTTGCACATCTGTAAAATGGGTTTCATGAACTCACCCTTTGCTTGAACTGCTTTGAAATCTGCCCACCTGAGAGGCTGATTTTGTCATGACTCCCCTTCAGGTCAGTGCTGGCTCAAGCAAGAGAGAAGCAAAGCTGGAGGCATGATCCTGTTTTCTGGAAACATATCATGTACTTTCCTGGAGAGAATTTTTGAGGAATATTTTGGATTAACTTGCGTTTTTTGCCTGTACAGCAGTCATACCTATCTTCACTTGTGAACTTAATGCATGAGAGATACTATGGCCCTAACAGGATGAATTCTAAAAAAAAGTCCTTGATTTTTTTTTCAGTGATAGAAATTATACTTGAGTTTAGTTTCCTTCTCTCTTACTATGTCCAGGGCACCTCCTCTGTCTTCATTGCTTTTGCTTACTGTGACTGGCTTGTGAGTCCTCCCAAAAGACATGGCATGACATTTTAGTCCATGTCTTTTCCTTTTTTTTTTTTTTACATTGAACAGAAAACATAAGACTGTTGTACATCTGCAGATTATTTATCCATGCAGGCCTAATCGGTGCAGGGATTAGCAAAACATGTTTTGCCTGCCAATCTCTAATCAAGAAGACAGATTCACTGGCACGATGGTGGCTTTGCTGTGCTCCAGGGAGGCGATGCTCACTCTGCTGAAAATCAGGAGCAATTTAGCCTAATTGAATTTGCAGGTACAGACCTTGCAAGGTCAAAGTAAGAAGCACGGTCTAAAAAGAAAAAATATCGCCTGCTAAGAGTGACAGCAGACCCAAACCCGGCTTGAAGGAGAAGGCTCCAGTGTGAGCACTGAGACAATGAAAAAATTCTAACAGATGTTAAGAGTCTGGAAAGGAGAAATAACTGGTCTGTACAAAGTACTCCCTTAGGATGTGCATTCCTCCCAGAAATGTTCTACTTTGCTGCATCTTTCCCAAAGATGTAATGGCAGATTCAATGGCTTACTAACCTTTCTGGCACAGGTTTGTTCTGCAGGAATTATGAAGAGGCCAAATCCCAGCCTGGGTACATTCTGTGTACTTTTTCTGGTTCTTGTCTACCTTTGCTTTTCATGGGTGGGTTTTTGGTTTTTTTTTTTCAAAATGGGGGCAAAAAGCATTCCTTCCATTATTGGCAGAATTTTATACATTCTTTTGCACTAGGTTCAAAACAGTGGAGAAACATCCCAACTACCTAGCAATGGTTAAAGACAAAACAAGCAGTAGAAGGTGAATAGTGTTAAATATATAATTGTGAACTCAGTAGGGGGGGAAATGGAGCTTTACTGTTATATTTCATTTGCAAGTTTTATTTGACTGCAACACCTGCTTTCAATATGATTAACTCTTACTTACCATGCAGTTTTAGCACTGACTTCTGATTTATTTCACTGGGGATGCTTGGTTCCAATGATGGAGTTATTTTGCTAGTATTGTGCTGGAGACATGTCTAATCAAGTAGACCTAATTTGCCATTTGCTGGATTAATGAAGATACACACTAAAAAGAGGATGAGGAAGAACAAGAACTAGTACATGAAAGATTAAGAAACCAGCAAACAATTTAGAGTAAAGACACAGAAAGATCATTGTGCCTTAGGCTTTTCTGTAGTATCTTTTACCCCAGCACTAGCATTCCATAGCAGCTACATGCTGTTCCCAAGTGACACTACACATTGCCTTCAAGCCAAGTTGATAGGGCACCCTGTGACAAGCAGCAGAGGATCAGAATCCCCATCTAGGAGAGAGGATTGCTGGTACATACAGCCAAGCCTGTGCTGGTCAGGACTTGATAAGCCTTGCTTGGGGGTTCTCACTGTGGGGTGCTTGTGCCACAGCAGCAGCAATGTGGGTTCAGTTGTCCTGTGTGGCGTCCACTGTTTTATTTTATACCTACAAGCAATTTTCCATCTTCCCCGTTGCTCTCTTCCCATGGATAGGATGCCTTGAAAGCCAGGCAGCTGCTTCTGCTCTCAGGACATAATGCTTTCCAGTTGACATCCCAAGGAAGAGAAGTGTGACCAGGCCAAGTTTCTGCCCCTCTTTCTCACCTTCACCATCCCATTACCCTGATACACAGCAAGGATGTTTGCTGCAGCAGCCACCTCAGCAACACCCCATGGCAACCACATCCACTGTGTAACACTCTCAAGGGCCACATGTAGCCAGGCTGCACTGCTCTCAGTTCACTTGTAGACCTCCTTCCCACAGTGCAATCCCGTTGTTTATTTCAGTTGTGAGCCTTCAGATTGTCTGTGAACATGGATATACACACCTCTGGGTGGAAGCAAGCTTTTCTGTATTGCTGCTGCATTAATTAAGCCAGTACATTTCCCTTCCAGTATCCTTCCTTTGACATTTCCATTCCACTTACACAGACCTTGGCTATTGCCTTGGCTAATGCCTTGCATTTCTTTTTTAAACCAGTTTCTGTGATTCCAATGGAGCACTAGCTCATGATGGCAGAATCAAGGGAAATAATGCAGGAAGATAGTTCATCTCAAAAATACGGCATCACGTCCTGCCATGCCACAGCTCCTTGCTATCTGCTGCCACCTTATCTGGAAACAGCCCAGCAGTTGTAGGAATTTACTCCTCACACAGAGGATTACACAGAGTAAGAAAGAGATCATCTCAGCAGGGTGGCTCTGCAGGGCAGCTTCCCTGCCCAGGAGGAGCCATGCTTGGCATGACTTGGGGATGCACAGGGCCAGGGAGGGCACACCTGAGCTTTGCATCAGCTTTTCCCTATAGCCTCTCTGGCCATTGTCACATTCAAAGTCCCACTGCTCTGTGGGCAAAACAGGGTGATCCCAGCAAACAAAACTCCACAAGCAAGCAGCATGTTGAGATAATAGGTGAGAGCAGCAGGGACAGGATTTCTGGTAATGTGGACAGGAATAGGCTTGGTCAGTCTTTGATGACAATTTCTCTTTTAACAATGTGGGGGATTTTTCCTTCCAGACATGCATGCACTGGATGTGCCCGTGTCTGTGCTGGGCCCAGAAATTAGTGGACAGCAAGAACAGCTGTGATCAAATGTTCTGTCAAAATATTTAGGCTGACAGTTATGTTTTCTGGAATCATCCCTGACTGTTTTAGGTTTACAGTATAGGTTATATCACAGTCCTGCCTTGCTTCCCATAACTATTTACTGTTACTGACAGACAGCTCTTCATCAAACTCTTCCTGGTATGGCTTCACAAGCTGTGCTATGGCACCAAGGAAAATCAGTTTTCCTAGTAAGCAGTGGCAAACCTGGGGTGACAATTAATTATGAGGGGTTCATTGTATGGCACATAGTGATGCTGGTGCACAAAATATACCACATTTTCCCTGATGCTCCTCAGACGTCATTGAAGATGCCAGGTCCATGAAAGCAATCTGCAGCAGTACACCTGTTTTGAACAACGGGGCTCACTGTGGATGTGGGTGCATGTTTTGTAACAGCCTCAATAGCCTTACGTATCCTTGGGGAAAAGCTTCCTTACAACTCCGTGCTGGATAGGGAAACCTCTGCCATAAGGAGATCTCCTTTGGAAGCTGGAGCCAGCCTACAAGAAGCAATTCACGCTTGGTGAAAAGCCAAAACAGCTAGAAGGAAGCTTTGTTGTATAGGCCAGTGAGAGGGGACTCCCAAAGTGGGGAATGAGCTCAGGGTCCTGATCTATGCTAGGGCATGGCTGTCCTTTGAGGCATCACAGCACTACGCTGGATGCTTCAGGGATGAGGCTGTGATATACAAATATCCAGGGGTATCTAGCAAACAAGAATCAGGCCCACAGTACAGTAAAATCACGTTTCTACTATATATGAAATATGAATTATTTCAGTATCATATGAAATAGTGATAGCCAATTCTATATGTGGGGCACAGATTTTTGGCAGGAGGAATTTTTTTCCCCCGGAATGAATCCCAACATAAATTCCATTTTTGTCCTTTCATTTGACTATGGTTTTTCTGTCTCTATCATACTAATATTGCTTAACACCATTTAATTTAAGCTGTGTCAGTGTTCTTTGTTTTCAGAGCATTAGGATGTCTGCCTGTGACACCCTGGTAGTCAAGCCCTCACTCTTAGGAAGCAGGTTTAAGCCTCTAGTGAATTTCAGGACTGGCTTTTTCAATGTGTTTCTGCTTCCCTGTGCACTCCATGAGTCCCCTGTGACAAGTGGCTATTACAGACAGGGCTGTGCAGGACCAAAGGCCAGACTTTAAGTGGGTCTAGTGTTTGTGGAAGAGGAGAGTGGATCCAGGCCATGTGCTGAGCACAGGCAGCATCTGTCGGGGCTGTGTGCATCTCTGAGCAGTCCTGCATGGCTCCAGCAGGTGGGAAGTCAGGCTGTGGTTTGTGGTACAGAGGGGCAGCTCTTTTACTGATGGAGAGAGGCAGCTGACAGGTTTGTCAGGGAATAGTCTGCTGCCAGCAGACAATTTCACAGAGGACAAGGGATACTAATGTGCTGGCTGTGACACTGACACAATGCAGAACCAGCAGCTCAAATGGAAGTGTCCATATACAGCAGCCAAAGTGCAGAGTCATTACATCCAGAGATGGGCAAGTTCTGCATAGCTATGATTCAATACAGGGGAGTGGCAGGCAACAAAACCCAATAAACACAAAATCTGTGTTTCCTCTACCCTGCGGCCTTGTACCTGCTGCAGCAGAGGGGGTGTAGGCAGATGTAGAGTTACTGATGGGAAGATCTGATGAGGCTTAGAGCATGAATGGGTTTCTTTAGGTAATCAGTTGGTACAGCCCTGTCCTTTGAGAAAGCAGATCAAAATCATGCTTTCATCAGAGTCCAGATAATAAGCTTTACATGCCCAGTCTCAGGAAACAAACAGCTTGAAATTGAAGGCAGCAATGAAAACCTGTTCATCTTCCGTTGTCAGAGGGAAATTTAATTTTGCTCACATTTTGTCAAAACACCCCAATAAAGTATTTCAGTGCCTCAGGAGTTTTGCAGGTTTGAAAGCAAACAATGGCAGCACAGACCAGGGCACACCTCGGCAGGCCATTGGACACAGCCCCAGCCCTGCAGGCTGATGCTTTCCTTCTTTGTGTTACTGAATTTCCATGCAGCCAGCAGCTCCCAGCTCTCTGCCAGGCAAGAGTGGGTTGTGTGCAGGTTTCCCCCCACAGCACCTCTGCAGAGGCAGCCCAGCAACCCATCCCAGCCGTGTGAGCCCCACCACCTCCTGTCTCCTGTTGCTCACTGGTGCCTTCTGGACACAGACTGCTGGTGCTTCTACTCCCTGTGCCAGGGCTGAACCTGCCCAGGCTGCCTCCCGCTCAGAGATTCACAGCATCCCCAGTCTGGACGGCACACACGAGCTCCTAACTCCTCACTGCTGCTCCAACTGATCCAGTGTGCCCATGTGCTCACTCCAGTGGGAACAGGCAGCTGCCTGCCACCTCCTCCTGCTCCTGCCCTGATGCTGGGGGTTTGAGCCAGGTCACATACCTGGGTGGAAAAACCCCAAACTGGGCTCCCACAAGGCTTCTTCTAAACCCCACACAGCAGATCAGATGGGCACCAGCTTCCCATGGCTTCAGCAGGAGTGGGGAGCTAGGGGCTTTGCTGCCAGCCCAGCCTCTCAACATCCTGGTGCCCACAGGGGTGAAGGGAGGAGGATGACCCCATGCTGCTTCAAGATATTCACTGTGAAGGGACTGATGGCAAGAGAGAGATTTCACCTCCTGTCATGACCTCTCCCCTTGCTCTTTCTTTGCTGTCCCTCCCTGCTGTTTGCAGCCGGTTTGTATCCTGTGCAAGTGCTGGCTGCTGCAGCAGAAGCTGAAACTTGTTTTTCTTTTCCTCTCTAAGGTGTGTGCCTCTCTTTCTCCAAAGGAAAAGAAGAGAAGCTAAAAAGCAAAAAAAAAGCCATATGTTTGCTTAAGACTGTGACTGGCTTATGTAATAACACTGCCTTTCTCTCCTTGTTTTAGGGAGTGCTGCCAATTTTTTGGAGACAATGGCTTGACTTTGAAGGTGTTTTTTACCAAGGCAGCACCCTTTGGTGTTCTTTGGACACTCACAAACTACCTTTACTTACATGCAATAAAGAAAATAAACACTACGGATGTCTCCGTGTTGTTCTGCTGCAACAAAGCTTTTGTGTTCTTGCTTTCATGGATCGTTCTGAGGGACAGGTTCATGGGAGTGAGGGTAAGTGACTCCTTATCTCTGTCTCCCTTCTTCCTCCTCACCCTTCTGTCTTTCCTTACCCCTTGCCTCCTACCAGCTGAGTCAAGCAACACCCATTGCAGACAGCTGAGTGGGCACAAAGTCCTTGTGGAGCAGGATGCATCCTTCTGTGCAGCCTGTCCAGGTACCTGTGAGCTCCTGGAGACCTTTGTGCATTTTCCTTCAGGAGAGAAGTAACTTGCTCCAGAGCATGTCACAAAGGATATGTGCTATCTCCATGTTGCTGTGGATGTGTGTCAGCTTTTGCCAATCCTTTCCAAGGGACTATTCCCAGGCTGTGGCACCAGATCAAGTCGTTTCTAACTGCATATTACTGCAAACCCCCACAATGCGTTTCTGGTCCCAACCTCTGAATTTAAAAGGGTCCTCACCTTTCTACATGTGACAGCAGGCACGCAGGGTGGTAGTTATCTTTTGTATCCGTGCCAGTCAGCAGCAGCTGTGGACAGGAGAGGAGAGCTGGGCTGCCTTCCCCCACCTGTGCCCAAAATGTGTGTGTGTGCATGTGTCGGTGATGGAGGATCCCTGTCATGCCAACTCACAGGGACTTGCATCTGGCCAGCAGCTCTGGGCTGCTCTTCTGGTGGCACCCCAAATATTTGCTTGCACTCTTAGTCCTGCACCCCATGTGAATGCCTGCTCTGCAGCAGCAACAGAGCCACATGCAGAGGGTTTATCAGAAAACCCCTCAGCTCCTTGCAAACCCAGCTGCCCTGTAGGCATCCCTCAGCATGTGGTGTCCTCTGGAAGCAGAGGGGGTGGGTGGGTAACCCACCAGCCCAGGGATCAAGGAGCTCCTTCCAGAACCAGGAATAACTGCAAGGAAAAGGTGCCAATGGGTCCCTCCTGCCTTGTTGCACCAATTAATATTAATTAATAATCCATATTAACAGCAATTACTGCAATCATTTCTATTTCCTGCCCACCACTTGAGGAACTCCTTGTTCACCCACCTGGGCAGTGCTACTAGTGCTCAGAAGAAGCTGTTAGCCCTCCCTGCATGGAGCAACTGAGAGTTAACTTTTTGGGAATTGTGCCTCACTGGGAGGAGAACTTGGCAGGAGAGCTTGGCCAACCTTTCAGTGGTGGCAGCCAAGAGGCTTCTCAGGGGATGGTTGCAAAATGTACCTGCCAAAAGCCCGGCCTGACCAGCTGTTGTCTGCCCACCCCGCCTTCCCAGGTAGCCCTATGCTGAAAACAAATTAATTCTGATTTATGAGTGCAAGGATATCCTGAAATGATCCTGGAGGCAGGGAAGTGTCACTGTTATCATAGCTAGGCATGGTAACCATTTTGATAAATGAGAAAGGGGAAAAAAAAGGTATTTTTGTGGTCTTCATCTCTCTTGTGGCACTGTCAGCTGTAGTGCTGGTGGGACACCAGGAGAGGAGGTGTATGAAGGGGTGACCACTGCTGTCCTGTACCTGCAGCTTCCTCCTTGCTCTGAATGTGCCATCTCTCACTGCTGGATATGGCTGTGGCGTGGAGGGAAAGAAGCCAACCTGTATATAGGGATACTCACATGGGCATGCCCATGCTGGAGCAGAGATGCTTCTCATTCTCTCCTGGGTGCATGGCCATGATTGAAAAGCCAAGATGGTCAGTGACTCACCAGCAGCTTCCTGGTCAGGCTTTCTTGTGCTGTGGCAGGTGACAGACACTGGGGGACGAATCCTGCTCTGGATGCCTCCTTTCTCAAAGGGGCAGAAGGAATGGAAGGAGCAGGGAAGCAGACCTGAGTAGTGGTCCTAGACATGTCCAGCTGTCCTTCATTTCCTATCACTACTACTTTGGAAAAGCAGCAATGAAGCAGAGAACCAGAACAGGAGCCAGGGCAGTTAGGGCTGTGTGATGCTCATGCCATGTGTTCCAGCCCCTCACTGTGGCACCTGGAACAGGTGAGGGGTGGCAGAGGTGCTTCCTGAGAAGCCACCTTTGTTCTGAAGAAGGAACACAGCTGTCTCCTTCGCAGGTGACAGGCCAGCAAGGCACCTGGCTGCAGGGGGAGGAAGTTTGCAAGCAGACTGGGCTACTGATGCAGTTGTGGCATCCTGACCTGTGGCAATATGAGAGGGAGGAGGCACTTGTTCCTAGGGACCAGAAGGGCACATGGCAGCACAGCAGTCCTGCAGCACAGCTTTGTGTAGCACAGTGGGAGTACTGTGGCACTCCTGTCTGCAGAGGGGCATAGCATGGAGTCTTTAGAGAGAATCATTCTCTTCCATCTATCCTCTCTTTTCTATATAGTCCATGTGATAAGCAACGGGCAGCAAGGGTGGCACTACTTGGGGATAGCCTTCTTCCTGGCACTGGCACTCCTCAGCCAGGAGGAGGGACAGCTGCTAGAGCTCCACTGGGAGTGACCTAGGGAACTGAAAGCCAGCACACCGCCCAGCCCCAAAACTTGTGCTCCCTCAGGGCTGCCCTGTGTCAGAGCTGCTGACCCTTTTAGAAGCACCCTTTGAGAGGGTATTTGGCAGACAAGGCTGCAAGGGTGACAGTGCCTCGCCCTGCTGCAAGTGCCTTCCCATGCTCCTCCATCCCCACACCAGCACAGCAGGCTGGATAGTGCCACAGCAAAGCTCTGACCACACATTTGGGTGTCCCCATTCATGCCCGCTGAAGGAGAGGCCAGGTGAGAGAAAGGCAGCAGCTCAGCGGGGTTTAAGCAAGCACAAGTATTCTACTTGGCCTTCAAAAGCACAACTACTAGCTCTGTAGGCTCTTAAATCACAATTGGAATTGGCTGGAATTTAAATGTAAGAACAAGCTGCAAGTCCCCATCCTTGCCATTCAGGCATTTGTAAATGCCTACATGTCCTGTTATGAAAGTTGCACTTTTCCCCCTTTCCTTCACTGTGCCCAGAGCAAGGACCAGCTGGGCTGTAAGCTGTCAGAGAAGACACACACATAATGAAGCTGTGAGTGCCTGAAGCATTGCCTCTGCGAGCCCTGCAGTGCTCAGACATCTGCAGGTAACTGCAGGCACTGTGGTGTGCAAGCTGCCTGTCACTGCTGCTAAAGATGTGCTTGAGAGACAGGATGAAAGGCTTCAAGAGAAGGTGTATGTGACACCTGGCATGTTGACAAGGGACTGATAAGAGAGGCCAAGACTCATCCAACACTTGTGACATACTTGATGGAAGAGGCAAGGGCCTCTGCCCTAGCAAAACTGCAGACTGCATTTACTTCCTTTGATCTTTGGCTTTGGTGTTTCCCTCCATGCTAAGTGAATAAAACAGCTCAGGATCCAAGAGAGCCATTGCTTGCAAGTGCTTGCTGCGTACATAACATACAGACAAGTGCATCTGCCTGTGGGACTTGGAAATAAATGCACTATCAAATCCCAAACTGTAGTGTTCCTTTCCAACTGGACAGAGACACAGAGCCCTAGAAGGTGCTCTGAAATCAATCAGCCCCTGACATTGAATGGATTAAAATTTTTCTTTCTCTAGTTCATTAACACATTCTCCAGATTTCCACCACAGAGGCACTACAGGCACCCACAGGGGCTGAGGCAGGCTCCTTTCACTGATGCACCCGGAGGTGCCAGCTGGATGCCACAGCCTGATGTTTGGTTGTGGTTCCCCCCACTCTCCAGTGAAGACTGGACAAGCCCCATGCAGGTCAGACAGGAGACAGCCACATCTGGAGCGGATGCTACAGGAAACGCTGCATCTTCCACTCTGTGTCACCTGGTCTGTAGCATGGGTGATATGGAAAGAAGGTACAGAGTTGACATCTTTCAGATAAGCCTGAGCCATGTATCTTGCACCTCTACAAAGAGCCCTACTGAGTCAGAGCAAAGGTGCCTCTGCTCCAGAAGCCTGCCTCCAGCAGCTGCCTGTTGTGGACACCTAGAAAAATCTATCTAAATAGGAAAAGCATGTAATGATATTTCCTCATGAGACTTTCCAGCCTCCAGCAGTTTGAGGCTCAAGGACTTCCTGAGGTGGAAGCAATGTTTCTAGAGCTAATAGTTATTGATGGATTTTTTTCTTCCATGAGTTTATCCTTGCAAACTTCTCACATCCACAGCATGAAACAGCAAAGCTTTCCTTCACTTAATTATGTGTTGGGTGAAGATAAATCTTTTTTTTTTTGTTCTGCACCTGCCTCATGCTAGTGTCATTCAATGACCTTTTTTCTTGTGCCTCTGAAGCCATGCAGGGTGTCTGAATTTACTTGACAAGCGCCAGCACACTCTGAGAGATCTGCTGAGCTCCTTCATGGCTGCCAATCTGAAACAGCCCGGCACTACTGTAGAGCCATGCATCAGCAGGCTTTCTCTCCCTGCCTTAAAAAGAAGCCTGTCCAGGACCACAGGGCCCAGTTACACCACCATGAAACTTCACTTTAGAAACAATGCCCTACAGCTGTGCATGGAGAGATCTGATGTCAACAGGACTGCAAGCCAAGATGCTGTATCTGAACATCTCCAAATGTGCAGTGTGCATACGCAGCCTTTGCAGCTTGTACCAGCCTCCACCCTGAGGAGGTCATAAATCAGCATCTTCAGAACTTGCTGCCCCTCAGCTGGAGCGTGCAAGGGGCTGAGCAGCTGGGGCAAACCCTGCCCCTTCATAGCCTGCCAAGGCTGTGCTCATGCAGCGTCTTCAACAGCAGTACAGCAATTTCTAGACTTCTCTCTTCATGTTGAGATGCTCTTAGCAGCTGTATTTTCCAGGCAGTGTCAGCTCCTGCTGATTAGGACTTTTTTCTACCCTTATGCCACCCTTCCATTCTACAGCAACACCAGTGGAGAAATTGCAAAAGACATTTGCAAAAATGGGGCATTTTTCTGTAAGCGGAAATTGAAGGTGTTGATGTCAGTGTGCGGGAGGGATCTGCTGGATGATCATCTGCTTTATAGGTGCCCCCTAGCACCAGTCCCATCTCAACCCAGGAAAGAGGCTGCTGGTGCTGCTGGGATGGGGATCTGAAGCTGGTAAAGGGGCTACCTCACCACATCTTGCTCATCAGGCAGCAGCAGAGCTTGGCATACAGAGTTTCCCCTAGCATCTTAACTGTAGCCCTGGTATCCCTGGTGAGGAACAGGAAAGGTGAGGGGAGGCCTTTGCTCTTGGATGTGCAGGCATCTGCAGCCTGTGGATGGGGCTTAAAATACCAGTCTGGCCCTGGGAGAGGGGACAGTTGGCTGGCACTTAACTCAGCTGTGGGTCAAAATAAACTAATATACCAGTCACCTCAGAAGCATCACCGTGATTCTGCAGCCAACAGGCATGGGGTCTAAGAAGGGTGCTCCTTGCACCACTGCAGAGCCAGGAAGCATGAGCATGCAGAAAGCCCTTTTCACCCCAAAATTACCACCCAGGGAGGCTGAAGGTACCTGGCAGGACCATCCCAGAGAACCCAGGAGTCTCTTGCTGACCCTGCTAAATCAGGGGCAGCCTGTCCTCCACCTTCATGAATGCTCCTTCCATTTGAGAGACCCTCTTCAAGCATTGCAGTGTGCCTAGTTGGTTAAATAAAACTTCTGTTCTCTGAAATGACACATCTAGACTGGAAAGTAGTTGCATGAGTTTTATTCCCATTTATTTCTAAAACCTTTTTCATCCAAAACTTCACTAGGACTCAAAGGCTTTCCTGTAAGCTCCAAGGAATAACTACTTGTGTATTATTGTTGCTCACAGGCTGCAGGGACCCCCTGATGGGGAGGTACAGTGACAGAGATTAAATCCCAGCTTCAGCTCAGTAGAGACACTTGGCCCTTCAGTCTGGCCTGCCACACACCCCTGGGGCAGATACTCCTTTGCAGCTCTGCCTGCAGCTTCCCTGAAGCCAGGGAAACTGCAAGGGCAACATTGGTTCCCTGGGTATCAGCCTGGGCTGCCTACTATTTTTCTACATAAGCAGATGATGCAGAAGTATTACCCTGTAATTTAAAGCTACTTGCCTACTTTTCCATTATGGGGGTTGTCTAGTAACACTTTCTTGTGTTTCTTTTTCTTTTTCTCCAACCAGATCGTGGCTGCTATATTTGCTATTGCAGGGATAGTTATGATGACGTACGCTGATGGGTTTCACAGCCACTCTGTTATTGGGATAGCCCTGGTGGTGGGCTCTGCGTCAATGTCTGCTCTCTACAAGGTAAGTACACCTGGGTCTTTCCCCCCCAGAAAGATGCCTGAAACCCTTGTCACTCACTTTTTTAACTGTTCCTGTCTTACTTGCAAACCTCCATGCAGTTCAGTGCTACGCGCCCTTCTTTGAGAGCTCTGCCATGCAACACGGCATTCAGCTATTCACTTGCTTTGATGTCTGCCCTCACTTAGGATAAAAATTCCTAATTTCTGGGAATAGTCTTCCCCAGTGTCCATGGGAGGATTTATAGATGTCCCACCTTCTTGAAAAATGAGGCTGCTTTTGCACAGGTGCTGGATTTAATTACTCACTGTGGAAGGGCCAGAAGCTTCTATTTCAAGTCACTTTGTTACCTCCCCTTGCCAGCCCTCCTTCAGTGGCATATGTAGCCTGTGTTGGGCTTCAAGTATTGCTAGTCATGAAAATAATCACATGCCTAAAGTCCAAAGCACATGCCTGTGAACCAAGACCTGATCCTCACCGGCCACATAAGCTGCACTGTGTGTAAGATGACATGCAGCCTCCTCTGTGCGGCAGAGCCGTTTCACTCAACCTGAGAGGCATTTGTGTGTGTGCTGCTCATGATGCTCAGAGTCACAGTCCACACTGAGGAATAAGCATTTTTAGGGTGTGGTTCACCCACTCTGGCTCAGATGTGTAGACTCAGTGTAGACATCTCCATCTGGTCTAATGAATTGCACCATACTAAAGCCCTGCAGCCATAACACAAGCAGTCCAGGAAGACTCACCAAACTGAGAACCATCTGCCTGTGCCACTCAGCGCAGTGCTGCATTGCTTTCTGCTCACTTTTTCATATCAGATGTTGTCTTACATTAGGAAGGTCATGAAGTTTTCATATAGCTCTTTCTTCTAAAAATGCTTTTCCATGCAAGACCAGAAATGTAGCCCTCCAGACCCAAAAAAATGCCATGGCTCTGGAGTCATCTGCAGGCACGCAGGATTATTCAAGGCTAGAGCCTAGGTCTGTCCCCTCTCCCATGACAATACTGGCCCTTGCAGGGATGGGGGTCTCAGGGCTGCTCCACCAGAGCCCATACACAGGGAGGTGGTGGCGACAGGGTGTTACTCTGCAGTATGCCTTGTGTGCCAGGACAGATGGAGCTGAGCAGCTTGTTGTGCAGTGCATGCCACTGCCACTGCTGCTTCCACTCTGCTCTTCCTTTCCACAGTTTGGCTCAGTTTCCATGAGTTGTATATGCCAAAGGGGCAGGCAGATCTGCAGGCAGACAGGTTGTGTAATGTGTAGCAGAGCCACTTCAACCTGCTCTCTTACCCCAAACACAGACACTTCAGTCTGCTGTGCCAGCTGTCTGCCCTGACAGGGGCAACATGCTGTCCTCAGGTGGAAAATGAGGAGTAAGTGGCTTTTGGGACATTTTGCTCCATTATGCAGAGCAGCAACATAGCTGCACTGGCCAGTGATGGCTGTGAGGTGATGGGAACAGGCAGAGCCCTGTGAGCACGGCGGCCCTGCAGACTTGTCTGTTCTGGGTTGGCAAGGGAGAAGGAGCTGACGCTGGCGAGGTGGGCTGCCATTTCAGCACAAACCAGTAAGTCAGGGTCCATTGGCTGTCCTGGTTTGCAACCAGTGGCAAAAGAAAACTGTACCAACAGCCCACGGTATCCAACAGACCCTCTGCAGTTCTGTGGTGAAAAACTGATGTAGGCTCTTCACCTGTCCACAGACACTCCCCAGATGGGCCACTCACATGCTTCATTTCTACTGTCTTTTCTCATTCTCCTACTAACAAACCAAAGCTTTTAAACCCCTCCCTGCAGTCTTATTAGCCAGGCTGCATCTGTGCTCTGGGCTGAGGGGCTGCTGCTACGCTATCTGCCTTCTGGGGAGGGAGAGGTGGAGGTGGGAGGGCAGCCAGCCAGCATGGACTGCGCTTGCTCATCACCACAGCACTCCCCAGGTGGCAGCCCAAGGCCTGGGCCAGTGATGTCTCAGGCAGGGAGATCATTGCTCCTGTCCTCCCCCTATCCTGCTCCACTGACCATTCTGTTTTCAATATCAAGTTTTCTGGAGGTTCAGAAAAAAGAGTGAAGGGTCTAAGCTAGGGTAGCAACCTTTCCTTTCAGGGCTGGCACAGACAAAGGTGCTGAGTCCCCTTCCTGCTTGGATGCAGTTGGCAGCTGCCCCTGCCTGTGTTCCAAGACGTGGCAGGAGGGAGAGGGCTGGGCTACGCAAGCTGCTCTCCACAGTTTCATAAGCATCCATCTCAGGTGTCCAGCAAACATCACTGCTTAGGTGTTGGGTGCCACTGGAGCCAGGGCAGAACACCAGCCTTCCAGGGATGCGGTGCAAGAGAGTTAAACCCATGTATTTTCCTCTTGTAGGTTTTATTCAAACTTCTTTTAGGCAGTGCTAAATTTGGAGAAGCTGCCTTATTCCTGTCTGTGTTAGCTGTCTTCAACATCCTCTTCGTTACCTGTATTCCTGTCATCCTTTATTTTACCAAAGTGGAGTACTGGAGCTCTTTTGACATCGTTCCTTGGGGAAACCTCTGCGGATTTTCAATTCTCTTATTGAGTGAGTATGTGGGGAGCCCTCACACTGCTTGGGGTGGAGGAGAGTGCCACAAACTGCCCACTGGTGGAAGCTGTAGACCTCTCACATACTGGAGCCGTTTTCCCTTCTTCTCAACCTAATTATTAGCTTAAGAAATCATGAGAGGGTCCTTTCCTTTTCTGCTGTTATTACCAAGCCAAAACACTGGCTTTTATTAGAAGGTGCTGTGGGACTAAACTGTAGAGCTTGTCCTAACTTCTGGTTGTGAACTCTGCATTACAGAGGCAGGTGACACTTGCCCAGGCTGCAACAGGAAGCAGCCCTGCTGGTGGGGCATTATCTTGGGCTCATGAGCATCCCCAGAGCAAGGAGGTTAAGCCAGGTCAGTCAAGGCCAGACACCAGTGCCTCTGCTGCCTACAGTAATAGCTAATTGCTACTCCTAAAGAGGAGGAAACTTTTGAAAATGTAGTGTTGCCTAGTGCTGATGGAAATTTGGTAGGTGGCATTCCTCTCTTCTGCTGCCACTGCTGTCCCACCAAAGGAACCCAGCTGGGGAAGGATGCCAATTCCAAACTTCAAGGGTTAACAGTTATCCAAAATGTGATGTTGTTCACTGTTAAATTAGATGAGATGACTTGCTGCCAGAGTTGGTCCATAAACTGGATGATGGAATCACATCTCCTAAAACATTAATTTCTACTGGAAATAGCTTTTCTCTATCCCAGTCTTGAGTCTCAGCTCTTTTTACCCTGAACAGTCACAATCCCTGACTCCAGAAGTACCTCCAGATTACTTATCAGTGGACTCAGTGGAAAGGATCTGTAAGCAAGTAGTGAAAAACTCAGCAAGCAATTGCTGCAGTGTACAATACATGGGTACTACTAGAAGACAGTTGGAGCCCCAGCTCAGTATTGGCAAGGCTCTCCTGACTCTGGTAAAGCCAATCACCTTAAAACAAGGGTCAGTTTGGTCCAAAGCAAGTATTAATTTGTCATGAGACACTCGATGAACAGTGCATGGTATTACAATGGAGTGATATTATATTAATTCCGTTGCAATTATATTATAATGACATTATAATTTCATTGTATGAAATTATATTTAGCAAGTTCATGCCTGGAAGAGGTCTAGATTTACAGCATCTTCCACCTGCAGCTGGAGGCAGCTTTTCTACAAAAAAGAACAGAAGCTACTGTTTGGCTGAAATCTCCCAGATGAAGAATGTTTAGTCTTTCAGCAGGGCAAACTGGATCAGTGGATCAGTACAGAGAGTGGGAGTTACTGCACATGACACTGAGAGACAGGCTGTACCCAAACCTCACCCTGATCTGCCACTGGACTCCAGTGGGATGTAGAGTTCCCCAGAAATAGCAATATCTCAGGCAGGTGGACGTGCAGCAGACAGACCTCACTCCTCTGGTATCTTCCAGGAATAACAACAGAAGTTAATGTACCATCTATTTGAACAACAGAGAGAGTAATAAAGCATAAATGTTTCAAGTGACATTCCTTCTGCCTAATTTCACTGTACAAAAAGGTGTTTTTCTCTTCTTCTTCAGCATTCAATATTCTACTAAATTTTGGGATTGCTATTACCTACCCCACCTTGATTTCTCTTGGAATTGTATTGAGTGTCCCAGTGAACGCAGGTAAGAATTTCTGGTTTTTGCATCTTAATGAACACATTAAATCTGTGGTCTTTCAAATACATGGCAAGGATAAAAGCAAATAGATTTATTAAATGTGTTTTGCGTCTTCTCCCAAAGACTTACAGAGATGACACCGATTAAAAATTTATTCTTTGTGTTAAATATGTATTGCATAATACTACATGAATATTCATAACCCCTAGAATTGCTCTTCAAATTACTGTCCGAAGAAGCCTACCTAATGAAAAACAAAGTAGATTTGAAGTCGTTCATTTCTGGGCTGGAATGAAAACTCATGGATGAAGCAGAAATCAATTTTTAATGATTTCTTCCAGGCAGGCTTAACACTAAATTGAAAGAAATAAAATTGCTTACATTTTGGAGGAGATACGTATTAGTAATTCTGCTTGCCTTGGTAAATAACATTGCAGGTGTTTATCAAGAGCACCAGACAATTCAATTTTGGGCATGGTCTGGTACATTTCTCTGACAGTTTTCTGAAATTTAGTGAAAGCCAAGAGACTGCAGAGTCTGAGAGGGCTGAGCAGGAGAGTGATGAGGCAACCTCAGCCCAAAACAGAGCCACCACTCCTAACACCCAGCATGCTCATCTGGTGCCGCAGTGCAAGTGGCAGCTCCCAGCTTCGAGCTGATTGTGCACACACAGAGCCGGGCACCTCTTGGGTACCAAACTTGGGTACCAAACTTGGGTACCAAACAGTGTGCACCGCTCAGCCTGTGCAGGATGTCTTACTCAGCGGGGCAGTCAGGGTGAGAAGAAAAACTTGCATGAAAAAGCTGCTGTGCTAGGGAAGGGAAATGCCCCTTTCTCTGCATACCTGGACCCCACCAGCAGTTCCTGTGCTGTCAGAGGAGGAGACACACCTTGCTGTGTGCTAAACCAGAAGGAAGGATAGTGCCCCTGCAGTCACTGCCTCCATGGCCATATTGTCCTGCCACAGCCAGCCCTCAGAGCTGGGGAGGTGAAGGGGTGGGAAGGAGATACTGCCCTAGTGCCTTTTCCCATGTAATAACACCCATTCAATGTCCCACACAGTTGTTGATCACTACACGAGTGAAATTGTCTTCAACAGTGTCCGAGTAATTGCCATCATCATTATTGGCCTGGGCTTCCTCCTGTTGCTCTTGCCAGAGGAATGGGACGTCTGGGTAATAAAGCTTCTCACACGTCTTAAAGTCAGGAAGAAGGAAGAAATCCCTGAGGGGAATGGAGACATTGCTTCAGGACTGCCTAATAAAAGCCGGAGAACTCGCCCCTCCATGTCATCCTTTGCTCATTAAATGCTCTTTTTACCAAAACTGTGTGGTTAACCTTATATATGATGATGCAAAGGTCTTTTCTTGGGAAGAAGCACACCTGTCCAACACGGTGTACATACCTGTACAGTTTTGATATGATCACCATCTAAAGCATCAAGTCTTGGCATGTCCAGTTTGCTTGTATTTTTTTCACATCAGACCTTTCACTTAAGTAGTACACTGAAAAAATCTGCAAACCAAGAACCTCTCTTCTCTTTTTAAATGAATGTAATATATATTAAAAATATATTTGCATAGGTTATTTTAATGAATGACTTTCATGAAAAGCAGGGCAGACATTTTGAACATTAGGTACTGAATGATGCATTGCACACTGTGATTTAAAAGAAACAAATGCTATGCTACATCACACGTTTATTTTTGACCAGAGCTGTACTTCGAAAGTTTTCAAGGAACAAAAAAGGCAATCTTTTCGGGGACGGGAAGATGGGGGGAAGAGTGGAAGGAAGATTTAGAAATCACTCTATGTAGATGAGCGCATGTTGCGCTGCAAAGGGGGAAAACTCAAGCGCTAAAAATTCTTGCACTAAAGCACTAGAAAGAAAGCAGTCTAGAGCCCAAATCTCCTTATTCTCCATATGACTGTAGTCACGTTTAAAATCATGCAAGAGAAATCCAGTGCCTTCTACAGAACTCTTGTCTTTATCCACGCAAAACCAGGTCCTGCTGCGAGGCACTTGCAATGGCAGGGCTCGGGTTTGCGGCCCCAGTGGACCCCAAATTCCCACCGACATCAGGACGTGCCTCCCATACACGCCATGGCTTCTGTGGGAACACAGGGTCCAGGGGACTGCAAGTTTTAGCGCAGGAGACCTGGTTCTCTTTTCACTTCACAGGGTTTACCCCTGGGTGGATCTGCGCTTGATTAATGCCAATGTGAGGAAGGGGAAGTCTTGGTCATGTGTGGGACAATCCAACCGAAAATGATCAAAGGGGCTGGCAAGAGTGTGGTTGCTGATGTACAGTCTGTGAGCATGGACTAAGGGGGTGAATCGCCAGTTGCTTCTACTCCATAATTGTGAGTGTTAAGAGTTAAAAATGTAAGATATTTACATCAAATGTAACACTTTTTATGAAACTTGTAAGCACCAGGATGTTTACTTATGCGATTTTGGTTCGCCATTAAATTTCTATCTGTGATAGATCACATGCTATGTAAAAAGGGGGGGGGGGGGAAAGGTTATAGTTTACTATTTTTGAAGTTTACATTGTTGCATACAAAATTAAAAGTGTTCTTTTGAACTGCTGCCATAGCCTAAGGTCCCTGCTGCCATTGAGGTCCTCTTTGTCTCAGGCAGGGGTGGCATCCACTTCAAAACATTTTAGCAAATCAACTTCAGATTCCATTTTCTGTTTGGCAAAGCTAAATAATAAACGATTTTAAACTCAGCCTCAGTCAATGCTATCAGTTTCCTTCTCTTGATTGCACCTTTACTGCAGTTTGACTGTGGGTAGTATTTGACCCAAGTGATCAGAAGGGAGAGACATGATCATCAAAGCAACCAAGGTTGCAACTCAATGCCCTTCTAGCCAGTCTGTCCTTTACAGCAAAGTCTGCTCTAGACTACCTGGACAAATCTGTCTGGAGGGATGGGGTTAAGCGTCAGTTAGAAACCACATGTCCAGCAGAAGGAGACAGAGGGAAAATCTGACCTTCCTTTGAATGCATCAGTGCTCAGCCATACATGCATATGCTAACAGGTATTTAGGGGCTATGGGTGGCACATGAATTTGTACATTCATAATTAGGCCCTAGTCCAGGCTGTATGTTTGTCCCCTACGTATCACTTGATGACCAGACACTAAAGACTCGCTAACAGAGATTACATGCACAAGGAAAAATCTGAGGTGGTGGGAGGCTGCTCACAACTGTGCCATTCAGTGTTACACACCTGAATTTTAAAATCTATCTCTTTGGGAAGCAGAGGAGGGCAAAGGCACAGGCCAGGACCACAGGTACAATTCTAATAACTGCTTTGAAGGGCACACACAGAGACTTGACCTCAAAGCTCCTAGATTCAAGTTCACTCCACTTCAGACATATCATTTTGTCTCCTCAAAGAACCCCACACTTCTCCCCCAAACCTCCTCTCTCAGGCAAGGCCAGAGAAGAATATACAAAGAATCCTTTCATTTTCCATAGTCCAAATAAGTGGCAGCTTCTGTGATACGTACACTTCTTTACTGTGTGTTTGATGCAGTCTGGTAGGTATCCAAAAGGGTCTAAATGCCACTTTAAAAACTGCAACTAATGTGTTTATAACCAAAATGGAAGCAGATTTTCTAGCATTCAGTATGGATTGTGGGAGAATTTATACACCAGAAGTGATAGCAGCATTAGTAAAACTCTGTGATTTACCAGATGCAACTGTCATTGCTTCTGTTGGCTCATCCTTCCTGAGAACAGACTAAACACATGCAAGGGCCGGGATTTCAAACAGCAGTGTATTACCATCTCTCTCCTGAGTGGGAGCTGAGCAAACTAGATTTCCCATGTTAAGCAATTTTAAACTGCACATAGACAAATTAATCAGATGAGTGACCTGTATTTCTTCCACCAACACCTTGCCCTAAGCATAAACATGTGAATTGATGGTAAGTCACTGCTTAGCAAAACTTTCTAGGCAGTGAAGCCCAGGATGTGACTAGGAGAACATCAAGAAAGCAGCATGCACATATGGTATGTGTGTGCATCTCTAAGTGCCAAAGCATCACAGGTCTGAAGCTGTGGAATGAAAGGAACTGGATTTGTTGGCTCTCACCAGAAGGAGAAGCCAGAGAACAAACCCTTCTGAGAAGGTATTAGGTGCAACTGGGCCGCCCTTCAGGTGAAGGCAAGATTGAATGCTTCTGATCTCGCTGTTGAAGGACTCCTAGGACAAATTTAGTGCCTTGGAGGAGGGCTGTTGTAGCAGGCTCTCCTCTCACAGGCCAAAAGCACTGGGTGCAATCTGTGCAGCAGCCTGGGAGTCAGAGCGTCTGCTGGCCTGTATGGACCCCACATTGTTCTGCAGAGCCATACCTGCTCTGCAGCAGAGAGCAATACAAACCTGGAACCAGCACTTTTAGCCCACCCTTGGCCACCTTGAGCCTCCTACTGGGGCAGAACTGCAGGTCTTTTCTTGCTGCCTGGTGTCTTTGAAGCTGATCTCCTGTATCATCATTGTGTGGTTCCTACCCTTGCAGAGCACTACCAGCCACCAGTGTGCACCCTTGTTAAAGACTGACCTGGACTGGCAGTTTTCCACCCCAATTTTGCCCTCAAAGCATCCTTAGCTTCTTCAGCAAAGAGAAAAACCAGTAATAATCCAGTGGACTTGTTAAAACAGCAAGTTGAAAAAAAAAAAAAACCTCAGGAAAGTAAATAGCATTGCCAGACCTCATTGTGAGCTGCCAGCTTTCACTGCTGCACAGTACAGCAGTGAGGAATCCAAAGAAGACACAGAAGTTCTCCTCCTTCCTTGTGTGTCTTTGTCCTTGGCCTGCTGTCTGTAGTTGTCTCCTGCTGCTACTTGTAATTTTTTACTGCAGCTCTTTACAGTGACTGCATGAGCCTTTCATCAGCCCATCAGGCAGAGATGAGCTGATTTTATAAAGTTTCGACTGTTCTTCTGTCTTGAATGGTTGTGTTCATATCAGTAGTCTTCAGAAAATAGACATGAAAGGCATAAATCCAACCACGGTAATCATGAACAGAAGATACTGAAATCAATATGGAGCTTAACTGTTTTGGGAGCTGAGGGTAGCCTAGCAGGACCTGTAGATCACGAAGTTCTGACGCTGAATTAAAGTCTCCTGTGAGCTCAGGGACAAGTTACTCATCCCCAGCTCTCCAGAGTGCTCTGTAACAAAGCTAGTGCAATATTGAGTTGGTCAAGAGTTAATACAGATGGTATCTCAGCTTCACCAGTAACTTCACCAGGTTGACACAATTTCTGATCAAAAGCCTGTCTGCTACTGTGCCTGCAGGGCTGGAAATCCCCTGAAAAGCAAAGGTTTCCCTGTGCAGTGAACACATAAGTCTGAATGAACTTCCATAGCTCTGGATCATATTCTCAATAAACTCACAAATCTGCACAACCAAAACATATGGAAACACCGTTCTCTTCACTGAAAAGGATGTCACAGGTCTCCAGCCCTTCAGAAACCCTAGGAATAGCACCAGCCCCCTTGTCTTGGCTATGTGGACTCAGACAGCAGGCTTGGACTAGGTGTTTCTTCAAGGAACATGGAAAGAACAGAAGCCAGAAATAATGCAGCTGGTGTGAAGCAGGAGCACAAGAAAGCTGATGATGGGATCAAGAAATAAATGCCTTTTGGGAAACACTTTTCAAGCAAAGATGCCCATCTGTCCCTTTCAACAGTTTGAAGAAATGGAGTCTGCACATGCTGTAAAGTCATAAACTACAGGGAGTTTGCCTCCATGTCCCTGATTTATACTGCAGAAAGGATGAAGTCTTCCAAGGCCTCCAAACCTGAACTACCCCTTGGCAAAGGCCAGGGCTGAGAAGCTTCTTTCACAGTCCTATTCTCATGCAAGCTGTCTTTGCAGAAACTGCCTACAGTAATGCATTTTGATGGATGAATTTAATTAACTCATCATTATTGAAAGAGAAGCAACTAGATTTTCTTCTTTAGCTGGCATTTCCATAATAGCTTGCACCTTATCTAGAAGTCCTGAACATTAAAAAGGGAAATAAGGAAAAAAAGAGCTGAAAGATCTTACAAGGAAGTGAAATAAGCAGATGCCCACCAGCAGCCTAAAAAACTTCTAAGAGGAAATCACTTTCCTAAGGACAGAACCAACAGCTCAAACTAATGTTTCTGAAAATAATAAACCTACTTTTCTTTCCTACCTGAAACTCTGCTAGAGAAATCTTTATATATGCACATGACCGTTTTAAAGAAGGTGGCAATCAGTATTTCTCCCTTCACATTACAGATGCACTAGGATGCAACCAACCTCCCGGTAGTGAAGAATGGAACTTATAAGCAGAGTTACGGTTCTGGAAAAGGCTTAAACAAGGTTGGGGTTCATATGAGCAGTGTATTTAAGAACTTGTTATATGCAATTTCTCTGCAATGATCTAGAGATCTTTTTATTAATCCCACTGCTGAACTAGATGATCACTTCAGAAGAGAACTCAAATGAGTTTTCCAAATCTTCATTCCCAGGTTTCCCTCCAGTTTTAGGTTAAGTCCACCTAACATTTCAGGACAGCCACCAGGGCATTGATTAGAAACAAAGAGCAACCGACCTGCAGAGCATCTTTCACCCAAATTAAGAGAACTAAAGTAGATGTGCTTTAACAGAGCCTATATCTACCATAAATTGAGATTTTTTCTGATGAGTGACAAAGTAAACTTGGAGCTCCTCACTATGTATTTTAGACTTTTTTTACCATGTCCTTTACCTCATGTCTCTTAATGCTGAATGCCATCACCTATTTTGCTGCTTGGCTGTATGACAGTGACAGATCCTCTCTCAGTGTTAAGCCTTCATTTTCTTGAATCAGTAAAGAAGTATGATCAGTAAATGTTGGGGTTTTTTTTGCCAAGTCTTTGGATTGCACAGCTCCTTTGGTAATCTCTCCTTTCCTGAGCAGCAGTAATTTCTTCCTGCTCTTTCCTGCCTCACTAACCAGTTATTAATCCACAAGAAAACCTCTTGTCACCTAAAGTAGCTTCATTTCTTTGGTAAGAAGCATCATTAGAAAATCTTCAAAAATCTAAGGGCAGTGTTTCCTAGTCTCTCAGAAAAAGGGCCAAGACAAGTCTGCAGAAAGTCATCCGTCCTTTAGAGTCCTTTTAACATGAAAGGACAAAACTACCGAGAGACTGAGACTTCAGCAAGATTTTGCCTTTCCTTAGGAGAGGGCTGCCTTGGCTAACTTTCACAGAATATTTGCACCAAATTCCAGCTTTTGCATACACCCATGACTGACCCAGACACTTAAAAGATTCTTATAGGAATAGACACTTACAGACACTTAAAAAATTCTTTTTTAAGAATCCTATAACCTGGATTGAAATCTGGACTCCAGTGAGGTCCAAGCACCAGGATTTGTAAGGACTTAAAAAATGTGAACTTCAGCTTGTCCTTCCTAGCTATGAGCATATATTAGGGGCCAGCTGAATGTAGTTTTGCTGTCTCCCAGCAATAGGTCTCACTGTCCCTCTGGCTTATGAAGTTGCCAAGTTTTTAATGACTGCAGCCTAGTAAGCAGAGTAAATTGCATAATCTGGTGATTTTGGGCCAATTACACATTTTAAATGCCTTCCTGACTTGTACACAAAAGCATCTCTTTCATTGTGTGATTTTGGATTTGGTCAAAGGCATGTCACTTGATAGCTTGGCTGCTAAGAAAATTGATATTGATCTTGGGAACAAATACCATGTTTGAGGAGGAAGTTGCTGTTGTGCAAGTGTAAGCAATCCCATCTGGTATAGAACACCTACATTTCACAGACAATGTTTATAGTGAACATAAGGTAATCAGTGCAGCTGGATTATTAAATACAATACTTGAATGCAAGAATGCAGATGGATATTTTAATAAGAATTTTAGGATATGTTTCAGTCTCAGAGAGAACTAGGAACCACTTCTTTGCTTTAGTACATAACATGCCACAGAAACTTGAAGGCGTCCAATTGAAACTCAAAAGATGAGTTTTCTTATTCTATTTACCTAGCTTTGAAACTGGAGCCTGCTTGCAGAATAGGCAGATTCTCCATTTCCTATTTAGTTTTCTTGCAAAAATTGAGCATAATCATTGCTGCAAAGCAAACTTGTCTCATCCTTGGTAGGCCTGGAGAACTGCTAATCAGGAGCCAACAGAAGAATAGGAATTAGTATTCCCACCATCACCTGCTTTTCCAAAAATACTCCTTTCTCTGTTCTCTTCCTTCCTAACAACGAAACAAAAATGGAATTCTGTCATAAAAAACAAGTGCCTATAATTAATGTAAATGACTTCCTCACCTTAAAAGAATCCTAAAAGTCCAGTTATTGGGCTTTTTCATCATCATGATCACTACACCTCTAGGTAGCCTAGTGATTTTTACCCTACAGAGTCCTCCACTGCTGTCCTCAAGAGGTCACAAAAACAAGCAAGCCTTTGCTCAGCAAGCTTTGAATCATTAAACAGTCTCCAGAGGATGAAAATCACCATTCCGTCTATTCTTTCTCCATACCAACCTGCACAGATGGCTTATCTCCTAGTCAAATCCCCTCCTGCACTACCTGATGAATGCACACACCCAGCCCAGTGACACACACCCAGAGCTGGAGTAGTCTCTACCTCTGTCCCTTCCGCAGTGTCCTAAGCCAGGTGCTTCATTCCCTATGTTCGTGTCACAATGGCACTCTCTAGTGTAGGGATATTCATCACAACATGCAGCAAAGTGAGCATTTTGAAAAAATGAAGGTAAGAGCCCCAACACACATTTAGCTACAATAAAAAAAAAAATTTAAAAAAAAAACAAAACCACATGATAAATCACATTTTCTTATGGATTTAGAAAATTGATTTGCTAAGACCACCAAACAAAAGCTACAGTTTTCTTTCTCATCATACATTCCTCCTTTTTTATTCATACCTAAACATAATTTTTTTCTAACTCATCTGAAGTTTAAGCATGTTATTGTTATAAAGAAATTCACAAGAGTAAAACTCGAAGTCTTTAAGCAACAATGAAGACGCTTTGCATAAGGACATAAAAAGTACTGTATACACTTCTAAAATATTTCTAATCTAAGAGGTGATTACTGTGTACAGTTCATGGGGCTTCTTTGCTTAATTTACTCCTTTTTTAATAATAAAACCATGTACAATTATGATGATTTTGCTTTTTTAAAATTATTTTCTTTCACCAAGCATAGCAAGGAAAACTGTAAGGCCAAAGGAGTCAGAGTTATATCCTTAATGGACATTTGAGAAGGAAGGAGGGAAGGAGAAAGAGGGAAGGAGGGACAGAATCTCAATATATGGTTCTCTTGAACTACATATATTTTAATTTTTATTAAAAAGAATTCTTGGTGTTCCACAACAAAAGAAAATGTCCCAGGCTACCTTAGGTAAGATTTTGTTACTATTTCCAGCAAAATAAATAGCTGGACACAGGGCTATGTGGATTAAAGAATTAATTTTTAAATTCAGTTCCTTGAAAATCTATTATGGATAAGGATCATATATTGGAATATTTCAATGGAAGAAAAATTAATTGAGCGCCTGGTATAAGCGCAAAGTTGGACACGGCTACAGTAAATCAAGGATTGGTAGGGACACTACCATGCTAATTGCTTCCAAAGTGAAAGGAGAAATCATTATGGTTGCCAAACAAGAACATGCTGGACAAATTTCAACTAAATATGGGGTAAGTAAGGCTGTAGGTGAGGAGTGATCTGTTAGACATTAACTGGAAGGCAAAGCACACACAATGCTGTATCACAATTAGCAAGGACAGGCACAAAAGAGTCTGAGAGCTGAACCACTGTATAAACTCCACATAATTCACTTTAATGCATTGCTGGCAAGAGCTTCAGTGGGATTCAGGCATCTATTTCTTTTACATCTATCTCACTAACTGCTAAATGGAAATGTAATTCAAAGGCCTCAACTGTGGCAACCAGCACACCTGACAAATCTGGAATTTTTTCAGCCTCCCTTCTTTCTAGAACATTAGCCTCTGCCTGGTTATTATAAATATCCCATTCATTACTTCCTGGGCACATTTACCGTAAGTAAAAGACTAAAGATAAACCCTTAGAATTGCCTAACTAACAGAAAAAAAAAGAAAAAAAAAAAAGCCCTCCTCCTTATGACAGCAGTTTAACCAAACGGAAATAATGCCATTAAAAATGTATTAGATAAATCTGTGTATTTTTCTATTCATGCACTTTCTAAAACCAGATCACTAAATTTTCATAATATCAATTACACAGAGTTATATGCAATTGTCTCCAGTGAGTACTTCTTGGGCCACACGTCATTAAAGAATAAACTATCACAAATATCCTAGATGTGCTATTTGGGCTTTGTGATTAATTATATATAATTACATTATCCCTTCTGTATCGTGAATGCAGTAACTAAACAACTTTACACACACACTAAATTTCCAAATCTAAAACACAACTGACAGTTTCTATTATTATATTCTATTATCACGTTTCAGTCTTGAGACTTAACATTAATTTTCTTTTCAATATTCATGCTTGTAAAAAGCTTGGTTCACAAAAGCCTGAGTGCAAAAGGGTCCTAAGTAAGCTGTAATATAAATTTAGTTTGATATTAGTTCTTTTCAAAATAAAAACATATCTTAAATTCTACTTTTGCAGCAACTTCCACCCACCTTAAAACCCTTCTTCTATTAGAAATTAAGTGACTGCATTTCTTGAATCTCTTACCAATCACAGTGTAGCAAACACAGTATGGTTAGGCAAATAGGCAGGGAAGAGAGGATGGACAATGTTATATACCATAGGATGTACAGCAGCAGTCTCATTAACATTGCTCCAAAAGAGTATCCCTTCCAAGGGGTTGGTTAGGAATTTCGACGACAAAACCCCCTCCAGATGTGGCTGGTTTACAGTGGGCTCTGCTGAAGAAGTGCAAACCCTTGGCCTTCTCTTAAAATAGCTTTCATGTATCAAGGCAAGTGAGCCACCTGCAAGGAGAACCAGGAAAGGATGCCCAGCAGCAGCAACCAGAACCACGCTCACATGCTGAGGAAGAAAGCCAGCGCTCGGGAGGTGACAGCTACACCCACTCCTCCAATGGGCTGCCTTACACACCAGACGGAGCATCGGCTATCAGCAAACCCCCAGTAAAGCTGCTGGGCAGCCTGGGACTTGCCAGGAAAAACTCCCTGTAAAGCTGCCAGGCGCTCTGGGACCTGCCAGGGGCTCAGCACCTTGCAGAGTTAGGCTCTTCCCAGCTGCCAAAATGTCACTCTCCCCAAAACTGCAGACCCTTACTATGGGAACATGCACTATAGCTTTCAAAACTGCAAAACTACTCCACATTTCCAGGTGGCTGTTCATCAAATGAAACTACCAATTCTGCGGCTTACAGGGGCTGCCTTGAGGAAATGCCACCACATCCAAGAAATAATGAAACAGTTTGCTCCCAGATGCTTCTCCACCAGCACTGCATGTTTGGGGTGTGAGGCTGCTGTCAGGCTGAGCCCACCAGGTACCCACCTGGCCACCCCCAGGCTTCTGGTGTTGTTTCACCACACTGACTACGGGTGCATTTTTATTCCACTGACCTAAGTTGTTTTTATTATCAGCTTGACTTGATTCAGCAACTCAGTCCATTCAAAGAAACCTCTCCAGAGTAATTTGTGTAAGGAGCGTACTGAAGGAAATCAGTGGACCAGCTCTCCCTCAGGAGGGAATCACGCTGTAAGGAAAACTATCAAAAATGCATGCTGTGTATTGTGCCATCATTATCAGCCTTCCACCCAGTCGCTACCTTACTGTTATGCTATTTAAACTGTGACAAATTTACGGTGCTGTAAGTGCTCTCAGATTTTTTTTTCCCCCAATTCATTAAATTAGTTCATTAAATACTACCTGAAGTAGTCCAGACTGCCTGTCATTGGTCAGCATTACTGCTTACTTGAGTTCCAGCTCCTAGGGCTTTATAAACACCAGATGGAAACTGGTCCTGCCCCATCCCTCCCAAACATTTTTCACAGCAATATTATCCAATTGGCTTTCTTATGCCTCAGAAGGAGAGCAGAGTCACTTCATTTCTTTGAACAGGCTATGCACCGAAGCACTGCATAGAATTCATCAGGAGAACAAACAGTTGTTTACCGTGCGGTGGAGAACAGAGGATAACACTGATGTGCGAAAAAAAACCCACAACTAGGTAGTTGTAGAGAAGGTACGTTTATTCAGCACTGGGTGCATGGGGGATTGCTCCACCAAAATCATGCACACCTCTCTGTGCTCACAGGCCTGTTTAAATACAGTTAAAACATGCATATTCATTATTTCTTTATACATATGCATTATTTTCT